>OZ025297.1:191405114-192605114 GCA_964019185.1 Maratus speculifer
TGTATGTGTTATTTCTTTTTTTTCGCGATTTGTATGGCAAAACACAATTGAATTTTCATTGAAATTTATTTTGAAGTGTAATTGAAATTGCGGAGGCAGTGTTGATTTCAAAGAGTGGCACACACACCCCTCACCCCCCCCCCCTCAAAGTAATAATATATCGCCCTTCGTAAGAATTTATATTTTAGGTTTTCAGTGATTAAAAAGTGTAACTTCTTCTCGGAACTCTATAATGCCTCCACTCGGATTGATGCTCCGGAAGGAAAGTGCCTGGAAACAGCTGTAAGTCATCATTAAGGGGATGTTTGACTCACTCGAAAATACTCGCTCGGCATTGTTAAACTTAAGGTCAGAATTCTTTTAGAATTTCCCGTTTAAATTTTTTGACGATTTTTTGTCCAGAGAAAACTTGAGCTTGATCCTTATAGTGACTTTTTTTTTACTCTTTTTTTTTTTGTTTTGTCTGTTTTCAAAGTTTTTTTTTATTTTTAGAAACGGTATCAAAGATAAAGGAAAATCTATTAAAAAGTCTGCCAGGAAATTTAAAAGAGTGCAAAATGAACCAATTAGAGATCAAGTTTTAAAATCCTGTTAAAAAGAAAAATATTTAAATTTATATGAAAAATTTGATAACAACCATTAAATAAGTTTTATCTTACTGGACGGATAGTATCATGAGAGTGCTAAGTCCCCTTAAGCACCTGTGTTATCGTGATTTGAGTGTACATTATAATTCCTATGCCGTAGAAATTATTTTTTAAAAGCATCGACAATTTGTTTTTACTTAAAGAACTAATCTAACGAATAATATATATATATTAAACTGCAATAATAAATAACTGTATATATATATATATACATATACATATATATATATACATATATATATATATATATACATATATATATATATATATATATATATATATATATATATATATATATATATATATATATATATATATATATATAGCACTTAATGAATAAAGTGTATCGGCAGATCCACAGTCCCGTGCCATAATGAAATCAAACTATTAAACTTTAAAGGAAATAAAATTCGAGCAAGGAAAACAAAGACAAAATAAAGAGGCTGTGGATCTCATCAGCGGTGGGCAGTTTTAAAAACACAGCAATACATATGAATGCATATGCAGAAAGACTATTGTAATGTAGTGGCAGTGGGTTTCAATTAGAGTGTCACAATGTAAAAAATCAAATGTGCAAAAACATTTGATATCATAACACTCCCCCACCGGACCAAAATATACATAATTTACGTGATTATTGCTGCTATAGCGCTGGTCATGTGAATTTTTTGTGAACTTAAGTTCACTTAAAACTTTAAAAACTTTTTGGACTATATATATATGTATATATATATATTAAACTACAATACTAAATATATATATTCAATACATATATAACTACAAATATTTAAAATTTTTAATTCAAAGATGAAATATACGATTCTTTTCTATTTCATTAAAATGATATTCGAGAGCTGATATTAGAATTTTTGTTATCTCCAAACTACTTCGAAAAAAGTACTTTGGAAAGTACTTCAAAAAACTTCGTAAATAAAAAATAACGATGTTAATCAAATTGCATAATATAATGCATGTTTGTTCCATAAAGGAACATTTTTAATAAAAGAAATAAGAAATTTTTAAAAAGTTGTGACAATTTAATTGTATTCCAGTATCTCTACGAGGAATCGTAAAATACAATTAGCCATTCCCTCTTTCCTCTGATTAAACACTTCATTTCTTCGCAAAAGTAATTTTAAATCTCAAACGTGTTCTTTATTCCTTATACTTAATCATATTATATGTATATATATATATATATATATATTAAACTACAATAATAAATATATTTATTAAATATATATAACTACAAATTTTTAAAATTTTTAATTCAATAGATGAAGCATATGATTTTTTTTTCTATTTCATTAAATAGATATTCGTAAAAAAGAATTTATCGAAAGACAATCATAAATATATATAACTATGCATAAAGTACTAAATAAAGTCGTATAACAAAATTCACTTATTCTGAATATTTAACCTTTCAAATGTCATTTTAAGCTAATGCATGAAAACAACACATTCCACTTATCTCGGTACAACTACAGAAATACTTCACGCTGAGAAAATTTCAACTAGCTGCTAATAGATGTATAAAAAAAATAAGACACAAAAAAGAGACTAAATTTTTAGATCAATTCTAGTTGAAATCTTGTCGCGTGTTTCCTTTTTCTCTCGAAGTTGTTGAAAGAAACTCTCAATACTGTAACACCAATAATATTGATCGTCATTAAAAAGACCGACATTCTAGATTTTGTTATTTTTCACCCACTTAGGAGATTTTTTAAGTCTTTAATGTGTAACGATGTGTACTACAGTTATTTTCCTAGTTGAAACTTTTATACTAAGTGTTATTTTACCCTTTTATACCTGAAATACGGACATAATACTTGTGTAAAATTCAAATCTTCTTTTTTTAAGCAAAACGATTGTTCCTCATTTATAGTTCATAAAATTTAGTCATATTGGTCTTATATGTGAGAACGTTGATTTCAAAACTCAGATTTTGCGACGTAAATTGCTTTTTTTTATTGTGAATCAAGAATTGACAATGCCAGTAATACACGATAGTTATACACGAAGGTAGTTTTCTTAGCAGATTGCATTGCGGTTTTGATCCAGTTTCACCAATAGAAAATATTGTTAGTGGTAACCTATTATTTTTTTTTCTAACTTTCGATAAGGCGAATATTGAATTAAAAAAATTATTTATATATATTTTTTTTTAATCTAAATAACGTGGCGATATTTTCAATTTTAAAATGCAATACGTTAAATGGGTTTTACAACATTTCTTTGTGAAAAGAAAACAGAGATTCAGGGCATTTAACTTCACATCGATAAATGTAAGAAATATAAAACTGAAAGATATATTTATGTTCGCAAACTTCTTCTGTCACGTTCTAAAGGAAAGCCTTAAAGTTATAACATTTCCAGAAAGTTATTGCAATTCGATTTTATGTTTACTATGCTCAAAAGTTAATATTATTCGTCCATTTTTTGCTAGAAAAAATATATTTCTGGTCTTTTAAAATGTGTAATAATATTTTAAATCTGAAAAAAAAACTTTTATAAGTGTTTTTTTAAATATTTTGAAAATGTTTTCGTAAATGTTTAAATGAGAAAAATCTCTTTCGGTATATTGCAATATTGTCATCATATATTATGTAAAAATACAACTATACACCTGTTTTTTAAAAATATGCAAATACATTTGTTTATCACCTCCTTGTGTTTTACAATAAAAATTTGGTCAGATAAACTCACGATCTTGGGAATGTCATACAAAACTCTCAACTGACAAACTTTTCTTTGTTTCGAAATGTTGTTAAATCCAATGGTAGCAGTCAAATTACTTCATTCTGACATGTTCTACAGAAAAGATATAAAGTTATTACATTGTCATATTTTCTGTTTGCGAGTGAAAATATTATTTCTGCAAAAAAATGCTTCATATGTAACACTTTTGTTTATTTTTATTATTTTTTTAATCATCTTCTAGTTTGTAGTTTCAATATCCCATTTTCAATGTTTTATATAGATGCGTGTTTTGAAAAAAAATTTTTTGTTAATATTAATATATTTTTGAAAAGTATTATGTTAAAATGGAATATATATTTGTAATTCGAACGTCATTTTGTTAGAATACTGCTTATTTTGCAAAGATTATACCGTGAATCAAATGTGATCACTTGACAAATCAAGTATGTCGAATATATCGCCACATTTATACTTTTTTAACATAACGTTAAAAATCGCTTTAAGTTTTTCTCTTTATTAAAACACATGAGGATGTGAGTTTCAAAACTCTGTTTATCCAGAAAACCGAATTCTGGAAAATCACGGAAAACCTCTGATTGCTTATGAAAAAATATATGTATCTGTTAGTTTGTTAAACATATTTGTTAGTTTGTTATTATCTGTTAGTCTGCAAAACATGATTTTTAAATGTCAGAAATACACAACATAGTTTTTATGCAGTTTATAGTGTTTTGCCGATGCAGTTTCGCAATACATTTGATCGATAGAGAAAATTTTATTATTATTATTATTATTATTATTTTATTTATTTATTTATTTTTTAATAAAGCGAGTTTTGTAACTCAAATTATCATCAATAAACTTATTATTTCAGATTTGTTTAAATGATTAGATCAAAATTTCAAGTGCGAAAAGGAAAATGTAAATATATTCAGTCAACGTAAACATTTCTGCAACGATTATTTTATTACCTTTGCTGAATGTATCTTCTCTAATCATTTAAATGGTTAAATATCAAGTGGCAGTTCAGGACAACCTATTGCGGTCGATATTTATCTACAGCCATTAAAATGAACGGCCAGTGTTTTTGCTATCCTACATGCAAAATTCATACGTTAAATAAACATATTTGTGTGCGTGAGTGTACAGAGTTTTCGAAAAATGTATTCATAAAAGTTCTATCTATTGTTGATTAAAAAAAAATAGATTTAGTTATTTGTATAATATTGCTATTTTTATAAATTGTAAACAGTGAAAAAAGTGCTTGCAATTAACGATATGGTATTCCTTATAAAGATGCATCATAAAGTATGATTGTTGTGAATTACACTTCTTGAAATTGCATTGTACAAAATAGCATTTAATAGACACGTTTAATTATTCTTTTCATTAACACCTTAAAAAGTTTCTTTAAAGAAAACATCTTTATAACCATTACGCTGTTGCAGAATATTGTAAGAAAATTAAAATCATTCAAAAGCGATTGCAAGAAAAAAAAATGGAAAGAATATCAATTTACAATATGACTAGAACATCAATAAATATATGTGCTTAATACAAAAAGTTATTTGCTTGGTAATCCGTGTAATATTAAAAAATGTAGAAATCATTTAATAGATATTAACTCATTCTTGAAACCTTTTCTCTCATATTCAGAGCTGTTCATAATAAATAATTAAATAAAATATTGTACATCATATATATATATTTCATTATTTACTATATACTTCTTTTAATAATGTTTAGCATAAAAATTATTTCATTAAAATGCATTGAAAAAATGCTTCGATTTGTTTTTATCTTTTAAAATTTTGATAATGTACTAAATTTTTTGTATTTACTAGTATGGATAATATTTTCCTCTATTTAGCGTTTAGTGATGCATACATTAAATTAATTTAAATAAAGTAATTTCAAAACCCGCAAAAAATATGCACTGGGATTTCCACGTTTGAATACTAAGGAAACAGCATGCAAATTAAAAGTCAAAAATCTAATAAGAGCTCTATATTAAAATGAAAAGAAAAAATTTAAAAGCAACTGGATGAGAAGGAACAGGAAATTAAGTCTCTAAACGAGTATAAAAAAGGTAGCAGAGTAAATATAAAACAATAGATCGAAAATTCGATAAAAAAGGATCATGGTGAAGGGAAAAAATACTTTATAAAACATTTTTATACTGAAATTCAGAATTAAAATTCCCAGCAAGGAAATACATTTGAATAAATGTTTTTTAAATTTTCTTTTTATTATGCTCGCAAGTCTCGTTAAGAAAGGAAATTATGTTTTACAGAAAATAATTTTTAAGTCTAAATTGTTTTATAATTCAAAATAAGATTTGTTTCTTCAAGAATTAATGTATTAACTATTGTAAATGGTATTTAGTATAATGCGTAAAATATCTCGGAGGAAATAAATGAAATTAAATATTTTTATTTTTATTTTCGTTTTCAGCTAAATTTTTTAAAGAATTTTTTTTTCACGAAAAATATAAAACGTGCAGATTTTAGAGGTATTTAAGAGTGCAGATTTATTACAAGAGGGTTTTTTAGATTGATTCGGGCAGATTGCGAACCTTTTACACTTAATAAATATTACACTGAAACATTTTGTATAAAAGGATACTTTCGTGTACTTCAGGAGTTCCAAATTGTCTAAATGCAATTTAATCACATAGAATATTCGTGAAGCTAAAGTTTTATAAATTATATGACTTACAATTTCATTTTTATAAAAAAATAAAATTTCAACAGATATATTTACATATTATTTAGATTTTTTTTTGTAAAAAATATAGATTTTTTTTTTTTTTTTTGCAAAACATAAAGCAGTTTTTGATTCTCTGTATATATCTCAGTGAAAGAAAAACCAAACCAAACAAGATTTTCTCTATCCCAAAGATAAAGAAACTATCTTTTGTCACATATATTAGAGTTTTTAAACTAAGGATGAAAGCTAAGAAACCTGCCATTAAAACAATAATTAATACTGTATCTTTATTGGCATTGTTCAATCCATACAAATTAAATTGCAATAGTCTAGTGAGCATACATGTGTCTATTCCGTAATATGGGATTTAAGAAAGCGCATGATTGTAAATTTCCCTCATGCGATGTAACGTTCGACTATACTCTCCACAGTCGCCACCATGCAATGGGTAATTGCCTGTTATGGCACCCATATGAAAAATGTGTAGGGGGAACTGGGGGACATTGATACAGCTTTTTTCAAAAAAACTGTTTTGGTGTCTAGAAAGCAAAAATTTCAAGTTATTTTTCTATGTGATGTCAGCAAAACCTGTGTAGTGTGTTATAATTATGTACAATCGTTGTTTTATATATTATTTTTGCATGTAATTAAAAAAAATCAAAAAGAGTAATTTGTATCAATGTGCCCCATCCCCGGGGCAGAGTGATACACTTTGAAACATCTGGGAAAAATGGAGACAAAATAACACCAATGCATATTTTTCATAGAAAAATAATTAGCGAACCATTTCATATAAATTTATAGACATTAAAATTGCACACAATTTATTTGTAAGCGATATTAAAGCAATCAAAATGAAATGTATAATGACCTTATGTTCTGGTTGTTCCTTATCTGTTTGTTGACTGTGGTGACTTTGTCATATCTGGAACTTTAATCCCAGAATTATCTTCTTTCTTAGGAAAGGTTAAAGGATTACCAGGTTTTCTGTTTATAAATCGGTTTACAAACAGAAACTAAAAGATAATTATATTAAAATTTATGTTTAAAATATAATTATCCTGTACAGTTCTGCAGTTTGTTTCTCTTACTGAACATTTCTCATGTCGATAATACTTTTTTTCTCTGGAGAATCGATATAAATTTGAGATTTGCCAGGCTGCCGTCCATTTCTTTTGATAATTATACTAGCACTAGATATTGTGTAAATTTGTAGTCTTCTGTTTGCGAAAATACTATAAAATGTCCTAATATAAAGAAGTTAGAGCTATTTCACTTCAATAAAAAATAATAGTAGAAATTTTTGACGAAAAATGGTTGAATTAAGGAGTGTACGGTAAAAAATAAAATAAAAGGTAATGAAAAAATGAACTAGAAAAGGATTTGGGTTGTATCAATGTGCCCCGACAAAGACTGTATCAATGTGCCCCATACACCCATTTTGAATAAAATGAGTCGCAAATTCAACACTTCATAATTTATCTAACAATAAAGAATGAGGAACTCATAAAGAGTAGCTTTACTTGCCAGGGAGGTTATTCTTTTCGGTTGCAAATACTGGAACAGTTGTATAATACCAACTCAAATTTACTTTTGACCTACAAAAACAATTAATCACCCATACCATTTCATCAAACTATTGAACCATTCCAAAACTTTCTGTATGTAGTTAATTTCACTACTATCACCTTTTGAAGCTGTTGTGAAACTTCCTGTAATAACCCTGTGTGTTGTACAGGGGGTGTATCAATGTGCCCCAGTTCCCCCTAATCAAAATAAAAGTTTTCTTTCATTGTTGTGCGTGCATAACATGTCCATTTCTTGCGATACACGTACGGTTCCAACGCTCTTTAGGGGTTTCGCATGCTCTGAGCATTTTGTGATGTAAAAAAAATGGGTGTTGTCATTGGAAAATTTCGAGTCCTGTAACTATAACCGTAACCGTGAGCGCCATTTTGTTGCCGTTCACAGAATCTCGAGCTCATACCTCTGAATAGCTATATTTGAAATTTTACCTCAATCGTTTCAGCTGACTGGCCGCTAGAGCTCCATATATCGGCAAAGTTTTTTATGAACACCCTGTATATGGGTGATTCTCAAAATAGGGGACAATTTATGTCTTTCAGCATACAAAAAAAATTGAGAGGTTTTCTGTCATGTTTTTATACTTAGATATGTTTGTCTTAATATTATTCATTATTTGCACTCAAGAATTACTCACTTTTTAGTTAAAAACACCTTAAAATAACAGAATAAATGTTCAAAATGTCATTAGCATCGATGTCCACAGCAGCTGTGCCTTGTATATACTAGCTTTTTCAAGAGTTAATATCATGTTTATAAAATAAAACAAATGTTATTCTTTCTTTAAATTAATCAAGGAGAGGATTTATCCAATAAATTTCTTTTTAAAAATAAAATTATAGTATATAAAAAGAGAATTAAAGTTTGTCCTCCATATTCTGTTTTCAAAACAAGGTCATATTATAACAGCTGTTTATTAATCAAAATTTCATTTTCACATATGACAATACTTTGAAAATATAAAGTTTCTCCATGGCAACAAGTAGCCATTTTATTCCAGCCTGAAAATAGAAGCATGTATTGTATTTTAAGAATAGAAGTTGATTATTAGGCTAGTACATCAATTGTATGTCATTAGAATGGATAATAATTTTCATGTTTATTTTATAGTTAAAATTTTTGTTTTACTTATTTGCATAGAACTTTTGTGTTTTAAAAAGCCCCAGAAAGGACTATTGCATTGTGTTTATATTATGGCTCATAATCTTATTTAAATTAAAATATGTCATTAGCATGGACAAATATCAGTGTCATTAGCATGGCTTTTCTGTCCATGCTAAAGACTCCTATGTGCATAAATGTAACCAGTACTTATATTGTATCCTTTTTAAAGTTTAATTTTACATATAAATTTAGGTATTACATTTATTATCCCTATAATATGCATTAAATCTATCAGAAAATCACTAAGACAGCTTCTTACACTGTTAGTGTCAGAATGTTGTTCATGTAAACAAAGTTTGCTCTTTGGTAATGTTTTTATTCTCCTTATATGTATATATGTAAAAATGGAAACTATTTGTTGGAAAAGAAGGCTAATAAACGTAGAAAAAAAATATTTAAACAGGAAGAAAATAAAAATTTCTTAATATATTTATTCCATGCAATTTGTTTTGTCATTAGCATGGCTCAAAAAATACTAATTATTATTTTTTTAAAGTTAATTTTTAAATATTTAGCTCTGCTGACTACATGTAAAGTATACCTAATACTATATTAACAACGCATATTTTTTTCAGAAATTTTGCTAACAGTAATTTTTTTAAGATTTCATTTTTGAAATCGTCCCCTATTTTGAGAATCACCCATATACACTGGTGTCCAAAAGTTAAGCATAATTCGTAAAATGCTCAAAACTTGGGGTAAATATTTGTAAAATTATTCAAAATTACTTGTGGAGATTAATTGATTGAAGAAGCAACATTGGGTTTACGCAAAGCTTTTCTCTCGACTACATCGTGCGCGAAATACCTGCGCACGGTATACACGAAATACCGCGGTTCACGCGGTAAAGGCAGTTCAGTCGAATTTCGTAGAACTGATGTGCCAAGAAACATTGTTACGATCAAATAGGATTAATGATGGCACAAAGACGTCAACTGGACATGTTTGCGAAAAAAGAATTGTTGAAATTCTGGAATCCGGATGATCACAAACCGAAGTGTTTCGAATTCTGAACGTGGACCAGTCTGTGATCTCAAGACTGTGGCAGAGATTTCAAAGTACTGGAGATATTACCCGACGACCAGTACCAAGACTACCAAGAGTCACAACCCTTCGCCAAGACCGATATCTGGAAATAAGTGCGCAACGTTAGAGGAACAGTACTACCAGAGAACTGAGTTCGGCGCTCACAGTCGCCACAGGAACACGAATTTCAAGACAAACTGTTAACAGGAGACTCAATCATGCTGGCCTGTATGCCAGACGGCCAGCAGATTGCATTCCTCTCACGTCTGCGCATAAACGTGCTTGTTTAAACTGGAGTTTGAAACATCAACATTGAAGTGAGGGAGAGTGGGCCAATGTGATTTTCAGTTACGAGTCCCGATTTAGTCTGAGTAGTGATTCTCGTCGGGTAACGATATGGAAAGAACATGGAACGCATTTTGAACCAAGAAATATAATGGAAAGACATCTTTTTCACAAAGGGGGAGTGATGGTATGAGCAGGCTCATGTTGGACGGCCGCACAGACCTCCATATCTTTGGCACGGGGTCTGTGACTGGTAAAAGATACAGAGACGAAGTTCTTGAGTCTTACGTTTGCTTGTTTTGAGGTGCTGTCGGTCCTGACTTCATATTCATTGATGATAATGCGCCTTGTCACCGTGCGTTACTGTTTAACGACTTCCTTGAAACTGAAAACATCCAGCGCATGTCGTGGCCTGCAAACTCCGCGGTTTTAAATCCTATCGAGCATGTATGGCATATGTTCGGGAGACAATTTGAAATCCTTTCGCACCCACCACGCTCCGTTCGAGAACTGAAAAGACGCTTGGAACTGTTTGAGACCTAACTCATTCATAATTGTATCGCAGGTATGGGAAACCGCTGTTCAGCGTTCCTAGCTGTCGGAAGTGACCACATGCCTTATTAAACTGCAGCATCACTATTTTATTTAATGTTTTCTTTCATTTTTCCTTTGAAATGTCAACTCTTACTATGCTCAGTTTTTTTTTTCAAACTACTATTTTGGATAATAAAAGTAAATATTATCGTTCTTTTGAATTGTTTCCTTACTTTATAACCTGTTTTACACTCGCATACCACGTTTCACCACATTCCGATTTATATTTCTTTCATTATTTACTTAATTACCAATTATGCCTAACTTTTGGACAGCAGTGTATATATATATATATATATATATATATATATATATATATATATATATATATATTAGCAGAATTTTTTTCTACAGTGGTAAGATTCATATACATGTGCCAGATATTAACTTTTGTGTTTAGCTTTTTTTTTCTTGTTATTACATTTGGAGTGGGTATAAGAATCTATTTAAAATAATTCTATTCGCTGTTCACAATTTTCTTCGATTGTTTATTTTATTTTATTTTATTTTTTATTTTTTTTACAACAGGATAAAAAATGTTACTCGTGATTTCAGAAAATAAACTAAAATGATGCAAAATTTGAACGAACGAATAAGATTAAAAATGGTACACTTTCCCAGACGATCTAGACTCATCGGGAATAGTAAAAAGACATTCATACTATTGATCCCTATGGCTGCATAAATACCGTGAATATGTTTACAGATTCTTCTTTACATTGTGAAGTGAGATATCTACTACAGCATATTCTAATAATTAGGACTATGGTTAATATTCTGTTTATCTTATAATATACTTTACATATTCTTGATATTCATAAATATATACATATCAAATAATAAAGATAGGGAGTTGGAGCTAGATTATATGAAAAAAAGAAAGTTTAGTTTTAATCTCAGATGAAATACAAACTGATATTATCCTATTGTAGATATTGTAGTCTGGAAGCATTCATAGATAAGAAAGTATTTGAATATGGATTCTACTTGAATATGGATTTCGCAAGGTGATGTTTATTTTTCGTGATTTATTAAGTTGAGTGTGTTTTGATTCGCTTTACGTTGACAAAATCGACTGTTTTTTTATATGCACAGAATGATGGGGCTAGAGAAATCTTTATTTTCTGCTTACATAAAAACATTCCGTTAATTTCTCCTTCCAATTTAACAATGAAAGAAAATATGGATATCAAATTAACATTTTTCTATAGTTTGTGTCGGCATAATATTTCTAAATCAAAGTAAAAGTAAGTACTGACTTTTTTTTGATACAATTATTTGTCAATTATTAAAAAATGTAATGTTTAATTATGCTAGAAACAGTAAATAATTTTACATTTAGAATGTTCTTTATACTATAGAAATGAAGGTATTTAGTATATTAGATTTTAGACACATAACCAAGAAGAAATGATTTCCTTCGTATGAAATCACAACACTTTAAAAGTGCTTTGAGGTATATTTTACTTTTTTTCGAAAAATGGATGTTGTTTACAGATTTATTTTGAGTCACCAAGAGATATTGGTCTTCAAAAAAGCAAAATAATTTCCTTAAATAAAGCTACAAGTGTCTACTGAATAAATTACTCTAAATTTTTATTTTCAGCACTGCGCTAAAATTAAATATTATGATTCTCTATAAGTAACAGATTACACATTAAAGTGATATTAAAAAGTGTTTGTTTGTGTTACATTACTGCATGAAACATATATAATTACCTTCAAAAAATAAGAGAAAGAAAAAATAATGAGACTATTATTTCAGTAAAATTAATATAACTAAACTGAAGTAAAATAGATAGAAAATATAAAAAATTAAAAGTTATGTTAAACCAAAAAATGCAGATAGCAATAAAAGTCATGTATTCTAATAACAGTATTAGTATTTTAATATAAAAAATTATAACGTTTCATTTCCGTTTAATATATTCTCAATATTGAAATAGTATTCAACCTTAAATGTGGTATGTAATGTACTGAAATTCCATGAAAATCTCAAATTTGATAAAAACTCTTACATTAATATCTACAATTATTTAATATATTTAAATAAAATTGGACGATATACGAAAACATTTTATAATCCCATGTCAATGGAAAGATTAGGGATAAATATCATATTGTTATTTCTTTTATAGAAAATAAAATTTAAATGCTAATAAGAAAAGTAAAATAATTCAAAGAACATTTTCATGATATGAAAATTTTCATGATATAAGAATCATTGTATGCCATCAAATAAATTTTTGGAAGTTGATATGTAAATAAACGGAAAGTTATTATAATACGAAATAACTTGATAAATATTGAATGCAATATATTAACACGTTATTAAGTTCAAGCTGGTAATTATTTTTGAAATCATACAATAAAAGTTAAGCATTTTACAAAATATTTTTTAAACGTTAGAAGTTTAAATTAATGAATTGAAATTAAATTGAAAACTAACAATTTTGTCCATAAGGACAAAGAAATTGAAACTTATCTTAAATGGGTTCTTTTGTTATAAATGAATAGGTAAATATCCTGAAGGAAAAGGCCTTGTACGAACTATAATCTAAAAAATTCATTATCTAATTTTTCCTGAATAATATCTGAAAATTTATCATCCTTCAAAAGCATTTTAATAATCAGCTAATAATTCAATTTTACAAATTTTTTATAAAAGTTGCATATTTTTATTTATGCGTAAAAGTGAGATTTATAATGCTTACAATATTGAGAAATCATATAATGATAATTTACATTCCAAACGTAGAACATGCACAAAAAATATTTATTTCCTAAAAAGACTCACTTTACAAAAAACATATTCGATCTATATTAAAATTCCAAATTAGTATGTTTAGAATCATTGATTGAGTCATCATCAAAATGTGTAACAGAAAACTACAAACAAAATGCATATGAAAACCGGAAAAAATAGTCACTGAATTTAAGTTACTGTACAATGACACCTATATATATAATTCAAAATGTCACCTACATTTTTTATATCACCAGAATTTCTGGATAAAACATTATTCACACTTATATTTTAAATATGCCATGTGTTCATAACACCTCATATGAAATTATCTTTGAGTTATACACAAGTAATGATTTTTGAATCCTCCTCGACTATGAAATGCCCCCTTCTGAGTTTGTAGTTTTCTGTTATACATTTTCATCATGACTTAATGAAAGAATTGAAACATGACATTACAGGTTTTTACTATATTGTAAAAGTGATTTCATTAAAATGACACCTTTTAAATTTATAAATAACACATTCTCATTTGATATATACATATATATATATATAATTTTTTAAAATAATTTTTTAATAATTTATGTATAATTTTATATATATTTATATACAGGGTGATTCTAATTTTTTTTACAATAAAAGAGGGGTGATAGTACACATCAAAACAAACAATACTAAATAGGAGACCAATGGGTCCCAAGAGTTTTCCAATGGAGATAGCCGCCATTAAAGTTTAGGGACCAAAATTTCAAATAAACATAAAAAACGGAAAAATCTGTCGATTGATTTGCGGTTTTCACTAAAATTATTTTTTATGTCAGCATTTTCTTGAAATTAAATTTTAAGATAAATTTTTTAAAATGCCGATAGAGGGCGCTTTAGACTTTGGAGCAACGAACAACTATTTTTTGCTGGTATGTTTTACATCTCATTAAATGTTTTCGTAAGCTTAGAATCAAACTTAAATTTTGAGCTCAAAATCTGAATAATGGGGAGTGCTTAAGTAGCACAAACTGAGCTGTGTTCAGAGGGTTCAAATTTCAATAAATTATAAAAAACGGAAAAATTGGTCGATTGATTTGCAGTTTTCACTAAAACTATTATGTAGGTATTTTCGTGAAAATAAATTATAAAGATAAATTTCAAAAAATGCCGATAGAGTGCGCTTTAGACTTTAGCGTAACGGATAACTCTTTTTTGGCGTTACTTTTTGCATCTTATTAAATGCTTTCGTAAGCTTAGACTTAAATTTTGAGCTCAAAATCTGAATAGTTGGGAGAGGTTAAGCACACAAACTGAACTGTGTTCAGAGGGTTCAAATTTGAAATGATTATAAAAAACACAAAAATTGGTCAATTCGTTTGTGGTTTTCATTAAGACTAATTATTAAATCAGCATTTTCTTGAAAATAAATTTTAAAGATAAATTTCACAAAATGCCGATTCTGAGTCGTTGACAGGGGTTAAGAAACGCAAACTGAAGTGCTATCAGGAGTTCAAATTTAACCCTCCCCCTCCTCGAACACAGTTCAATTTTTCGCTACTTAAACAATCGCAACGTTTCAGAATTTTAGCCCAAAATTTAAGTCTATGCATTAGAAAACATTTAATGAGATTAAAAAAATACCGGTTAAAAATAGTTGTACGCTACTCCAAAGCCTAAGGCGCCCTCCATTGGCATTTAGTGAAATTTATCTTTAAAATTTATTTTCTAGAAAATGCCGATTTAAAAATTAGTTTTAGTGAACACCGCAAACAAATCGAAATTTTTTTGTGTTTTTTATAATCATTTGAAATTTGAACCCTCTGAACGCAGTTCAGTTTGTCTACTAAACCACTCCCAACTATTCAGATTTTGAGCTCAAAATTTAAGTTTAAGTCTAAGCTTACGAAAGCATTTAATAAGATGCAAAAAATAACGCCAAAAAAGAGTTGTTCGTTACTCCAAAGTCTAAAGCGCCCTCCATCAGCATTTTTTGAAATTTATTTTTATAATTTATTTTCACGAAAATACCTACATAAAGAATAGTTTTATTGAAAACCGCAAATCAATCGACCAATTTTTCCGTTTTCTATAATTATTTGAAATTTGAACCCTCTGAACATAGCTCAGTTTGTGCTACTGAAGCACTCCCCACTATTCAGATTTGAACTCAAAATTTAAGTTTGAGTCTAAGCTTACGAAAACATTTAATGAGATGAAAAAAATTACGGCAAAAAATAGTTGTTCGTTGCTCCAAAGTCTAAAGCTATTTTCTTAAAAATAAATTATAAAGATAAATTTCAAAACAAAAATCGACAGAGGGCGTTTTAGACTTTGGAGTAAAGAACAACTATTTTTCGCCGTTATTTTTTGCATTTCATTATTAAATGTTTTCGGAAGATTGGACTTAAACTTAAATTTTGAGCTCATAATCTTAATAGTAGGGAGTGGTTATACAGCGCAAACTGAAGTGTGTTTAAGGGGGGGGGTGCTAATTTCAAATAATTATAGAAAATGGAAAAATGTGTCGATTCTTTGCGGTTTAAAATAAAACTATTCTTTAATTCAGTGTCTTCTTGAAAATAAATTTTAAAGATAAATTTCAAAAAATTCCGTTAAAGGACGCCTTAAACTTTAGAGTAACCAACAATTAATTTAAACCATAATTTTTTGTATCTAATTAAATGCTTGCAAAAGCTTATTAAATGTTTTCGGAAGCTTAGACTTAAAATTCAGCTGAATAGTAGGGAGTGGTTATACAGCGCAAACTGAAGTGTGTTTGAGAGGGAGCGGGGGGGGGGGAGTGCAAATTTCAAATAATTATAGAGAATGGAAAAATTGGTCGATTCGTTTGCGGTTTAAAATAAAACTATTCTTTAAGTCAGTGTCTTCTTGAAAAAAGATTTTAAAGATATATTTCAAAAATTTCCGTTAAAGGACGCCTTAAACTTCAGAGTAACCAACAATTAATGTAAACCATAATTTTTTGCATCTAATTAAATGCTTGCAAAAGCTTATTAAATGTCTTTTGAAACTTAGATTTAAACTTAATTTTGAGCTCAAATTCTGAATCGTTGGGAGGATTTGAGAAGCGAAAACTGAAGTGTGTTCAGGATTTCAAATTTGACCCTCCCCCCCCCCCTCCTCGAACACAATTCAAATTTTCGTTACTTAAACACTCCCAACGATTCAGAATTTGAGACCAAAATTTAAGTCTATGCATTTGAAAGGATTTAATGAGATAAAAAAAAAATAACGGTTGAAAATAGTTGTACGCTACTCCAAAGTCTAAGGCGTCCTTTATCGGCGTTTTGTGAAATGTATCTTTAAAATTTATTTTCCCCAAAATGCTGATTTAAAAAGTAGTTTTAGCGAAAACCGCAAACAAATCGACCAATTTTTCCGTTTTTTATAATCATTTGAAATTTGATCCCCCTGAACACAGTTCAGTTTGTCTGCTTACCACTCCCAACTATTCAGATTTTGAGCTCAAAATTTAAGTTTAAGTTTAAGCTTACGAAAACATTTAATAAGATGCAAAAAATAGCGCCAAAAAAGAGTTTTTTATTACTCCAAAGTCTAAAGCACCATCTATCGGCATTTTTAAAAATTTATCTTTATAATTTATTTTCACAAAAATACCGACTTAAAGAATAGTTATAGTGAAAATCTCAAATCAATCGACCAGTTTTTCCGTATTTTATAATCATTTGAAATTTGAGCCTTCTGAACACTGTTCAGATTGTGCTACTTAAGCACTCCCAACTATTGAGATTTTGAGCTCAAAATTTAAATTAAGTTTACGAAAATATTTAATGAGATGCAAAAAACTCCGGCAAAAAATAGTTGTTCCTTACTCAAAAGTCTAAAGCGCCCTTTATCGGCATTTTTTGAAATTTATCTTTATAACTTAATTTCCAGAAAATGCCGACATAAAGAATAATTTTAGTGAAAACCGCAAATCAATCGATCGATTTTTCCGTTTTTTATGTTTATTTGAAATTTTTGTTCCCAAACTTTAATGACGGCTATCTCCTTTGGAAAACGTTTTGGATCCTTGGTCTCCTATTTAATATTGTTCGTCTTGATGTGCACTATCACCCCTCTATTATTGAAAAAACAATTACAGGGTAATTCCAATTTTTTTTTTTTTTTTTACAATAACAGAGGGGTGATAGTACACATCAAGACAAACAATATTAAATCGGAGAGCAAGGGTCCAAAACGTTTTCCAAAGTAGATAGCCGTCATTAAAGTTTGGGAACAAAAATTTCAAAAAAACATAAAAAACGGAAAAAGCGATCGATTGATTTGCGGTTTTCACTAAAATTATTCTTTATGTCGGCATTTTCTTGAAATTAAATAATAAAGATAAATTTCAAAAAATGCCAATAGAGGGCGCTTTAGACTTTGGAGTAACGAACAACTATTTTTGCTGGTATTTTTTACATCTCATTAAATGTTTTCGTAAGCTTAGACTCAAACGTAAATTTTGAGTTCAAAATCTCAAAGTGGGAGTGGTTAAGTAGCACAAACTGAACTGTGTTCTGAGGGTTTAAATTTCAAATGATTATAAAAAACAGAAAAATTGGTTCATTGATTTGCGGTTTTCACTAAAACTATTCTTTATGTCGGTATTTTCTTAAAAATAATTTATAAAGATAATTTTCAAAAAATGCCGGTAGAGGGCGCTTTAGACTTTGGAGTAACGAGCAACTCTTTTTTGGCATTATTTTTTGCATCTTATTAAATACATTTCGTAAGCTTAGACTTAAATTTTGAGCTCAAAATTTGAATAGTTGGGAGTGGTTAAGCAGACAAACTAAACTGTGTTCAGAGGTTCAAATGATTACTGTGTTCAAATGATTATAAAAAACGGAAAAATTGGTCGATTCGTTTGCGGTTTTCGCTAAAACTAATTTTTAAATGAGCGTTTTCTTGAAAATAAATTTTAAAGATAATTTTCACAAAATGCCGAAAGAGGGCGCCTTAGACTTTGGAGTAGCGTATAACTATTTGTAACTGTTATTTTTTTAATCTCATTGAATGCTTTCAAATGCATAAACTTAAATTTTAGGCTCAAATTCTGGATCGTTGGGAGTGTTTAAGTAGCGAAAAATTGAATTGTGTTCGAGGAGGGGAGAGGGTTAAATTTCAACTGCTGAAGACACTTCAATTTGCGCTACTTAACTACCCCTAGATATTCAGATTTTGAGCTCAAAATTTAAGTTTAAATCTAAGTTTCCGAAAACAAAGTTTTTGCAAGCATTTAATTTGAACAAAAAATAATGGTTAAAATTAATTGTTGGTTACTCTGAAGTTTAAGGCGCCCTCTAATGAAATTTTTTGAAATTTATCTTTAAAATTTAATTTTAAGAAGATACTGACTTAAAGAATAGTTTATTTTAAACCGCAAACGAATCAACAAATTTTTCCATTTTCTATAATTATTTTAAATTTGAACACCGCCCCCCCCCCATTAAACACATTTCACTTTGTGCTACTTAACTACTCCCTACTATTCAGATTTTGAGCTAAAAATTTAAGTTTAAGCCTAAACTTCCGAAAACATTTAATGAGATGCAAAAAATGACGGCAAAAAATAGTTGTTCGTTACTCTAAAGTCTAAAGCGCCCTCTATCGACATGTTTTGAAATTTATTTTTATAATTTATTTTTAAGAAAATACCGACATAAAGAATAGTTTTAGTGAAAACCGCAAATCAATGAACCAATTTTTCTTTTTTTTTTTATAATCATTTGAAATTTGAACCCTCTGAACACCATTCAGTTTGTACTACTTAACCTCTCCCACTTTCAGATTTTAAGCTCAAAATTTAAGTTTGAGTCTAAGCTTACGAAAACACTCAATGAGATGCAAAAAATACCGGCAAAAAATAGTTGTTCGTTACTCCAAAGTGTAAAGCGCCCTCTATCGGCATTTTTTTTAAATTTATCTTTATAATTTAATTTCAAGAAAATGCAGACATAAAGAATAATTTTAGTGAAAACCGCAAATCTACCGACCGATTTTTCCGTTTTATGTTTATTTGAAATTTTGGTCCCTAAACTTTAATGGCGGCTATCTCCTTTGGAAAACGTTTGGGATCCTTGGTCTCCTATTTAATATTCATTGTCTTGATATGTACTATCACCTCTATTTTATTGTAAAAAAATGGAATCACCCTGTATATATATATATATATATATATATATATATATATATATTACATTTTATTAAATGAAAGTTCAAAATCTCAAGGATAGAGTGTATGTCAAAAACGTAAACAATTAACAATAAACAATTAAAAAACTACACTATATTGCCATTGATTATGGGACACTTGCGATTTTAGACTTTTTACTAAATATCTAGAAAAATACATGAGGAATCATCTCGAAACTCTTAGTGTATAAATATAATAGTATACGTCATACATCTCCGTGAAGTTTTTTTACCGAAACGCCATAGGGGACCGTCAACAAATTAAAAAAGAATGAATATCTTTTGAATAACCCTGTCAAAACTAATGTAGCAAAAGCGCTCAAACTCTAGATTATGATTGAATGCCTTATTGTAATACACTGTGTTCATTTTTATGCAAATAGCATGCACACTCGCAGAGTAATTAAGGTTTTTATAAAAATGGTCCCAAATTTTTCCAAGTTTTTCCATTATAATTTTCAGAGTTTTTAATATAAAATAATATTTTTTTCAGAAAATATGACAAACAACATTTCACACAGTACCCTGTAATCATAATTAAAAAAAAATAAAAATTGTATGAAAAATGAGTAGGTTTGCTATATAATTTTTTACTGCGCATGCGTCAAAGATATCAAACTTTCATTTGCATATTATGTTAGCTAAATGTATAGAGCAACTTTTGTGAAAGTCTCAAAATCATAGCTTGAAGATTCTGAAAGTAATCGTCTATAGAAAAATGACAAAATCCGTTGTTTCCAAAATGAAGCAAAAAAATGAGGGATTTTATCCAAATGCAGTAGTACATCCCATATTGTGTATTCTATATTGACCATAATCAATGAATATATGGATACAACCCCTCTTGTTTTTGCTTCATTTTTAGAATAATGGATTTTCGACTTATTCAATTGACGATTACTGTCAGAATTTTCAAGTTATGATTTTGTGACTTTCACAAAAGTTGCTCTATACATTTAGCTAACATAATATGCTAATGAAATTTTGATATCGTTGACGCATGCGCAGTAAAAAATTATTTAGTAAACAACTCATTTTTTATACAATTTTCATTATTTTTTAATTCTGATTACAAGGTACTGTGTACAATGTTGTTTGTCATATTTTCTGAAAAAAATAATATTTTATATTAAGAACTCTGAAAATTATAAGAAAAAAACTTGGAAAAATTTGGGATCATTTTTATAAAAACCTTAATTACTCTGCGAGTGTGCATGCTGTTTGCATAAAAATGAACAAGGCTTATTACAATAAGGCATTCAATTACAATCTAGAGTTTGAGCTCTTTTGCTACATTAGTTTTGACAGGGTTATTCAAAAGATATTCATTCTTTTTTAATTTGTTGACGGCCCCCTTTGGAGTTTCGGGAAAATATCTTTACGGAGATGTATGACTTATACTATTATATTTATACACTAAGAGTTTCGAGATGATTCCTCATTTATTTTTCTAGATATTTATTAAAATGTCTAAAATCGCAAGTGTCCCATAATCAATGGCAATATAGTGTATAAACAAGATACAGGCAAGAAAAAACAGTCTGTTTTTCATCTTGCCTCTATCTTGTTTATAGTTTTTTAATTGTTTATTGTTAATTGTTTACCTCTTTGATATACACTCTATCCTTGAGATTTTGGACTTTCATTTCATAATATGTAATATAATTTATAGCATTATATATGAGCTGCTTAAGCGCCAATGGTGCTGCAATTTTTCATGTTGAATTGATACTATATATATATACATGTATGTATGTATGTATTAGTATATATTAGTACATCATCTTTACTAGTAGATAAAATTAAGAGTTTCTGTTTTTATGTTTTTAATATACATCTTAAGAAATGAATAGTTAAATTTTAACGAAAAATTTTAACAAAAAAATTTTATTTGTATCTTACTAAAATCTTGTATTTTCAATTTGTACTTCCAACAAAATTTTCTTGTTTTTTCAAAATTTAAATTGGCCTGTAGTAGCCATAACACTCTCACGTAATTTAGCTTAATTGACTTATATAGCTATAAAGGATTAACATAATTTTTGCATAATAAAATCTTTTCAAATTGAGACGGATTAATGACGTTATTATTACGTTATTATGTATTTCGGATAAAAATGGTGGACGAAAAAAAAGCATTTTTTTTTTTTTATTCAAAAAAAAAATATCCATTGACCCTTATTTAAAAAAAAATATTTATTAGACCAAACCAATTTTGTTGATTCAACAAAAATGTTTTTGGGTGTATCGGAGGCATCGTTTATATTTGCAGGAAACTCTTATAGAGTCCGATTACTTCTAATTATGATGGGTGAGATTTCCGCGTATACACACCGTTAATTTGTTAGAAAAGATGTTATTTCATTTAATCGGGATATTTTTGAGATTTAGCCGAACAACATTTTCAGTGAGAATGTACTGTTGTGCATCGTATCGAAACTACATCCCTGAATTGTCTGTTTGTTAAAACTTAAAAAAAAAGGTTAAAAAAAAAGATTTTTACGTTTTTTTTAATTGATTTTAAATGTGTAATGTGTATCATGCTCGTGTATCATGTGTATAAAAACAGGAATGAAAGAATGGGTGCATGTGTGGTTCAAGAAATAGTGTAATAATATATTTATCACAAATCGAAACTAATCGTTGGAGGCCACCGTAATACTTACCCATCATTTATATGCATAAGAATAAGAAACATGTGAAAACTAATTATACAATGTATTGCAATTCCAAAACTAAATTCAAATATTGTTAATACACAGAATAATAGTCTATTAATGAATTGCTGATGCACCAATTTCAACAAATCATATAAAATGCCAAACTACTCAAGAAGTACCAAACTGCGTAAAAGAAACATCCTTATAACTCCAAAAATAATAATCATATTAACTAACAGTTTACTGCGTCGGATTAAGCGTCGCATTTTCAATTAAAATACACCTTTGAATTTAAATTTGAATGAAATACAGGGTCATGAAAAATCGAAGAATTTGGAAAACAGGATTACAAATATCTCGACAAGTAATAATCCGATTGACTTCGTTGTTTATGCAAAATTTGTGATTTTTTATTGCCTTTTACATGCGTAAATTAAAATAAAAAAATTCGAAAATTTGTATGTACCTTTCATCAGATCGAATATTTCGAGAATCCAGAAAAAATAGTTCCGGATAATCGAGGTTGCTGATATTCAATAGGCTTTGTTCCATTCTTATATACTAAGTACATACAAAATTTCAAATTTCTATCTCAATTTGTACGTGAGATAGAGCGTTTACAGACGGACAGACTGACAGACAGACGGGCGGCAAACTTATTTTTCTAAAAATATGTTTTTCGAAATCTCTAGTGTCTAAAACGCGTAAATCCGTCAAAAAAAAAATTTGGATTTTCAAAACGATAAGACTTACCCTATACTACGTATGATGGGTAAGTAAAAGGGAGAGAAAAGTTTGTATGTTTAACTATACATAGATTCCATTGTTGATATAAATAGCAACTACACAAGCAATTACACATTGCATGATGATGGCATCCATGTGGAAAATGTGTAATAAAATAAAAGTTTTAGTTTCTCCGATCTGTATTGTAATCAAAGATTAGTTCACTGACTCTGTGTCATATGCAAATTTCCTCCGTGTGCTCCAATCGAATATTTTCTATTGGGTGGAGGATTCCCAGAACGGTTTTTTGTGCGTGCACAACATGTCCGTTTCTTGCGATACACATACGGTTCCAACACCCTTTGGGGTTTTCGCATGCGCTGAAAAAAATGGGTGTTGCCATTGGAAATTTTCGTGTTTCTGTAACTATAACCGTAACCGTGAGCGCCATATTGTTGCCATTCACAGAACCTCGAGCTAATACCTTTGAATAGCTATATCTGAAATTTCATCTCGATCGGTTGAGCGGACTGGCCGCTAGAGCTCCATATATCGGCAAAGTTTTTTTATGACCACCCTGTATATATATATATATATACATATAATACCATTAAAAGTAGACAAGATTCACCAATGGATTTTATCAATAAAACAATAAACCAAAACGAAGAATTAGAATTGAATTGAATTATAAAAAAATAAAAAAATAGTGTAACGAGTAAATCTGAATAAATAAATAAATAAAATGAATGCAAATGGAATTTGTAGCCCCAAAAGCAGAATCATCAGGCCCCAAATGCTCTAGAACTACAAATGAAGTGTGCGGTTTCATCCACGTATTAGCCATGAAATAGCAAAATAATATGTATTTGGGACTACCAGCACACAAAAACCAAATTATTAAACAAGGAATAAAGATATTTTACAAAAAGGAGTTGAAAATAAGTAAAAATAATAGTGTTCATAATAAACAAAAAAGATAAAGCTGAATGGAAATATAATTGAACCGGAGAAAATAATTAATAATCGATATTAACATAAAATTAAATTAATAAAATAATTAAAATTAGAATTAAGAGATAACATTCATATTAACATAAAACTTAAAATACCATTTTGTTACTTTAATCAGTAACATTTATTGTGACTTTAAATGGTAAAAACTCATTATCTTAATATAGGATAATAAAAATTAAAAAATAAAATAAAATAAAAAAATAAAAATATTAAATATATATATATAATAGTAATAATATTATTAATAATATTACCAAAAATTATATCAATAACATTAAAAATAATTTGATAATTAAAATATAGCTATTTAACTATAGATATAACTAGACAAATATCCATATATTGGTGTCAATCTTAAAAGTGATGTAAATGTGAAAAGCAAAATAATGTATCAAATATATTTCACACCATTAAAAGATCGTAAAATATTATATTAAGAATAAAAATGCTCTTATTGAAATCAGGTAAACATTTATGTATTTATTTAGGAATATTGATTTATGATCAATATTGGGTAATCACCAAATTCGGCCTCCAAAAAGTTTTCAGTAAAATCATTATTTATCTAAATAACGATATTTTTTCTTTTTTAGTAAAGAGAATTTCTTTAACGGTATGATGTGTTTTTTGAGATTTTGTGAAAGAAAGTTGAATTCTGATTTAATTCTTTTTAAATTCTTCAAGCTGTTAGTCAGGTGGTTGCTATTTTGAATGTTTGACGACACATTACCGCTCCGATATCTTTTAATTAATGATCAATACTATAATGATTTTGAGATTTATCCATACAAAAAGTACTTCATTTTCTTAGCAGCGGGTAGGTATAAAAAATCAACCATGTTGCAGATTTTAAAATTAAAGGGTACTCTAGCATTTAAAATAAGGAAATTCAAATAATTATGAAATTTTTGTAAGTTAAAGCGTTTAGTTCATCACTTTCTTCATTATTTCATTCTATTTTTAACGGTTTCGGCATTCATTACAAGCAAAAAAGTTTGAATTATATTAAGATCAGGGCAATTGTCAGATTGGTCCATAGCTTTCTAACAATTTTTTTTAGATGGCTTCCACTCAAAGCGAGGAAAAATTTGAAAATTATTTTAGATTTTTTTTATTTTGAAGATAAAAAATAGTAAATTGAATAATAATACCGTTTATGAATAAATTGTATTCTACTTATCAATTTCACCGAATAGCAGAGTATAAAGCTCTTGTTAAAAATGCACTTTCCTTCACTTTAAAATTATATTAAACAACTTTAAAGAATACTTAAAGATGCGAGTGAAAAATTATGTTAAATAGTAACAATTTCGATCCTCCTGTCCCAAATGTTTACTTAACATCTGTTTCCAACAATACCTTAAAGTGTACTTAATAGCAGTTAAAAGTTAAAATAATTTGAAAGTGCATTTTTTATCAACACTTAATAATCTATCATTCAGCAAAATAATTATATCGAATATGATTTATTAAAAAGGATTTTCGGTGTCATTTGCAAGTTTTTATCTCTAGTGCATAACATAAATTAATAAAATATGTTTCCACTATTTCCTCACTTTAGGTGCAGACCTATTTGTAAAAAATCTAGTATGAAAGCTATTGACTGACTTGAGGGTAGTCCTAATCTTAATCCAATTCAAAATTATTGGCTTGTAACGTGTTAAAATTGCTAGAAGTAAACATGCCCTTAAGAATAAATTAATGGAAAATATTATTAGGGTTTCGCAGAAATAAATCAGTCCTGTGAACCCAGACACCATTACATCCAGAAGTATGTTTCTTCAGCATTAGACACATGCAAGGCTGTAAACGCCCTCGTGGAATATATTAAAAAGGTAATTTTTTTTCATATGACCTCATCAAAATTCACGAAAAATGATTCAGCTATGTGAGAAATATTATTATCGATTGCGTTTGAGGTTAAAATGTTTAACACATATTGACAAATCAGCGCATTTTTCCATTTTTCAAGATAATCAGAATAATTATACATTTAAAGAAACTATTGTTTGCAGCAAATTAGTAACACAGTTTATTTCAGTATAACAACATTTTATATATATGGAACACATACACTATATTGCCATTGATTATGGGACACTTGCGATTTTAGACATTTTACTAAATATCTAGAAAAATACATAAGGAATCATCTCGAAACTCTTAGTGTAAAAATATAATAGTATACGTCATACATCTCCGTGAAGATTTTTTACCGAAACGCAATAGGGGACCGTCAACAAATTAAAAAAGAATGAATATCTTTTGAATAACCCTGTCAAAACTAATGTAGCAAAAGCGCTCAAACTCTAGATTATGATTGAATGCCTTATTGTAACACACTGGGTTCATTTTTATGCAAATAGCATGCACACTCGCAGTGTAATTAAGGTTTTTATAAAAATGGTCCCAAATTTTTCCAAGTTTTTCCATTATAATTTTCAGAGTTCTTAATATAAAATAATATTTTTTTTCAGAAAATATGACAAACAACATTGCACTCAGTACCCTGTAATCAGAATTAAAAAATAATAAAAATTTTATGAAAAATGAGTAGGTTTACTATATGATTTTTACTGCGCATGCGTCAAAGATATCAAAATTTCATTTGCATATTATGTTAGATAAATGTATAGAGCAACTTTTGTAAAAGTCTCAAAATCATAGCTTGAAAATTCTGAAAGTAATCGTCTATAGAAAAAGGACAAAATCTATAGTTTCCAAAATGAAGCAAAAAAATGAGGGATTTTATCCAAATGCAGTAGTACATCCCATATTGTGTATTCTATATTGACAGTAATCAATGAATATATGGATACAACCCCTCTTGTTTTTGCTTCATTTTGAGAATAACGGATTTTCGACTTATTCAATTGACGATTATTGTCAGAATTTTCAAGTTATGATTTTGTGACTTTCACAAAAGTTGCTCTATACATTTAGCTAATATAATATGCAAATGAAATTTTGATATCGTTGACGCATGCGCAGTAAAAAATTATTTAGTAAACCTACTCATTTTTTATACAATTTTCATTATTTTTTAATTTTGATTACAGGGTATTGTGTGCAATGTTGTTTGTCATATTTTCAGAAAAAAAATATTATTTTATATTAAGAACTCTGAAAATTATAAGGAAAAACTTGGAAAATTTTGGAATCATTTTTATAAAAACCTTAATTACTCTGCGAGTATGCATGCTGTTTGCATAAAAATGAACAAGGCTTATTACAATAAGGCATTCAATCACAATCTAGAGTTTGAGCACTTTTGCTACATTAGTTTTGACAGGGTTATTCAAAAGATATTCATTCTTTTTTAATTTGTTGACCGTCCCCTTTGGAGTTTCGGGAAAAAATCTTAACGGAGATGTATGACTTATACTATTATATTTAAACACTAAGAGTTTCGAGATGATTCCTCATGTATTTTTCTAGATATTTAGTAAAATGTCTAAAATTGCAAGTGTCCCATAATCAATGGCAATATAGTGTATATAAAACCATGTTATTTGTACACTTACCATATTTTCACAAGTGATGCAGGATTTTTTTTCGACCACTATATTTTTTTATGTAAAGAAATAAAAGCATCTTCAATTCATTAAAATTTTTTTTCAATTATTTAACAAGCCTATTAAAATGTTTAATATGTCTTTAAATATCGAACAGAGAAAATTGTTGATCAATTTCCAAATTTAAACAGAATGAGTTAATATTTCTTAGGAAGATATATGATGTCAAGTGTCACAAACTTATGATGCTCAAAAAATGAGAAACGTATAATGAGACAAGAAAATTGGTGCTTTACGTTTTCAGTTGTTCTTTATAAATGGATGACACGATAAACATACAGTACTTTATTTAAGGAAAATTTCTGGAGATATATAAACTCTTATTACTTCTTTTGGAATATCGAAATAAAACTAGCCAGTTGTAGCAATCTCAAATTTTCCTTCTACCTTATATACGTTAGTATTTCAAATGCCAAAATAAAATGACAATGTGCCAAAATAAAATGACAATGAATGTTCATAGTGAGAATTCTCAAGACATGAAATTCTGATTATAAATATATGATACTTTTCACCCAAACAAATACGTTTTTAACAGTGGGAAAACAATCTAAAATTAAATATGATAGGGTCTCTGCACAAAATTTGGGCCATATTTATTCATCACGCTCTAGAAGTATTACATTTTCAATTATTTTAATTTTTACAGCTAAGAAAAGTCTCTTAAGAAAAATTTTGATGCAGAAATTAATATATTTCAAGGAATTATAAATTTTTCTGTTAACTTTTAGTGTGAGTCCCATCTCACCCGATTAGATCGAGTGAGATGGATCATAGTAAAATGTTAAATTAATCACACACATATGAATTTTATAAATGTTTATTTTCATCATATGATTATTAAAAGAACTCTTGGTTAAATTACCAAAATTTAAATTTACATAAATTGTTATTTGCCCTTTAAATACATATTTAAATGTGTTTTTCGAAATCTTAATATCTTAAAAATTTAAACATAGTGATTTAATAATAGGTTTAATAACAGATTTAAACTATGAAAAGATCTTATATACTATGGATTGAGATTGTTTTGTATTTTTATTGTTTTTATTTCTGGTTATCATATTTCTATTTACAATTATAGAATGTTAAATTAATTTACTTCGCAAACATTTTTTATGAAATCAACCCAAGCATCAAGCAATCAAGCAATCAAGCAATCAAGAAGCATATTGTATCCAATCCACTTTTGTTTCGTCTGCTTGCAGTTTTAGGAGCATCCTGCATATTTCTTCTCTTTGTGAATGTTTATACCTATATCGGAGACGGAACTTTTCTGATGTAGATGTAAGCATTTTCCTAAAAGTAAAAAATACAATCACTTAGTATTTTAAATCCAGCTCTTATTAAACTAAATTTGAAATTAAAGATTTTGTAGTCAGTCCACCTTCCCCCAGCAGAAAGCCAAATCCAGTTTCTTCCTCTTAATTTGGTCAATGCCGGCGTAGGCAAAAATTATAACTCACCCTGATTTTACATTGCAGATAAGGCATGAAGTTTTTAGTTATACAGAAGCCCCAATGTTCAGAAGGATTCCATTATTAAAACTCGATAGATAACATATAACGAAAACATAAACATTTTAACAATAATCTTATAAAAATAACATTTGACATACTAAAAGCAAGACTGCCTTTTACCTAAAAAAATATTGCATGTCTGACAAGATAAAAGTTGCATATAATACAAACTAGCGTTATATGTTTGATAAGTTATTTGCATTTTCTATGGTTCAAAATTTTAAAATCTTATATCTAAATTATTATTTTACATGTAATATAACTTCAAATAAAGTACATTTTTATCTACATTTTTCACTTCTGCATGTAGTTGAAAATATTTCAATAAGGAAATATTTCAATTTCCTCTAGGTGTCCACATTTATAATTTCGAAACACTTCGCAATTTCGAATTTAATAAAATGAGTTTTTCTTAAACAAACATTTCATCTATAAAACAGTTGATAAAAATAAGCACTTTCAAAAAGAATATTATTATTTTAATCAGGAGAAAAAAAAAGTATTACATTTTTTTTTCTTGGAACATATTTGTGCCCTCAAAAAAATGAAACTTCAGCATTCATATTGTAATGTTATTCAATTTCCTTCCACTCACGGAAAATCTCAAATTTCAAAAATAAAATAAAGTCATAGATAACAAGATTTACAACATAAATAAGAAAAATCCGGAATTCAGTAAACTGAGATAATGAAGCGTTTCCGATATGAAATAAAGTTTGAAGCCAAAAAACAGAGGTAATCGGATTTCTTTAGAATTATCTTTTTAAGTTCTAATATGATAGATATGTTATATTTAAGTAAAAAGAAATATGGATTATCGACGAAATGTGCATCTCTTGTTTCATAAAAGCATTAAATATTTTGATTCAGTCGGGATACATTAAAGTAAGATATTATTGGATATCTACAAGCTGATAAATTACATATGAAAATTCAGTTAAATTTAGTTAGCAATTTAGTAATACATATATATATATATATATATATATATATACATTTATTATTTATTTTTGTTTTGATCTTTGAGCTCAGAAATGTATATAAAAAAATATATATAAAGATTATAATACATATTTCTGGGACTTGTTTTAAGTGTAATTTTGATTTTACAAAATGTAATTTTTTCCGTAATTTTTATTCATTAATTGGGTGAAAAGAAGAGTTATTAAAAGAAATGTTTATTAAAAACTTATAAGAAGGATACTTTATATGTTGTTTATGAAAATTTCAGCAAGATGTTACATGGTTCCAACAACAGTTATAGTGAGCAGTATTAGTGAGTATGGGCACGCTTTAATATATCATACGATTGATCAGAAAAAAAATAATGAACAAAAAATAGGATTTGTAAAAATACTTTTCGGGAAAACAATGTTATAGAAGTAATTGTGCGTTTGCAGTGAAAAATGTAGTTATGTGCATTGCATGGTGGTATTTTTTCTTCTTAAATTAAAACATGTTGACAATGTTGATACATCATGAAATTAACACGAAAGTAACACGTAGTACATATTTATTTAAAATTTATAATATTTTAATGATTTTTTTAATTTTATAATACAAATTTAAATTTAAAATAAAAAAGTAATTTGGCTACAAATGTCGATACCTTTAATATACATAAGTGTAACATCATTATGAATATTATGGGAATTCTTAAACAAATAAATTTTCTTTGGCATTAGGCATTCAGGAAAAGTATACATATATATATTTCGTCAAAATTAAGCATAAAAAATATATATATCAATATAGAATACGAAAAATATATTTTTTTGTGATAGAAGCCATACTAAGTTTTCTATATTAAAAAATTTAGGTATTTATGTTTTACAGGAATTGAGAAAAATTAATTAAGTATATCATGTTGCTAAACTGGATTGCGAGAAAAGACAGATTCCTGACACGCCTTAGGAAACATAATAATGATTTTATTCAATGTAGACTTACCTTTCATTTAAATCAACGCGTTGAAAATATCATTGAAAATAATTTAATAGTATCTTATTTAACCTGACATTAAAATTTATTTATTTTGATTTCATTAAAAAGATAAAATGTATGTAATTTTAGCTTTCAAATTTGACTTTAAATATTTTTTGTTTCAAATAAGAACGATACCAATTTTAAAAGAAACGATTGATTTATGAGCTATATTTTAATACGAGTTTATTTATTTAGATCATTATTATTACTATTATTGATCAGAAAAGCATTAGAAATATTTATGTATTAATATACAGGAAAGACAAAATTTATATTTTTAAAAGTTTGCAAAATATGTCTGAATTAGCATTCTAAAGTTTTATTTAAAAGTACATTTGACGTATTTTAAAACGTATTTTTCAAATATATATATAAAAATGCAGCAAAAATAAATAAATAAATAAAAAATTAGGAATATGAAGGAAAATGTGTAAGAAAATATGAATTTGCTTTCGTCGGTATTTTCCTTTATATGTAATATTTTAACTACAGAATACTTTGTCAATAAATAGAAAACGACGTTAAAATGTAATTTTGCTAAAAGCAATTCTTATTGTTCACATACTATGAAAGAGGTCATGAACATTAGTAGCATTTTGATTGATGATACTGGGACTTTACAAACTTAGGAGAATACAATTTTATCTGCTGTTTCTTTGACAGCATTTTTTTCATCACATTGATTAATTCTAGCAGATCATAAAAACGCAATGTTTTCAAGTAATTTGGAAAATATTTTCCCGTAAATAGCAATGGATCGAAGAATTTTTTTTCTTGTATTTGTAAATGTATGTATGTACATCCGACATGTCTAAATATTGACTTTATCTCAATATCTGTCAAAAGTTTAATAACTTAATAGCTATAATCATTATATACTTTGGAATAAAACAAACCTTAACAAAGTTATTTGTATAAGAACTCAAATCCTTTAAAAATTTCGATGGTGACGAAGCAAAAAAAAAAAAAAAAAAAAAAAAAAAAAAAGAAAAGAAAATTACGTTTTTCATAAATTGTTTCTGTCGATCAGAGAAGCATTTTGCCATGTTAGATACAAAAAAGTAAGTATATGTTAGATAAAATCAAAATTATTTGTTGACTCAATTTTTATAACATGGGTAAGAATGCGATACAAAACTAGCTACTCGTCATCTCGTAGACATGATAAAAGATAATAAATTATCAGAAATGAAATTTTTATTTTGTAAGATGAAGACCTAAAAATGGCAAATAATGACATTCTAGATAAGGTAATATGTACAAGTAAAATTACTAAAGGTAAATGAGTGAATATGCAAAAGGTACGTAGAAGTGAGTACAATTTCGCGTACATGAAATGTTATTAGCAGGTTTTCGTAAAGTTATAAAATAATATCATCATGTGAATGTTTTTGGAAGTGATAAAATAATATCGTCATTTCAAAGTTGTCGGAAAGTGATCAAATAACATCATTATTAGAATATTATCGATATATTATAAAAACATAATCATTAATAGTGGGATTATTTATGTGAAAGTGATATGATGATGTCATATTTGAAATGTTGCCGGAAAATTGTAAAGTAACATCATTATTTTAATGCAGTTTGACAAAGATGAAATTATATTATTAATGGTAAATTTACATTTTTGTTATTTTTTCAAGAATTGGATATAAATTGGTCAACATTCATGTCTTTATACTAAATATTAATCATTGGCACCGGATGTAAATCCTTGCGAGGTTGTTGCTTGTGAACACAACTATATCAGAACGGTATTTTTTTATTATTTAATGTCAAAGTTTCTGTTATTAAATACTACTATCGTCAAATAATATGCTATGACAATATATATGCGAAAAGAAAAACATATGAGTCTTGTTAAGTGCAGAAGGAGAGCAAAGTCACTTAAATCCCAGTTAGAAGAGTTGTGGTTCCGAATGTCAAATGTAAGGACTCTAATGTACATCAACCCTCCTACATCCAAATGGGATCTTTTTATGACCGAAACTGAATTTTTTTACGGCTATGTACCTAATTATTTATCTGTAAATGCAATGCTTAAAGTAGTTTAATAGCTAAATGTTGCACTATATTTTTACAAAATATGAAGTCACTTCTCTTCCTCCCAGAAAATAAAAATACGTTTTGATTTGGGACCAATTGATCGATAATGTTAAAATCTGTAATTAATGATCAAAAATATACATGTATATATGGAGTGATTTCAGTATTTTTATTGCTGAACTTTTTGCTATTTTAGAAGAAATTTTTAGGTTATCACGTTTCCTATGAAAAAGATAAACATACACAAACGAACACACACAAAAAGAGTTTGAATTGGGGTTTATAAATGACTCCGACCGGTCTTTAATGATCTAAAACCCATTGTTCTAGCAAAGTTACATTTTCTATGTTGTTCTGAGGCTGCAACAGTTTTATGAATCATTAATCTTAAAAACAAGCTTTCGGCTTTTGGCTTTCTTATATGGTAAATAGATGAGTACTTTTTGACATTGAAGCTTCTGAATGGCCCCTCTGAACAGTCTTTCTTGTTTTGCCTTTCTACCAGGTCATCCGATGATTAAGCAATATAAGCGTAAAAAAGTGTAATCGGTTTTGATGTTTGTACGCATAGTTAAAAAAATAATAAAAATAAAAACCTATTTTAGCTGTATGGTCATGACATCCATCATATTAATAGGACATGCTATTTTACATTAGCATTTTCATTTTTTTTTATATTAAAACATTGTAGTGACAGCATACATTTAACTGTAAATTTATTATCTTGATTTCATTTGTTATTCAGAATTTTATAATAATAATCTCTAAGTTGTATAAAATCAATTATCCATGAAACTAAAAACACATTTTCTGTGGCTCCAGGAACAAATATTATTTTATTTGTTTTCATTTGTTGTTGAAATTAAAACATTCACTGTTCACACTTTTCACAATTACGCGTTTCTTTTTTTAATTTGTATATTTATTATTCAGGAACTTTTTTTACATGGTGTGCATGCACATAGATAACTGTATTTAAATTTTCTTTGCAGTATTACAACATATATTTTTAATAATCAATATTTAAATTAAAGAAGTTATAATCACGAGATCTTTTTACACAAAACTTGTAATAATTTTATACAGTTTAATGGTAAAAAATATTTTTTTAGAAAAACAAGGAAAAATATATTTACCGTTTATTAGTCTCTTAGTCGTATAATATTATTAAGAAGACTTGAATTTTACAATTTGTGATAATCCTTCAATAAGTTTTGCTTACTTTTTTTGTATGATTCTACATTTAAAACTATTTTATGTTCTTTAAACAATGTGAATGTAAAAATTCCTTTCTCTGAAAATGTTTATAATGAAAGCTCCAAATTGTATTAGCATTTCATTTGTGAATAAAGAAATTATGCAATTTGTGAATTAAATTAAATGGTGAAATTCATTAAATGTACCGTTTAAATGAAAGGAATTTCCTTACAATGCAGGTAAGGAAATCTGCAGTTTTAGATAATAATTCTCAAAGATGTCACGTTTTGTTCAAAGCAAATGCTTTGTATAATTGCTTTTACAAAAGTTGCTTCCTATCTTTCAATTCATTCGGCAAAATTCTATGCACCTTAACAAAAATTTCACATGAGTTTTCGAACGAGTTTTGAGTGTCTGAGATATGTTCTTCCATCTAGGTTATCTTTAAAATACAGAATTACGTTTTCCTCATTTTGTTAATTACAGATGTACTCATAAAAGTACTTTATCTTTCTGCAAGGAAAACTTCATTTTAATGAATCGATAATAAAGTTTATTTCTATTAAAAATTTCTGTTGTTTTTATTTAAACATGTACATATAATTTCGTTTATTGATTTAATAAACAAACCTTATGATTTTAATATAAACAGCATTATGAATCGGGCAGTTCATATAATTTTCGTAAATTTAGATGTTTCCAGATTTTATACATAATGCTTCTGATCTTGTGAATGACTCTTTTTTCTTTTAATCTTTTAAACTTTTAAAATCCTTTTATTTAGATTATTTTTTTAATGGAAACATAGAATTTTGCATCAAATCTTTCACTTGTTTCATTACATTCTTTAATATATATACATATATAAACATGTGCGTGTTTTAAATCTTTAAAAAGTTTCATTGTTTAGGTAATTAATTATAAATTCATATATTAACTATAGTATATACTCTTATTGGAAAGCCGTGTGTGATAAAGAGACAAGTACTTTTGATTACTATAACTGGTTCAGATTATATAATTTCTTACTGTTTCAATTGCTTATAGAAACTATGAAGGTCATACACCTAAAAGAATTTAAAAGAATTTCATAAATTGCTGTGAAATTGCAGTAAAATGTCTTAAAAACTAAATGGTGGAAAACATAAAATATAAGAAAATAAAAATGTAAATTAACAAAATAAGCTATTCTTGTTGGAATATTTCATTATTTAAATTATAACTACACAGGCAGGAAGCAATATAAAAATACTTAGCATATCGGTTAAACAATAATTTTCTTCTCCCTTTTTGAATCTTAAAAAATAATACCTAAAAAAAAAAATCACAAACACATACACACACATATTACACACATTTTAAGAGAAGTGAATTTTTAAATATCATGCTCAATGATTATTAGCTCAGTATTTAGATGAAATTCCATAAAACTAGATAATGTATAGCCATTTAAGCAGGAAAATCTTTATACCGAAATAGCAAACAAGTATGAAAAAATATATAAGTAAATAACTTTTATTGAGCTCATGTATATTTACTGCAACTGGTAGCAGGTTTGCGCATAAAACAATTAGTATTCATGTACATTTCTTATCACACAAGTATTATTAAAAATCACCTACTTTTTATGATATTATGTGCCACTTTATAATTCTGGCTCATAGTTATACAAATACACCGAACTTCGCTTTATTTGATACAAAAATGCTCAAAAATGATATTTTATACTAATGAATTTTATGATCGTGATTTTCTTAATTAATTATATTTAATTTATTCTACTGAAAATAAGCAGATAAAAATTTTCTTACAAGTATCAGTATAATAGATAGTGATTTACATATATTTGTGTACAGAAAACTTCTACATAAATGATATTTTTAAAAACATCTTTTATGATGCCTTTTAAATAAAACTTACATTATATATATAACATATAAACTTACATATAAACTTATTTCATATATAAATAGCATATAAAATTACATATAAACTTAGTTTATATATATATATATATATATAACATATAAGCTTACATATAAACTTAGTTTATAGAAATATGTGCTATTAATGCGCAACATTAGAGAATTTCTTTATGTGTCTATTTTTAATTAATAGATACATAAATATTATATTCTGTTTTTGCTCAATATTAAACGCATCTAACATCATTATTTAACCATTACCACAGTCTAATTTCCCAGTGTGAATTACAAATTAAATTTAAATCATAGAAATATATCAAAACGCTAAAAATTTCAGTAATGAACATACTGCAGAATGTAATATATATAATACTTTTCGTATCAATATTTTGAACTAGAATTTATTAATATCTTAACAATGAAACAACGTAGTTACTTTCAAACTAATTTAAAATTAGTATATCGATGACAAATAAAATACTTAAGAAAATCATTCACTGTTTAAATTATTGGGATTATCCCTGAATCAGTAGTTTAATTGTTTTAGAGGATTTAAAATACTAAATGTCGGTAATTATTCTCATTAAATTATTAAAATATTACGAGGAGAGGAGTTAAAATTTATTTATTTATATTTTTATTTGTTTATTTATTTATTTATTTTTGCAATATTAGTGCAGAAAATCATATAAGGTACCCTGGGGTAATAACGCCAGGCGGGGTAATAACGCCAAGTGCTTATATTTTGCATAATTATGAAATAATCGGGTAAATGACACCCATGTGCTCTGCGCAGAAGGGTTTTGAGTCATATAAATCGCAAAAAACAGCTTCAAGTTAATTTGTTTCATTTTTAGGTCTTATTGTTTTTACAAACAACTAAAATTGACGCTTGATCTAAAATTTGCGAGATACGTTTTGTATATGTGAAGACTATCTTTTTATCCGGAAATACTTTGTTAATTACATAAATTTGTAGTGCATTTCATGAACTTTTAAAATGTTTTTGAAGATTTTGGATATCTTCTCGAGATAATTTGTAATTTAAAATGTACTGCGCAATAACTATACCGGGGTAATAACGCCAATCCTTGACATTAATACCCCGGTTGATTGCCTACAGTGGCCGAGCTACATCCTAAATACTGATTCAAATAAACACAGATAAAACTGTGCAATGTTTCTCATATTTCTATTAAAACGGTCCTTTTTAAGCAAAAAGAAACTCACTGTCTGATATTTATTTGCCTCATCCCCCCCTCCCACACCACACCTTTATATTTCTTACACTTTCACAAAAATTGAACATTTTCAATATCTTAGAATGCAATTTGTCAATTTCTAAGTTTGTAGAGTTTGTATTTTTAGAATTGGGCTATCTACATGCAATTATTCCATCTTATTTCATAGTTTTGTTTGCATGGCGTTATTACCCATATAGGTGGGTAATAACGCCAAATAGCATGGGTCAAGAAAAAACGCCATTACATTTTATGAATACATATCTGTTAAATTATTTTATTTTATATAGATAGTCAATGAGTTGCTGTATCAGATCCTATATTTGTTTGAAAAATACAATCTAAAACTAAGCCGTGAAAATTGGTAGAACCTTAACGTGGCGTTATTACCCCAGGGTACCTTATATCGGGATGAAAAATGATAGAAAAAATCATCCAATTGCCTAAAAAATGATTATATTAATCTTTCGTATAAGCCATACAAATTCATTGTATCATACTGAGTATTCAATATAAACATAAAGAAAACATTCTAAAACGATTGTTTTAAATATAATATAATACATTGCATTTTTACTCGATTTGCACTGAGGGCAAAATGATAAAAACGAAACCGGTTTTTCTAAATTATAGACATATTGCATGTCAATTGGGCTTCTTTCGTGCTTAATAATTCCAGTGCAACACTGTAGCATAGATTTTACGTAGTTTTAAATTTTTGCCAGAGACAAAACACGTCATATGTTTTAAATTTCAGATTCTAATTCTTCTTTCGAGTTATACTGCACATTTTCACAATCCTTCGTATTGTTCTCTATAATACCCCAAACGTTGTTCATGAGATTTAGGTTTGAACCATTGATTGTCAATCAAATTTGAGAGTTTTATTTATCTTCAAAACACGTTTTGTGTCTTTTTCTCAGTGAATTTAGGCACTTTATTCTTGAAAATATCGTAAAAGGCGATAATATTTATCACTCATGTTCAACAAATGATTTTCTAAAATGCGAATAAATGTATGTCTATTTTGTTTATTTATCTGGAAAAGCAATTATAAGCTCACCTACCAAGGGAAAGGTAGCCCAAACCATTAACGAGCCTCCACTTACTTGACACGCAAATATATATATACTATAGTTTCAAAACTATGAATGAAAACCGTCTGGAATATCGAAATTAAACTTCTTTTCAGCTTTGAAGATAAGAAAGACCAATTCATTTGCTACTTCAGGGGTTTCTCTGCAAACAGAAATCCGGCTTTTCTACTACCTAATACTAAACGCGAACGTTTACGTGGAAATAACACCCGACATTTTTATTGTTGTTCATACGGTAGATATTGATGCTGACGTCTTTATCTGGCTTCCAAAACCTTTTGCTATGGTTATTTTATATGGAACCATGCAAAAAATCAAACTTTCATATCATTACAAAAGCATTGTCGTCCTCCCTATAAGTTTTGCAGCAACATAGATTTGTAAGAAATTAAAAATAACAGTCTTATTAGCATTTCATTGAAATTATGTTCCGATTTTGTTATAAGTTACAAATTCCCTCTTTGAAAGTTACAAAGCATTTTGATTCATCTTGTAATCTACATATTTCGAAAACTACACAAATATGCTCAGAATTTCTTCCAAATGCGTTTTTAAATGATCTGTGAAAATATCCGCCAATCAAATTCAATGGTTTTAGAAATATCTACTGCGTTCTTATTAATTTGATCCTGCGTAAATTTAGCAAAATGAATTTTTTGAAAAAAAAATTAAAAAATACATGCATAATTTATAAATGATTATCTTAGTATTAAATGTAAAACCATGTATTTAATTTTAGCACAGCGGTTATTCATTTGCATAGAAAAAAACGGACCTGATGTCTTTCTTTTTCATCATTCCTATAATTTTGCACCCAACTATAAGTACTTACTATTTTTAACACATACTATTTTTAACTTTGAATCTCCTTAATGTATTCATATTGTAATTAATATTACATATAACAAAGAGATTATATTTTGCATTGAACGCAAAACTGCAGAACTGAAGTTTAAATCCACGTATAAGATGATTTATTAGTTTCATTACTACCGCAAAATTAATAAATATTACATTTTTTGAGATAGTTAAATAAACAAACATTAAAAACAGATAATGATACATTTTAATAATTTCTGTAATTTATTTGTTTTTATTTATACAGGGGGGATTTAAGCAATTGAACGCTACAAGTCCATTTATCCAGATTATGACGTATACAAGTCAGCAACAGACAAAAAAGATTAATGTAATTAAAAATATGAAAATGTTTTAACACTCCAAATTAATGAAAAACAATTATTTATTAAAATTTCTGATGTTACTGCATTCTAATAAGTGCAGTTTAAAAATTAAATTTGATTATCTAGGTTTTCAGTTACGTCAAACGATTTTAAGCACTCTGAATTTTACTGAATTTACATTTTTAGCTATGTCAACTATATGTGCGAATTACTAGTAATTGACTGGTTAAGCATTCTAGTCTTGGATATTCGTTACAAAACATGAAAATAACAGAAAACTATTAAATGTCCTTAACTATATAAAAATTATAATTAAAATTACTACAAATTACTAAAATTACAATAAGATTGTTTTAGAGTACTATCAAAACAAAAAAAAATGCAAATTTTTGAAGAAAAATAAATAAATAATAATAATAATAATAATAATAAAACGTAATGTATAAATTTATGAAGTGACAATGGCTTTCACTATTTTCATTATTTTTTTTTTCCTTAAAAATAGTAAAACTTTGAAACGTTGCTTTCTCCTTCCTGATGAGTTTGATTGAGAATGTCAACAATATGCATTATTATAATTGAAAATTATGAAAATAAAAACAACAGCTAAGTTATTATTATTTTACTAAATAATTTGAAAGGTATCCATTCCTACACATCTTCCCATACATGACTGGGTTTTACGTTTTTTCATTCAAAAGGAAATAGTACTAAATATTATTTAAAATTCAATTTATGTACTACATTTATTATGATTTTTTATGTCACTGTCAAAAAAAAAAAAAAAAAAAAAAAAAAAAAAAAAAAACTTTATTAAAGGAACTAGCATGTGATTCAAATGATAGACTAATAATAGTGGTTGCTGCGAAATATGTTTCGTAAAATTGGATTCCAATCAATAAGCAACTTCAGTATGCTCTTCTCTGGTAATAGGAAGACTTCTTCAACAGTTTTCGAAAACGTCATTGGTAGCCGTCAAATTTATCAGTGAGTTTTCTATCGATATGTGTATTTCATTATTTTACCAAACGTCGTAGAAGCTTGGTTTTTTGCTGTTGTTGTTGTTTGTTTTCTTTTCTTTCTATAGCAACAAAAGTGACATTCTCTAACATTTTATAAGTGAAAAATAAAATTATAAGGAATAAGTTATAAGATAGGTATTCTCTCTAAAATGTAAATGAGTAAATTATTAAATTTTTCGTACGTATATACATATTTGAATTTCTAAAATTACATATTTGTCATAAAAATTATATACTTTTTGTAAAACTTTTCTTGTTTGTATGTGTATTTTCGCTAATAAAACTAATTGTGCAATCTTTAATAACTTCAAATAACACAAATAAAAATGAAAATGCAGAAAACTTCCAAAATTCCATGAAGTTGTCTGTTTTTGTAATTTATATATAATTATATATACGCAGATAAGTGTTAATTTCTAAAATCAACCACTTGTCATAAATATTACAAATTTCATAGAAAAAATTAAATGTTATTATGTGTGTTTAGCTTATGGCAGTAAGTGTGTAAGTTGTATCATTTGATCAAGTTAAATAAGTGTGAAAATGAAGGAAATGTCAATATTTACATTAATTGGCGTGTCAAAAATTTATAAGTAAGTAAATCTAAAAGCAAACATTAAAAATTTTAGGGATTAGATATAACTAACCGCTGCACTTTATATTCTAATAATTCTGTTCGATAAATAAAGTGTAGAAAACAATGCTTTAACAAAGTTAGAAAATTTAAAACTAGCACATTTCTTTATTTATTTAGTTAGTTTTGTGATATACTCTTACTGTAGGGTTAGTCATACTATAGGGTGATATCTCTCACCACGTCACCTGTTTCAGGTAAATTATTAGTACACAAACATTTCAAAAATAGACACTTAAAAATTGTCTTAACACATAACTGCAGTTAGCGTCTCACAGATCACTACTTTTTTTTAAAAAAATTTCAGAGTTTAATTTGCAATTTGCAGTTTAGCTACTTATGCTTGTAAAAATTTGTTTCATTTGGAATCGTAGGACTATCACTTGAGGCTTTATAATAAATGAATTTTAATTATGCATTTCTTGCGCATAATGTTTAGTACAGATATAGCTTCCCTTGCATTAAAGGAGCTTTTTATCCATTCTTCTTTCAAGAAGTCTCAGGGTTTTCCTGGCGGTAATTATGCTACAATTTTTTTTGAAGCGGTTACAGACAACGAGTTTAAGATGAAACGGGAGTGACTTACATGACGGAATATTCTTAATTCATTTTCCATTTAGTGTTTAAATTTTCTATACCCATGCAGTAAAAATAGTCTAAATAATGTCACCGCAAGCCATGGTGGTCACGTGACATATATGATTAAAATGGCATAACTCAGAGACGTTATGTTGTGACTATAAGGGAATTTACTTCTAATACTATAAAAAACACAATAACCATATTAAAACATGCAGAATTGTCCCGATGATGCAATATATAATCATAAAGAGGAATTATATCTCTAATACGATGCTTCTTATTAAGTCTTCCAAATTTCGCTTTAAGAATAATATACCGAAGAATACCTGTGAATAATGTACCTAATATAAAAAAAGAAAATTCTAATAAGAAAATTTTAAATTACATAACTTATAAAAAAATTATGTTACTCTTTCTGTAAGTTTAAAATATATAAAGTCAAAATTAAATGTAATTATCGTGGTAGTTCTTAAGTTATTTTTGGAAATTTAACGGCACTGCAATATAATTTGAAGCCGCTAAAATTCATTTTATCAGTATGAGTTTGATTGTTCACAAATGAGAAACTTCAAGTGACTTGCCAAAAAGTATACGTCAAGTTTAGTATACTAAGGCAACATTTAACAACCAATCCAAATACGATGTCAATGTTAGTACTGTGAATTTTAGCATTAAAAAATTGAAATTTGTCCAAGTTACAATATGTAGATATCCTTACAAGTGAAATTTAAGTAAAAAAATGTAGATGTTATTTGATATTATAATGATATATCATACTAATAACATACCGTTTGTCCAGAAGTTGTTGAAACAAACTCTCAATACTGTAACATCAATGTCGGACGTTCCCTCTCAGCTCGCACAACTTTGAAGAAAGTCCGTAGTAGTTATAGCTGTCACCGCCGATATTATTAGGTGATATCGGTCACCCACTGTGAAGATTGTGTAAATGAACACCAACGCTATCAATTAACTAAATTAACAGTTTATTTATACTCTATGTACACAATATAATATAATATATACAGTTAAAACTCGGATATAGATGATCGGTTCAACATTAAATTAAACACAGTAAAAAGTTGGCTGTGTACTGTTCAAATTACACCTTCACCCTCTCACTCTACACTCGTTAGATTCACTTTATCAGATATCAATTTCAAATCTCCCGACACATGGGATCTCAGCCTGCGCTGTTCGAACAAGAGCACTACACATGGACCTCTGTCCACCCCTGATCTCCATGTACACACTCTCCACTCTCTATCCCCTTCAAAAAAATGCTCGCTGCATTCCTGCACTTCCCCCTTGGAAACCCCCCTATTCGTGGAAATCCTTTATTTCCCTTCTTCAATAGACGTCCCAGAAGGTCAAACACTCCCCTCTGTCATCTTCTTCTTTCATCTCGCTGCACCTGTACATGTTCACATGTTCACCCCCACTTTAGACAAAGAAAGAATGTCACCTTGAAATTTCAGTACACAGCCCATACAATACATAAGATGTTAATATAATAAATTCCAGTTCTACCGCAGATGTTTTCTCAGAACCTGACAATCAATAATATTGATCGGCATTAAAAGGAATGGCAATCTTGATTTCGGTATTCTTCACACACTTAATTCGGAGATTTTCTAAAGACTATGATAACTAACGTTGCAAATTAGAGTTGTTTTCCTAGTGGAAACATTTCAAATAAGCTCTACTTTACTCATTGCTTCCTAAATATAAACATTATAGATATGTCAGATTCGAATCTTTTAATTTTATGTATAAGAACTTTGTCTCATTTATGGATCATGATATTTAGTCATACTGTTCTTATGTATAAGAACATGAATTATAAAAATTCACCTTACCCACAAATTGAATTTTGAGAAATAAGGAAAAAATTCTGATTATACTAATTGCTTTTTATTTTTATCCAAGATTTTACAATACCAGTATTACACGATAAAGTTACCTTTCTTCATAGATTGCATTGTGTTTTGGATTAACTTTCACCAATAGAACATATTGTTAGCCAAAAATCGATTTTCGTAAAAAATTCAGTTCAGGTGAATTGTGCAATCCTCATCCTTACATATATTATTTATAAATGTTTTCTTCTTTTAAATCTGAATAACATGGCGATGTTTTCAATTTTAAAATGCAATTCTTTATATGGATTTCACAGCATTTCTTTGTGAAATGAAAAAAAAAAAGAATTCAGGGCATTAAACTTTGCATCGATAAACATTCAAAATGTAAAATGGAAAGATATGTTTATGTTCCCAACCTTCTTCTGTCACTTTCTAAAGAAAGCCTTAAAGTTATAACATATCTTAAAAGTTATTGCGATTCCAATTTTATGTTTAGGAATGATCAAAAGTAAATATTACCCGTACATATAAAGCTACATATGTTATAATTTTGGTCTTTTTAAAATGTTTAATAATATTTTAAATCTGAAAAAAACATCAGATATTGTATGTATTTTTATAGATGTTTAATTAAAAAATATTTTTAACATTGATATATTATTAAAATATAATATGTAAAAATGTAACTCAGCATCTGTTTTCAAAAAATACAAAAAACACTTGTTTGTATCCTCCTATAATAATAAAAATTTTGTGTTAAAATTGGATTTTGGTTAGATAAACTCAGGAATGCGGGAATGTCATACAAATGTCTCAATTACAAAATTTTTTTGGTTTCCGAACCTTTTTTAAAATTATGCAATGTTGACAGTTAAATTACTTCCTTCTGACATGTTCTACAGAAAATAATCAAAGTTATTACATTGCTATATTTTCTGTTTACGAAAAAAAAAATTGTTTCTGTACAAAATTTTTCACATGCTACACTTTTTTAATGTTATCTTCTAATGTGTAGTTTTAATATCCGATTATGAATGTTTTATAAAATTCTGTTTTGAAATTTATTTTTTAATATTACACTTTTTTATCATAATTCTGTAGAACTACAACGCACACAAAAGTCAATATTTCTTACACTGTGAGCTTTAAAACGGTTATATTTGTTGTTACTATTTCTCAACAAATCAATTAATACAAATTGATCATTGGAATTCTCAACAGATGATGATATTGAACTAATTTCTCATATATATGTTTTGTTTATCATTTCAGAAGCTTCAGGTTGATATTGCAAAAATTAGCTCATTAAAGAAGCTGGAGAAGTTCAAAAATATTTTATAATGTAATTTTGCCTCTTTTAATTTTTTTTTATCCAAAAATGCACAGTATTGATCAGAAGTATGTCAATTTCTATTTATTGGATCTATAAAAACCTTTAGCTATTGTACCTTTTAGTTATTAATTACTTCAGTTTTACGTTCTATTTTTTATTTATATTTTAAATGCGCAAAATGATGTATTCCAACACCTCAGTCCAGATTTTCAAATCGGAGTTGTTGAGCAACAAAGGGTTAATATATTTCTAAATATAGTATAATATAATTAATATAATTTCTCAGTTAATATAATTATTTCATTTAAATTTGTATTTTATGAATGAAATAATTGCGGGCTTTTAAAGAAAGAAAAAGTAAGAACAAAATGCGCTACTCGCATTTAATTTATGTTTACATATGAAAAAACAGAATGTAAACAAAAAGACAAAAGCGAAAAAAAAAACTTCATTGAGGCAATAAAACTAAATGTCAGAAGATATCACAACGACTTTTTTTCAACCCTAAATTAAATTAGAATCAATAAATGAAATCGACATAGTCTTTAATATTGCTAAAGAAATAAAAAATACGATGGAATTTATCAAAAGAAAAACAATTACATGCTGCTGTCAAATGTATTAACTTCATTACGGTACCGATGCGTTTGTCTTTCAATTTAATTTCAACTTTTTTAACATTCGAAATTCGCTGACATTTCCTTTTCAATTGTAAGGGAATTTGTTAATTGTATATTTATGACAAATAACTTTAAAGGTGTGTATTCCGTACATTGACACAATTTTTTATTATTATCTTTTCATCCATATAAATAAATGAATATTCCTATTTTGTATGTGTATAATGTATTTCTAACATAAAAAAATATTTTTTTATGGTTTATATGTTTAGCTACGTGTTATTTTAAAAATCTTTGAATGTTTATAATTTAATTTTTTTAATGATAATTATTTATGCATTTAATTTAAGTAAAACGTATTATATCGTTTTAAAAAACATTTAATATTTTTTTTTTACCTACAAAATAAAACAAGTGTGATAGTTTTAATTAAAATTTATGCAGTATATAAAATAAAATTATAAATATGCCTGGTCTAAGGTTTGGTTATATTGATCATAAGTTGAATCAGAACAGCTTTTGAATTAAAATGTAAAAATTTGGAGCTATTTGAAACTAAAAATTTGGTACATGATATATTTCTTTCGGGGAAATGTTATTGTGTCATACCTAAAAAATAACAGTCCAAGAGCCAACCGCACAAAACCCTAAATCATCAAAAACAAGAATATTTTTATTTTATTTTAAGGAAGAGTAGTCATAGGGGAATCAAATGATCCATGTCTTCTGGAAGTGAGGTGATCCATAAACCAAAAATGAATACCACTAGTGGTTGATTCGTAGACTTAGAATTATTTTTTGATACTTTTCATGGTACGGTAAACAGAATGATAGACCTACGAGTAAGCCACTAGTGGTATTAATTTTTGGCTTATGCACCACTTTACTTCCGGCAGACATAGATAATTAGATTCCCCTATGCCTATTCTTCCATAATATAAATATTTTTTTTTCGCTCAAAACTTAGGATTTTGTGCTGCCGGCTCTTGGACTATAATTCCCGTTATGTAAACCATCCATAAAACGAAACAGATGTAGGGTGATCCAGCCTATATTTGATCTATGGGATTTTTTATTTTATTCAATTCCTTTTAAGTTTTAGAAGCTAACTGACGTCATTGCTCCAACAGGTGGGCTTGTATTCCCGAACTACTTCGACCCCGAATTATACCGAAATTATTGGTTGAAATCACAAATGGTATTCAGTTTTAAATCTGACTTGACGTCTCCTCTATAATGTGCAATCAAATGTTATCATGAATTTCATTTGAGCGTTTATTCGAGGTTTTCCATGTTGAGTTTGATGGTGAGTACAAGCATTACTGAACGTTCTATAAAGGATACAAATTGAATCTGCTAAAATTAAATAACAAAAAATAATTATAAGGAATTAATGCCTTAATTGCATCTATCTCAGGCGGAAGGAGTCAATGAAAAATGAAAAAATAATCTTTAAAATATTATCTTTTCACTGTTTCAAAAATTTCGATAAAAATATTATTTGAAATCAACTGGATAGAATTGAATTACTTTAACATAACGTAATTGTATCCAACTAATCAAAAATTAAATGCTTACACTTTCTTTTAAAAATTAAAAAGTAAATAAAATAAAAAAAGAAACAGATTATAAAAATGTGACCAATTGATACACTAATATTCAAAGAAAAATATTATGTCCAATTTCACATACAAAACTAATTTTCGCTGAAAATTCGCAATATTTCAGGAATTTTATCAACTATTGGAAGAGTAAAAATTACTATCAGGGTGACCCTATAAATGTACTGTTATGTACCAACAATTTGTACTGTTGTGTTTTAAATTTCCAAGTATCAGACCTTTTCAATTTTAGGGGCATTGTTATATATAAAACAAATTCCTTTAATTACAATTTATTTAAAAAATGCATCTCAATTTAATTTTGAAATATTTTATTTTTGGCAGTTTGGAATTATATTTCTGTTATAACAGCAAATGACGCATTGAACCTCTGTAAAAATAAATAGAAAATTTATGATTGCTTTATCTTTTTGCAACCACGTTTTCTTAAGAACAGAAAAAACCTTATACAACTTAAAATACCTGTTCTTTTGAAAAATATATATATATATACAGGGTGTCCAGAAAATAACACTCTGATTTTAAAAGTAAATTTCTCAAAAGCAAAGATCGACAGAACTATGAGGTAAACGGTTTGTTTATTTGGTAAGTTGTAAAAATCTTATACAGAAGTTTCGAACTTTGAATATTTTGAAAATATTGTGTTCTGATTGCAAAGAATGCTTTGATTTGACACTTTTCTTGTTTTAGATTGCTTTGAAATTTTAAAAATTTAATTCCAAAAATCTTTAAACTATGGCAATTAATGCAGAAAAACTCATTCTCCGCAAAGAATCTAAAACAAGAAAAATGTCAAATCAAAGCATTCTTTGCATTCAGAACACAATCTTTTCAAACTATTCACCGTTCGAAACTTCTGTATAAGATTTTTACAGCTTATTTAATAAACAAACCGTTTACCACATACTTCTGTCGATCTTTGTTTTTGAGAAATTTAATTTTAAAATCAGGGCGTTATTTGCTGGACACTCTGTATATATATATACATATATATATATATATATATATATATATATATATATATATATATATATATATATATATATATATTTAACATATAAATGTTATAAACTAATTTTAATTTTAGTCCATGTATCAATGCTACAAATCAATAAAGCCACGTGTACATGTCTGACGAATATGAATATGACAGGCGAAATTTTCGTGGAGTTTACGACATAGTTTTTAGCTTTATTATTATTATTATTATTATTATTATTATTATTATTATTATTATTATTATTACAATTATCATTCCGCCGTAGTGACTCTATACTTTAATCTAGATGTTCTAATTTCGTCGTATACGTGCTATTCTTCATCGGAAGCAAAAAAAGTTACTTTATTTAAAATAAAAGTATCCTTATTCTTAAAACAGAATTAAGTTCTATGGAAGTGCTTCTTTTCTTTCTCGTGCACCAAAGGAAAATGAAGAAATTTTGGACTTTGGAAGATAAAAATAAAAGGAATTTCAAAACCACCGTCGCGGCTTCAAAAAATGTTGTAATTCTCAAATACATTGCATGTTTTATTTATTCTTTAGTAAAGAACATATAACAAAAATTTCTAAATATGCTTTTTAAAAAAAAATTAATGAGACACATTGAAATTTGAAATGAATGTCGGATTAAGATATCTCTATAGATTTCTAATTATAAATAAATAAATCAGCAATAATTATATATAAATATATTTATGTGTTGAACTTTTATTAATTAAACTTTTATTAAGTTATTTAGATTTTATTTTACACAATGTATCAGAAACATAAAATTATTTCACGTAAACTACTTACTAAAGCTCGAATTATTTTTATTATTCTTTAAATAAATGTAGTAGGATTAGCCTCCTCTTTTCTCCGTATTATTCTATATTTTAATAGTATGGAAATGGCTAACTTACGTCTGTTTTTTAAAGGATATTACATATCAGAATTATGATTTTAAAAAATATTCTTTCAACAATTTTTTTGTTGCATGAAAAATATTACGGAATCATGTGGTCCCGAATACTGTCTCCGTATATACAATAAAGTCAGGGTGGCGAGTGGTTAGATAAAAACACAGTCAATATAGATGATAAATACCAGTATTTTTTTAAAAGATAAATTCAGTGTATATAATCTCTTTATATTATTTAAAGTATTTTCTGTGAGAAATTACTGGTAGTTTTCTCTTCTCTTTTCCCGGTTTTCTCTGACCACTCGCCACCCTGTTATTGAATGTAGATAAAATGGAATGCCAATTAAAAAAATACATATATATATCGAATCTATTCCATGAATGCAGATAACTCTCCCGAATATGTTTCCTGTGTTTCAGTTGTGACAGAAACTTAAATCGAAAATAAGGAAAGAAACGGCAGCTACGAGTAAAAGGTAGCTAAACAGTAGCTAAAAATCTATCTAGATGTAATTTGTCAATTTTCATAGTTTTAACGCCACCTACTCCAATTAAAGCGTCAAAACATTTGTTTTAGATTCTTGAAGACGGGTTTATCTATTAGGATGCATCGTCTTAAAATTCACTACATTTATTTACCATATCACTCTTTGTGACCCCATTTTATTGTGTACCTTATGTTAAATCATCCTGTAATACAATGAAGCATGAATGTATTACAGGATGTACATTCACATAATGTGATCGGCAGTCATAACCGGTGTTTATTTATGTACTTTTTTACATTTTAGTTAGGGATTATATTAATAATCTGATAACTAAGAATGATTTAACAGCTGAATTAAAATTTATTTTTTGAAAGTAAAATTTGATGATGCACGGGGTCTCAAAAATATATATATATTTACTATTTCGTAGGATTTTTCTATTTTAACTTCAAATTTTTACATTGCAAAAACTTAAAAAAAAAATATTTTTTAATATTTTTTTTATTAGTAATGGACGCTGCAAAATGCTATGATAACGTACATTAAATCTATTTGCGTTTTAATTTTTGTGCGTTTCGCACATTTCTGCTACATGCAACTTTTTAGGTAATAGGTAGTTCGCTAAAAAAGCGAAATAGGAAACAAACTGTTATTTGTTTTAGTTCTGATGTCGGTAATGTTCCATTCACATCATTTTTACTTTTGTTCAACATTATTTATATACTTGCATATAACTCCAGTCAAGAATGATGTAATTTTGATCCGCCTTTTATTTTTGTAAGATTTCATGCAAACAAACGGAAGTAAGTTTCCATTACTCTACAAAAACAAATGATAAGATTTTTTTTTCTTTACTTGATATTGAATTTCTGAAATAGTGTAACAATTAGGCAAAACAAACAGCAGTCTATGTCACAACAAATTTATCACAACATAATTAGCAATGTAAAATTCTAAACATTTCACAAAACAATAACATTAAACATTGATTATATAAAAATTTAAAAAGTATTATTTTTATAAAAGACAATAACACTGGAGTGATTTTACTCATAGAAATAAGAAGAGTATAAGATAGATTACTAGTCCATTGGATAATGAAGTCTTATAGATTGCTTTTAACTATGGATTTAGCGCTAATATGGATTTAGCGCCTTTAATATTAACAGACGAACTTTTTTGTAAAATTGTAGTTTCTTATTGAAAATATGTAGAATCAGGAGGCATTAGTTTAAATCAAAATTAATTCTTAAAAACTTCAACTATGTAACTTTAAAAATTCATTCATTATAAATGACAACCAAAATTATTATTTTTATTTCTTTTGTAAAATTTTAAATTAATTGCACCGATTTTTTAAATTTAGCTTATATCTACTTGGAATGTGCTTGCATTGTAATGAGATTTTATATTTCTTATCAAATGTTATTAAAATGTAAGAATTGTACAATCATGTATTACATATACTAATTACATACATACACTAATTACATCAAAGCAGGTGAAATGTTGATTTTTAGTATAGTAACTTTTGAATACTACCTTGAAAAGTAAACAAAATCATAATTTAGTGATAGAATGAGCAAAAATAATTTTCAGTCTTAGTAATGCAGTTATCATAATATTTGTTATATCTGTTACACCTTTACAAAAAGAGAAAACAAAATCTAAAAAAATAAGCGTATAAATGTTAACATGTTTATAAAAGTAATAAAATCAAATTTCAATTATATAAAAGACAACAAAATATAAATATTCCATTTATTTATACCTATTGAATGATATTTCAAAATTATATAACGGAAGCGTTTAAAAAATATCTGCAGTCACATAGTTACATCCTGCAGTTTTTATTATTTATTTATTTTGTTTTTAACCTTTCATTTCAACAGAAAAAAAAAATCTTCATTCACATTGAGCCGATAGATGACCCCACAATGAAAGTTAAATTCTGCTTACATACACTAATCGAAGAAAAAACCATTGATTTGAGGATCAATCTGTTGTTGCTATAGTAAATCTGCTGCATATAGATGTAAATGAAAGTGAAAATGTAATTTCAATATATATTTAAAGGATTTATTATGCTTTTATAAATATTTTAAAAGCAGAATTAAATATTAGTTTTTTAATGAATTACTTAGAGTCGTCCTTTTGTTTATATATTTCGAAATTGTTCTTTTGGATGGCACCGGTGAAACGTTCCTTTATTTATTTTGTTTATGATTCATGATGCTGAGAAAAATAATTCACAATGAAAACTTACAACTCTACTAGCTAAGAAGAAAATTCACTTTGTTAGATCTGACAAAGACACGCATCTCTTTGCCGATGATGATCATGTCTTTATCGCAACAAGACCGAAGGATAAGTGGATAAAATGTGTTACATATTCAAAATAGTCACATATTAGACATTTTAAAGAGCATGTACTGTGCATTTAACGCAACATTTCTGTGCATGAAAGCAAAGTGATAATGCATTTATTCAGTCAACAATGCAGGCGTCTCACTTCAGTCAAAATCCTGAAACTTTTTCATAAATTTAAAAGTTGTGAGGATTTTTCAAAAATTTGCAATATACTTATGGTTTTTAAAAAAATAAATATAAAGGGTTTTTAATCGAATAAAATGCATTTAATGTTAAAATATAGTTTACGTTTTTGGTCTAAAAATACTATTATGTGCTCACCATGGATGTTATACATTTAAGGAAACTTTGCTTTGAGTATAAGTTAAGGGATATTTATATTTCTGCGCCAAATATAGTCTATAATTTTAATAAGCTAAATTTGCAAACAGCTGAAAAATTATTACAAGTATGGGAAATGAGGTAAAAATGTTTTGCTTATGATATATATTTTGTAAACATGTTATGCAAGTAAATTATTTTACAAAAACCGAGTAAAATCTATTTTTAAAGTCAAGTATTTTATCTTATTATTTATTTAGAATACATTTGAAATCAAATCTACTTTTCGAATATACGGTATTTTTCTTTCTGTTTCAAAGTAGATACTATTGTAACTTTTAGCTGAAGAAGCAATAGAAAATATACATAATATTTTACTACCAAATATAAAATGCTATCTATCATGTTCTAAAAGATATTCACTTATGTGAGAATCCAGTATATGCTTTTATATCCAATATCTAAGCAAAAAGCCTTTTATATCAAAGTACTTTTCTTCTTCAATGTATCATGATCAAAAAGAATAATGTACCAAAACATAAGTGTTTTTTTTCCACCAAATGAAATGGTTTGAAACTAGTTTTGAATAATAAAAAAATGGGTTTTTTTTTGTATTTTTGTAATTTTACAAAATATTTTCTGTACCTAATATTTGTTTAAATCATATTGAATTTTTTGCCGATATTTCCAAAGTAAATCAATATTGGCATTGAAGAAAATAATGATTTTTCAATACAGTTATGTATATATATATGTATATATGTGTGTGTGTGTGTGTGTGTGTGTTTAGGGGAGAGTGTGGGCTAAGGGGAAACGTGTATAATAGTACAATGGCTAGATTTCATAGAAAATAGTATTTTTCACAAAAATTACGTTATACCTAATAATAACATCAAATTTAACATGTTCAACAATAAGAAGTCAGCCAATTTTAATTATTTGAATGTATGCATGAAGAAGGTTTGTTTTAAACAATGAAAAATAAATATGATTTATTTCAACGACATTTAAAATTCATTATTCCTAAAATTCTTCGTGACGCAGCTAATTTACATAACTAAAAAAAGTTTCATCTTATATTGAAATTGCCTTTCAATAAATATGCGCTAATAAGATCAGAAAAATATAAAACATTAGCATATGAGAACTAATGGAATATAGCCCATGGGGAATAATGGGAGAACTGGAATTTCTCCTTATTACAAATAATTTCACAGAAAATTATTTACACCACTATTTCTAAGTCAGATATACTAGAATCAGTAGCAACACGTAATGTTCATTCTCGAGATTTTGATATTTCAATGGTTTCAGCAAATGACATCAGTTTGAGAACCACTCAGGCACATGGCTCTGCAGCATCATCTACTTTAATGTGTTTTAATTCCAATTCTTTAAATTTAATTTGCAATAATTAATGCCATATATTTTATGCATATTGCATTTTTAAATATTCTTTGATGATATTAAAGAAGTACTGCATTTATATATTTTTTGTTGATTTTGATATTCCCAAACAAATTTCGGGATGCACCGATAGACACCGACCTCAGGGACTGATGGGGAGAATATAATCGTGTATAAAATCATTATATTAAACAATACAATGTATGCTATTTCTCCTAATTATTATTTTATCTGAAAGCCAATAGTTTTATTTTTATGCCTTAAAATAAAATAAAATAAAATAAACATCTGGAATTTCTTAATTTTGTTTTAGAATATTTAGCCCCTACTCTCCACTATATAAATCTTTACAATTAGTATACCGATATACAAACACAGAAAAATGTTACAATTAACATAGACACATTCAAATAATAAAAAATTAATTATTTCAACTATTCGATAGTTGCTTCCAGTATAAATAAAAACCAAATAAATAATATTTTTTCTCATGCGTTTGTACATAGAAGGTATAGCCATTAATTTCCAGAACGATATAACATCTTCATAAATATGAATCCTATTGATAGTTAAAGCTATTTCAAAATAATTTTACCTGCTGTAAAGCACTTCTTACATCGGTTGCATAAATTTCGAAAGTAACATTAAAAGCCCTCTTTCCAAATTCTCTTTAATGAGGATCCCACCGTTATTCATGATAGCTTTGATATTTTCAAGATCTGTTCAAGTAGCTATTGTGACAAAATTTGACTAACCACCTTCTTGGAAATTATCAGTTCATTAGAAAGTATTTCAATAGTCGATCGGCAATCAGACGGCACATGCTCACGAATTTTCTCGATTGCTTATGTCGCGCAAATACCTGAATGCGGAATGCGGATTGACGCCATTCAGCTTGTGTTTCATTTTCCACCCATCCACACCCGTCCTCAAAACAGCTAAACCATTCAAAAGTGCGTAAAAGTGATAATAATTCCTCTCCGCACACTTTTTTCAACATTTCAACCAATTATCCTATCTGAAGCATAATACAATGTTTATTCTCTCCTCCATACTGACTTCGGTAACAAACTTTTTTCAGCTAAGTTTATTGCGTTATTTCAGGTTAATCACTTGTTTCTGAATCGCGCCGACGTCATAGGAATGAACGACATTCGAAAATCAAGCACAACTGAATTTAGACGATTACCGGTCCTTGTACAGGTACGTCAGTACCGAAAATTGATGGCCAAGCCTTTTATGAAATGAGGGGTTATAGCGCAATTTAATACATCATTCTTACACATAGACATGTGCAAACATACACAAGAGCATATATAATTTATATTTATGTAAGTAAGTAAATCGAAAATGTCCTGTGATTAGTAGCAAACAAACATTAAACTTTGTAGCACAGTAGGAGGTAATATTTTTTTTGTAAATTTTAATTATATCTTCCGATATCACCAATATTACATTCATGTTTTAAACCTTTTCACTTATTTTTAAAAAATAAAAGTCGAATTTAAAAATATTACTGAGCAAGTATATAAAATATTTATGTAGTAAAATTTCTGAGATCTACTTCATCTTTCTGAACATTCGCCAAGTGATAACGATAGAACAGCGTCAAAAGAAATAACATGGACATTTCAGTATAATTTTATTTTAGAATTATTTTTTATTGAGCATTAAAATTGTTCTTTGTTAAAATTAAATATAAGAAAGAGATTTTTCTTTAAATATTCTTTTTTGATATGTTATGCTTAAAGTAAGTTTTGTTATTTTTCTAAATCTCATGCATGCTACTTTCTCCACATAACTAGAAAACACTTTATTTTCCTAAAAAGGAAATACTTTGAATCTTCTTTTACGCAATGTTTATTTTAGTTTTTACCAAAAAAAAAAAAAAAAAAAAAAAAAAAAAAAAAAAAAAAAAAAAAAAAAAAAACGTGAATTTAAGAATAGCCAGAAGAAGTAAAATTAATATGAAATGTTAATACTCAGGAACTGAACTCTGCTTTTTTCTTTAAACCAGCAAAATTTAAATTACACGATTTCGCTTGAATAAAGCAGAATTCCAAATCTAGTTGCGAAAAACAGAGAAAAATATGCAAATGTATTTTTTAGAATAGAATTAGCTTTATTCCATAATTCACAAGTATTTCCAGTCTGAAAAAGTGCTAATTTACCAAAATAAGATTAAAGAAAGATATAAGTTTTACAAATTTATGTATAACTTCAGTATCTCTTTCAATTTTAAATTCAATTTCACAACTGCGTTTGATTTTTAGAATATTTATATACGGCAGATAATAACATCATTTGCGAAGAATATATATGCTGATTTAATTTACAAGTTTGATACGTAGCATGTCTTTATTTCTATGTAGAAGAATAAATAAAATAATAATAATGATAATATTAATAATAATAATAATAATAAAAACAATAATAATAATGCAATAAGAGTGTCAATATTATTCTGTAACACTCCATACTTAACCACTTAATCTCTATGACGTACGAAACAAATATTATGCCATTTCGGTCACATTTAAAAATAACGCACGCCCTTACTTTCTGGTTTTAACCTTTTTAAGCGTCTGGTATATTTTCTCCCTCGTGTTCAATAATTCATGAAATAATACCCATGAAAACTAACTGTATTGGGATTTGTTTGTAATAACCTTACTGGTTTATTTATATTATGTACTGCAAAAAAATAACTTTAACATCAGTTTTGTATTAAATCAGTCCTTGATTTCAAAGATTACGTGTCAGAAAATCACGGTTAGGATGCTTAAAGGGTTTTAATTAGATATTCGGAATTCTCACCTGAAAAATTAAGTCTTATTTTTGTTTTAGATTAAGGATGACAAACCTGCGGCCACGGTGTGAAAGGACAAAGTTTTAAGAGTGGCACGCGAAGATTTACTGAAAATTAAAAAAATTGAAAATATAACAGGCAGAAATTCAGGTATATGTGTTTTTTGTTAACTGGTATAAATGTTCTTTAACTGCCCAAAATTGATTTTCGCAGCAAATTTAGAATTAGGTAAGTGTTTTCACAAATCCTTTTTCAATTTCTCTGCAAGAAATTAATTGTTACCCAACTGAAATCCATATCAAAATTAATGACATACAACACCATACTATGCTGAAAAGCAAATATCAGTAACTTATTTCAACTGTTAGAGATCTAAATTATATTGTATTGTAGAAAATTGTACCAACAAGCAATTTTCCAAATTTATATGATTTGGTTGTCAGATAGTGTTCTAGGCTTGCATCATAATACGTTTAAGGACAAATGTTTTCTGTTATGGATATAATAAAATGAAATATCGAATGAATATAATAAAATGAAATATAAAATCAATATCTACTGCTATAAGCTTAAAACACCTATTTTTGTTTACAACTTTATAAACAAATTCTAATATAGATGATTTAGTAAAAAAGCTAAAAATTCAAAAGCCATAATAATAAGTACAGTCAGTTTGTTTAATAATTATTTAGCAGTAAATGTGTCAAGCTATTTATTTTTATTTTTCACATACTTTTTGACAATCTTAAAAGATGCTTTTTGACAGCATAAATGTTTATCCTTTTGTTTTAGTAATTATATTATTTTTTAAATCGCTCGACAGGGGGGGGGGGAAATGTGCTATTAGCGTAAGAATAACATAATCAGCTTATAAATAACATGTTTTTGACGTTTTATATTTTTCAGTATGTTAGAAAAAATTAAAAGTGGCACGAATTTTTTTCTGCAGATACTGAAACACTTCCCGAAAAGGTTGGCCTCTCATGGTTTTGATGAATAATTTTTACCACAAATTACGTAATAGAGAATTACCATTTTTTTACATATGAATTCCAAATTCTATATAATAAAATCCTAAGTCATGGGACGGTCATCAAGAGTTCCAAGCTGACCTCTTTACTTTTTATATGCCGGATGATCATTTTGATATTTTAATGTTAGGCAGGCACAGGTTTAAGTCGCCAAATACTGTTCCATCGCTCTATTATTTTAACTGTATTATAATAGTCTAAGTTATGTGATTGTCATAAATGACTATGAGCTGTTTCCATAGCTTTTCATATGCAATGTTTCCTAATTGTTTAAAAAATTAAAATTATATTTTTCTATAAAACTACATAAAAGACTGCAAAGAATTCTTGATACTTTTATGATAGCCGGCTGTAAATCTCGGTAATAGCATTTTTTAACTCATTAGTTAGTTTTTTTCCGCATGCTAAATTAGAAGGATGCCTTGAATTTGAAATTAAACATGATGATTTGCGGCATTTCTAAAAATATTATTCTCTCATTTTCATTAAAAAATGGGGAAAAGACTTTGAACGGTTTGAGAGCCATGAATTTGACATTACCGTTTCAGTTTTAAATGATGATTTTCTATTTTGAATACAATCAGTGAAAGGGTTACATTCTTTTAAAAATGATATGGGGACTATGCTTTGCGATTTATCATCTGCGCCGCGCTAACAGAAAAATAATGAGTTATTGACTTCCCTATTAGAAACTTCCGATTTAGCGAGAAATTGAGTAAGTTGAATTCTGAGTAAAAGTAACATGATGATACATTGCTTAGCATACGTTTAAGGGAGACCGAACCGATCGCCTATGTCGGCTAGTTTATAATAGTGATAATCCGTCAGATATGGCAACGCTGGCGGCAAATGTTGTAAAGTGAAAATAGAAAAAAAACCTCTAAAATAAAATTATAACAAACAACGTTTGTGTCATCATCTATGACCGCAGGAAAGAATTGTACATTGCTCTTTTTGAAAAGCAAAAAGAAAATGCAGTTAAAAAACAATGTAATAACTTATTACTAAAGATGGTGAGACATGTTTAGATAAACGTACTATCTTCCAATGTACAAATTAGTGCCTAAAATTTACGCTAGCCATTTTATGTAAAATTACGAAAAGAATATATTCAGTATTACCATGGAATAAAAAAGATCGTAAGTTTTTTAAATGGTGTATACAAAACGATGTAAAGTGAAATACGAAACTCTGTAAAATAAAATTACAACAAGCGACGTTTCGGTATAATCTAAGACCGAAGAAAAGAATTGTTTTATAACCTTTGTAGAAAAAAATATGCAGTTAGAAAAGCAAACTAACAACTTTTTCCTAAAGATGGTCATACATGATGACCGAAACGTCAGTTTTTATAGTTTTATTTTAGTGTTTGTTAGTTTTTTATCTTTATAACTTTTGATGTACACCATGCCATTTAGTAAACACTTGATTTTTTCCACGTTAATATTGAATTTTTTATTGTTGTTAATTTCCAGCTGTTTTATTAAAAAAATCATTTCAATCTTTGATATTATATATCATATTTATAAAATTTTACTGAAAAGTCTCAGAAATAATAATATTCATTAAATATATTTATCACATTCTATATCGATCAAACTTATTATTTCTGTTATTATTTTCCTTATATAGGTATATGTAATAGCAGAGGCTCTTTCTTTCTACAGTTTTTAAAATTCATGAATTTTATTCAATTATACATTGTTTTGATGACAATATATGAAATTTATAAGAAAATGGCAATATTAATTAAACATTTTATAACGTAACCAATAAATTTAGAAAATCATCAATGCTCCATCAAAGTAAAACACACTTTTCTCATTTAAGAGTAGTTCTTTGATTATAAAGACTTAACAGAAAAATTAATTTTACAATGTGTGAAATACACCAATATAAATATCCTTCATATAAATTTCCTGCATGGTAACTGCTTTAGAAAATAGTTTCGTAACACGATGATCTGCTAATAATGTAACAATGTATGCCTCTATTATCAAATAAATAATATATATATATATATATATATGTATATATTTCAATTCCACAGCCAAGTGAATGATACAATGCATAAGGATATCTCGCAAGATTATTTTCTGCCTTATTAGAGAAAAAAAATTGGTCGCAACTATTTTTCTTAACATGATAACGACATAAATATTGTATGCAAGCCTCGATAAGCAATGGTTTTCGCACAAAAAATTTCGTTTTTGAAATGGTCAGCCCAAACGCCAAACATGAATCCGATAGAAGATCTTTGGAAAAAAGTTGGCAAAAGTCTGTGGAACTATAAATATTCCAACTCAACCGAAATTTCGCCAAAATTGCAAAAAATGTGAAAAAAAAACGTACCATAGACGATCTTTAACCGTTGATTGTATGAATGTCACGTTGCTGCGCCGCAGTACTTATTACTAAAGCTAATAAAATTGTAATACGATAAAATACTAATTGTAAATGTTGTTGATCACTGTAATTTTCTATTACAATACCACTTTTTTACAAACTTGTGAAGGTGGCCGGAAACTTTTGAGAACATGCGTTTTCCTTTATACTTAATTTTATTGATATTTACATGTTCTTCCATAAGTAGGTTTCTAACTATTATGTCAATAAAATGTATAAATATCACTTTGAGATTCCTCTTCATATGGGTATATTTACAAATTAACTGAAAATGTTTTCCTGGCCGGAAACTTTTGACCGCCACTGTATATGTATATATATATATATATACATATATATATATATATATATATATATATATATATATATATATATATATATATATATATATATATATATATATATATATATATATATATATATATTATATTAAATCCTAATCTTGTTTATAGTTTTTAATTGTTTATCGTTAATTGTTTACTTTTTAGACATGCACTCTATCCTTGAGATTTTGAACTTGCATTTTATAATATGAAATATAATTTATAGCATTATATATGAGCTGCTTTAGCGCCAATGATGCTGAAATTTTTCATGTTGAATTGAACTATGAACATTTGAATAAACACAAAGTTAAAAAGAACAAATGACATTGAAATGTAAATACGCGTCTTATAAATTTTAAAAACAAAATAATTTTTTGGAATATTTTTAAGAATTAAGGTGAAATATTGGTATATAGTTCAACAAATTTTAAAAATTATTATAATCAATCCCTATAATATATTTTAGAAAATTTAACTTGAAAAACAGAAAAAAAAAACTTGCGCCACTATCGAGTATATTCATCATACGACTAATGTGGCGTTCGATTACTGTAATATTTCTTATCTTTTCTCTGAACATAAAAATAATCTTCAATTTTAAACAAGGTTTTATAATTACCTTAAAAATCAATAAATATTCTGTTTAAATATTATGCGATATTTGAAACTTCGCTTGAAACATGATAGTTATTTATATTTTAGAATGTTTTAAATAAGTAAATGTATAACTAAGGTAATTGATATTTATGAAAAAATTCTTTGAAAAAATTAATTGCCAACAATAATAGAAGTTTATTTCAATTAAGAAAAAATAATAATAAACATAAAAAAAAGGTATTGATGGTTTGGTTTTACTTAAAGAAAAAACAGTGAAATTATGACTTCCAGTGAAATATTGACTGAAATTTTTCTTCCCTATTTTATGCATCCATTAATAATAAATGTGATATGTCAAAAAAGACAGTATTAAATTATTAAATTTAGCAAGAATAATATAAATTAGATTTTAATAATTTTAAAACAATCAATATACAGCCGGAAATGTATAGTTGAGAAGCATCTGAAAACCTATTCGGGATAGAAAGAATTGATTAATGCAGTTCAGTTTTGGCTGCTCGAAAACTTTCTAAAGATAAATATTGGGTGATTCTGAAACTGCTATTAGATATTTTCATTTATGATTATACACTGAGAAAAAATATCATTCGAGCATTTAGATTCTATGTTGAGGCTCTAGAGATCTATGTCATCCTTATAAATTCAAATTCACTTTGTAAAAGAGTATTCTGAAACGTTTTCCAATATTCTAGTCGTCAAACTTGTTAAAAAAGTTTCTGCTAATAGATGTGAATACAAGAGGTTAGTTTTAGTAACTATAATTCTAGTTTATGAAACCATACCTGAAAATAAGCGATACTTTCTCGTTTCCGAAACGGTTCAATATAAATTCGTGACCTAGAAAACAAGATATTAGAAATTCTAGATGATTTCGTCTATTCATTTTAGTTGTTTACCCTATTCGCATAGTTTAGAAATTCTAATTTAGGGATTCGGAAAACAACAATTCATTCCAGGTAAAAATGTTTTTTTTTTTTTCTTTTTTTTTTTAAATTAGTGTAGTAAATTTTTTATTGGAAACTTTTTTATTTCAGTGCATTTTATTGTATTCTAGTTACATCGCTTATGCTGTGTCAATTCATTTCACAAAGGCAAATAATTCTAATGCATAGTTCGTTAAAATATCGTTATTTTAGGCAAAAATATGAAAAGTCGGTGTGTTCAAATTTTACCTAACCTAATAAATCCTAACTGGATACATGGATTGCTGCACGTTTTAGGAACATATTTTGCAGAATTATCACGAATGTTTTTTTACTAAGCGGCATAATAAGAAAACATTTTAAATATGCTTTAATTAAAATACGGGCTCGTATATATAACATGTTAAATGGTATTTTTTCCTTTTACTTTGTAAAAATAAATAACTATGACCTTAAAAAATAAAAATAAAATATCCAGATTTATTTTTATACAATGTATGTTATAATAATCAAACATGAATCGCTTATATAAAACATTAATAAAGAAGATTAAAATGATATAGAAAACTGACAATTAATATAAAACAACAGATAACTGAAGTTTCAAACTTAAAAAGTTAATTGTATCAGCAAAAGATTCCTTCGTTATTTTACGCAAGAAATTTGAATTCTGAGTATCAACAAAGTTACATTTTTTTTTCAGCTGCTTTCTTTTACATCCGACTTTATCAAGGAAAAAAATAGTTTCTTAAATTGTAAATTATTAGGTATTTATTTCAATCATACCTACTAATCTGTGCAGAAAAATACTTCATTAGTAATTATGAATGAAAATATAGTTTTTTTATTTAAGCAAAATATAAAAGCACCGAAAATAAAAGTAACGCATCTAATAAATCTAGATTTTTAAATTATATAAATTTTTCGTAAAAAAATTGATTTTCGTAAATATTGTAATAATTTTGTTAATTTTAATTAATTAGAAGGCGTAGAAACACCAGAGTGAAGATTCCTGCATATTTATTTTTTTATTGCATATTTTGCAAATCGAGAAATCACTTAAAAAAACAATAAATAATATTAAGTATTAATAAGTATCAGGTCGTCAAGTAAGAAATTAACTGTCGTTCCATAACTTAAAAATAAAAGTAATTATTTTATCTTTAATGATAACTCATATGTTTTTGAGACGTCTCAAGCTCAACAGTGATTTTTAATTCAAAATTACTGGTCCTTGAATCCGTGCAATTGTGTTGTTTGTTCGCAAGGACAAAGTTATTTATTCGTATATAATATTGCAAACCAGTTGCATACTATTTAATGTGTAGAAGCACTAGAATCAAATTTACTATTAATTTTTCGAGCGCTTTGCGAGGCTGTAAATGATCGTAAAAACTTATACTTCATAAATGTACTGTAAAATATTGTGAATGAAATTAAATTATGAATGAAAAAAAGTTATGTCACATAATAAGCTGTTAAATCTGACATTTTTATGTACTACAAATTTCATCCTTGAAGACATAATACAATCTGTTTTCATTATTTAGAGTCTTATATTTTATGTGGGGGTAAAAAAGACAGTTTATATATATATATATATATATATATATATATATATATATATATATATATATATATATATATATACAGGGTGTCCACTCTCAACGGTGGCCAATGGCTAATTTCTAAACCGTTAGTCATAGACATACAGTTTCAATTGCAAAAATGCTTTAAAAAAGATAAAGAATTGTTTTTCAAACAATTTAGTAAAAATTTTTCATCACCCTATCAAGCAATACAAAAAAGATCCCATTCATCTAATACTAAAATTGACCGAGTTATGAAACTTTAAATTTCATGACTAAAACCACTTTTGTGCAGCTAGAAAAGAATGAGTTGGACTGAGCTTTAAAGGAACGTACACAAAGTGCTTAAAGTATTATGAAGGAAGTCCATTAACTTCTAGATTGGTTAAGATAGTTGAAGACGTGAATTTTACAATTCTCTTTATCGAGAAAATAAAATTTTGGGAAATCGCGATTTTAGTTAAAAAAGGTCTGTTACTTTGATAAGCTTATTTTTTGCTTAAAACGTTCATATGTAAGTTTCCCTAGTTCAAAATTTATATTCAAATTTTAACTCACTTCCAAATATCCGATCGAGGTTCAATTTGCACACTTATTTATATCCAATGACATAGTAATATTAATGAAATTTTCGGTGTGTACCATTTATTTATTTTATAGTACTACACCAAATTCTGTTAGGTTAAGTAATCTAATAGAATTTTAAATATATGTCATATTGTAACGAATGTAACTGTTGCTTTTCATAATTTATTTGAACAAACTTTCTGTTCTTTTTTAGGTAGATTTCGTAGAAATACTACCTATTGCAATCGCACCAGTTTATATATATATATATATATATATATATATATATATATATATATATCTCACTTTTTTATGGACACGATAACTTCTATAATTCTTCACCAATCTCCACCAAACTTGTACATAAAATCAATGGGGATAAAATCTTGGCTGAGTTCGTTAATGGGCAAAATCGGACCAAGGGGGTCGGAATAAGGGGCGTTTTTGTGAAAACCGAAAAAACGCAATAACTTCTTAATTAAAGTAGATATCGAATCAGTTTAAAGTTTATATTACTTCTTAAAAATGGGCCAAAAGTTTATGCATGACAGATTTTTGATAAATTTAGAATTGGGCTCAAGGGGCGAAAAAAACAGGGATTTTGAGAGAAAAAAATTCATAAATTCGTCAATTTTTAAGATATGAAGTCCAACTAAATTTTTTATAAATGTTCTTAAAATTATCTAAAACTTTTGTATTTACAAGTTTTTCATAGGACCAACTTTTACCGATGAAAAAAATTAAAAACGAAAAGAAAAAGGGCGCTGAAAAAAGAGAAAAATCCACAACTCCGTCAATTTTTAAGATATCAAATCTGATTAAATTTAATTTACATCTTCTCAAAAATATCTACAACTTTTATATTGACAAGTTTTTCATAGGACGAATTCGTATAGCAAAAAAAATTACACAAAAATAGGAGTTGGAGAAAAAACCCTCAAATCCAAACGGCGTATATTCAGACTCATTTTTAAATTCATTTTTGATTTTAAACGCATCCAAATGGTAGATCCTCTTATTTAGAAACTGTATAAAGTGACGCATTGGTCAATTTTCTGATAAAGACAGAATATATTTCAAAAAAAGACTACCAAAAAGGGTATTTTGAACAGAATTTCCGAAAGTCATCGGGACTGAAAATTAAAGGAAGTATTCAAATAAGAAATTGCGTTTTTTTCTGACTCGTTTTTAAATCCATTTTTGTTCTCAAACGCATTCAATTTACAGATCCTCTTATTTAGGAACTATATAATGTGATGCACTGGTCAGTTTTTTGATAAAGACGGAATATATTTCAAAAAAGGCTACCAAAAAGGGTATTTTGAACAGAATTTTCAGAAATCATCTTGACTGAAAATTTAAGGAAGTGTTCAAATAAGAAATTGCGTTTTTTTCTGACTCGTTTTTATATCCATCTTTGCTCTCAAATGCATCCAATTTACAGATATACTCTTATTTAGGAACTATATAATGTGATGCATTGATCGGTTTTTTGATAAAGACGGAATATATTTTGAAAAAGGCTACCCAAAAGGGTATCTTGAACAGAATTTCCCGAAGTCTTCGCGATTTGAAAATTTAAAGTTTTCACATAGCAAATTGCGTTTTTTATGACTCGTTTTAAAATCCATTTTCGCTCTCAAATGCATCCAATTTACAGATCCTCTTATTTAGGAACTATATACTGTGACGCATTGGCCAGTTTTTTGATAAAGATAGAATATATTTTTAAAAATGCTGTCAAAGTGAGTATTTCGCACAAAATTTTCCGAAGCAATCATGATTAAAGAATGAAGGATGTATTCAAACAACAAATCGGTTATTTTATGACTCATTTTTAAATTCAATTTTTTTCTCAAATGCTTTCAACTGAGAGTTTTTTGTTATATAGGAACTGTATAATGTACTGTTTTGGTCGATTTTTTAATAAATTTAGAATCTATTTCAAAATATGTTGTCAAAATGGGCATTTGAGCTGAATTTTTCTTATGATTCTGATAAAACCAGTTTTTGCAGAAAAATGAAATTAAAACTTTTTCATAAACGGCCAAATGAAGTTATTAAACTGGGTTTATCTCTCATCATATACATATATATATATATATATATTTATTTTTTTTTATTTTTATTTATTTATTTATTTATTTATTTATTTATTTATTTATTTTTTTGTTGAAATGAGCATTTTTCGAAATCTACCTCCGCCTATAGGCCCAGCCGACAGGGATTTTTTACTGATATTTTTAGTACGAATTTTGCTTTAATATGTAAACATCAACATAAATTTAAAAATAATATTGTAAAAAATATTTTACTCTCAATTTTTAATGATAAATTTTATATCTTGCGTTTCTTTTTATTTCCAGTAAATTTGTGACTGACCCATAATTTGCAGCAAAAAATATGCTTAAACTTTAATCAGCTATAACTCGGTTAGTTTGAATCGCAGAGGAATGGGACTTTTTTACATTACTTGTTAGAGTAGTGGTAAAAAAAATACTAAATATCACTTATAGGACCGGGGAATCGTATGAAAATTTAATTTTCGTAATTTTTTTAATAAAAAGTTTTTTGACCTAAATCGCTTGAAAAACAATTCTTTACCTTTTTTAAAGCATTTTTGCATTTGGAATTATATGTCTATGACTAACGGTTTAGAAATTGGCCATTGGCCACTGTTGAGAGTGAACACCCTATATATACAGGGTAATTCTAAATTGTTAAAAAAACGGCTGTGATAGTACACATTCAGACAACCAGCATTAAATAACAAACCAAGGGTACCAAGCGTTTTCAGAAGGAGATAGCCGCCATTAAAATTTAGGGTCCAAAATTTCAAATAGTCATAAAAAACGGGAAAAAAATTGGTCGATTGATTTGAATGCCTCAGAGGGACTGCTCAGACAAGAAATATCGTCTGTAGAGCATAGTATACCTCCCGGTCGCCTTTATTAAAGTCTAAAGGGAAAAAAAGGTTACATCATTTTTAGTTACAATAAAATTGATAAAATTTACATGGTAAACTCATCCGCTGGAGCACAGACTGCCCCCTCGCGACAGAGAGCGGCAGAGAAAATATGAAATTATGGGGCACTGTCCGCTGGGGTCCATGCCCCTTCCTGACAAACAACTGTGAGGTGGGATGGAGAACTTTCGATCTCTTGCTATACTACAGAAAGACAGACCGCTATGTGGTTAGAATGGAAATGGACATTAAGTAATTATAAATGTTTCTTAATTTGGCAAGCAACGCTGGCCGAGATAACACCCCTTGTAGCCAGAAATTAGGGGGAGAAGGGTGATATCTGAGATGCCAAGCTTTTTGGGTTTTTACTAAAACTGTTCTTTATGACAGAGTTTTCTTGAAAGTGAATTATTAAGATAAATTTTAAAAAATCCGTTAGAGGGCGCATTAAAATTTGAAATAATTTATAACTATTTTTAACTATTATTTTTTGTATCAAATTAAATACTTGTAAATGCTTAGACTTAAATTTTGAGCTTAAATTCTGAATCGTTGGGAGGGTTTAAGAAGCGCAAACTGAACTATGTTTAGGAGTTAAAATTTAACCCTCCCCCCCCCCCCCTTGAACACAGTTCCTTTTGCGCTAGTTAACCACTCCCAACGATTCAGATTTTGAGCTCAAAATATGATTTTATGTCTAAAAATCTGAAAGCATTTAATGAGATCAAGGAAATAACGGTTAAAAATAGTTGTACGTTACTCCAAATTCTAAAGCGCCCTCTATCGGCATTAAAAAAATTTTTTTTTCAAGAAAATACTGATTTAAAGAGTAGTTTTAGAGTAAACCGCAAAAGAATTGACCATTTTTTCCTTTTTTTATACTAATTTGGATTTTGACCCCCCCCCCCCTCCCCACCCCTCGAAACAAAATTCAGTTTGCGCTACTTAACCACTCCCAACGATTCAGATTTTGAGCTCAAAATATAAGTTTATGTCTAAGAATTTGAAATCATTTAGTGAGATTAAATGAATAACGGTTAAAAATAGTTGTATGTTACTCCAAAGTGTGAGGCGCCCTCTATGGGCATTTTTCAAAATTCATCTTAAAATTTATTTTTAAGAAAATACTGTATTAAGAATACTTTTACTAGAAATCAATCGACCAATTTTTCCGTTTTTTATGTTTATTTGAAATTTTGGACTCTAAACTTCAATTTCGGCTATTGTCTTGATGTGTAATATCATCCCTCTTTTTTTGTAAAAACAATTCAGAATCACACTGTATATACATATGATTAAATGATTGAATGAAATGAATAACAATGAACTATATATTCAATTTATTTGATGTGACTTCTCACTCTTCTAAAAGAGGAGGGAGCTATTTGCTGATTTGATTTTATAATACAATAAAAATGTCCTAATAACGGAAAAACTATCTTCTAAACATGTACATTAAAATTTAAAATGAAAATAATATTGCCAAGTTAAACTGATGACATTGATCTCACAGTCTGATTACACTAATTATATATTATTACAGCTTCTTTTCTTTTTAATTTTCTTTTAATTTTTAGAGAAAATAACGCCTCTCAAAAAAAAAAAAAAAAAAAAAAAAAGGTGGGGGTTTAACTTTTTAATTTTTTACCTTTATACGTATGCATTTGAACTCCAAATCTATCTTTCCAGATCTATTTTTGTCTGTGAGTGTGTGTGTGTGTCAATGTTTCACAATAATTAAATCAATAACAAACAACTATATATTCAGTTTATTTGAAGTATTTCATAACTACTGGAAAGGATAACTGAGATATTTCTTGATTTCATCTTATAATACAATCAAAAAGTCCTATTTTTTGTATGGAAAAGATGATAATCTTTTAATCATTTACGTTTGAATTTAAAATAAACATAATATTGCCCGGTTAAACTGATTACATTGAGCTCGCGGGCTACTTACGCTAATTCTATAATATTACAGCTTTATTTTTGGAGAGGATAATGCCTCTAAAAAAAACAAGTGGGATTAGCTCCCCACTTTCCCCTCTTTATACCTATCCAATTCAATTCTAAATCTAATCAGAAAGTACCTTATGAGAAAAAAAAGGTTATCAAATTTTAAACAAATTATATTTGTGCATCAAAATCTCATTTATGTGAATAAAAGAGGGTTTCTCTCATCGTTCTCTTCCTTTTATATTTAACTAGTGAACTGTCAAAACTGATCAGGAAAGCAATTTAGCAGAATGATCCTATATATAAAATTTAAAGAAAATCAGACATTTCTACGTCAAAAACAAATTTATCTAAACTAACGTGAAATTAACTCTCCTATTTGTTCCTTTTATATTTAAAAAATAACCCCCCAAAACTAATGAAAGAAGCACCTTATCAAAATGAATCTAAATAATCTAAATAAAATTTATTTTTATGAAAGTATGAAGCTATTAAAAGCGGCAGATAATCTTCTCTTTTTTTAGATAAATGAGTTAAAGCACAAACATCTGGTTTGCTTCAAATTTGGTAACTAATATTATTAAGCAAATCTATTTTTGCATGGATAACCATTTTATTTAAATTAGGGGGGGGGGGAATTATACTCCTTTACATTTAATTTATGAATCCTCAAAACTAATCAGGGAAGTGCCTTATCAAAATAAAATTATTTCCAACATTTGATGTAAATTGAACTGTACCGAAAACACATTTGTCAAAATTTGAAGCAAATCGAATATTTCTACTATGAAATATCGCATTACGCGATACATACATACGTATATACAGAACCTGCGAGCACATTAGCTTACATGATTTGTAGGCCTATGAGCTAAACAGTTTTTTTTCTGTAATGCACTGGTTGATAATTACATTTACACATAAAATATTGTCTCTTTTTTAACATGTGATAAGTATACCATCAACGGACGTTTACTAAAAATATTTAAAATATATATATTTGTTTTAAATATTTTAAGAGCATTTCATGCAAATAAATAAAGGACATTTGAGATTTATATTAAATTTTAGAACGCTTGCCAAGTATTTTTTTTTCTTTCTGTAATAGATTTGAAGTCAAATTTGCTTTTCAAATATACGAGTTTTTACTTCCTATTTCCAAGACGATACTATTGTAACTTTTAGCTATAAAAGCAATAAGAAAATATACATAATTCTTTATTTCAAAAATAAAATGCTTTCTATCATCTTTTAAAATAAATTCTCTTATTTTAAAATCCATGGTATGTTTTTATAACAAATATCAGAGCAAAACGCTCTTTATATAAAAAAGTCTTTTCTTTGTCAGTAGACAAGATTCTAAGAATAATGGTCGAACCTAAAGTGATTTTTTATACGTAAAGAAATGCTTCGAAACAGCTTTTCGGTAATTCAAAATTCTTTGGAATCTTTTCTATTTTTAAAATCTATTTTCCTTACATAAATATATTTCACACAGAAAGCCTACTTATCCAATTATTTATAAGATGAAACAGCACTAATACAAAATAAAGTAATATGATTATAAATGCGTTTGTAAATTTGGATAAATACTTTTCATGCGTTATTTGGAACATAATAACCTTTTTTCACAATTTTGTATTAAAAAAAGTAAAACCTATCTTTTAAAACTTTAGAAATAAATTATTATTAAAATTATATTTACCGAAAATATTTAACTACCAAGTTATTTTTATTATTATTTTTAAACTGGCATTATTTAAATGCTAGAGAATGTATATGTTACTGTTAAACACCGAAACTGGAGAATGTCGACTTTCACCGATGAATGTCACCAAATACCAAATACGTCGGTGAAAGATGGAATATTTCACTACATTTTTGTACATTCGGACCCTCACCGGTGTATGTCGACAACCACAGATATGCTCTGGAGGAGGTCGAAAAGAGAGGAGCTTGAATCTCTTTCTCCGATTTGAATCGCATAATTTAGTAAGTTTTTTATTAATATTATTATATTTTCTCATTTAGAACGTACTGTATATTTAAGTAAGTTTTTAACGTCTAATTTTTTCCTTTCTGATTTTGAACGTACTGTATAATTAAGTAAATTTAAAACTTTTATTATTTTCCTTTCTCATTTAGATAGTACTGTGTGTTTTAAGTTCTTAGCCATTTATCTCAGAAAAAGAGGCGAAAAATTTATCGTGACTGAATTACCGATAAGAAAATATATCAATATCAGACATTTTCAACATTCACTATTAGTGCATGGTGAATGTCGACATTAACGGGGTAAGTCGGAAATAAAGGCATTTAGCAAATATTTCGGACATACACCAAGCGACTATGCGAATGCTGACATTCACCGGTGAAAGTCGACATTCTCCAGATTTCGGAGTTTCATCCTAACATATACACACACAAACATATGTGTATATTCTCAATCTGATTGACAAATAACTTAATATTCGGTAATATATACATATGTGGGTTAGAATAATATCAACAAAATGGTAAATTAATGAACTCCAGGCTTCATTTATCGTTGTGAAAAAGGCATAAGATAAAAAAAGAACGAAGAAAAAAGGTATCGGTTAAAAAAAAATAAAATTACAGAAAAAATAACTAGAAGTTTGAAAAATCAAAGAATTTTATAATTGTATAATTTGATGAGACTTGAATATATATATATATCTATATATATATATGTATATAAAGCAATATGTTATGTAAAACTGGATGTCAACATTAGGTCTCTTGATTTCACGGAAATTTAAATTTCATCTAATATTAACTATTTAGATTTTTATTAATTTTCAGGAAATAATTTACGCTCGAAATTATCGATTATCGTATTATTAATAGCTTAGTTAGTAATCTGATGAAATACAAATTATTTTTTTTTATATTTTTTTATAAAATACACCAATGCAATTTTCTTAAATTGTTGTCTTTAAAACTTTTAGAATGATTTTTTTTTACAGAAACCCACAAATTTGGGCAAAAATAATAATAATTCCCTTTACCTCTTACATTATACTTTTTTTTACTTTTGTATGCGAGAATAATTCTTATTGTTTGCTTTATTAAATAAAAGAAAATAATATGCATACAGTTTGTTTCGAAATTTTATATTATTGGTAGAATAATTGTAGCATTTCTTTATTTTTATCTAAGATGTTTATTTCATAAGTAGGAATAGGTTATTTAATATTTTTTGTGACTTAAAATAATACGATAAATAAATATCAGCACATTAAATTTAAACACAAATAAATTTTGAAATTGGTAAAGTTTGAGAAAATATGTCTTTATTGTTAAGTTACACGATTTTTTTTTATTGTTTGTTATACTTGAATCTCCACTCCAGTATTTTATTTATTTTTATTTTTTAGGTAAATATGTTGAAAAAGCACATATTTCAGATACCAAAATATTTATAAACGAAATATTTTACTTATAGATGCGTTTTACTTATCATATCATATTAACACTTACTTATTTCATATCATCTATTCCAGAATGTTTCATTTCGAAATTATGTGCTGTAATTACAAGAAAAATATAAACAGTATTTAAAAACGAACAAAAAAAGAAACTGAAAAAAAAAAATAAACAATACCCTATTTCAATTAAATACGTATTTTTTTATTCGTATGTATGTACGGTGTCCCTAAACAAATGGTATATACGCTAGGAGGTGATAGAACGCATCAAGACGAGTAATAGTAAATAGGTAACCAAGGGTCCCTTACGTTTTCCAAAGGAGATAGCCGCCATTAAAAATTAGGGTCCAAAATTTCATATACACATAAAAAACGGAAAAATTGGTCGATTGATTTGCGGTTTTCACTAAAATTATTCTTTATGTTGGTATTTTCTCGAAAATAGATTATAAAGATAAATTTCGAAAAATGCCGATAGAGAGCGCTTTAGACTTTGAAGTAATGAAAAACTATTTTTTGCCGTGATTTTCTGCATCTCATTAAATGGTTTCGTAAGCTTAGACTTAAACTTAAATTTTGAGCTCAAAATCTGAATAGTTGGAAGCGGTTAAGTAGCACAAATTTAACTGTGTTCAGAGGGTTTAAATTTCAAATGATTATAAAAAAACGGAAAAATTGGTCGATTGATTTGCGGTTTTCACTAAAACTATTCTTTAAGTCGGTATTTTATTGAAAATGAATTATAAAGATAAATTTCAAAAAATGCCGATAGAGGGCGCTTTAGACTTTGGATTAACGAAATAATCCATCCTAATGCTATTTTTTGCCGTTATTTTTTTCATCTCTTTAAATCGTTTGGTAGGCTTAGATTTAAACTTAAACTTTGAGCTGAAAATCTGAATAGTTGGGAATGGTTAAGTAGCGCAAACTGAACTGTGTTCAGAGGGTTTACATTTTAAACGAAACGGAAAACTGTAAGAAAACGGAAAAATTAGTCGATTCGTTTGCGGTTTTTGCTAAAACTACTCTTTAAATCAGTGTTTTCTTGAAAATAAATTTTAAACATAAATTTTACAAAATGCCGATAGAGGGCGCCTTGGACATTGGAGTAGCGTAACACTATCTTTAACCGTTATTTTTTTAATATCATTAAATGCTTTCAAATGCTTAGATTTAAATTTTGAGATCAAATTCTGAGTCGTTGCGAGTGTTTAAATAGCGCAAAAGTGAACTGTGTTCGAGGGGGGGGGGAGGTAAATTTTAACTCCTGAACACAATTCAGTTTGCGCTTTTTAACCCCTCCCAACGATTCAGAATTTGAGTTCAAACTTCAAGTTTAAATCTAAGATTTCGAAAACATTTAACAAGTTTTGGAAAGCATTTAATTAGACACAAAAAAATAACGGTTAAAATTTGTTGTTGGTTACTCTGAGGTTTAAGGCGCCCTCTAACGGAATTTTTTGAAATTTATCTCTAAAATTCATTTTTAAGAAGATACTGACTTAAAAAATAATTTTATTTTAAACCGCAAACGAATCAACCAATTTTTCCGTTTTTTATTATCATTTGAAATTTGAACTCTCTGAACACAGTTAAGTTTGTGCTACTTAACCGCTTCCAACTATTCAGATTTTGAGCTCAAAATTTAAGTTTAAGTCTAAGCTTACGAAACCATTTAATGAGATGCAAAAAATCACGGCAAAAAATAGTTTTTCATTACTTCAAAGTCTAAAGCGCCCTCTATCGGCATTTTTCAAAATTTATCTTTATAATCTATTTTCGAGAAAATACCAATATAAAGAATAATTTTAGTGAAAATCGCAAATCAATTGACCAATTTTTACGTTTTTAATGTGTATTTGTAATTTTGGACCCCAAACTTTAATGGCGGCTATCTCGTTTGGAAAACGTTTGGGACCCTTGGTTACCTATTTACTATTACTCGTCTTCATGCGTTCTATCACGCCCTTGCGTATATACCATTTGTTTAGGGACATCCTGTATATATATATACACTATATTACCATTGATTATTGGACACTTGCGATTTTAGACATTTTACTAAATATCTAGAAAAATACATGAGGAATCATCTCGAAACTCTTAGTGTATAAATATAATAGTATACGTCATACATCTCCGTGAAGATTTTTTCCCGAATCTTCAAAGGGGACCATACACAAATTATAAAAGAATGAATATCTTTTGAATAACCCTGTCAAAACTAATGTAGCAAAAGCGCTCAAACTCTTGATTATGATTGAATGCCCTATTGTAATACGCCTTGTTCATGTTTATGCAAATAGGAAGCATACTCGCAGAGTAATTAAGGTTTTTATAAAAATGGTCCCAAATTTTTTCAAGTTTTTTCCTTATAATTTTCAGAGTTCTTAATATAAAATAATATTTTTTTCAGAAAATATGACAAACTACATTGCACACAGTACCCTGTAATCAGAATTAAAAAATAATGAAAATTGTATACAAAATGAGTTGGTTTACTAAATAATTTTTTACTGCGTATGCGTCAAATACCGGGTGATCCAGAAGTCCCGGGACTTTTGAAATGCTAATAATTAAAAAACCATAAACAATAGAAGTAAGCGGTTTTCACAGAAATGCTGAGAAACTTGTGGGATTTGTTTTTTCGATGAAAAAAACATATTATGTTAGTTGCACTTTTTGACAGCAGGTGGCGCTAGAATTGATAGTATTGTTTTTATAGTATGATACAGCTCATTTAAAAGGACGAATTAGTGTCCAAGGGTTACAAAGTTTAACCATGACGCTCATGGCTTATAAGTACCGCCGTGAGCTGATGCAAAACAGCGTGCACAGTATCCTCAGAGCAGAAAGAAATTTCAGAAGAAATTTCAGTTCATCGTGATATCACAAGTTTACTGCACTCACCATGAACTGGTGATTTCTACAGAGTATTGGCATAGAATCCTACCAAATTTACGATTGTAACAGACATTTGGGATCTCTTGTTTCTATTACGATCTTCCAATGAGCCTTTTTCTCAAACCTTTCTTACCATAGCATTTCACATTTGCAATGGCCATCGATTCTTTTGCAGTTTCAACTTGACGTATTGTACGATATGAAAACAGTGCGACATGCAAAGATGTGTCTAAACATAGTCTAGACAATGTCTAAACACTGCAGTTGCTCATGAAATTTTGTATCAAATTTCCCTTACAATGCAATTTCATTTACCTTATAAAAAATGCTTGAACATAAACCACCCTTAAAACGAAATCTCATCAATATCATAGAAAAGAATTTTCGCAATGAACTCATGTGTCTATATAACGCATGGTATAGGTACATTCAGTCTTATACAACAGCGCCACCTGTTGCTAAAAATGGTAACTATATATATTTAAAAAAATTCATTCTAAACAAAAATCCCACATGTTCCTGAGCATATATCTGAAAACAGAACCTTTGTATTATACATAGTTTCCTAATTATTAACTTTTCAAAACTCCCGAAACTTCTGGATCACCCGGTATATCAAAATTTCATTTACATATTATGTTAGCTAAATGTATAGAGCAACTTTTGTGAAAGTCACAAAATCATAACTTGAAAATTCTGAAAATAATCGTCAATTGAATAAGTTAAAAATCAGTTATTCTCAAAATGAAGCAAAAACAAGAGGGGTTGTATCCATATATTCATTGATTAGTGTCAATATAGAATACACAATACGGGATGTTACGACTACTTTTGGATAAAATCCCTCATTTTTTTGCTTCATTTTGGAAACAACGGATTTTGTACTTTTTTCTATAGACGATTACTTTCAGAATTTTCAAGCTATAATTTTGAGACTTTTACAAAAGTTTCTCTATACATTTAGCTAACATAATATGTAAATGAAATTTTGATATCTTTGAGGCATGCGCAGTAAAAAATTATTTAGTAAACCTACTAACTTTTCATACAATTTTTATTATTTTTTTATTTCTGATTACAGGGTACTGTGTGCAATGTTGTTTGTCATATTTTCTGAAAAAAATAATATTTTATATTAAGAACTCTGAAAATTATAAGAGAAAAACTTGGGGCCATTTTTATAAAAACCTTAATTACTCTGCGAGTATGCATGCTATTTGCATAAAAATGAACACAGTGTATTGCAATAAGGTATTCAGTCATAATCTAGAGTTTGAGCGCTTTTGCTAGATTAGTTTTTATAGGGTTATTCAAAAGATATTCATTCTTTTTTAATTTGTTGACGGTCCCCTATGGAGTTTCGGTTAAAAATCTTCACGGAGATGTATGACGTATACTATTATATTTATACACTAAGAGTTTCGAGATGATTCCTCATGTATTTTTCTAGATATTTAGTAAAATGTCTAAAATCGCAAGTGTCCAGTAATCAATGGCAATATAGTGTATATATATACATATATCTATTTTGAATAAAGAAAATATCGCATATTTTTTTCTAATTTTCATATTATTTAATTTGATTTTCAATCATGTTTACTTTTATAAATTCATAAAATTGTTCAAATTTGGTTTGCATGCAATATATATTTTAACTATCACAAAATCGATTTACAGTTATTCTTAATAGTAATGGTCGATAACAAATATAATGACATGTATATCTCATTTTTAGCTTTCTTTCATTATAATAAAAGTCAAAACATATTATAAATATTTAAAGAAGCATATTTAGTGCGATGCAAATGTACGTATTTATACTACATTCAGCTTTATACTATGCTTTGCCATTAATTTAAAAGCAAATTCTCCATCTATATCTGATTTTATCCTGATAACCATGTTCACAGAATTTTATTGACAGCCAACGTTGATTAGAGAGATATTTTATTAATTTATCAAGACATGATTAAACATGCGTAACACTCCATATTATGTATGCGACTCTTGCTAATATCATTTGGCGTCTGGAATAGAAATACGTTCTTTGAAAAGAATTGATTTCACAAAACAAGTTAGGAATGAGACTTGTAAATTGGAGCATCGATAATTATATTTTTATCCGTAGCTTTCTAAATAATTTTGATATCATGAATAAATGAATTATATTAATTTAAATGCCGTTAAAGTTTTCGGTACCTTCTACTGTGAGAATAATGTCAAGAATCTATATTTTCCAAATTTTAGTTTAAAATAAATGTATATCTATTTAATATTTACCATTACAAATATGCCATATTTGATGGTTACAAATTAATAATTTATTGCCTAACCTGTTACATACCCATGTTTCATTAGTGGAACATCAATTATGTTATGCTTCCTCATTTTAGTTGTTTTTTCAAACTGTATGAAATTTTAAATATTATATTTACAGATATGTCTTAACGTGTTATAAACTATTGTTTGATGGGAATAAACAATAATATAAACTATTGTTTATTCCCATCTGGGACTGTGTTGAAATGCATATATATATATATATAAACATGAATTTTGCAGTTTATGCTTTTTATTCCATCTATAAATTTAGAACCGAAATATGATTTTTGTGCTGTTAATTATTGTATTGCATCGTGTTCTTTGTGAAGTTTTATGCATTAATGAATCATTTATCTCATTTTGGTTTTGTTTTATAATCACTTGAATGTTAATGTTCCACATGTGGAGCGTTGGCTGTTCAGAGTACAAAATTATCTTATTATTATCTTTTTCTGGATTTTGATCTTGTTTATTAAGCTCTCATGTGTGACTATTTTTAAATTATTTTAGTATCAGTATTATTAAAGAGTAAATTTTATGGGATATTCGTAGCCGTTGTTAAAGTGTCTATGAAATACTTTTGAATCAATGAATGCTCAATAAAATCCTCAAATATTTCCTCAAACTAAAGGGAGGATATTGTTATTGTTGTGGCGATAAAGTAGTTTGTGCATAATAGAATGACAATGGTGTCTTTACTGTTTAATCAACTTTAGTAGGAGCATTATCAAAGTGTAACACGATATTATCGAAAATTGACACAAAAATAGGCATTTAAGCACCTCTATTTTTTATATTATAAATTAGAATTTGGATGGTGTAGATGTTTTGATAAATTGTCTGGAACATAACTATCAGTACTTCGATAAAAAGTAAGATAAAATAGTGATAAAATCTGTTTGCAGATAGAGTAAGTACGACGTATGTTGCTGCTTACGCACTGCATTTCTATGCAGTGTACTGAAAACAAAACAACATCCATTTGAAGTTTCATCGTGAAACTGGAGCTGCTGCCATGAAAACTGGATATGATGTTTTGAGAAAAGGATGCGAGGTACTACTACTGTTGTAGACATGGTCATTATCTTGTTATTTACTGTATGATAAAATTTATAAAGAAGTCAACATTTTAGTATTATTATAAAAAATGTAAGTAAGAGTAAAATTGAGTATTGCGAGTGCTTATGCATTGATACTGTAGTATTGAAGACTTAAAGGTTTTTAAAATAACGAAGTATTTATATAAGTACATTCAGAATATAAATTTAATATTTAATAATGATATTTAATAACACCTATAATAATGAAACAATACGACTTACTAGAGAACCTATTGAAAATTTCTAATTGTAAGGCACTACAATAGTGCGTATATGGCAAAGTTGCCAAGTCCCTTGTTTTTTAGATAACAGTATTATAATACAAAAATATTCATTTAATTAAAACATATTGATGATTAAAAAAGAACATAATTTATTCTTAGATAAATGTGTTGTGAAAAAATACGCAAATTAGGAAACTGATACTGTTATAGTCTTTTACAACTGTTAATAGAAGGTATGAAAAAAGTTCAATTTTGAATTCATATTCAAATTTTAATACAGTAAAACTTAGTGTTAGAAAATACATCTATGTGGTTTTAAGAGTGAATTAAGTTGAAACTAAGTCGAAAATTTTCAGACATATTTTACATAAAAAAAACTTTATTGTTGTTGTTCTTTTTTTCCCTGTTTTTTTTAATTCATATTTTTCATTATTTACGAGCTTATGGCGACATCTATATTTCAAGCGTATTTGCTACAGCTTGTTTCAAGAAATAAGAACTTCAGTTTCTACAAAAAAGAACTTTTCATTATCAGCAGATTATGGCGTTCATTGCAGAAGAGAGTGGTTTGTGTACGTTGCGATGGTTTTATTTATTAATTATTAAAGTGTATTTTCATAAAGGAATGTATTTTATCGAGCGTCTTACGCTCCTTACCAAAGACTTTACCTATAAAAGTAATTCATTCTGAAGGCTCTGTTTTATTCTACAGTTTTACCGCATTTGAATTTATATTCTCATAAGCACATTCTTATTTTTCTGTTGCGATGATTATTGTCAAAATTTCAGATTTTGTTTCAACGGTAAATAAACCAAATTTTATTGCTTCTGATCCAACTTAAAAAAAAATTGAATGTTAGAATCAATCTTTTTTAATCAATTCTGAAAAAGCATTTTTTTACGTAAAAATGCCCTTTGATGTATCTACCTTATTTAAACGTTCTATTTCTCGTGTGTCATTTAATTTTGGACTGGCGCATCTTTGTTTGCCATAGATAGTTTTTTAAATCAACTTTCAAATGGTTCTTGGGAATCAACAAAAAATATTTCTATGAAACATTCTTAAAGTCAAAGGAACCCTAGTAGCGCCAATATTTCATTTATTGGAAATATTGCAAATAAAGCGCCAATAATGCACCAATATTGGGATAATTACATTTTGCCCTTATTTAGCCAATATTTGCAGCAAATAATATGCCAATATTGGGGTTTCATTGGAAATATCGCCAATAAAACGCCAATATTGTACAAATGCTGGCATTACATCGGAAATATTTCCAATAATATTCCAATATTTAACCAATATTGGCGTTTTATTGGCAATATTTCCAATGAAACCCCAATGTTGGCATAATATTGGTTGCAAATATTGGCTGAATAAGGGCAAAATGTAAACAACCCAATATTGGAGCAATATTTTATGCCAGTATTGCGCCAGTATGCCAATATTGTTCCAAGATGTAGCCAATATTGTCCCAATATTGTTTGGCTACTGGTGAAATGGTTTGCATAGGATTTTTGGCTACTTATTCTTCAATCAAATGGTTTCGGAACATGGTTTGTCGTAGGAAATTTACAATTTACATTCATCTAAATACCCTCACCCAAACTTTCAAGTAAAAGAACACTCAACTTGACCCCTTACACTTTTAGGTGTCATTTTACAATTTTCTACTGATATTAGGCATATTAAATGCAAAGAGAGCGTTGTTGTTAATGCCTTATCTTGGATAAAAAATTATACTATCTCTAAAGGAATTTTAAATTTTCATGAAATTTTTCTTTTATAATTAAACATCAAGAACTTCTTAAAATTCTAGTTATATACTTGAAAAACTTTACTTCGATTATGTTACTTTTTGACACATCTGCAAATACATCCCGTCCATACGTTCCAAAATATTTAACAACATACATAATCTTTCTCATCCTGGCATTCAATAATCTGTTCGTTTAATTAATGATACTTAAATTTGGCGTAACATGCATTCATTTATTAAAAAAATGGTTCAATCTTGTCACATTTGCCAGCAATCTAAAATTTAAAGATTTACTAAAACTCCAGCAGCTATTTTTTCTTTTCTTGATGTTAGATTTGCTGATATTCATATGTATTTTTTGGTCCATTTCCCCCGTTGGATGCTTATACTTATTTTTTGACGATAATAGACCGATTCCCAGGATCCTGGAAGTTATCTTGATATCAAATTTTACAGCTGATTAGCTTGCAAAGTCCTTATTCGTAATTAGATAATTCTTTCGATATTATCCCGACAATCACTACCGAACGTGATAGAATGTTTGAATCACATATTAGACATGATTTGAGCTAACCGTATTTGAACAATTTCTTATTACCCACAATCGTGGCGTGGTAAAACGAATCCACTGACATCTAAAAAGCTCAACCATGAGGCTCATCCATGGGATGAACCATGTTGGAAATTCTTCCAAATCATGGTCTATTTTAATTTAATTTTTTACAATAGAGCGCGTGATTTTTGTTTTTAGTTGTTTATATGTCATTGTCGCGTGCCATTTGTATTGACCGTGAAATGTTTTGAAATTTTATTTTCATTTTTATTATGATTATGGATTTTATTAGACGGATCCGAAACATGTCAATGTCATTTATTTTTAATTATTATAACACCTTTCTTAAATAAAATAATTTTTTTATAAAAAATACATACATATATATTACATATATAACACCTGGTTTGTAAAACATTCAAATATATTTCTATTGAAAATATTTTTCTAATGTATTGTATAATCGGCGCACGCGAGATCGATGTTTTAGAGATAAAGAATAAAGACAAGGAGGAAAAAAAAGGACGCAACGAAGTTGACTTACATTTCTTTTTTTTTTTTTTTTTTTTTTTTTTATCGAGCTGAGATATATTTTCGACACAGAAAGTTTGATATAGAAATCAATTTCTATTTTTTATGTCCTTTAATGGATTATTTGCCACAGGTAATACCACAGGTAATACATACACACATATATACAAGTTAAGGAAAAATAATAAATAACAAATAATTTATACTTTCCGAAGTATTTTCATGTTAGATTAATTTTAAACACGATTATTCAATCGGTAAGTTAATTATAGCAGATGTAAATTTCAAGTAAACAAAATTAAAATTTACATTTGCATTAACTTACTGATTGAATAATCGTGTTTAAAATTAATCTAATGTAATTTCGTAGGTAGCGGTTTTCTGCAGTTCCATATATTGACCTTCGATTTGTTCTGTTGAGCTAATCCAGAGTATCAGACCACATTAAGTGATCGTTGAGGCTAATTGGGTGAAATAGTCCTCCAATGTTCGTGTCCGGGATGGCTCAGTTGGAAGAGCATTGGCGGCTTCAGCCAATACATCCTTGGTTCGAGTCCTGGCCCGGACTTTTTTCACCCAAAATGGATATTTACATCTGTTATAATTAACTTAACGATTTAAACGCGTTAACTAATATATATTGGGGTTATAAAATATTTGCTATCGGAATTTAAATAATATTAAATGTGATAAAAATGGACTTATCGAAGCAGTCAGCATAATTACGTTCTGAATTTAAAGGTTTCCCCTGAAATTTCATGAATATAAATATATATATAGGTATGTATAAACAAAGGTTACCTCCCTGGAAACATTATCACAATGAATAATTTTGGTCTTAAATTTACATGTGACGTGTTTTATTAAAAGTTCGTTCTCTAGTTCAGATATATTTTGGTTAAAACTAAATTTATTAGTTTAAAATAAGCATATTTATTTTTAAAGATTTTTTTCTGTACTTTCTTATTTTTGCGCCTTAAATTTATTAAGTATTTCTCCAAGAGAAAATGGTGTAGTAATGGATAAATCATGTTATTTAATGGATTTCTCATGTTAAGTGTTTTAATCGATAAGATGTTTCAAGATATACTTTAATGAAAATATGTCAACATAATTTAAGGGATTTTTATAATAAAAATCGTTATAATAAAAAATTGCAATGTTATACAAAATATATTTATTTTTTAATTACATCGTAACAATTCATTCTTTTGTTTTTAGTGTCAGCTAAGTTATTTGGCACTGTAAAAAAGAGGAAACAAAATGAAATAATATTTTGAAGTAAAAAAAGTAATATTTTCATAATTCTCTAATTCTGTCTTTCGTAAAAATTTTATTTTATTTTCATTTAAAATATATTATATTAGAAATTACCATGATTTGTAGTTGTTATATTCTAACTGATATTTGAAAAGAAAAAAAATTGGAGAAATTATACTCTTAGAAATTATTCTGTAATTACTATTTAAACCGTAATTTGAATAAACAAAATTATTAAAATTCATTATTATGAAATGAGACTCAAAATAACAAAAGAACTAAAACTAGTAACAGGAAAAACGCAATTTAGATTTTTTTTTTTTTTGAAAGATTTATGCTCAATGTATAAGCTTCATTCAGTATTCATTTGAAGTTTTTCATTAAAAAAAATAGCTTTACATTTTAAAATTGACCATTGTGCCAAATTCCAAGCTTCTTGTCCCAGTCTACCATCTTTCTCTTGTTACAGGAACCGAAATAAAATGTTTGTGCTATAACGGAAACGGTTAACTTTTACAGAAAAAATGCCAATTGATGTATGAAAAATAATGAAATTATTAAATTATTAAGAAAAATATTTAAGTCATTTATACGTAGCGCAGACTATGTTCATTTCTTGTTTATTATCCACCTAAATGCAACAGCACAAATGCTTTGAGGCATTAAATCATGCGACTTAACATTGACTTCGTTGAAATTTCGGACATACTTTCGCTTTTACATTATAAGGATTCATGAAAATAAAAGTGGTTTCAATTAAAAATTTTTATTGATTCAACGACGATAAAAATACCTTTTATGTTCCGTATACAGTATATTCGTTCGAAGTTGAAAAACGCTTTTTTTACAAAATATAATTATTTTATTAAATTTTTCCTTCCTTCAAATCTTTTAAAATATGTAATGAATTAAATGATTATCTCCTTTAGAAAGTAACAGTAGACTACTTGGCTTTTTCCCTTATTAAGAATTGGTTAAAGCAAATAAAAAATGCAACAAAGTGGCGACCAGTAAAACGCTTTGCAATCGGACCAAAAACTCGTTAAAAATAAATGAGTAAATAAATAAAAATAAAAGAATGGTTTATTTTGTCGCAATCATCTCAGGAATTTCTTCTGCTTGTTATAGAAAATCATGCGATATCATGCCTTAAACGCAAGAAACAAATTGGAAAAAAATCCAACTGAAAGAAGCAAAAATGTGATATTCGATTTTATATGGAACTATTTTTAAAAGATAACTTACATTTATAAAAATTAAATCCCCAATGATTAGAAAAAAATGGCATTGTTTTCTAGACACTTTCAGTATTAAAGAAGTTTAGAAATGTACGTTAGAAGAGAAAAAAAATTCTCTAAAGAACATTTGTTATGTTGTATTTTATCTTTTAGATGTATTATAAAAAAGAAATGGGAAATCATACGTAGCATTTATATTTATTCGATTAAATTTGACATCCAAAAAAAATCTCAATTTACTATATTAACAAAGACATTTAAATTTTTGGAAAAAAACGAAGGGTGGAGTTTTAATGCTTGTAGTTGGGTAAATGTTTTCTTAAAATTGTAATATTTTTTATAATAATTATCCTTTTTATGTTGATTTTTATCATAAGATCTGATAAGTATTACACTGGTTTACAAATTTGAACATTTTTATATGCGTTCAAAGAAACACTTATTTAATTTTTATACTACCTCTTAGTAATAAAAGTATTTGAAATTAATCAATCACATCTCATATCTTCAATACAAGGTGTCCACTCTCAAAGGTGTCAATAGATAATTCCTAAACCGTTAGTCATAGAAATACATTTCTAATTACTAAAATTGTTTAAATGGGTTAAAGAAAAACTTTACAGTCGATTGGGTTAGTAAAAACATTTATGAAAAAATACCAAATTTAAATTTTTATACGTGTACCGGTCCTATTAGTTGTATTTAGTAAAATTTTTCTGTTGTACTGAGAGGTAAGATAAAGTAAAAAAGTCCTGCTATTCTATAATTAAAATTGACCAAATAATAGCTGATTAACGTTAATATATTTTAACAAATTTTTGCTGCAAATTAGAGGTCTTTCACGTATTTATTAAATAGAAAATTTCGTCAGACATATTAGAAAATTGGTGAAGATTAAAAGTAATATAGCAACATAAATTTGAAATCTTTACTCTCTTTGAGATACGAAGACAAATATACAAATTGTAGTATACTAACAAGAAGATTTAAAAAGAAAATCAGAATTTTTGTTAAATAAAATGATGAAAATTAACAGCCTCAATTCTTTAACAAAATGATACATATTTTAAAATGTTATTAGGTTATACTAGCCTGCAAAAGTAATTCATATCCTTTTTTTCGTTTTGTTTTTGATATTGATTCTTCTGTATTCTGTATTTCGATTTAAGATAGTTATGAGGCATTCTCTCCTGTCTCAGTGTGTGTGTGTGTGTGGGGGGGAGGGGAGAATTAATTTTTCATGCGAAATATTCTTCTTAACCCCCCGACTGCCCAGCCAAAGGGTAATATTATAATGTTTTCTATGTAATTTATTAAAAATAAAAAAAAAAGATTTTTTTTATTTTTAATAAATTCAGTTCAATTTTTAATTAATAATAAAGTCCTGCTATTCTATAATTAAAATTGACCAAATAATAGCTGATTAACGTTAATATATTTTAACAAATTTTTGCTGCAAATTAGAGGTCTTTCACGTATTTATTAAATAGAAAATTTCGTCAGACATATTAGAAAATTGGTGAAGATTAAAAGTAATATAGCGACATAAATTTGAAATCTTTACTCTCTTTGAGATACGAAGACAAATATACAAATTGTAGTATACTAACAAGAAGATTTAAAAAGAAAATCAGAATTTTTGTTAAATAAAATGATGAAGATTAACAGCCTCAATTCTTTAACAAAATGATACATATTTTAAAATGTTATTAGGTTATACTAGCCTGGAAAAGTGGATCATATCCTTTTTTTCGTTTTGTTTTTGATATTGATTCTTTTGTATTCTGTATTTCGATTTAAGATAGTTATGAGGCATTCTCTCCTGTCTCAGTGTGTGTGTGTGTGTGGGGGGGGGGGTGAGAATTAATTTTTCATGCGAAATATTCTTCTTAACCCCCCGACTGCCCAGCCAAAGGGTAATATTGTAATGTTTTCTATGTAATTTATTAAAAATAAAAATAAAAGATTTTTTTTTTCCAACCTGATGCAAAATACGTTATTAGTATCGGTGTATAATCCTTGATAGCATCAATCCTAACTTAATTTTTCAGAACTGGGTTTTATTTGTGGAATTATACTAATTTAAATATTGCTTATGTTGCAGTGAAACCTGCAGCTTAGTGTGTGAAAAAATCAGCCGGCGGCAGTCAGGAGGTTAAGCTTTTCGTTGGTTCATTACTAAACATTCCTTCTTTTCTGATTCATTTTTTTAGCAATAGAGGGATGTTTAAAGTTCTAAATTGTTCGTTATTACCATAGACAGTTTCCCAAAATTTATTTAAAAAAATTGCATAACAAATATCAACAATTAGAAGTTTCTCCCCCATTTTACCACAGAGAGGGACCCATATTTCAGATGATATCAGATTGAAGTAATAAAACATACAAATTTGAGATTCATTTAAGAATATTATGACAAACCCAAACAACACAGGGTGGATAGGCTTGTATAAATATACGTAAGACCTACAGTCCTGAAACTATCTGATTTACAAAATAATTTTGTATCTGTATAAATAAAGATATAGAATTTACAAATGCATTTTTTCGTAAAAAAGTAAATTATGAAGCTTCCTTTAGCGTTTTACATTCTTTTAACTTTTAATAGCCATTATATTATTTAAACTTATTATATTAGATTAATATTTATTGATAACTTTAATATAGAACATATGAAAAAAGTCATTCACCACTCAGTATTCTGACGTTTGACAACGCTAAGATTTGTTGGTGACGAAAACAATGTCTGGCGTATGAACAAAAGGAAGGTATATAATTTATCTTTCGTTTCTGTTACAAACATTTTGATTAATCCAATAGTTGCTCTATTCACCAAGTCATTACTCAATTTTCTGTTGTATAAAGAAATAATCAGCATAAGAAAAATAAAAATCATACATTTAATTCACTTTCATAAATTGTTTAGTTTTTTAATTGTTTATTTACTTTTTTTTTAAGAAAAAGTATTTTTACGCATCAAAATTTTACAGAACACACGCATTATAAATTTAAATAGCATATAAACATTTGTATAACATTTTTGCCACAAGCAACTATTTTTATATTCTGTTAGTACTAGAATTTTTCTAATATAATTTTTGAAGTAGATTTTTGTTGCAAATGTTCTCAAAGTTTTTATTAAGAATCTTCGTTTGAAGAAAGTGGTGCCAGTAAGAATAAAAAAATAGTCGCTGTGGCAGCCCTGTATAATGTACAATATATTGTATCATTTACTGTAAGATTATGCTACTTTCGGACATATTTTTCTTGCACACCACCTAGTCTGCTTTATTAGTAACCTAAAACGTACTACCGATATATATTAATGTATCATTTCACTAACAATCATGTGTTTCACTAATATAAATCTTTAACATCAATTGAGTAATTTAAGTTAAAAGACGTAACAAAGTAACTCCCTCGAGTGGGATATTATTTTATGAGAGGTAAGTGTTTGATTTAAAATACAAGAGGAGGAATTCGTCAAAGGTTTAAACTTTTTAAGCCATTGAAACTGTGAAAATTACATGTATATTTCATTGATATGTACAATTGATTCGTTCCTTTCACTGTAAAAAATCGTATAGGGTTTTGCAATTTCTCGTAAATCGTTTTCTAATTTCCTGTAAATGCAGCATTACTTTAATTATAATGACGCTTTCATAATATTTCATAAACACGTTTTTCTGTTGAAATGTAGAAGGTCCTTCTTAATTTTGTCTTCAGAAATTATTTAATTAAATTGCATATTGGAATTCTTTTAAATGCATAAAATACAATGAAAAAGCCACACTATATTGGTTATTAATTAATAAGACAAAAGGGATTAAAATATATACAAATAAATTACATAAAATGACGAAACATACCAGACAAAATACAGTTATATTTTACAATTTAGTAAATGGCAGTTCAGAAAATACATAAAATGGTAAAATCTATAAAAATGTAAAAAAAAGTTCTAATAAGCCCGAAAAGCATAAAAATCAGAAATAGGTTTGACCAAAAGCCGTAATAATATATCACTCAACGATTTTTCCAAACGCTTGTTTGAACAAAAATTAAAAAGTTCGGCCTTTAGTCATTTTCACCAATCATTGGGGAAAATTTGGAGACTGTGACATATCCCGTAGGAAAGCATATTCTGAAAGTTCCTACTTGAAATGTTAAAGAAAGGTTTTAGTATGTTCTCAAAGTTTGTGTCTGTCTCTTTACTTTTTTTCTTTGGTGCGAAATGTCTCCTCTTAGCTTCCTATAGGCGTTATAGCCACATACTTTTTTAGAGGCCGTGACCATGTAGGTTCTTCTGACTTTATGCTTTCATTAACAGTAATAATTCTTAATACAGCGTGATGGAACATTAAAATTTTTGCGCTTTTAGTGATTTGACATTTTGTTGTTTCTCTTCTCTTGTTATCGAACTCTTTCAAGAACACTTATTCGACATGTTCCGATATCGATATTACGTTTTCTTTAAAAATTGCTTTAACAAGCCATTTCATTTCTTTTTGGTTTAGTATATAGATTCCAATGGCCCAAATTCTTGGTTCAATTTTTTTCTTGTCCTAGATTTTTTTAGAGGAATCAGACAAATTGCTTTTTAGAACGTTAAGCATTCAGTCAAAGATATATTTATTTTTCTACGTTCACAAACAAGGTATTAGATAAATGGAAAACGCTACATCATCTGGCTGTAGGGGATATGCCGAATTTGGAGGGAGTGCGAAGTTTTTTTATTTAAAGTTAAGAGTTTTAACTGTGAGATTATTTTTTCAATAATAAGTATAACTTCTAGACCTATGTAAAATCTTAACGTGAGTCCAATTATTGCAGTTGCACCTGTATTCCCTTCTCATAATATTGTACAGCTGCCTTGATACTGGAAATACAATATATATATTTTTCTGTGGTTACTTAAAATGAAAAACACTCTGCAGTAATAACCCCATTAATGTTCATGTTTTTATTATGATATTATATCTTCCACAAATATTACTTTGCAAAGGCTTTTTTGCACCAGAGTTTAACTGGCACAATAAAATCACAGAGTATTTACCTGTGCTAGTTGGTTCTCATATACTTTACGCTTTAAAATACAAAGTATCCGTATTCTAAAGCAACAACGCTTAAGGATGTTGAAATCACATACCCACCAAGGAGTACCAGCCAGGTGTTAGAACTTTCGGCACCGGTTCTTTATGTGCAGCAGTCTACCGTACTAAGAGGTATTATTGTTAATTATATATCTTCCATCGTGGTCAGGGCGAAAAATTCGAAAAACGAGAACTAGATCATGTGTCTCAAAATAACCCCTACACTCATAAAATATCTTCATTCAATGAATAAATTTTCCTTATAAGAATCATGTAAGAAGCTTAAAATAATAATATAAGTAAATTTACTTATATTATCTTTTCTATAATGAATATCAAATAGTTTACTGTATTTATAGTGATAAATATCATATTCTTTCTGTATTTCTCATAGAAAAGGACATTTGGAAAATTTCTGTTTAAAAAACAATTCAGAAGATCGGAATGGGGAATCCCATGTACTCAATTTCCATGCTTCTAATTCTGGCATCTTCATCATACACCCAAAGTTTCAATTTTAGAATTTATAAAATATATTTAATAAAGCAACGATATATGCAGATTAAAAATAGGCATTATTAAAACCTTGTTTTGAATTTAAACTGTAATAAATATTCATATTGACAAAAAAGATTGGTATGTTAGAAGTTCTCCATATGAGATTACCCCCTTATTTCAAAATCTAAATTTAACAATTTCTTTCAATTTTTTTATGTTTTAAATTAAATATTTTAAAACAGAATATCACAGATGTTATACAATATTTTATATAAAAAAATTATAAAATAAAAATAAATAAAACCTACACGTGAAGCTGCTATTTAATTTATCTTGACTGAACCGTGCCCATCTTGGCAAAAATTGGGAAAAAATGTTTATGTAGAAAATCAAAGTCTGCATTATCTTATTGTTCAATATGAGGTTCGGACGCAGGTTACCCGACGCTAAAAGAAAAGCGGATTTTTTTTTTAAATGAGTAGCAGTTGAAATTCCAATTTCATTATCCATTGAAGGAAAAAAAAAAATATGATGTTGTAATAACAATATTGGAATTCGTTTCTTATGTGCATATAATTATTTATTAAAAAAAAGTCAAATATCTGATTTAAAAAAAATATATTTTCTCATCTTATTAGACATCAATTAATTTGCATTTTATTTGGATATAGTATTTTCAGTATTTCGATCTATTTTTTTTTCAGATGTAATATGCAGTTGGAATATATTTTCAACGTCGCAGGAAATATAAATTGATTTCCAAAGAATATCGACTTTCTTTAATTTTTTTTTTTTTTTTTTTTTTTTTTAATATATGATTAGTTGAAATTTATGAAATTAGTACCTATGGTCATTTCTATACACATGATCATCACTATGATAGTATCTATGCATTATAAATATAGAAATAAATTAAAAAAAGTAAAGTATCTTTGGTAATACCTGCTTATAATAGGTATGTTTTCATTAAAACATGGTGTAATTTGTACAGTGTCTACACTGTTAAAACTAATGGTGACACATTGCACCTTTTAGGGGTGAAGGGCTTGTCTCACTGGTGACACCCCTAAAGGAGCCAGAATGACAACTTTAATTAGGGTAAAAAGATGGCACCCTTAATCCAGAGTGTCCAATAATAAAAAATTAAAAAATATACAAACCGACTTTTGGCCGTCGAAGGATTCGAACTCACAACGCCTGATTACAAGCTCAGCGTTCTAACCGCTCGGCCATCGAGTTCACCTTCATTCACTCATAGCCATACATTTTACTTGCCGTCACAGAACAGAAAGACACGAAAGACACACGACAGAAAGAGAAAGACACACGTCACAGCGCATGCGCATGGTTCCAGTCACCCGATGAGGTGCCACATTGCTGCCAATACGAAGTGCATGGCACCTTATTTAGCTCCAATCACCCAGTAAGAGACCTGTCGGCACTGCAACCACATATCCAAGCCCCTATGGCACCCTAGGGTTCCAAATGCCCCGGGTTCCAATGGACCCTAGGGCCTTTTCACCTCCGGGCCCCAAATGGCCCCGGTTTGTCACCTTCACTTTTAACAGTGTATGGCAGTGTTTTAGTTTTATAGTTTATCATAACAGCAGTAACTATTTTTGTTTGAGGAAACACACATCCTTTAAAATCTTTTTTTTTCAACAATTTGACGCTAAAGAAAGCAAATTATTCGTAAGATTAGGTACATTATAGTCAAAGACGTAAATTAGAATTGGTTTATTTCTAACGAAATATTTATGCTTAAACTGAGTTTTCTGTAAATCGATATTTTTATACTTGCGCGCGTGATAACTCGAAACGCATTAATCCATTAATGCCTAGCGTCCCTTTTTAGAGACGATAATGAAAAAAGCAATAAAGCACTTTTCACACCTGTAAATAGAAAGATAAATAAGCACTATTTTTCATGAGAAAAATGCCGCAATAAATTAAGATAAAAGTTATTCTTCTTTAAATGTGGTAAGAAACCCAAAATTTAATTTTTAATGAAGAAAATAATTTGAGCATTAATGGGTTAATGGTAATGATTTGGATCTTTATAAATATATTTAGTAGATAATTTTCTTCAAACTGAAGTAAAATATAAGAAATTTAACAAAAATTATTGAATATATTGGTATTATTTTATTTCCTTTGGGACATTTTGGATATTTTATTGTGTGATGATTAGACATTCTCAAAAAATCATACTATTTTTTCCATGCTAATTTCCATGCTAATTCACCTTAATTCAATTCCGTTCCAATAGGACTAAACAATAAGTATTGCATCTTTTTCTGGCTTCATACACCAATAAATATGATTTTTAATTTAATTGCATTGTACGTTTGGCATAGCTGGATGATTTTTTTCACATTTAACTATAATGTAGTATAAAGAAATCTCTTAAACTTTTCAACACATTATTGTACGATTTGTTATTTAGTTATTAAAAATATAATATGAGTATATTATTTCTTGTAATATTTAATGAGGTATTAGGTCTGTTTCTGTAGACAGAATTTTGCATACAAAAAAAATGGAAATTTTGAAAAAAATGTAATTGTACCTATATAAAATTCTAAAGAAATCTACTATATATAATAAGTCACTATATATTTTTCTCTACACTGTACAAAAAAAAAAAAAAAATGTAAGCCTACAAAACTAGTTTTTCTAATACTACAGGATTCTATAGCTTTACAAAACAATCTAGAGAAAATACTGAAATGTTATTAAAATTTCACCTCTTTGTCGTGTTGCTTTGCAAATAGAAGAAAAGTTATAAGCATACCTATTTACTAAAAGGTGATTAGTAACCGTAAAAACTTTCAATTTACAGTACCAACTTCTATCTATTACATGAATTTCTGTTGTTGCCGTTCCATGATATGTTCTACTCATTTAAGTTTACTAAAGAATTCATAGTAACTTCATACATTTTTTTTCTTTTTTTTTCCATTGTATTGTATTTTTATTTCCAACTGTATTCTACGAGTATATATATATGAATTATGCATGCAGCTTACAGTTTTCACTATAAAAGAAAGTATGCAGGTTGTTGTATATTGTTGATAAGTAACATAAATTTTTGATTTGCACAGTACATGAAACACAATATATTTTGTTTTGTTTCAAATTTTAGGTGCATAAAATGGCCTTATTATTTTCGAGAAGTTCATTTTTTTATGTACTAGCAAAAGCCATGCTTTGTTTGGATTCGCGAAGCATTATTTTATAAAACAGATATTTGAAAGTAACAATATTTTTTTATTATTATTTTTGCATCTTTATTAAACAAAAACCTTATTTTATGTTTTGGCGCATTTTAATTTTTTACTTATGATGTAAAACTGGCATAAGATATTTTCTAAGCAAACTTTTACAATTTTTTTTTAAATTTTCAACTAAAAGCTCTTTTAAAGATGTTTTTACAATTTCAAGTAGCCACTGGTGTTTTTTAATTGTTTGAAATATGCATGTTTCCAATCTTTGTAATCAACATCCGATAATCTTTGATAGCTATTTTAGAATAATATATTTGAAGAAAGCTTGAAGAAAGTTACTTCTTCAAAATCCTATTTTCTGGAAAAAACATTTGAAATCTGCTTTCATTGATACTATGAATTTTCAACTGTAAAACATTTTATTTTAATTTCTTCATTTTTATACATGTTAGCGTATGAGAATTGCTGTAATTCTCTCCGCGTGGGAGAACTGTTTACTTTCTGCGAATGGCAACTCAATTAATGGAATTACCTTTTAACGAAGCGCTCTCTCATTCTCGCAGTGACGTTTTCACGAATAATTATTATTGTATTTGCGAACTTATTAAAGTCTTATTTTTCTATAAAATTCTTCTGATTAATGAGTCGATATTATTTAGCCACAATACGACCTTCGCAAAAATATTTATAAAGAGATTGAACCAACAACTTCACGCAGATCTTTTAATTTTTCATTTATATAACAAATTTAAGAATTAATTTTATTTGTTTACAATTATTTTGTTGCCAGTTTACAAAAAAAAAAAAAAAAAAAAAAAAAAAATCCATAATACAATTTTTTTTAAATGTTTAAGTGTCATCTGTGCAAACGATTTTGCGGGATAATGAATGTCGCGAATTAGATTAATATTTATAATTGCTTTAGTGTCCGCACTCTCATGGTGACTCCATGGTCATAGTTTTATTTTTTACAGATGATCACGAGAAATTAAAAAGAAGTAGTAGAATTATTCTGGAATAAAGTTTGTGTTAAGTTTTAAGTGAAATGTTTTTGAAGCTTCATTTCTTTTGTAAGATATTTTAAATTATTTTTCACACGTAAAACGACGATGTCTATATTATCGGGTAGATTTTATAGCTTCGATTTCGCATTGTTTGCGATATGTGGCGTCCGAACTAATAGGGACGTGTGAAAAGTAACTGTTTTTATTTGTTATCAGAAGTTGTCATTGAAAAAAAATGGATGCTTTGAAAATCAAAAGAACTCCTCTTAGAGCTGGATTTACGAAAACTTATAATGCTTTAAATGAAGCTTTAAACGACGCAACTCCAGATGCTAATTTAATAGAGAATTTAATGTGTCAACTAGAAGATAAAAGCACAAGATTACGAGCTGTAGATGAAGAAATTTTGAATTTTATGTTGACAGAGAAAGTTGTAGAAAAAGATTATTCTAAAGAATTTGAAGCATGCGAGGAGTATACAGAAAAATTTATTGCTATAAAGCAAAAAGTAAAGACATTTTTGGTGAAACCTATCGAAGAACAACTCCGATCGCAGAATTATACAGATGTTGAAAGAACGCTGTCCCGACCACTTCGCTTACCAGAAATAAGTTTACAGCCGTTTGATGGCGATGCAAGATTATGGTTAACCTTTTGGAATTCATTCAGCAAAATTCATGAAGACACCACTTTAGATGACCATTTGAAATTTGTTTATCTTTTACAGGCGATAACACCGAAATCCAAAGCAGCACAGATAGTAAATAGTTATCCGGTTTCTGCTGATAATTATCCAAAAGTAATTCTACATCTGAAATAAAGGTTTGGCAGAGAAGATACACTTATTGAGATATATGTTAGAGATCTTCTTCAATTAGTCTTAAATAATAATAGATCATCAAGCAAGAATTTTAATTTATCGTCGTTATATGATAATCTAGAGACAAAACTTAGGTCTCTAGAATCCTTAGGTGTCACAGAAGAGAAATATGCCAGCATACTTTTCCCACTTGTAGAATCTTGTCTACCTCATGATATATTAAAAATCTGGGAAAGAGAGCGTGAGAAGACTGCTCAAGGTAAGAACCAATTAAATTCTATCCTTGATTTTTTTTAAATGAAGTACTTGCGGAAGAGCGGGTTCTTTTGGCTCATTTCAATCTTGGTTTTGAAAACCCAAAGAAATATCATAAATGTAATAATGAATATAATTCAATGCCAACTGCCACAGATTTATTTATAAATAATAAGTCTAATAAGAATTTAGTTAAAAAACGTGAAGATTTGTGTATATTTTGTGACAAGTGTCACTTATCAGAAAAATGTTTTAAAGCTAGTTCGCTTTCTTTTGATGAGAAACGTAACTTAATTTTGAAAAAAGGAGCATGCTTTGTTTGCCTGAAGAAAAACCACATTTCACGCAATTGTAACTCTAAAACTAAATGCACGAATTGTGGTAAAAGACATTTTTTTATATTATGTCAAAATGTTTTTAATGAAGGTGGTAATGTGTCGTTAGAAAGTCATAAACATGAATCAGGGAGTAGTGACACTGTTTTAACTACTCAAGCTTCGGATCCTACTGTGTTACTCCAAACTTTGAGTGTCCGTGTAAACCACAATGGAAAAGAGAAAATCGTGCGTGGAGTTATTGACACAGGATCCGAACGTTCCTATTTATCACGAGATGTAATTAAATATTTGAATTATAAAAGTATTGGTGAAATTAAATTAATTCACACATTATTTGGTAATATTGAAACAAGTGAAACAAAGCATAATAAGTATAGAATTCACTTAAGTAGCATAGACAATAGTTATAAATGTGATATGCATGTTTTAGATGTTCCTGTTATTTGTTCTAAAATACGAAAAGTGCCAACTGGGCCTTGGTTATCAGAATTAAATAAATATGGCATTAAAATTTCTGATGTTGAAAATAGTTCATGTGAAACCGAAAATGAAATTAAATTATTGATTGGTTCTGATGTGGCTGGAAAATTACTCACCGGAAATATTAAAGTTTTAGAAAGTGGTCCGGTTGCGGTAAAAACCCATTTGGGGTGGACTCTAATAGGAAAAATTCCAAGTATTAAATCAGAAACAAATAAGGCTGCTATGATTATTTCATCACTTTGGAACAATTGTTCCGTTGCTGATTTCTGGAAGCTGGATATTATGGGTATAACGGATCCAGTTGAATCCAAAACTAAATCTGAAATTCATGAAAAAACTATGCAGCATTTTAAGAGTAATATAAGAATAGATTCAGAAGGGAGATACGAAGTAGCATTGCCATGGGTGCTAGATAAAGCTTGCTTACCTAACAATAGAGAATTGGCCGAAAAGCGGCTTGCTACAACGAGGAAAAAGTTAATTAATTTAAATAAAATTGAGGTATATAGCGAAGTATTTGATTCGTGGATAAATGCAGGAATAATTGAAAGGGTGGTTGATAATAAAAAAAACTAAAGTACATTATTTGCCACACAGACCTGTATTTAAAGAATCGAGTGAAACTACTAAAGTTAGACCAGTTTTTGACGCTTCGGCTCATGTTAAAGGTTCCCCTTCTCTAAATGATTGCCTAGATAAGGGATTAAATTTGATTGAAATGATTCATTCTATATTGCATCGGTTTCGGAAATATCCTGTTGGTGCAGTATCCGATATAGAGAAGGCATTTCTACAAATTGGTATTAGAGCAGAGGATAGAGACTAGCTGAGATTTATATGGGAAAATGGCATAATTTATAGACATAAACGTGTTGTTTTTGGAATCAATTGTAGCCCCTTTTTATTAGCGGCTACTTTGAGACATCATTTAGAAAGTGCGACTGAAAATCTTGCTTCTACAGTAGAAATTTTGAATGAATCGTTATATGTAGATAATTGTGTTTGCAGTTTCAACACAGTTGAAGAATTAAATAAGTTTATATTTGAATCCCAAACGTTACTATTCTCTGCAAAATTTAATCTCAGGGGAATGTTGTCAAATTATCCCATTCAAATTATTACTGAAAATTCAGCAGCTAATGTAACACCAGTATTAGGTTTAAACTGGGATCTGGAAAACGATACCCTATCTTGCAAAATCGGTTCTATTGAGGAAAAACAAATTATTCCCACAAAACGAGCTGTACTTTCATTCGCTCAGAAAGTGTTTGATCCTCTTGGATTTACCTCTCCAGTGACTTTGCTCCCTAAACTTATTCTACAAGAATGCTGGAAGTTAAAAATTAAGTGGGATGAATTACTCCCAACTAATTTGGCTAAACAATTTTTAAAATGGGTGCAAGGATTGAAGATGATTTCTGACATCAAATTGCAGCGATGGATGTATCTTGATAATTATGAAAGTAATGATGTAGGCCTTCACATATTTTGTGATGGAAGCAAACATGCGTATGCTACTTGCATTTTTCTAAGAGTAAAGAGAAAAGATAAAATCCTGGTAACTTTCGTACAGTCACGTGCAAGAGTAGCTCCCCTTAAGAACATAACTATACCCCGGTTGGAGCTTTTAGCATGCTGCATTGGAGCCAGGTTGGGAAGTCGAGTTATATCTGATCTACGAATTCCAAATTTAAAGATATTTTATTGGTGTGACTCAACTACAGCTTTAAGCTGGATAAAGCGAGACGAAAGATGGGGAACATTCGTTTGGAATCGCGTAGAAGAAATCAGATCCTTAACTCAAAAGAACCAATGGCGACACATTGCAGGAAAATTTAATCCGGCAGATATCCCTTCCAGAGGTTGTTCGATTGAACAATTTTTACAATTAAGATGGTGGGAGGGACCGGATTGGTTGGCTCAACCTGAATATACTTGGCCTCAAAGTGCCGAAATTCCCGATGAAGAAATTATTAACTCTGAAAAACGGAAAAGTGTCATTTCAGCAATGAACAAGAACACAGAATCTAGTGATTGGTATTATCGACGGTTTTCATCTTTTAAGAAAATTATAAGATTGATCGCCTGGATTTTAAGATTCTTAAACAATTTAAGAAATCCTAATTCAAAAGAAGTTTCTGAACTTACGTGTTTGGAATTAGAACAAGCCGAAAGAAAATTGATAATTTTGATTCAGAAAGACAGATTCAACGAGAAGAATAATCAGAAGATACGTAGCTTAAGACCAATCGTAGATGAAGATGGTATTATAAGAGTGAAAACGCAAGTTATTTATAGAGAAGATGCTTTCAATTTTAAATACCCTGTTCTTTTGCCTTCTGACCACCCTGTAGACCACCGCCTGATCTCCTGGAAACACCAAGAGCTTTTCCATGCAGGAGTGGCTCTTATGATGACATCGTTACGAGAAGACTACTGGATCGTAAAAGCTAGGAAAACTATTCGAGCAGTAGTACAGAAATGTGGACGATGCAGAAGATTCAGTGCACAAAAGACAGAATCGATTTCTATTGCATTACCAGCAGAAAGAGTTGAAGACGCAGCAGTGTTTCAGATAATTGGAGTTGATTTAGCCGGCCCATTATATTTAAAGAATGAGGAAAAAGCTTGGATTGTTCTGTACACTTGTGCAGTGTATAGGGCCATACACTTACAATTAGTTACGCCATTATCTACAGATGCTTTCCTCCAGTCTTTCAGGCGTTTTATAGCGCGAAGAGGAAGACCAACCACCGTGTATTCTGATAACGGCGGAAATTTCGTCGGGGCAGACACAGCATTTTCAGCCATAGATTGGGAGCAAATCTCTGCCGTTGCAGCAACACAAAAGATTCGCTGGAAATTTAACCCACCTACCGCTGCCTGGTGGGGCGGTTGGTGGGAGCGATTGATACAAATAATGAAACTGATACTGAGAAAAGTTCTAGGTAGAGCTTCATTATTCTACGAAGAACTGCTCACAGTGCTCTGTGATTGTGAACAAGTTGTGAATGCTAGACCTCTGACTTATGTTACTGAAGATGTGAACGATCTAGCACCGTTAACACCATCAATGTTTTTACAGGACATAAGATCTCCAGATGTGAGAGATTTTGATGCAATTGACGCGCAAGAATTAAATAAAAGAGTTAAGTATAGGCAACATGTTCGAGAACTCCTACGTAAGCGATTTCGTATTGAATATTTAGGACAATTGCGCCAGCAAAGTTCTTTGCAAAAGAATGTCAAGCAACTGACCGTTGGTGATGTCGTACTCGTAGAGTCTGATAAGAAAAGTGCCTATTGGGCTTTAGCCCGAGTGCAAGAACTTATTTCTGGTAAAGATGGCCACCCAAGAGTTGCACGATTAAAAACTGAAAATGGTGAACTTTTGAGACCTGTCCAAAAACTGTACAATTTAGAGATTCCAAAAGAACTTTCTAGTGATCCAGTATTAAGAACGAGAAGTGGCAGAACAGTGACTGTCCCAAAACGTTATTAACTTTAAATACTGTTTCAACAAAAAACTTTATTCTTATTTTTTAGTATATTTCATAGTGTTAATTTGAATTTGTAATAATATGTTTAATTTTATTTGAATTTTGCAGAAGAAAATGTTTATTTACCTGTTTTGAGAAATGTAATATTGTAAGAATTGTATCTTATCACTGTAATGTAAGTATTAGTCATATTTTATTTTATATTTTATTGTACCCATTGTTGAGTTTAACTGTCGAAAACTCAAGGTGGGAGAATGTCGCGAATTAGATTAATATTTATAATTGCTTTAGTGTCCGCACTCTCATGGTGACTCCATGGTCATAGTTTTATTTTTCACAGATGATCACGAGAAATTAAAAAGAAGTAGTAGAATTATTCTGGAATAAAGTTTGTGTTAAGTTTTAAGTGAAATGTTTTTGAAGCTTCATTTCTTTTGTAAGATATTTTAAATTATTTTTCACACGTAAAACGACGATGTCTATATTATCGGGTAGATTTTATAGCTTCGATTTCGCATTGTTTGCGATAATGAAAACATGTTTTATTTAATAAATTAATCATGATTCTATCTATAATTATTTACTCCATGATTTAAACTTTTTTTTCTGAAAATATACGCGTTTCATTTTTTATTTATTTGCTAAAATGCTTCCGTATTGGAAATGCATGTAAAATAAATTCATTAAAATAATAATTTTTTTAACGTTTTACTGTAAAAAAAATTATATTCTGCAAATCTACAGATCATAATTTATTTTTGTGTTTAATTTGAAGTTAAAATATTGAATAGTTTTTTTGTAAAGCGTACGACAAATTGTAATTTGAGTGGACTAGTAGAGGATTCGCTTCGCTCATCCTAATAACAGTTTATAATCCATGAATATTTACAATTTATATGAATTATCGGGATGTAACTGTATAACTTTTTTTTTCTTTTGTTACAGGGTGCCGACCAGCAGCCGAGAGGTTCTGCTTTCGAAACTGGTAGGCGGGATGTGCTGGTGTCGAACCCAGTCGCGCCCTTCGGCCTAATTGCTAGACGATTTCCATGTTTTTCTTTGAAGCTTGGATATCCTTGAATGAATAATGATTATATTCCTTTATAAATACCCCCATGTAGGACAAATATCCTCGTGCAATTAATCAGCCATAAAAAAACAACCTAACCCAACCCAACTCTTTTACTACACATCATAAAAACAAATAAAAAAAGATTCAATAAATCAATTTACAGAATGAAATAAATTTAAAAAAAATATATAAAAGAAATCTTCTGTTTATTACTTATCAATTTGTTAGATTGTCTATGCAAAACATATTTTTATAAGTATTCATTAGGCACATGTGTATGACAGGAATAAAGAAGAAAAATGTGAAACAAAAATTTCTGACGTCTATTTGCTATTTCCCTGGCAGCCGTAAAAAAATGAAATTGATCTTATCTATGTAGAATTTTAATGCAATCTATAATACCCTGTCATTCGTATACAGTAAAATCTTATGTAGTATATTTACCGAGGTTCATTTTTATCGCAAACAGCTCCAAATTGAATTTAGTGCTGCCAAAGAAGATATCATTTTATCTGTAATTTCCCCAGGCGTCATTTAAAAGTGATTGTAAAAGTAACTTTAACATAAATGCACAGAGTTTAATGCTATCTAAATGTAACTAAATTGTAGTTGGATATAAAGATAGCGATAAAGAAATATTATGCATTGAGATTAAAAAATATTATCCTAACTACACATGTAATGAAATGCGCTCTAAAATATTCGTAATAAAAGAACTTTTCAAAATATATCAAGCTAAGTAGAAGTTTGACTTGTGTTTAATTTTCGTTGAATATATTTCAGATGATGGAAAATAAAAGTTTGATAGAGTTTTAATGTGGAACCTAGATTTATATAAATATACATAAAAATTATTGAAACGTTTAAAAATATTATTTAATTTTATGTTAAATATAGTTATTTTTCAACTAAGGTCAAAATTTTTGACAAATATATGTATAAAAATTCTTTTTACGAAATTAGATCATGATACTTACAATTTGTACACTTATTTGTATTTGTGGCGGGATATTACACGCCACGAATAAAATACTAGTGAACGTAGCGAACTTTGAAAATTCAAGAAGGATTGATTTTGTTGTTTAAAGCGTTAAAAGAAATCTAACAATTATTTACTAAAAACGTTCATAGATGTGATCAAAACGCTGCTTGTTATAATTTCATTTTAATATTTCGTTACATTTTATGCATAAAACATTTTCTATAAGGGAAAGGCGGATAAAACCGGGACCCTAATGTTTTTCGTTTTATTATTGTGCATTATGTAAAGAATACGGTCAAAATTTGTATTAAAACGATAAATTGATTCCTTACGAAGAAGAAAAGCATTCATTCAGTCACGAACAATAGCAATTGAGATCATAACAACACTTTTTTTAAAGTGTGAAACTTGGAAAAAATAATTAAAACCACATTGTAACTTTGCAATAATACCAATTATTTAAAAAAAAATTGCAGACATTGTCATATTATACATTATAGAATGTGAATCTATATTAAATCTATGTTCTGTTTTAAGTGTTAAGAATGTTAGGCAGAAAAGTCACAAATGAAAATTCGATCTTGTTCATCTGCATTGCTGCACGCTTCATGTGACCACTCTTTGCAGTGAATCAAGGTATTCAACTCTCCTTAGTTTTAGCTTGTTCATGTAAGCCGTTGCAAAGTATGCATGTTTCACTTTCATTCTTCTCCTTGTTTGATGTCAAGTTTTTTAATTTTTTTAGCCACTTTTTTTTTTCAATACAGTTGTTTTACAATTTTTTCTGTCATCTTGAAAAGTTTTTCTTCATGGCCTGCGTTCTTCTAGTCTTTCTATCTCATCCTTTCTTTTTCTTTACGTTCGAGCTCTAATTTGTACGGGTTTGAATTAAGAATAGCTGTTTTCCCTTGCCACTTGTTGGAAATCCCGATGGTCTTAGGGACCGTTTGTACTAGAATAGACTTTATATCCTGAGGTGAGACAGCAAAAAGACGCCTATCTTTTCCCAGGTCTTGAGAAGACATAGATGGTTGCACAGCATCCAGAAAGTTCACATCTTCGCCTTCTACAGGAACTGGAGCCTTCGAAGTCGGCGTTGGCTGCTTTCCTATAGACCCATTCTGTAATTCTCAGAGTAAGGCAAATAGCTTTCTACTGGTAGGTCTATATCAGAATCTTGTTTTTGGTCAAACAATTTTTGAGATTCAGCCAAAGGATTATTTTTCATTTCCATGGGCCTCTCAGTTGATGAAAATCGACGATTTTCCATATTTATTTTCAACTTAATTTGGAATATAAAAGACTAAAAACAGTTTTCCATATAAAAACTTAATTTAAATAATAATTTTTGTATTTTAAACAAGTTAATTCTATTTCAATCACGCAAATAAATGAGCTCTCCAAAACCGGGAACTTCCCTGTTATGTCCGATCACCTGCATTCCGGTTTTGCCCGACCACGCCATTTTGATGAAATGCGACTCTATCATTTTTCAGGCAACTCATAGACACTAAAACAAAAGTTAAAATAACAAATAATTAATAGGCTATCATACGTTATACTCAACTAAATTAAATCTTTAGGTATTTAGAATTGGCAACGTCACATTGAAGACGTCGAATTTTTAACTTTTTCACGGAAGCTTTAAAAAAATCATCACTGTGAAATGAGTTCATTTAGAGAACTTCTGCTTGTTGAGAGCTGACATGCCGCTTTAATAGAAGTTATTTTAGATGTTTCGGCTAGAAACTTCCACAAATAAAACCCATAAAGCCTGGTTCCCTGTTTTATCCACCTACCCAGTCTTATCCAGCTTTTCCCTACACCTTTTAGTAAATTTTGATTTTTTATATATTTATTTTTATTTTGTATTTTTACGCTCCTGTTGAATTTTTCATGGTGTAAATGTCTTGGTCGTTTATAATTTTTATTATTAAATTAAAAAAAAAACTACTAATTGGAATACAAATATTTTTTTTTATTTCATATCCACCCTTTATTTAACGATTTTTTATATTTTTATATTTAAAGAAAACTGGAATACATACTGACAAGTCTAATAATGAGAAAAAAAATCAAATTTTGAGCTAAAAATTAATGTTACACGGGGTGTACTATTTGGACGCATTTAGTGTTTTAAAATATTGTATTGCTGAATTTTTCAATTAAATGGGCTTAAATTAATAAAATTAATAAATTAATTATAATGAGTATAAAAAATTTAACGTCACGTGTTAGATGAAATCGATATGTATTGCTGCAGCACACCCTAGGAATGAATGGATATAAGCTCAGATACATAATACCGCACCGATGTTTTCGGCATATGGAGATTTATATAAAGAAGATTTATCTTGTCAATTATTGATGTATATATTTATTGTCTTAAATGAATAAATTAAAAATAACAAATATTCATTCAGCAAATTTCATTCGGCCTATTATAAATTTAACATTCTTTTATTGATAGCGCTCCACAACTGAGGTAGTTTGACATTTTATTGTCAACACAAGATTGCTTTCTTTTAAGACAATTCAAAACACATTTTTCCCCATAGTATCAATATGCGTAAGCTTTTAAAAATAAACAGTACAACTTTCAAAATTTCCATAACTTTTATCACATAAAATTATTTTTTCGTACTATTATCATTAGAAAACAAGTTCCGTTATTGAATATTTCATTTCTATACTCGTCAGCTATTCGTTTATTTTAAACAAATTTACACGATGTATCCCTGGACGAAAAGCTTAAAGTAATTTTATAGGTAAATATTATTTTAGATTAATGGAGTATAGTGTACTGGTAGAAAGTCGCGTTAAAACATATTCGTGTTCTTATTTTTTTATTGTTTCCTTAATTATTTTACTTTACATGAAAAGTAATTTTCTATTTACTCTTATAAAAGTTTTCGTATTAAAAGCAATTGGCTGCATGCTAGCTCCCGAAAAGCATAATTTTAATGTAAATTTAAATTAAAATGTAAATTTATTCATTCAAAATACCAACGTATGCTTACATTATTAATAAAAAGGATAATAGCATTTATTATACATAAAATATGTAGTATTTCTATAAATTATGTTTTAGCAAATATTAAGTAAATAAATAAAAAATATGTAGAAAAAATCGTAAAAGAAATTGTTCTTCTCTACGGTGCTCTACTACTGCCTCTACTACTTCAATCACAAAATACACAATCTGATTTTTTAATAAGGTTATCGTTTTATTTTAAATAAAAAGGGATAATAATAATGCAGATATTACAAGTTACAAATAAGCATTTTATTTAAATTTCTTAGTACTTTCGGATAAAGTGACGTATTTTAAGTAAGGGGAAAGCAATTAATAAACATATTTCCTGACAATGGCAGAGGTATTACAGGCTGAAAGTACTAATTCATTTAAATAAAATATACGTTTTTAAATTGTAACCTCTAATAATATTTTTATCCAGGGTGGACGAATGATCAGGGAAAAACGCAATAAAAAATTGTTCCGTATCAGTATTTTGTTAAAGAGAAAGTATTCATGTTAATAATTTTATATTATTTTTAATATTTTTTTCTAAAATAATACTGGTATTACCTCTTTTTTTGACTGTGTTTTTGCCTGGCCACCATGGTATGTTGTTCCTTTTTGAGTAAAGCGGTGAGCATTTAAAAAGTAAATTCGTGTATTTTGCAATAATAATAATAATTTACATAATTAATATCACTATAATTTACCCTAATTTTTATCAGATATTCAAAACATGAGTACAATTTATTTCGTATCTGTAACAAATATTTCCATTAAAACCGTACTATTCAAATTTACGAGATAAATGAATTAAATCTTGATTTATTATAAGTCATTCAACTCAGTCAGTAACATGTAACCGCACAAGCAAATCAGGGTTTTCCATTTAAAACATCGCCCAATGCTGTAAGCGTATTATTTGATTTTCTATAAAGAAGGAAAACAATGGCTGTCTCTATAACAGGGCGTGTTGCCTTAATTGATTTGCAGTCGCTTAACTGTATGTTCCGCTTGTCTTTAGACTTATGCATACCGTTAATCTCATCAGTTGACGCTGAAGCACATTTGTTTCTAGGAGTAATATTGATATTACACTGTAGGAACGTGAGCTCTAATACAGTATTTCTACTTCGCAGTTATGTTAATAAAATTGTATAAGGATCTTCGTTGTCTTTCTAATTAAAAAAGTGTGTGATTTTTGTCAGCAAATTGTATATTTTTGTCTACAAATTACGAGTCTTGATAATATTGGGTAGAACACAACAATTTATTCTTTCCTATCATTTGATTTATTCCAGATAGCTGATAAATTTAAGGATAATTAAGATATGTTTCTACCATGCCGTATCTAATACTATAAAGTACCTTTACCCTATTTTTCATTACATATTTAAAACATGAGTATAATTTATTTTATATCTGAAAATAGATTTAACAATTATTCCCAATACAACCTCACTATCCAAATTTATCACATAAATTAATTATACATCTTGATTTATTATAAGTCAATCAACTCATTCAGTAACATGCAAGCGAAGACGCTAATCATTGTTTTCTATTCAAAATATCGCTGAATGCTGGAAGTATATCGTTTGGATTTCTATAAAGAAGGAAAATAAAGACTGACTTTGTAATAGGACGTGTCGCCTTAATTGATTTATAGTCGCTTAGCAGTATGTTTCGCTTGTCTTTACACGAATGTATACTGCTAATCTCATCAGTCGACGTAGAAATATATTAGTTGCGAGGAGTAATATTGACACTACAATGTAGGAACTTGAATACTAATATAGTATTTCTATTTTTTTCTTTTTTTTTCAGAATACTCTTTATCTTTTTATTGAAAAAAAAAAGTATTTTATTCTTGTCAGCAAATTCTATATTTTTGTATGTATATTTTCGTCAGCAAATTAAGTGTCTTGATAATATTAGATTAAAAAACAATCATTTATTAATTCCTATCATTAGATTTATTTCAGATGGCTGATATATTTAAAGCTTTTTTGAAGATAATTCATATATTTTTTTCTATTATGCTGTATTTACTGTAATAAAGTACCTTTTATGATTTTAGAATTATTTTTAAATATTTCATTCAGTTATAGAAAATAAAATGTACATAATTCTATCGAAAAAAGTTACGTAAAGATTTATTTTAAATATATTTGGATTTAAACATTTAACGCAGGTGCGTTGTTTAATGCATTATCTTTTTTTTTTTTTTTTTTTTTTTTTTTTTTTTTTTTTTTTTTTTTACTTGTAAAAATAGATGTGTAACATTATATGGTTAAAGAATACATTAAATTTTATAGAGTATATAAATATTAGCATCAATTAACTTCCTTTAAAACAATATTATATTAAATTCATTGATTAGCTTGATTCAATATACCTGATTCACATGAATTAGCAAAATGTAAGCAGAAAAGCAAATCACGATTTTTCCTTTAAAACTCAATTATAAATAATATAAATAATATGCAATAATAGTGTTGTCTGAATTTATATTAAGAGAGAAAATAACTGGACGTACAAAGGTATGTTTACACTTTCTTTTTATACGGCGTTTTTTAACTACGCATTTCGCATGTCTTCATACATATATTTCCAGCTAATATCATTAGAAATCTGACGTAGAAACACACTAGCTGTGAGGAACACTAATGATATTACAAGGTAGGAAAGAAAGGTAGAAATAGTACTTCTATTTTATTGCATTTTTTTTTTCAGAATACCCCATGCCTTATTATTGGAGAAAATATAGTTATTCACAAATATACTCAAATATATGACACAGAAATATATCTGTTTACAAATCACTTAGCTAAAGCGTTTAGGATAGATTAAAAAAATAATATGACTAGAAAAATCCTGCAACCTTAAAACCTTTTCTCTTCTCTTTTCTTTTACACTTTCAGATTGAGAGAAAGAAAAAAAATAGCAATTCCGTATGAATTTAAAGCATTAAGATTGAATTTTAAAATGTAAATAAAGAATATTTTATTTTTCGTTTCATCTGAAAAAGTCGAATATTTTCTGAAAAAAAAATTGCTCTAAGCTACACTGTTGAATAGCAATGGAAAAATCTTTGTAGATAACTTTGGCGAATGCTATGGCGATATATATGGCTCAAATGAATTTTCAAAATAGCGATAATGCTAATGGAATGCTTCTCAGGCTTTCACACTTCTTATGAAAAGATCGTTGATTGAACGCGTAAAAACTGAAAATGTGTGAAGTGTCCAAAAAGAAGAAGGAAAAAAAACATATGGTTGGTAAAACATTGACGAAAATTCATCAGCATAGGACAATTTAACGGACAGCAAAGATCACTGAAGCTGTGTTAAACATGACCACTGATAATGATAGTAGCTGTTCATAAGAGGAGGACGAACAACCGCAGATGAAAAAGTAGCTCTAAAAAAATTCATAAACTTGTCTGGAGAATAAATGTATTTTTCGGAGAAACAAGACTGTATTTCTCAAATAGAAATTTTTCATTGAATAAAATTAAAAACAAATCATAAAAAACGACCAAAAATAATGAAGCTGACATTGATATTTTCGAAATTACAAGGCAAAAACTAATTTCACATATTATTATTATTATTATTATAATTATAATTATTATTTTATTTTGTAACAAAGAAAATATCAATTGAAGTAAGTTTTTTTTTATATTTGATTATGTCTTTTTCTTACATAATTAATACTTAATAATAAATTAACTTATGGATAGAGACAATATTAAAAATATATTACAACATTCTATATTCCTAATTATTATTTTTGATATTCCTTCAAAAATTTGGTATGTCTCGATCCCGATGATGTCTGTTTTTCGAAATTATACTGTAGGTATTAATTCATACATATCAATTAATTCCAGATATGGGTTACATTTAAATTTTCGAGTTTCGTTTTTAAACGGATTTGTACGTTTCTGGTCAGTGATTCCAAAAATTATGTTCATAAAAAATGTCTGTATGTTACGAAAAATTTAGAGCGCACTATCTCCAAATCTAATGCGCGAAATATTATTAGTTGGTATTCAGATAGACTCTGATGTAAATTGTTCCTGATTAGTTTTAGTGCAAATCACTTAACGAGCGGCACTGCTATGCAGCATTTTTCACAATTAACGCAACAGCTGTATCTCAATACCTAATGCACGGATTTTCATCAAACTTAAGATTTAGTTAGTTCTAAACATGAGTTGATGTTGTTAAATGATGAATTACGTTACGGATAAACGTACCCTTAAGAATCTATTATTACTTTTTAGATTCCTAGTTACTACTTTTAGTGTACCTTCAAACAATCCGGAATTTTCAAAAAATAGGCGAAATCTCCATCCCGATAAAGCCCTTTTTATGTTTTATTTGATTTTTAAAGTTATTCTGTAGGTATTAATTCACACCCATCGATTAATTCCAGATATATGTTACATTTAAACATTTGTACTTGGATAATTCAAAATCATTTCTACTATGAGGTATAAACTATAATAAAATTTCTTTTAAAATGCAGGAATTCACAGTAAAATTTCAACTGATAATAGGAAACTTTGTGTATCTAATAATTAAATATCACATTTTTGTATACATTTATTTTAAATAAATTTGAAATTATAGATTTATGTGAGGTTAAGCTATTTGCTAAATTACTACATATACTTAGGTGAACATTTGTGCAGACGCCTTCCGGTCTAAATTATAATTGTTGTTGCTATTGATTCTATAAAGACTGTCAAGTAACTAGTAAGCAAATCAAACAGCAGTGTTGCCATATTATGAAAACTTTTATGTTCACCACTATCACACAATAAAAATCTTCGCTTCATTTAATGACAATCGCTCCTTGATTATAAAATGCGAAGATTGCTAGTTGGAAAAGTGGTAGATTAAAAGTGACTTAAAAGTTTTCTTATGTATGATAACATTGCTGAACATTCTTTTTATAGCCTTTTCCATATTTTTTATTGCTGCCGATGGTTTAGTGTTTTTAAATAATTACTATTTATTATTTTACAGTAGACTTATATATATAAGCATATTTTAGGTCTACTATATAATAACGAGGACATATTTGGAAAAGAAATTTACAAAAACAAGTTGATGCAAAGCTTACATGATACGGAATTTATCAGGTAGAAGATTTAAAGAGTGAAATTCAAATGTAAGTATCATCTTTACAAATGTTATGTATATGTATATATATATGTAAAAAAATAGTAAAAGCTATTTTCGATTGGTTATTTTAAGTAGTTTAAAATAAATCTAAAATATACATTATTTTATTTTTTTTTAAATTTTGTTATTTAGATTTATTTGCAGGTATTGCTATTTAAGTTAGAGGATAGTTACAGGAATATATATTTAAAAATTAAAATTAAACTAAAATACGAAATATATATGATTGCTAAATAAATAAATAAAACTTATGATTACACTACTGTGTACATTAAACCTGACTGCAAAAATACGAAATTAATTTCAAAAAGTTAAAACGCAAAATTTATATTTTTATAAAAATTTAGTTATTTTATGAAAGTTAACTGATCTATAAAATACATTTTCCATGTTTTAAATTTTTTTCCTGACTATTTACATGTATCTTTGAATCAAATATTAAATATCTTATGCGAAATGTATAACAGTACATGATTATAAAATGCATCTTTCATGAAATAAAAAATTTAAGTAAACATGTACTGGCATTTATTTTCAACTGTGAAGTAATAATAATGAACGTTTAATTGATTATTTATTAAGAAAAACTGTACACATAGTAGCAAGATATCCAAACTAAATATTTTTCTGACAAGAACGTTATTTGGAAGTGCTTTGAAGCTATTTAAAATACGTGCATAATTTATTAGTTACATTAATAAACATTTTCATGCCACCATAAGTGACATAAACTATACAAGGTACAATATTATCACATCGTTTGAGTTTCATAACATGCAATGCATTAAAATTGAGAAATATATCGGTTCCGTTTTCATCCGAATATACTCAATTCCATATGAATACATCCATTTACTCATTTTTGAGTGCTTTATTTTTTTCAGTGCGACCAGACTTAGCTACTTTTTTTAACGTGCGTTTATTAATATAATGTTATTATTAAAACAAAATTAATATGTACAAATATGTTCCTTGCCAAAATATAACATTTGAAGCTTTAAACTTATTACAATAGCTTTTGCTTAAATTGTTAAAAATTGTTTTGATAATTCAAGTGTATCGAAATTAAAGCATGAATTTTTAAAAGAATCAAAATCATGTATTTGCCCCCTCACCGTATAGCCATAAAAAGAGAGAGAGAGAGAGAACGGATGCTGATATCTAAAAAACTAGAAAATTCAACATTAATTTAGAATTTATGAGTTACAGATAAGCTAAATTACATGACCAAGAATCCCCCATCCTGACCAATATTTACTCCGTGTATATTGTGCAGTGTTTAGCCAGCTTTTCTCTTAATATACAACCTATAGCGTGTAGAAGATTTCATTGCTGTATTCTTTCTACCAAACGTCTTCCATAGAACTTTCGAAATTTCGCACTAAAATCACTTTATTTAAAAAAATGATTTTGTATTCTCTTATTTTTGCTAAAATTTTACACATATGCAAAGTAGTTTATTTTTTTTTCACGTCAAATTTCGTCTTGAAACGAACATTTTCTTTTGTTATTGAATAGTCAAGAATATATTTATTATGCAGTATTTTGTTTTCTATCTTTAGAAGGTGAAAGTATTAAATTGTGAAAGTTTTCCAATTCCATATTTCGAATGATTTGAACGTCATAGGCGGTAAGAGAAACCGAAAATCTGTCTCTATCTATGAGTCTTTACATATTTTTGTCTCAAGAATGGAATGAACGAAATTCAATGAATGAATGGAATCTAATAAAATTTTAATTTAATTATTCTCTCAGATAAACTGGGGCTGGTTACTTTTTTATACAGCCTTTTTTGCGATTACCGCAATAGTTATGCCTTAAAAACTAATAAACGGATTTTTATGAAACTTTAAATGTCCTTAGTTCTTAATATAATATGGTCAAAATTACAATTTGGTGTAAATCACCCCAAAAATGGCGCTGTTATGCGGCATTATTCATGATTATTGTAATAGCTCTATCTCAAGAACTAATGCACAAATTTTCACCAAACTTCAAATTCAGTTAGTCCTTGATATAAATAAGTTTAGTTTAGTGTTTAGTGTAAGTCTCTAAACGGTTGGTGATTCTATAGACATTTGGTTTTCTATTATCGCAATAGTTCTACATTAAAAACTAATGCAAGGACCTTCATCATACTCCAGATTCAGCTACAACTTGACATAAGTTATTACTCATTAGATTTTGGTAGAAATCAACTAACCAGTGTCTTTCATCTACAACCATCATTCAACTAACCAGTGTCATGTATTTCATCTCACGAAGTATTAACATGCATGAGATCGAAGAAAATTTTGGCCCCATCTGTCTCGTATTCTTTTGTTTCAAGTATTAATATTAATGAAAATTTACTGCACCTATAATCACCCAGGCTGCGAGTGACCAAGACTCAGTTACTAATAAACTCTCATATTAATCTCCTTAGTCTTCTGACATAAAACTCAGTGATTTAGATTAACAAAATTTGCAGTACAATTTATGAATATTTGTTTTAAAATAATATTTTTGTTTTACATTTAGTGTTTGCTGAAAGTCGCTCAACAGATTGTGTTTCGATAGAGATTTTTTTTTGTTCTATCTCTAAACCTAATGCATGAATATCATCAAACTCACGATTGAGCTAGAACCTAACATAAGTGGTTACAGATTTGATTTTGATGTAAATCATTAAGCCCATAGTTTTGCTATACTTCAAATTTTCACAAAGAATTAGCATCCATGAGATAGGAGAAGATTTTGGGATTGCCACATCTGACTTGTAGTCTTTTGATTCGAGCGTTAATATTAATAAAATTTAATTCACGAATAATCACTTCACAGTGCGAGTGACCAAAACTCAACTGCTAGTAATCTAACAATTATAAATAGCGTAAAGCAATACATGAAAATATTTTAAATAATATTATCTTAAATCCATGAAACAAATTCATTGTTCATTTTGATTCATAATTGCCGCAATCACTTGAATCAGCCACATATAAGTAGAAAACGAAATCATGGTTTTCTATTTACAATCCTCGGGTCTTCATGGAAATGTATTGTCAGAATTTCTATTACAAGAGAAAATAATGACTATCCGTATAAAATGGGGAGATTAATTAATTTACCAGGAATCGCTAATCTCATTAGTCTTCCGACATAGAAACTAGTGTTTGAGAGTAAAAAAAAAAAACAAGTTACATATGTCTGTTGTAATATGGTATTTCAGTTTTACTGCTTTCATAAAGAACATTGTTTCAGAACTTTTTTTGTCTCCTTATAGATATGGTGTAGATATGGGAAAGATATGGTGTAGAAATATGGTTGGACAAGAGCTAACTTATATTAAATATTTTGGGTACAAATGAGCTACTCCTTAATTCAGACTTGTTTATTTATTCCCTAAAATAAAGCATTCACATGGAACGAATAAACTAACAACCATATAAAGTATGTAGCAATAAATAAATTCTTTTAAATAATATTATCTTAAATCCACGAAACAAATTCATTATTCATCTTGATTCAGAAATGCCGCAATCTTCTTGAATCTTCTACATAGCAGAAAACGAAATCATTGTTTTCCCTTTACAACCCCCCTATCTTCATGGAAATGTATTGTCAGAATTTCTATTGCAAGATAAAATAATGACTATCCGTATACAATGGGTCGTGTTTACTTAATTTATCTCGTATCGCTTAACATGTTTCACATGTCTTTACACGCACACCGTAAAAAAAACATCCGTTAAATTTATTGCAAAAACTGCAGGCAACATTACTGCCAAGAGTTATTGCTGTAAAATTAAATAAATTAAAAAAATACACCTAGTTTTTTTTCGGAAAATTTAACGGATTCTATTTTACAGTGTATGTCTCCCGCCTATCTCATTAGTCTTCTGACATAGAAATCAGTTGTAACAAAATTTGCAGTAAAATTGTGAACATTGTTGTAGTATAGCATTTCTGTCTTACTGGTTTGATAAAGAATACTGTTTCAGATATATTTTTGCCTTCTTATTGCAGACTATATGGTATAGAAATGTAGTTTACAATAGATTACTTATCCTAATTACTTTGAATAGAAATCAGTTACTCATTAATTCACGCTTGACGATTTATTCCATAAAAGTGTTTTAAATAAATGTTTTAAAGGGATAATCAATAACTAATGCATGGATTTTCGTCAATATGCAGATAAAAATTGACTTTATATAAATTATTACAGATTATTGTTTGCAGTAAGTCGCTCAACAGGTGGCACGTTTTTCGAAGTTTTCTTTTTTTTACGATTATCGCAAATGTGTTACCTCAAAAATTATTATTCGGAGTTTTACTAAACTACAGATTCATTTAGAAATTCATATAAATTACTGCTGATTAGATTTTAGAGAAAATCACTTTACCAGTGATTCTACTATGCGTACTTTTTTCTCGAAATGTTAAAAGTTGAGATAAAATAAAATCTTGGAATTGCCACATCTGACTAGCATTCTTTTAATATTACCGTAAGTATTCATGAAAATTTAATCCACTAATAACTCATATGGAGTTTCTTAGCGATATTTCTCTACGTCTTTGCCCGTACCTCGATCATTAGTCTCTATAATTGACATAGACGCATACTGGTTGGGGGAGGGGGACAAAATTGACAGTACAGATTAGCAATTTAAGAAGTAATAAAATATATCTATTTAGAAGTTTTGTTAAATTATATTTTTTCCGAATTTTGTTCGTGTTGTTATTGTCGAAGATATTGTGTAGAAATGTATTTCTGTACAGATTATGTGTCGTGACTACTTTGGCTATGAAACAACACTTATCGGAGGTATTACAGAGTCGATTTAAATATTTGCTCTCGAATAACTGAGATACTTTTCTACTATGCGAAGATTTAAGGAGAAACTCGAAATATTTCCACTGGTTAAAAAAAACACACAGTCATGGCAAGCGAGGGAAAAAACAAAATAAATAAATAAATGTAGAAGATCCAATAATTAGTCATTTGCTGCTGTAAGTTCATTTATTTAATTCGTAATAATGAGGAAGGGAAAAGCTCCTTTTGCAAAAAAATCCATCATTTACTTCAGCGAGCCGTCCTCATCGAAGAAGCAATCCAAGAATCTTCTTTCTCATCTGGAGACTTCCACCTTTTAAACTAAAAAGAAAGTTCTGGAACATTCTGTAACCTCAAACCATCATTCTTTTATGTAAACAGAATTCTTGTCCAGCTACCAGGCTATTTTCCACAGAAGATAAATTTATTTTTAAAAAAATATTATTTAACCAATTTATAATTGACTCAGAATTTTAAATATCTTAGGCAGACGATTTTTATAAATGATTAAATTTAAGAGAAAAAGAAAAGAAATGAATTTATTAATATGCACACATCAAAGGTTGACGGCGGAAAAATAAATAAATAGATGAAATAAAATAATGATATTTTTTGAAAGGTATGGTTTTGGAATAAATTTAATAAGACTTTCTTAAAAAGGGTTGATAAAAACATAGAAGAAATCAGTTTTATTTGGAATATTAAGAAATAAAGTTTTAATTAAGAATATTTTTAATTTAGAGCCATCTTTTTTTAAATTACGCATACTGGAATAATGTTTTTAAGAGGCAAATTAACAATTTATATCGTCTGCATACAGATTAACAGATTAGATCTAGAAACAAGATTTTAATTTAATAATTTGAAGTAAGTACGGGACATTATTATAAGAAAATTAAGATAGTATAAAGATTAGTTTTAGCGAAAAAATTTTAAATTTGTAATATTATCCCCCCTCCCCAAGACTTTGTATGAAATTGATAGTTAAATAAAACTACAAGTTCAGACAACAGAAATATAATAATTTAGAAAAGTTAAATTTTGGAATAAAACTGTCAAACTCAGGAAGCCAAGAGATGGAAGAAAAGAAAATTAACGCAATATAAAAATATTAGCGATTAAAATAAAATAGTTAAGAGAAAATTAATCTGAATTAAATTTAGGTAGGAGCGTTTCCCTGAAAGAAATACAATAATGTTACAATATCACTTACTATTTGTAAGTGCTTAGGAGATTATACATACAATAACAGTAAATAAGTTATGAATATTAATAAGCAAAAGACATTAAAGATATAATAAAAACAATAAGATATCTCTTTCATGGGAGTTTATGAATTTCCATGACTTAATTAGTAGTAATTTCAGTTCAGAAATTAAATTTGTTCATAATCCGCACAATTTAAGCTGTCATTGATATAATTTTTTTTCGCTTCACCTTTCAAATATTGCGCAATAAAATTAAATTTCCATTCTAGATTTTTCTGTTAACTATCACATGTTTTATCAAAATAAGTTAACCAAGACAAAATGTTCATTCCAGAACTCGGGTCAAACGGTACGAACTTAGGATCTTCCATCATTTTTTTATTCTTACTCATTAGAATAAATGAAGCACTTCTATTTTCTTTATTAAATCCTGATCGTAAAATCATTCGCAATAAATTTCAAAGTTAATGATTTTTATCAATTACATATTTTTTCAAAATTACTATATTTAGCTGCTAACTTTAACCAGAAATTTTATCTAATAAAACAGAAATTGTAAATATCATAGATATACCTTAAATTGGGATCAACTTTTAATTCTATTATTTTATAGATCATAAACAGATTCAAAAATTTTAACTATAGGTAATTCCTTACTTAAAATCACAAAATTTACTAAAAAAAAATAATCATATTTATCAGTCAAAACTCTAGTACAATAACAGTATTGTACAGTTCCATCTTTCTTACTGAATTTAAATAAATTATAAGAATCCGGGAACCAAAGCTCACTGTCACTAGAAATTCTAACAAATAAAGGAAAAAACATAAATGTTAACTTAGTTTTCTATCTCAAATGTCTAGTAATAGGAACATCATCATAAAAATACTGCATTCAGAGAATAGTTCTTGATAACAAACAAATATCAATAAATTAGAAAATGTACTTTTTTTAAAAATAACTTGAGCTTCTAAGTTCTTTTATACTTCATTATTATTACGAACTTATCTTTAAACATGCATAAAAATATCATAATAGTCTTTAATATGCAACAGTATTAAGATATTGTCTTAAGAATATCATACTATTTAATTTACTCCTTAAGAACAAAAATGTTTCAATTTCTAACAAATAATAATGATAATAATAATAATACTAATAAATAAATAAAAAGATAAAGAAATAAGGCTCACAGGAAAATAAACAAACAAATAAATAAACCTCACAAACAGAGAACTATCTACACAAATACAATAAAAGGATACACAAAATAATTAAATACATCTAAAAATAACTCACTAATAAGAAGAAATTCTCAAGAGCATCCTAGGGGAGACAAGAACCCCGAAAATTATCCAGGTAATTAGCAACCGACGTTCAGTTGTCCCTGTAAGTTTTTTTTTCTTTTTCTTGTCATCACTACCAGTAATACTTAAGTCAATGATCGCATATTTGGGCCGCAACAAGATGAATGTCAGTTCGTCGTGGCGCTTCTATTCCTTATTAAATCCAATTCGAAATCACCAGTTCTCAAAAATTTATCATTATGACCAAAATATCAAGCTTCAGGAATTCACGAGAAGTCGATTTTCGGCGATTCACAAACCTATCATCATTCCGTTCCACGGCCGATTCCTTTAGCAAGCTGAAAATACCATTTAGACTGTCCTTCAATCGAACTTCGGCGATAGCATGCTTTTCTTCGTTCCATCGCAATTTTCTTTAAATATCATTCATTAAAAAGGCAGCACTGATAAATTATCCTGTCAGACTTTTCGATTAGTTGTGACGATTTAAGGAGAAACTCGAATTATTTCCACTGGTTAAAAAAAAAACACACAGTCATGGCAAGCGAGGGAAAAAACAAACTAAATAAATAAATGTAGAAGATCCAATAATTAGTCATTGGCTGCTGTAAGTTCATTTATTTAATTCGTAATAATGAGGAAGGAAAAAGCTCCTTTTGCAAAAAAATCCATCATTTACTTCAGCGAGCCGTCCTCATCGAAGAAGCAACCCAAGAATCTTCTTTCTCATCTCGAGATTTCCACTTTTTAAACTAAAAAGAAAGTTCTGGAACATTCTGTAACCTCAAACCATCATTCTTTTATGTAAACAGAATTCTTGTCCAGCTACGAAGCTATTTTCCACAGACGATAAATTTATTTAAAAAAAAATATTATTTAAACAATTTATAATTGACTCAGAATTTTAAATATCTTAGGCAGGCGATTTTTATAAATGATTAATTTTAAGAGAAAAAGAAAAGAAATGAATTTATTAATATGCACACATCAAAGGTTGACGGCGGAAAAATAAATAAATAGATGAAATAAAATAATGATATTTTTTGAAAGGTATGGTTTTGGAATAAATTTAATAAGATTTTCTTAAAAAGGGTTGATAAAAACATAGAAGAAATCAGTTTTATTTGGAATATTAAGAAATAAAGTTTTAATTAAGAATATTTTTAATTTAGAGCCATCTTTTTTTTAAATTACGCATACTGGAATAATGTTTTTTAAGGCAAATTTAAAATTTATATCGTGTGCATACAGATTAACAGATTAGATCCAGAAACAAGATTTTAATTTAATAATTTGAAGTAAGTACGGCACATTATTATAAGAAAATTAAGATAGTATAAAGATTAGTTTTGGCGAAAAAATTTTAAATTTGTAATAACTATGGTGTAATTACTATAATAATGTCACTTAAAAAAAATCACTTTAAATGTTTCAAGCGATATCAGATATAGAAGAAATTGAATTCAAATTAAAAACCGATATTTCTTATACATTCATTTTAAATATATTTCGATAACATTTGTAGCGAAAGTAAAATTATTTGATAAATCTTTTCTTGCTTTAAAAAATTCTAAATATAAATTAACGAATATGATAACAGAAAACATTATAATTTTTTGTTAAAAAAACGCATTAAGGAAAACACCCATCAACTAATTCACTTCTTTTTCCTTTTTCAAAAGAAAAAAAAACTACATATTTATTTTTATTTAACTTTGAAAATTTTCAATAAAGATTAAAGAATATAAATATGTATAACATTTATAAATAATATAGAATAACAAAAAGTCTTCCTAAAAATAACATAAGCTTACATCAATGAAAATAATTAAATTCACCAGAAAATGTATCAATGCTTGATTCGTAATATACAAATCATTTGAATCGGTGATATGCAAGCAGAAAAATAAAATTATGGATTTTAGTTTACAATTTCAATTTTCCGCAAGAAATCTAACGACAACATTTTTATGAAGAAAAATATTGAATTATATACCATGTCTATAACATGTGACATGTTTTCTTATTTAAGTGATGTTTCTTACCTACATGTTTCGCTCGATTTTACACGTATATTTCCCGCCAATCTAATTTGTGGACTGACATAGAAACACGCTTGTTAAAAGGAATTAAATTGACAGTAGAAAACAGCAATCTGTATAAGGTATTTCTTTATTGCTGCTATACTTTATTAAAAATAAGATATTTCAGTATTTATTTCGCTTACTTATCACAGAAAATATTGAGTCGAAGTATATTTGTCTAAAATTCAATTAAAAAAATAGGTACGTGAAATTAATCATTAAACCAAAAACATCCTGCTTATATATTTCATATACATTAAATGGCCATTGATGAACGTCCACTTGTAATTTTAGGCATTTCGTTAAATATCTAGAAAAATTCATGAGGAATTATCCCGAAACTCTTAGTGCATAAATATCATACATTTCCGTATGACAAAGTCATACATTTCCGTGAAATTTTTTCCCCGAAACTCCATAGGGGACCGACAATAAATTAAAAAAGAATGAATATCTTTTGAAATGCCCTGTCATAATTAATGTAGAAAAAGCGCTCAAAATCTAGATTCTGATTAAATGCCTTATTGTACTGAACTGTGTTCATTTTATGCAAAGAGCATGCATACTCGCAGAGAACTTAAGGTTTTTATAAAAATGGTCACATTTTTCCAAGTTTTTTGCATATAATTTTCAGAATTTTTTAAAAAATAGTATTATTTTTCTTAAAATATGTCAAACAACATTGCACTTAATACCTTGTCATCAGAATTAAAAAATAATAAAAATTGTTTGAAAAATGAGCAGGTTTACTAAATAATTTTTCACTGCGCACGCGTCAATGATATCAAAATTTCATTTGCATATTATGTTAGCTAAATGTGTAGAGCAACGTTTGTGATATTCTTAAAATCATAGCTTGAAAATTCCGAAAGTAATCGTCTGTAGAAAAAGACAAAATCCGTATTTCCCAAAATAAAGAAAAAAAAAAAAAAGAGAGATTGTATCTTTATGTAGTAGTACGTCCCATATTTGTATTCTATATTGATACTAATCAATGAATATATAGATACAACCCCTCTTGTTTTTGCTTCATTTTGGGAATAACGGATTTTCAGCTTATTTAATTGATGATTATTTTATGAATTTTCAAGTTATGATTTTGCTACTTTTACAAATGTTGCTCTATACATTTAGCTAATATAATATGCAAATGAAATTTTGGTACCGTTGACGCACGCGCAGGAAAAAGTATTTACTAAATTTACTCATTTTTCATACAATTGTTATTATTTTTTTAATTCTGATTACTGGGTATTGTGTGCAATGTTGTTTGTCATATTTTCAGAAAAAAAATATTATTTTATATTAAGAGCTCTGAAAATTATAAAGAAAAACCATTTTTATAAAATTCGTAATTTCTCTGCTAGTACGCATGCTATTTGCATAAAAAAGAGTTTATTACAATAAGGCACTTAATCATAATCTAGAGTTTCAGCGCTTTTGCTGCATAACTTTTGTCAGGGTTATTCCAAAGATATTTATTCTTTTTTAATTTGTTAACGGTCCCCTATTGAGTTTCGGGAAAAATATCTTCACGGAAATGTATGACTTATTCTATTATATTTATACACTAAGTGTTTCGGGATGATTCCTCATGTATTTTTCTAGATATTTAACAAAATGTTTTTGGAAAAGGACTGTTCTTCATAAAAACTAGTTTGTTTCCAAAGTGTTGTGCAAGATGGCAGCACCACGAAAGCCTTGTTCTGAGACGAAAAGGAGTTCCCTAAAAACATTCTACAGACGTCACATTTTCTGCAGAGCTGTTTTTTACTTCAGAAATGATTCTGGGCAGGATTTGTTGACATTCTCGCAAACTGCCATAACTGAAGCAAAATTGTTATCTCCGTGACTTTAAACTTTTAAAACTTTATTTAATACTTTAAAATATAAAATTTAAGTTACTCTTCATCGTTTTTTGTGTGTGTAAAAGTGATCATCTGTTGTATTTTTCTTCAAATCTATGTAAATTAAAAGGGATGTGAACAGAAACCAGAAGTCATCTTATTTGTTCTAAAGAACACATCGAATAAAATATTAATTCATTCTTCTTCCAGCTGTACAGAAAGTTGCTTTAAGTGAAGAAGAAAAATATTATCTTCAAAGAAGACGCCTAGAAAGGTAGGCATCAATTTATATATTTTTATTGAACTATTATTTAACTAAATTCGAACTCACCCTTCAGATTAGGAGTTCTGAAATGTTCTTATGTATATAAGTAAAAAAGCTTGCCCATGATTTTATTTGAAAGTAATAAACTATAAACAGTTTTTGAAAAAATATATAATTACAATAGTTGAATAAATGATTGATGTTGATTGAATAAATAAATTGGCTACTAGAGATATAGCCCTCATTGAAAAGTTAAACGATCAAAATTACAGTAATTGGGCCTTTAAGCTAGAAAATCTGCTACAAAAAGAAAATATATTTTCTGTAATTACAAATCCTCCACCGGATCCTGTCAGTGCTCAGTGGAGCAAAGATAATATTAAAGCAAAATCTATCATTAATCTGTGTATCGAGGATTCTCAGATTATTCATGTAAAACATTTGGTAAATGCCAAAGATTAAAAGGGAAGCTTTGAAAAATGTACACCTGAGAAGCAGCCTTTCATCCAAACTTTTTCTTCTCAGAAAATTGTACTCTCAAAAATTAAGTGAGGGGGGAGACATGATCTCCCATATCAACAACATTTTATCAATAAAAGATAAATTATTTGCTATTGGCGAGGAAATCCCTGACTCGCATATATGTGCCCTCCTGCTTTGTTCGCTCCCTAGATCTTTTGATCCAATGGTTACAGCGTTAGAAGCCAGCGAGACGGACCTAACTTTAAATTACGTAAAAAATTAATTGATTGATGAATATAATCATAGATGCGAAAACAGAGACGCGAGTTCAAATTCACGAGATTCGGCTTACAAAGCAATAAATAAATCTGAGAATCGTGAAGCTGTTTCGAGCTCATGCGACTCAGCATATAAGGTAGTAAATAAAAATGCTAGAAATAAGAAATTTTGCACGTTTTGCAAACGAGATAACCATGTACGCGAAAGTTGTTATCATTTAAAGAATAAAATGCAAAATAATAACACGAGAAATAATCCGATTCGAAATAAGTTTTTTAATAATTCAAACTCTTTCAGAAATAATACGGGAAATTATAAAGGTAATCAAGGTAATGTAAGGGATACTTCCAACTTCTGTTTTAAAGGTAATATTGACGCAGAAATAGGTACGAATAATTTTTCTATCTTAACAAATTCGGAAGAAATCATTTATAAGTTCTCCGAACAAAATTATCCTCGTGCGATTTAATGTCTGCTAATAGCGCAAAAGAACTTAATGTAAATAAGTTCGTTATCGATTCCAGCTGCACAAGACATGTAGCATTCGCAAAAGAAAATTTAATAAATTTTAAAACCGGGAATTTTGGTAGCATAAAGATAGCGGATGGAAATAAAATAGATTCACATGGTATGGGTGATATTAAACTTTGCACAAATTCACCACATCAAATTATACTTAAAGATGTTCTTTACTGTTTCGAATTACAAAGTAATTAATTATCGGTAAATATCGGTAAAGAGATCAACAGAAAACGACTTTAAAGTCATTTTAGAAAAAGATTCTTGTAGCTTTGTTAAAGACAATAACATAGTTTTAAAAGCCGAGTTAAATAATAATCTATATAAAATTTGTCCTAAAGATGAGTACGGATATGCTATCAAAACACAAATGTTTTGTGATAATCCAAATTGTATTACAACTTGGCATAAACGCCTAGGACACAAAAATTTTGAATCGATTAGATATCTTTTGAATCATAAGTTAGAAGATGGTATAACTTTAAGTAAGTGTAAACATGATAATATATGTACTAAATGTATTGAAGGGAAAATGTCACAATTACCTTATCCAAAGGTAGCATCAAATAGATCTAACGAAGTCCTTTCACTAATCCACAGTGACATCTGCGGTCCCATGAAGACGGAGGCATTCTCAGGTAAAAGGTACTTTATTACTTTCATTGAAGATTATAGCAGGTTTACTATGGTTTACTTACTTTCACACAAATCAGAAGCCCTAGAAAAATTTAAAGATTTCTCTGCAATAGTAAAAAATAAATTTGGTAAACAAATAAAAGCCTTTAGATCGGATAATGCAGGGGAATATCTTGGGGAAAATTTTGAAGAATATTTAACCCTTAACGATATTGAACGCCAATTAAGTGTACCATTTTGCTCACATCAAAATGGTGTTGCTGAAAGAAAAACCGCACCATTGTAGAAATGGCATGCACAGTGCTGTCAGACGGAAATCTACCAAGACAATTTTGAGGTGAAGCAATTCTCACTGCCACTTATTTAACAAATAGGCTGCCAACTAAAGCAAACAACAATATAACCCCATTTGAACTTTAGAATAATCGTAAACCAAATTTGTCACACATAAAATTATTTGGCTGCAAGTCATACGCCTATGTAGAAAAATCTAAAAGGGCTAAATTCGATGAGAAAGCCATTGAAGGCATTTCTTGGGATATGACCAAAGGAGCAAGGGATATAGAATATATATCGGGGATAATAGAGTAATGATATCTAGATAAGTAAAATTTCTAGAAAACGCGAAAAATGACACTAAACAAGACCAAAATAACATTTCGACCCCAACCGAGTTGTTCAAATTGAATTAAATGGTGATAAACATGACACGGACGCAATTCCACATCAAATTCAGCTTAGAAGATCGGGAAGAGAAAACAGGGGAGTACCTCCCGATAGGTATGGAATTAGTGCAAAAAAGTGTCAAGTTGAGGAACCCAAAACTTGGGAAGATATAGAAAATATGAAAGACCCAAAAATTAAAAATAATTGGCTAGCAACAACAGATGAGGAATTCAATTCACTTATGCAAAATAAAACTTGAGAATTAGTCGACCCACCTCAGGGAAAACATATTATATGTTGTAAATGGACTTTTAAAACAAAACGCATTGCACGCGAAGAAATAGAACGCTACAAGGTGAGACTTGTTGCGATGGATTATTTGCAAAAATTCGGGTGTGATTATGATAAAACTTTTGACCCTGTCGGGGTACACAGCACAATAAGAAGTTTCTTAAATGCTGCTGTATATAAAAATTTAGAAATAATTCATTTAGCTGTAAAAACAGCATTTTTCCACGGAAATTTAGACGAGGAGGTATTCATGACACAACCCGAGGGATATATAGTAGAAAATCAAAAGGAAAAGGTGTGTAAACTGAATAAGGCTATTTACGGGCTAAAACAGGCTGCTAGAGCCTGGCACCTAAAAATTAGTCAAACACTCAAAAACATGGGATTTAATCAGTGTACATCAGATTTATGCTTGTTCAAACGAAATAAAAACGGAAGCATGTCATATATTATAGTATATGTTGACGACATTTTAGTAGCAGGAAAAAACGGGATACAGAAGAGATGATAACAAAGAGTTATCAAGGGAATATGAAATAAAATCGTTAGGTAAGGTATCGCACTATTTGGGGATAAATATCAAACAAACAGAAGATGGAAGTCTAATGTTAGATCAGGAAAATAAAATTAACGAAATTGTTAGAAAATTTAAGTTAGTAAATTCTAAACCAACTTATACTCCCATGAATACAGATTATTTTAATTTAGATCCTGATAGTAAACTAATGAGTAATAATACCCTTTATCGACAAGCAGTGTGGGCACTCTTATATATTTCCACCATTACTAGACCGGATATATCAGCCTGTGTGAACATAATAGGTAGAAGAAATGAAAAACCACGAGAAGTAGATTGGTTAGCAGTTGAAAAATTTATTCGATACTTAAAAACAACCAAACACCTCAAACTAATTATTGATAAAAATAAAGAGCCCGTCTTAACAGCATATTGTGATGCTGATTGGGCATCAGATAAAATTGACCGGAAGTCAACTACCGGTAATATCGTTAAACTTGGCAACAACTTACTGACCTGGTCAAGTAGAAAACAGAGCAGTGTCGCACTGTCCTCTATTGAGGCAGAATATATTTCTGTCTCAAACACCTGTCAAGAAATGGAGTGGTTACTCGCATTGTTGACAGATTTAGACCTACCACAAACCTTACTGATCGTGATTTATAAAGATAACCTTCCGTGTATAAGAATCTCAACAAATGAGAAACATTTATCCAGAAGTAAGCATGTAAGTGTCAAGAATTACAACGTAAAGACTATGATAGAAAACGGAACAATGTGTCTACACTAATGCCCTTCAAAGAAAATGATTGCTGACATCATGACAAAGCCCCTTGCGAAACCTTAGTTTGAAACTTTGAGATCTCAGCTCCAACTGAGGTCAGCACTTTGAAAACAAAAGTGGGGGTATTGTAAAAGGACTGTTCTTCATAAAAACTCTTTTGTTTCCAAAGTGTCGTGCAAGATAGCAGCACCACGAAATCCTTGTCCTGAGACGAAAAGGAATCCACTAAAAACATTCTACTGACGTCAAATTTTCGGCAGAGCTGTTTTTTACTTCAGAAATGATTCTGCGCGGGATTTGTTGACATTCTCGCAAACTGCCACAACGGAATCAAAATTATTAGCTCCGTGACTTTAAACTTTTAAAACTTTACTTAATACTTTAAAATATAAAATTTAAGTTACTCTTCATCGTTTTTTGTGTGTAAAAGTGATCATCTGTTGTAATTTTCTTCAAATCTATGTAAATTAAAAGAGATGTGAACAGAAACCAGAAGTTATCTTATTTGTTCTAAAGAACACATCGAATAAAATGTTAATTCATTATTCTTCCAGCTGTACAGAAAGTTGCTTTAAGTGAAGAAGAAAAATATTATCTTCAAAGAAGACGCCTAGCAAGGTAGCCATCAATTTATATACTTTTTATTGAACTATTATTTAACTAAATTCAAACTCATCCTTCAAATGTCTAAAATCTCAAGTGGACGTTCATCAATGGCCAGGTAGTGTAGTTATTATATTTAAAAATCTGCCTTACGATAGTTGAAACTTTTTACTAATATACTGGATTTACAATACAAAAGCCAATCTTCCAGAAATAGATAAATATTCCACTTTGATAATATAAAATGAATTAAATATAACGTTAAATTAAATGCAGAAAGTACGTATATATTTATATTAAATATATTTGAAGTTAACTCATTAAATGAAGTTAAGATATTTCATAAATTATTTCTCACTTATAAAAATATAGTACTCCCATCACGAGATGAGACTTGGGAAACCCCTTCTTTAAACGAGTCGACTTTACAGAAGGTGTGCAAGGTGATAAGGGAGGGGAAAATAATCCCGTGTTTTCAATTTGACCATTCCCCGCAAAGAACTAGGGTTGAAATGATCGCGCGCCAATTGAGTTTCGCGCCAATAACTTGCACTACGGCTGCGTATTTCATGACAGAAATCTGTTTTCCTTCTCTCGGTTGGCTGTGTTTTATTTTATCTCTCTTTTATAATTTATCCCGCCATTTTTAAACTGTTTTTTTAAACAATTATTTTTTTATTACAAACACGTCCTCAAAAAGGAAAACAATTCACTCTAAAGAAAGAATGATTATTCATAAAGTTACGGATGAAGGAAGAGAGGAAAAGGTTTTGAGAAGGAAGCAATTTTTTTACTTTTTCTCTCCCGTCGATTTTGTTCTATCCATAGAGCAGAAAATAAATGAATAAAGAATCAAAACTGCAGTTCTGAATGATATTTAATGTATTTTTAAAATATTAAATTTTAAGATAGTATAAGTTAAAAATTTTAAATATGCCATAGACCTTTAAAAAAGTACAAAATTTAATTATTATTAAAATGAAAGATGTGTTTAAGGCTGTTTTTAAATCCAAAAGTCTTTATCACGTAAGTTTTGAGTTTTGACTTATTTTTGTTCAAAGGTTTGTTTTCATGAAACTAGTAGTCGTTGTTCAGAAACTACCAAATACTATTCATTTTCCCTTTTTTTTCCAAAATAGATTTTTTAGAAAATAGTATCAAAGTGAGAGTTTTGAACCAAATTTCTGCTCGAAAAATGAATAACTACTCAAACGGCAGAAATACGTGTTGGTCACGTGATCAAAATCGTTTATATCTCAATAAGTTATTTATTGATAAAAAAATGGAAAACAATTCGATTCCAAATTGCTTCCATAACCATACTTTCCAATTTTATATCTTTCCATTGAAAAATTAATTTATAAATATGTCAAAACGTTTTACGTTTGTTCAGCAGAGCAGAGTAGTTGAGAATAGCCACAAATAAAGTAAATTAGTATTGCATATGTATTTCATTATGTAATTGCTATTACAATTTGAGATATAATTCATTTATTGAGATTTTGGTGTTGTTGCGCTGAAAAATTTCTTTTTTTAAGAATCCCTTAAAATTAATTAAATTGTATGTATATTTTACTTCACTTTGCAGATTCCATCCATTTTTAAAATAACATTTTTTTTAATTATGAATTTTTATATAAATTATATACTCTTTTACTAGTTTATCCTTGGTAAGTTCAGAAAAGCAAAAAATAAAATTTAATTTTGTATTGTTCTGCGTAATTATTTCTTTAATCATTTTAAAAAATAGTTTTTAACAAGTTAAAAAAATGTATACTGAAAGCAAAATATTTTTCTTTATTATTGTAATAATAAAAAAGTAACAATTTATATAAAATTTAAGAATAACTTTTTAATGTTTAATGTAATTGTAGAATAATGACAATTTAAAAGTGTGTGACTTTAAAAAAAAAAAAAAATGGACCAAGCCAAATTTTACAGGTTTTTAATAGACTTGGTTTCGTCGAGAAAATTATATTCATACAGGAGGATTCAAACGGGGCTGAATATTTTGATACGTCAAGACTAGGAAAAATGAAATCAATAGCGGCTTAGTACGGAAAAAATAAGTTAGGCGCGGTCCGATCCTTGATGAAAAAAGTAAGGCCCGAGTCTTCAGAAAAAATTAAAGCCAGGGTCCGGCCCTGCCCAAATGCTGTTAACGAAAATCAGGCCGAGGCCTGGCACTTCGCACACCTGGGAAATATGGCAACCTACGCGTCTCTCTTTTACGGCGCAGCATAGGGAAGAAAAATCGACGCTCCGATATGAAAGAAATAGAATCGTCTTAAACTACGCTATGTATTGACAGGTCTCTTCTCCTGCTGGGACTATAATAACAGTATAAGAAAATATGAATATAGAACATATATTTTTCATGTGCTAACGTCACACGTTCTTGCTTAAAATGTCGAAATATCTATTATGATCAAGAATAATGACTACATATAATGTACCCTGGGGTAATAACGCCACGTTAAGGTTCTACCAATTTTCACGGCTTAGTTTTAGATTGTATTTTTCAAACAAATATAGAATCTGATACAGCAACTCATTGACTATCTATATAAAATAAAATAATTTAACAGATATGTATTCATAAAATGTAATGGCGTTTTTTCTTGACCAATGCTATTTGGCGTTAATACCCACCTATATGGGTAATAACGCCATGCAAACAAAACTATAAAATAAGATGGAATAATGGCATGTAGATTGCCCAATTCTAAAAATACAAACTCTACAGCTCTAGAAATTGACAAATTGCAATCTAAGCTATTGAAAATGTACAATTTTTTGTGACTCTGAAAGAAAAAGAAAACTGTGGTGGTGGCAAAAGAATATCAGATTCTAAGCTACTTTTTGATTAAAAATGACCATTTAAATACGATTATTAGAAACATAGTACGGATTATTTGAATCAGTATTTATATTCCCATGTATGCATTCTATGCGATAGAAAATATTGATTTTTTGTGAAAGTGAAAGAAAAAGGAGTGAGGGGGAGCTTCAACAGAATATAGCACCCTGTGTCTCTCTTTGCTTAAAAAGTCCCGCTTAAATATGATTAAAAGAAACATTGCATTATTTTAACCATTCATAATGTAATATTTTAATCATGTGAAGTTTTAGAATAACTAGAATTATATGTAATAAATATTTTTTTTAAACCTTAACTGCTGTTAGTGTCTCACATACCGCTGAGTTTTTCAAGTTTCAGAGTTTAACTCAATTTTTAGTTTAACTATAGATACCGGAAAATTTTTGTTTCATTTGGAGTCCTATTACTATCTCTAGAGACTTTTGAATAGCTGAATTTTATTTATAATAGTCCTGTATATAAGATTCAATATAAAAATAATATTCTAAAAGTTAATTTAACATTTTATTCATCGTTAGATTAAGCGGTCTGACAGGCCGCTCACAGTAAGTTATGCGACAATTTTTGTCACAGCAGTTAAGGGTGAATACTATTATAGTAATCTAGTAAATAGTAATCTAGTAAATAGTTTTTAACCTATAACTCCACACTAATGCGGATTCTCCAAACCTACAGTTAAATTGTCGACGTTTTGAAGAGCATGCTTTAACAAATTTTTAATAAATTGAATAAAATTTTTGATTAAAAAATATTATCCCAAAGAGATCTCTTATTCAATTTTATACATAATTCCTATGGTTATATGTCATTATCGCTATATTAGCAACAAAATTAACCTTTAACTGCTGTTAGCAATCTGACTGAACACTGTACCCCCCCCCCCCCCCAAAAAAAAAATAGCGTTTAGCTTGTATTTTCCAGTTTAACTATAGTTACAACTGAAATTCTCTTTCGTTTGGAGTTTTCGTAATATTATTAGAAATATTTGAATAGATTAAATTTAATTAGAATTAATTCTCTACAAAAAGTTTACCGCAGGAACAGTATTCTATGATTTTTAATCATGGATCGCATTTTAACCTTTAACTAATGTTACCGGTCTCGTAGACCACTATTTTTCTTTTAATTTTTTAGTTTAACTTGTAATTTTCTAGTTTAACTGCAAACACTACCGAAATTTCGTTTCATTTGGAATTTTAGTACTATCTCCAGAGACTAAATAGGTGAATATTAAGTATAATACTCTTGTATAAAAAGTTTAGTACAAAAACACAATCCTATGAGTTATTTCCGCCTTTTATTCATCTTTCAATTTTGTGGTCTCACAAACCGCATCACATTCATACGTTACAATTTCTGTCACATCAGTTAAAGGTAAAATTTATAAAGTTTTGAAAAACCGAGCGCTGAGAAATGGGACAGTTAAAATTTCGAACTCAATTGAACAATCCAGTGGAAATTTAATAGAAACCTGATTTTGAAGGTGTTCGAATTTGAATCTCGAAAACATTTTGATATAGTTTTATTTACAAGAGCTATAAATTATTTTTTACATTAGTAAAAAAAAAAAAAAAAAAAAAAAAAAAAAAAAAAAAAAAAAAAAATATAATAAAAAATAAAATAGAGAGATTAATTTTAAGTATTGGGTACCCCCCCCCTTAATCTTACCATTTCAACAATGATGATAATGCTGTCCCATATTAATATATAAACCCCCTTCGGATATAGTTCGGCCACTGTTGGGAATCAACCGGGGTAATAACGCCAATCCCTGGCGTTATTACCCCGGGATACTTATTGCGCAGTAAATTCTAAACTACAAATTATCTCGAGAAGATATCCAAAATCTTCTACAACAATTTTAAAATACATGAAATACACTACAAATTTATGTAATAAACAAATTATTTCTGGATAAAAAATATAGTCTTCAGATCAAAAACCTTATCTCGCAAATTTTAGATCAAGCGTTAATTTTAGTTGCTTGTAAAAACAATAAGACTTAAAAATGAAACAAATTAACTTGAAGCTGTTTTTTGCGATTTATATGACTCAAAACCCTTCTGTGCAGAGCACATGGGTGTCATTTACCTGATTATTTCATAATTATGCAAAGTATAAGCACTTGGCGTTATTACCCCGCCTGGCGTTATTACCCCAGGGTACCTTATGTATTACGAGTTCACCTAATTTAGCTCGAGTCTTTTAGCTACATGTCTCTCACCTCTTTCCATGTTTATATTGTGTCCTACAACAAATATCAATGATATTCTGATATAGAAGCAAGCTGGCTGAGATGAACAATATTGACAATACAGGTTAGGTAAATGAATTTTAATACAGCATTTTTTTCTGCCTAGATAAATAACATTTATTCAGAATTGTCTTTGTTTTTTGGCGAAAGTATGGTGCAAAAATATGTATTTGACAATATATTACATGCCTTGAACATTTTGTACGGGAAACAGCTAATAATTAATTCACATTTATTGAGTATATTCCAGAGTCATATACTTAAATTTTTTGCATTAGAATAACACAAATAGTTTTATACTATGGTGTATTGGCTATAATAATGTCAGATTTAAAATACAAGAATTCTGTAAATTTTTTCAACAATAATAAAAAATGAAGTAAATTTGATTCCAATTAAATACCGATATTTCGTCTAGGTTAAAAATATGGATATATTTGGTTAAAAAGAGGTAGTTTGAGTTAAATAATTTGATGAATCATTTCTTTCTTTAAAACAGAAAAAATATACATGACAGTATATGATTATAGAACACATTACTATTTTTATTTGTTAAAGTAGAACATTGCTTTTAATTCATCTTCCCCCTCCTTTCAAAAGAAAAAAGGAACGAAATTTCTATATTTATTTAACTTTAGAAATTAAAATCAATATGCAAAATATAAATGTGTGTAACATTTATTAATACACTATAGAAAGTACAAAACTAATAAATAAATAAGTAAAAATAATATTATGATTGATTTAGAATACTTTAAATACGTGAATTAGATGTACGAAAACAGGAAAGGACAATTCTGGTTTTCCATTTACATTTTCCGCTCATGACCTAATTAATTCTGTTTTGAACTGCTTTGCTCAACAAGCAACGAACTTTGTGTCACATTTACATTCTTTTATTTAATGGAAACTTATATGAGAAGAAGGCCTGATTATGGAAATGATTTGGAATCTTACTATTAACTCTTTTTTAAAAAAAAAATCAGCAAATGCTTATTAATTTATAAGTGATTTCGATGACGTGACAATGACATTTTCACTCCAGTTTTAGTGGTTATTCTTCATTCGTTCCAAAATTCAATTCTAGAATCCAATTTGACATGATTTTCTGAAAGATATATTGAGTTTGCAAAAGGAAAAAAGAGAGCGGGAATGAGTGCGATTAGATAGTTTCTCAACAGCAAAACATGACTACATTCATCCATTAACCATCAAAAATAAATTAAATCATAAGTGAAAAGATTTTCCTTTAGATTTAAGAAGAATCTTACTGTAACTACCTAACTACATGTTTCGCTTATCTTTAAACAAACATATCCGGATAATCTTATTTGTAGACTGACACAGAAATATGTTTGTTGAAAGCAACTAATTTGACAACACAGGGTAGGAACGTGTGTTGCAATAAATTATTTGTTTTATGTTGTTTGCTGTATATATAATGATCGATTATCTACACGGGGAATGGGTTCGAGGATGAGCACATCCGTGGGGGTGTTTCTAACGGTCTCTAACCCATATTTATGCAACGGTATCCTAGATTAAAAAAATTAAACATGGAAAACTCCAAACGGTTAGATTGAAGGGTGCAATTGTGTTCGAACATCACAAATTTTGTCTACAAGTTTAGAGAGCAAAACTTCAGTCACTGATGGGGGATTTTTGCTGTTTTGATAAACAAGATTGTTTCAGAAATTATAGTTTTTACTCGTGTATAACGCACACTTTTTTTTCCAAAAAAAAGTCAAAACTGCTAGGTGCGAGTTATACACGGAATAATTTTTTACTACTCGATGTAATCACACGATATATATATGAATCATGAAACATATTCAAAGACGACATTATAACTCGGAAAATCATCACACGATATATATATGAATCATGAAACATATTCAAAGACGACATTATAACTCGGAAAATCTTACTTAACCCCTTGGGGACGAGCGACCACTATATATGCCGGCACCGATTGTACTCAGTTCCCGTGAGACTACCATTCATGCCGGCGCTGTATGTACTCACTAGCATTCATGCCGATCAAACGGAACGTTTTGTTTTTCACAGTTTAGCATATAAAAAATTCATCCTAATTCTATTTGAATGTATATTAAGGAAGAAGACTTCTCCTTCAAACTAGGAAAGCTAATGAAAACACTATTTTTTTTTTAATCCACGCGAATTTAATTTTTTATGGAAATACTACAATGGGAAAAGTATTATTTTTTCATCACGTCTTTGTGTTTCATAAATCTTTTTACGCGTCTAGTAAAACTTTATTTTTCTTTGTTAGAAAAAATTCTACTGAACTTGAGAGGGAAAGTTTTGCGGTTAAAGAATTGGATCATAAGAAAGAATATAATTCACGTATGTAAGCGTATTAGTAAGCACATTTACGATTACGAATGATAGCATGAACATCTGATTCATTGCTTTTTTCCCGCTCTTTTATCTCGACCAGAAATAGTGGCAAAAACCGACGTCATTAATATTTCGTGTTTTCTATCTTGTAGAAGGAAAGACTTATCTTTTTTATCTTTTTATTTTTTTTTCAGGAGTGCTTCGCAGTTAAAAAATAAAAAATAATAAGAAAGAAAGAAAAGTGTTACATACTGATTGTAGGAGCTGATACGCTGATAACATTCTTTTTCAGTGCAGCTAAATTAAGAATATTTTTCTGCGTTACTGACCAGGTTTTTTCTACAATTCTATATATTTATCTAATACTAGCTTTCCGCCCGCGGCTTCGCCCGCGTGGAATTCGGTTATATTGCAGTATAAAGCACAACTATAAGAAAACTTCTCATTTCCACGGAAAAATGTAAGAAGCGCGATGTAACGCTGGATACGATTAGTTGTTAAACCAAAACTGAATGGTACACTATGTTATATGTTTTCCCGTGTGGAGCAAAAACATGCAGATTTTGGGCACTGGAAACCCGGGAACACGCTACATAGAGCTGACCATGCTGACGTTGAACCTGTTGCGATAAACGGACTTGAGTACGAATATCATTCTCAGAAGCCCTCAAAGAAGCTTGGCGAGCGGCTTGCTCTTCAAGTCTTTGCTGGCGCTGAGATGGTAGCTCAGCAGCTCTCGAAGCAGCCTGACGCTCTGCTTGTTCGCGCTTTCTTAATTCAGCATGGAGAGACGATTCTTGAGATCGGGCAATTTTCATTGCCCGAGCTTTAGATGAGGTGCTCGACAAAATAGATTTACGTTTGCGAGGCATTGTGAAAATATGAGTAAACTATAAACCTAAACTAAACTAAAATCCCAAACTAAACTATAACAATCTAAACGACGAACAAAGCGACGTAATTACCTATCGAAAAAAACAATAACTACTTTAGATATCTACCTAAAAAAAGCACTAAACTAACCTAATCTAACTATTATACAGCTACTGCGCATCGTTACCACGTTTTAAAAACACCCAGCGCCATCTATCGCATATTTCAAGAACTGAATAACGTAACTAATACTTATATCAATTAGTAATTCGTTGACTTATAGTTATTTCAGGATAAGTAGATGTAAAAAAACATTTTAGAAGATAAAACAAATAGTACTTCATCCCTCGGGAGTTCCTCATTTTCGAGGATTCATTATCGTATCATTTAGCTTCTAAATTTACATGTTCATATTCGTTTGCAATGTATAAGTAGGTGTAAAAAAAAAACAGTTTAGACGATAAAACAAATTGTACGTCATCCCTCGGGAATTCCTCATTTTCAGGGATTCATTATCGTATCATTTAGCTTCTAAATTTACATGTTTATATTCGTTTGCAATATTTTATCTTGTTTTAAACGACACACAGCGCCATCTCCAATCCATCCATCAAGCAAACTATATTTTTGTTTTCCCTCGAAAATATCAAGTTTTTCCGGGATAAATAGTACCCTATTGTTTAATCCGGACTTCTAACTTTACGTCTGCAAAATTTCAAAGCAATCGGTTCAGTAGTTACGGCGTGAAAGCGAACAAACAAACAAACAAACTCACTTTCCGATTTATAATATTAGTAAGGATGTTTTACATTACATGCTTGCTTATATATACATTTCATTTTAAAAATTACTAGTAACATGAACAAAAGTTTTTAAAGAGTGTTTTAAGTTTTAAAGAGTATTTTAAAGTATTATTCTGCTTTATTCATTATTATTCAAGATTTTTTTCTTACTTATATATTAGATTATATGTTAACATAGATTTTAAAAGATAATTTTAATATCAACGAAAGTTTTGAAAGTTTCAAATCATTATTAAATTTTATTCATAATTATCCAATAATTTTTATTTGATATACCTTATTATACGATATACCATATGGAAATATATTTTCTATTTCTGAAATAATTTTAACATAAACATATTTTGGATATTTCCACTGGTTAAAGAGAAAAACACAGTCATGGCAAGCGAGTGAAAAAACAAAATAAATAAATAAATGTAGAAGATCCAATAATTAGTCATGGGCTGCTGTAAATTCATTTATTAAATTCGTAATAATGAGGAAGGAAAAGCTCCTTTTGCAAAAATTCCATCATTATTTCAGCGAGCTGTCCTCATCGAAAAAGCAACCCAAGAAATCTTCTTTTTCATCTCGAGACTTCCACCTTTTTAAACTAAAAAGAAGGTTCTGGAACATTCCGTAACCTCAAACCATCATTCTTTTATGTAAACAGAATTCTTGTCCAGCTGCGAGATTATTTTCCACAAACGATAAATTAATTTTTAAAAAAATATTATTTAACCAATTTATAATTGACTCCGAATTTTAAATATCTCAGGCAGACGATTTTTATATATGATTAATTTTAAGAGAAAAAGAAAAGAAATGAATTTATTAATATGCACACATCAAAGGTTGACGTAGGAAAAATAAATAAATAGATAAAATAAAATAATGATATTTTTTGAAAGGTATGGTTTTGGAATAAATTTAATAAGACTTTCTTAAAAAGGGTTGATAAAAACATAGAAGAAATCAGTTTTATTTGGAATATTAAGAAATAAAGTTTTAATTAAGAATATTTTTAATTTAGAGCCATCTTTTTAAATTTACGCATACTGGAATAATGTTTTTTAAGGCAAATTAAGAATTTATATCGTCTGCATAAGGATTAACAGATTAGATTTAGAAACAAGATTTTAATTTAATAATTTGAAGTAAGTACGGAATATTATTATAAGAAAATTAAGATAGTATAAAGGTTAGTTTTGGCGAAAAAATTTTAAATTTGTAATATATATATATATATATATATATATATATATATATATGTGTGTGTGTGTGTGTGTGTATATAAGTGTTACAAAGCAACAGTAGAAGGTTGTTTGTATGTTTTATTTAATATTTTTCATTTCTAAATAAAACGTTTTTTGTAAAACATTTATTTTATTCACTGAAAGTGTTAAAAAATTATTAAATATCAAAATGGTTAGGCTTGTTTTTCTATTACAGCAAAATGTTCCATAGTTTGATATTTAACAGCCTGGTAAGTATTTGTCTGTCATGTTATATCATTTTAAAAGCTAAAAACAGGATATTAACTATTCATTATTTACATTTAAACATTTTTTTTCTAATTAAAATATCACACAATATGCATCATTTTTTGAATGAATATATAAAATAGCATCAAATTCCATGTATGTGAATTTAAAAAAGTTTCATGTGAAAGTTATTTTTTTATTAATTTTTAAAGAATTTTTGACAAGCGTTAGGCTTAACTGCGCGAAATTGTCCGGCCCAGAAGGTGAAATTGAATTTTCCCGCTCCGTCCCCAGATGCGCACTTAAAAATGCGCGCGCCGTCTCGAACGGGTTAAATAAAGCAATACTGCATCTTTTTTTCCACTCTGCACTTTTTTTATACAACAGAACAAGTAACATTATTAAAACTCTAATTAGCAATTCTCACTGCCGACATCCAGTCCCTACTCGATGTGAAAAAATGTATTTTCGCCTTGTTTTCTGCCTTGTGTAAAGTTTGTTTCGATTTTTTTTACTAAAATTCATTTAGTTATTTACTTATTTGTATATCAAATTTACGGTGCGCGTTATACACGCATGCGCGGTATACGCGAGTAAATATGGTACTTTGACTATCGTAAAATATATTGAATAAAAATTTATTTGCCTAAACATCACGTGATTTCAGTGTTATGGGTAGATGATAGTTGTTTTTTAAATCACAATCATTCTGTTGATTTATTTCTTGCAACTTTTATATTGAAACATATAGACATTCAGATAATTCAGATACCTTTAAATTGGGCTGCATCTACTACAGAAAATCCGAAATGAAAGCTATCCCGATTCTAACTTTAGTCGTAGGTTTAACAGTATGTTTTTCCGCTTCTAAAGTAATAAAAACACGGAGGCCTAGGACTGCAAAACTCAAATGTAAACTTACGAGTCAACTGCTAAAATCGGCTTTTCATGTATTATCCAGTAATAAAAGACTTGGCAGATCGATTGTAGTTTAATATGCGTATTGGTGGGTATAACTAGTTCTACAAATTCAGCCCTTTCAGCCGATGTTGTGATTGTCTTTGCTGCTGCTTCCCGTACTGCAAAAAAAAAAAAAAAAAAAAAAAAAAAAAAAAACACAGAAAGCAATATTTTTTTTATAACCAACATATTTTTGACAGACAAGTATAGACTTTGAAAAGAAGAGAAAGATGAAAAAATATATAAACAAATAGAGCATTCTAATAGATCAGACTCCCAAACCTTCATTTTTCGAATTATAAATTAAAGGGCACCACATTTCTTATTAAAAGTAGTTTTGAATGTCTTTACCTCGTGTTTGCCAGCAATCGATCTTTTCCGACAAAAACAATTTTTGTAGTCAAAGTCTCATGTTTCACGAAAGATTTTTTTTTACTTTTATTTTTTACAAATATGTTTAGTTATTCAAAATTTCAATCATTTTCATTTGCAGTTTATGGACAATTAGAAAACTCGGGGGCTTTGGTTGCTTAATAGCAGGAATATTCCAAGTCACATTTGTATGTCTAAACTTGGTTATAAAAAATTTTACTTTTAGAATTAATTCCAAAGGTAACATTTAAACCATAATTTGACTAAACTACAGAACTGCACTCAATTAGACATTAAAATATGAAATTAATGAGAATAACTGAATACCTATATGATATATATATAAGACCATTAATAGTAAACAATATTAACCAAGAAATTAACCATTGAATTTAATAACTTATATCACATTGAATATGAAAGGAAAAAGAATAATATGAATATAAATAGAATTTGTAGAACCAAAGCAGAATCATCAGGTCCCAAATACTTTGGAATTGCAAAAAGAGTGTGTGGTTTCATCTTCGTGTTTGCCATGAGAAAGCAAAAGAATACGAATTTGGGACTAATAACACACATGAAACTAAAATTAATTAAAGAAATACCAACTAATCTATAGTGATATGGAGAAAATAAAACTGTTATGAGCTATAAAGTAGAATGAATCTATAATGCACGACCTTAACCGTGATACCGCACGTGGTAAATTAAAACTTGAAGTATTCATATATCATATGACAGGAAAATGGAGATAATATAATAATAAAAACAAAAAAACACTTATCGTACGCATCATAATATGAAATAAATAAATTAATTAAATGCAGAATAATGTAATAACAGAAAAATTAAACCATACACCATAGTTTACCTATTATTATTTAAATCAATAACATTTATTTTGACTGTGCTATGCTGAACTCAATATCTTAATTAAAGAAGATTAAAGATTAAAAAGTAGCTTATTAAGAAATGTACACTATATATTTAATAGTGATATAGTACACTCATTTATTAAAAGTGAAGTGCAATTTAATAATGTAAATGATTAAAATGATTAATATAATAGATATAATTAAACAAAAATCCATACATTGGTGTTATTTAAACTCCTTAGAAATTTTGTACCAAATAAACAGATAAATTACCCACTCTCATTTTGTGAAATATATTCAATTAACCTTTGAGTATTATGCAGACAACACCGCAGTTCTCCGTATTCTAACATCTACCCACCCAACCAACCTATTATGTACATTTTTATATACATTTTTTACATTTTTAATTTTTTATTCTTATTTTTATGTTTTAATATTTTTTGTACTTTTTTAAGCAAAGTGTTAATTAATTATTAGATAATGTACTTACTAATTGTTTATTAAAGAATATATGTTTTTAGGAAAAACATGAATCATAGCATCATAAACAAGCTTCTAATATTTGTATTAATTAAATGAGAAGAACATAAACATTTTATTCTATATAAATTATTAAGGATTATATTACGATATACAGAATTATGAAGACAGGATTTAAAATTATTAAATGTATTAACTTTAAAAATAAATTCTTTGCGGTTTGTCATATATATCAGTTATTAATTTGTTTTCTTTTAATATAATTTTAAGATCTAAAAAGTGAATGGTATTATTAAAAAGCAGGTTTTTTGTAAGTTCTAGATTGGATGGATAATCAACAGGTAATTGAGATATACTGTTATTATCAGTATCAATTAAAATTATAGCATCTATATATCGATATAAATGTATTGTATTATTAAAATAGTTACGTTCCTAATGATGCAAGTATAAGTCTGATAATATGCTAGATGTACTACCACCTTGTGATATACGATTTTTTTGAATATATATAATGTTATCTTGCATGATAAAATTATTATATATAATGAAATTAGTTAAAGTATGAAAATAAACAGCATCAATGTTCGTAGGTAGATCCAAATCATGTTGATGTTTTTCAAAAAGATCATTTATGATATTATGTGAATCTAATAAATCGTTATTATTAAAAAGATCTTTGAAGTCATAAGTAGTTATATTTTTTATACATTTAACATTTTTCATAATATTGACCAGTTCATAACTATTCTTTATACAATGTGTATTATCACCTGTTTTAGTAATTTTATATATTTGTTTAAGAATTGCTAATAGAAGTTTGTTAGCAACATTGTTATAAGTATTGCAACCAATTGTAACTGTTCTAAATTTAACAGGATTCGTATAAAATTCGGGTATAAGGACTAGATAAGGATATTTAAAGTTAGTAGAGTTAATGTCTAATAATTTATGAAAGCCTTAAATTTTACGATTGTTTACAATTTTGTTATCATTAGTTTTTTGGAATGTATTATTAGTAGATATACTAGATTTAAGCAAATGATGATAATAAGATTTACATATAATTAGTTGCATAATTGTTTTGAGATTTATCAATATAAGTTATGACAAAGTTTTGTGGCAATTTAGTGATTTGCTTGAAAAGATGCTTTGTATTTGCATAATCTAGATGTGAAATATTATATTTTAAAGACTTAGTTAATTTATCAATGACTAAAATTTTCCACTGATTGAAAAATTCGATAGGTTTGTTATAATATATTGCTATTTTATAGATAAATATATATATATCATAAGTAAATTGTTTTATTATGGAATTACTGTTTAATTTGGATAGAATTCGATTCTTAGTGCCATAAACCATTAATTTTCTTAGTGTTAAATCATCTACAATATTAGGATTGCCAGTGATAATATGTCCATGACCATTATTAACGTATTTTTGTAGAGATGGGTCATTGCATTTACATGGTAAAGTACTAGCATTAAAAGTAGATTTTGAGAACGAATTATAGTTAAATATCTTTCTACCTATAGTTATGTGATACTTAAAAGTTTTTGATTATTGAATATTATTTATAGGAAACTGACAGTTTTTACCATTTATTTTAGAATTAATATATTCATTTTATTAAATATATGATTAGAAAAAGTGATTACTATTTGAGTATTAGTTTGTAGAGTTTTAGGTTTTTTTAGTAAATTTATGTTGTAAAGATTAACTCTAGTCATAATTAGGTCATAAAATATATCTGAAAATGTGTAGAGTAATTTCTGTTCAGAAATATATTTAAATATTGTACTATATGTTTCTTTTTTATACCAAATATATATTTACGTATTAATAACTAATTGTAATTTTTCAAATAATTACTTTGTAGATTATTTATTTGTTTAATTATAGTTTTTTTTTTGGAAATTATGTTAGTAGATGAAAATTTTCCTCTTTTGTTACGTGTAGTTTTATGATTTATAAGATGATTTAAACTAGTATAAGTGGAAGAGTAATAAGTAGTGTTATTTATAGAAGAAAATACTTTAACAGATCTCTCTTTAAAACCTCACTATTAAGTCCATATGGATAAATTGTATTAATATATTTCATATATGAAGATTCTAAAAGAAGACGCTCAGATTTATTTTTCTGAATTTGTATAATTTCAGTATTAGTATTTTTAAATTTATATTTATGAAAATTCTGAATTTCAGCAGTATATTGTATATTTTTTGCTTTATTTTTATCAGAATCTGACCTATGTTAATTTATGTGTATATGGAGTGGACCAGACGTTTCACCAATATATTTCAAATTGCACATGTTACATATTATACTATAAATTACTTTAAAAGCCTTACAAAAAGTAGAAATACGAGGATCTGAAATAATTTGTGACTGAGAAGCTGATTGACAAGTCTTACAGCTGACATCAAAACATTTCTGAAAATATAATGGAGGAGGAGGAGCATGTATATGGTAACTGGATGACGCGACGGTCCAGGAGCAACCCTATTATTGCTATTGTACGGGGCACTACACTGCAAAGATGCATTGTGTATCTTGCCAGGAACGAGATTTTTACTAAGAACTGCCTTAATAAAAATGCATAAAAATAATAGAAGAGATTTCACAAATTAAATAAAAAGAAAAATATATAAAAATTATAATTAATTAATCTAGTATCTTGACTAATATAATTTACCGTAAAATGGGGTGAATAGGAACAGCGTGGTGAATAGGAACGAAACTTCCCAGTCATACAAATAAATTCATTATAAATATATGTGATGATATTTTAGTTGCCAAATTTTTTATAAGAAGATTATAACATTAAGAGTTGAGAAATTCAGTTTTGACATGTTTTCACAACTACTGGGGTATATAAAAAAACTTCAAGAGAATCCTCAAAAACCTCATTTTTGCAACGTCTTTAAAACTTTGTATGTAGCTACAGTGATTTTCGTATTCTGAACCTAAGAGAGGGGATTTTTAATTAATGATAGTCCTGTTAACGATATTTAATTTTAAATTCTGCTTATTTCTAAACTAGATAATAAAAAAAATGAAAAATGGCTTGAAACATCAGAGGTTTAAGATTTACGGGGTGAATCGGAACACGCTTTCTCTCATGGTTAATTTTGCTATACAATAATAGTTTCATGCAATATATGAAAACATATGTATGAATATGTATTGTAACAATATTTTGTTTGTTCTAATTACTTGAAGAGTTTAAGGGTGCCAAAAAATTGCCTAGTTAAAAAAAAAAAAAAAAAAAAAAAAAAAAAAAAAAAAAAAAAAAAAAAAAAAAAAAGCCGTATTTAACAGACATGGAACATACAATAAAACACTTTTAAAATAGCAAATTAGAAAAACTGTGCAGAATTATTCTCTGGCATCCACAACATTACACAAACATCTCAAAATGAAAAACCAATTAAAGAAGAGAAGGATGCAAACAGTACTATGTGCTGGGGATGAGGGCGTATAAGTAGATCGTATTAATACATGCAGCGATTGGGGCCACTCAATAGATTCATTTACCCAATGACTACTAGTAAAGGATAAAACATAACAGGGCTAAATTTGCATTAAATTCTACATTTCCAATTAGAATATAATATCTTAAAATAAGTTTATTTTTTTTTAAGTTGTTTTCTAATTTTTAAAAAGGCATATCTTTACTTGTATATAAAATAAAGGCTTTGTTTCACAGTAATTACGTGTTCCTATTCCTCCTTTATCATTATTACCTGTTTTTATTAACGCTATTAAAGTTTAAATCGGAATAAATAAAGATTATAACATTTGTTCTCATTCACCCCTATCTGCGGGGTGAATCTGAACACCATTAAAAAATTAAATAATTTATATATAAACAGTAAAAATGTTTCGTTTTTGCTTAAAAAGTAAAGAACAAAACAAGACCGAACTTTCTAGCAGAAAAATTAAAAAATTAAAAAATCAGTTGTTGCATTTTTTAACGTTAAAGTTGAAAAGTGTTCCGATTCACCCCATTTTACGGTACTAAAGAATTAGATCTAGAATATTACTATAAAATGTAAATATAAAGAACATGTACATAATTAAAAAGCAGCACTAAAACCTCCAAAAGGTAATAAAACATGTCCATAAGAGTACCAACCCTCACAACATATAACAGTACTCATAAATCCATAGTACTCATTAGTACAAATAAATCAATATCACAATATCTATTGCCATGCACAAGAAAAATAATAACCATACTTATTAAACCATAATCTTATTCCAAATGACTTCTCAGCACAATCCTCATAGAGTTACTACATTTCTCATAGTCTATAATATTCATAATTATAATGCATTATAATAATATTTAAATTTTAAAATAATAATAATATTAATAATAAAGAAGGAAACAAATAAAGACATTTTCATGATATTGAATATAACACTAAAATAATGTATATTGATTATAACATTTAATATACCATATACCAAGGTAGTGAATTTAACGTCAAAAATATTGAATACAAAATTTAACATTTAAAATATTAAATCACAAATTTGCATAACAAATTTGCAAATTTGCACACACATACATAATGAAACGATATTGCTACTGGAAAATCCTATAAAGTGGTATCGGAGAACTACATAGTTGGAAATCTTTCTGACAGTACACAAAGGTTAAGCACACAGCAGCAATTACCTTTGCGCACGATATTTATAAAATTTTTAATTTAGCGACTGATGTTATACATTAAAATATATATATATGATACACTAATAGGAAAAAATTCATAATGAATATTAAAAATGAAAAGATATCAATTACAAATATCAAATTTTATACATTCATAATTACTTGCGCTAAGCAGCATAATAATTTGAATGTTAATATAAGACCATTAATAGTAAATAATATTAACCATTTGAAATTAACCATTGAATTTAATAACTTATATCACATTGAATATGAAAGGAAAAAGAATAGTATGAATACAAATGCAATTTGTAGAAACAAAGCAGAATCATCAGGTTCCAAATACTTTGGAAAAAACAAATGGAGTGTGTTGTTTCATCTTCGTATTTGCCACGAGAAAGCAAAATAATACGAATTTGGGACTACGAACACACATGAAACCAAAATTAATTAAAGAAATACCAAATAATCTATAGTGGATATAGAGAAAATAAAATCGTTATGAGCTATAAAGTAGAATGAATCCCAAATACACGACCTTAACCTTGATACCGCACGTGGTAAATTAAAACTTGAAGTATTCATATATGATATGACAGAAAAATGAAGATAACATAATGATAAAAACAAAAAACGACTTAACGTACACGTCATATTAATAAATTAATAAATTAATTAAATGCAGAATAATGTAATAACAGAAAAATTAAACCATACACCATAGTTTACCCTATTATTATTTAAATCAATAACATTTATTTTGACTATGCTAGGCTGAACTCAGTATCCTAATTAAGGAGGATTAAAGATTAAAATGTAGCTTATTAAGAAATGTACCCTATACATTTAGTAGTGATATAGTACACTCATTTATTAAAAGTGAAGTGCAATTTAATAATGTAAATGATAAAAATTATTAATATAATAGATATAACTAAACAAAAATCCATACATTGGTGTTATTTAAACTCCATAGAAATTTTGTATTAAATAAACAGATGAATTACCCCCTTTCAATTTTATATATAATATATATATATATATATATATATATATATATATATATATATATATATATATATATATATATATCTGTCTATATATATATGTGTGTGTGTGTGTGTGTATTGAAACGTTTAGGCTCAATCCATACCTTTATTTCAGTATCCATTTGAAGTTTTGATTTTTTTAAACCATTTCCTTACTACGCATTTACATCTTAAAATTACCCAAACAGCAAATAATCCCCAGCCGAATGTTTGCCAAATATCCCAATCTGACTATTTTTCGTCCGCGAGACCTCATTTCCTTAGATCGGCATTAAAGGCTTTTTGGCCTCACGACAAACGATCTGAGGATCATAGAATTCTGCTCTCGTGTGCACATGTTTTGTACGTATTGCCAACCTCTTTTATGAATTTATATGGTTTTCTCGTTATTTTCTCCCTCTCCCCCCTCCCGCCCATATTTCTTGCCTTCTTTTCCTTGAGATTTACTATTTATGAAAACCCTATCCATTAAAATTTCTCTTTGTGTTGAATGTAATGTAGGAATAATATTTTTTTTTAATATGAATGATTAATCTGTTGCTTTGAAATTTATTTTTTTTTAAATAGAACATATGTGTAAAATTTATCTTTTTTGTCGAGGGGGGGGGGTGAATATAAATTACCTAGCACAATTACTACAGAAATTAGTACACCCTCATCTAAATTAAAATAAAAATAACAAACAAATGAAACCCGATTAATGTTGCAAAGCAAGCCTTGATATTAGAAAAAAATTCGTACACTGATTTTTAGTATGATTTATGAATAGTCATTCATACTTAAAAAAATATCTTGATGCATAGAACGCAATGATATGCAACGTTGTACTCTTCCTTTAAATACTTGGTATAAAATACTACATTTTTTGAGAGGAGGGGTGACTAATATAAATAAAGTGAAAATAATGTGTGTAGACAAGAGTCAAGATTTTGAATATTAAAACAATTATTTTCGTCAAATCTGTTTTTAAATAAATATTACATAATTGATTAGTTGAAATAATAAATTTAGCGTCACGTTTTTGAGAAACATGTCGAAAGAATATTTTTTATGTCATCTAAATAATTTAGAACATCAAGACTTTAGTCAGGTTTAAACTAAAAATATATAAATAAAAAATTAAAATGTTTTACCTTTCTGCAAAGCTTTAAATTTAGAAAAGAAAGCAATTTCGTATTTTGCTTCTTCAAATGCATCAAAATTTCTTGTTATTAAGTGGAATTTCCATAAATCCCGTAAAAATGGAAAAGAAAGAAAGAAAAAAAAGAAAAGAAATAAAGAAAAAAAAAGAAAAGAAATAAAGAAAAGAAAATCTATCAGTTGAAAGAATAAATTTAGCATCACATTTTTGAGAAACACGTCGAAAGAATATTTTTAAGTTATGAAAATAAATTAGAACATTAAGATTTTAGTCAGGTTTAAACTAATAATATATTAATAATAAATTAAAATGTTTTATTTTTTCTGCAAAGTTTTAAATTTAGAAAAGAAAGGAATTTCTGATTTCATTTCTTCAAATGCATCAGAATTTCTTGATATTAAGTTGAATTTCCATATATCTCGTAAAAAAAGTAAAGAAAGAAAAAAAGAAAAGAAATATAGAAAAGAAAAAATGAAAAAAAAAAAGAAAAGATTAAATACACTCATCCAAGGTTTTTTCCTATCCCTATATCTCCCCTTTCCGAATATTACAGTCATGTAAGATAAAGGATATTCAGTATGCCTGCCAACCTGCTCATTTCTTATGGCAATACCTCCAGTGTTTAATATTTCCCCTAATCCTAGCTTACAGAAAGAGAGAAAAAAGCGCAAATAGTTGTTTAATGTTTTAATTCTATCACCAAATATTCTTTATTTTTTATTTTCTTTCATATAAATAAAAAAAAATTCTAGTATCAGAGCAAAGAATATATACATATATATATATATATATTAATACTTTTATAAATACATCCAAAGTAAATCAGACAATAACTATATTCTTTTTAATTTTTAATCACCTATGTTGATAAAGCTATTGCTAATTATGCTATTGTTTGTAAATCACTGTATGGGGAATTACTAAGGGAGACTTACGATAATGTTACGAACTATCAGGTTTCTAATTCCAGTAAGCAAATTATTGGTAATATGGTAAAGCATTATATATATATATATATATATATATATATATATATATATATATATAAACAAATTGAAAAAAAGTAGCACCAGTTTTCCTTATCTGGTTTTGGTACCTAAATTTCACAAAAATCCTGTAAAATTTAGAGCTTTAACTTGTAGTTTCGCATCTTATATAGTAAATGGAAATAAAAAATTGTTAAAATTATTAAAAGATATTTTTGATAAATTTCTTATGGATAATCCAACATGCATTAATAAACACAGCTTTGATTTGGTTCAGCGAATAATTCAGTGGAAAAACATTTCAGGTTTATATGCTTATGATTTTGAAGATTTGTATAATAGTATAGATTTGGACAGTTTAAAAATTAAAATAATAGGGTTTTTAATAGATTTAATTTTTCAGGTATTGATCAAGATTACTTCAATGATTTGTTAAAATTTATTGTATGTGAAAATTATTTGTTTCACGGTAAAAAAGTTTACAAACTGGGGAGATTCCGATAGGGGGAAGTTGCAGTTCAATTTTAGCGGATATTTATTTATTTATGTATAAAGAACAATTAGCAATATCTAGAAACATTAAATGTTTCAAATATACTGATGACATTTTACTTATTTTATGTAATGAAGTGAATAATTATCATTTCAGTAACTATCCTAACGGCTTGAGTTTAAAACCGGCTACAAATTGTTGTAATAACGTAAATTATTTAGATATTAACATTGTTTTTAAAAATGGGGAGTCAAGTACTGGTATTTATGATAAACGACACAGTTTCAATTTTGATACACTAAAAATGGCTATATTTTGGTTCTAACGTACACATATCTATTTATAGAAATATTTTTATCAATGGTTTAAATCGTATAAATAAATTGATTTCAAATACAGATAAAAAGATTGTCGAATTTTTTTATTGATATGACCAGGGTGTAGGTTATAGTTATCCTACGAGGTTTTTGAACAGATTACTATGGGACTTCACAAAAAGCAAGAAATTTTAGATTGCCGTTGAAAATAGTTTAATTCAAAGAAAGGTTTAACTGTTTGTTTAACTGTTTAAGAACTGTCCACTTTCATTTGAGGTTTGGTACGAAGTATCGCCGACCTATGCTTTTTGACTTTTTGTTTTTCAACTAGGTCGTGGCGGGGTTTTTGGTGAGTGTTACCGGTATAAAATTAGTTTAAACCGCACTGTAAGTCACAAGTCTTACGGCCCCGTCTTCGTAAGTTTATTTTTGGTTTTTTCCTTCTTGTTTAGTTTCTATGTTCCTATGTTCTTATGATTGACTTAAAATTTTTTGTTTAGCGTTTGTTGTTCTATCTTTGTTAGTTTTCAAGTTTGTTCACGAGATATGTTGATTTTTTCTTGTTTAGTTTAATATTTTATTTTTTATCAGTTCTCTAAAATTGTATATTATGGTGTATTTTTTCGATATTTATGTATGTATTTTAAAGCAAATTTTTAAATATGAATGACTATTCGCAATACCATAAAAAGGAAACGCAAACTCTATATATTCAAATTTTTAGATGTACTTGCGGTATATATTGAGCAATCGTTTGTTTTTAAAAGGGGAAAAATTTCTAATTTTTGAAGGAAATGCAAATAAATTTATACTCACTCTCTATCGTCACATAATTTCCTTACATGTTTGCCCCTTCAAAGTCAAATTAAAAATGACCTTTCTTGCAACATAAAAAGGACTTTGAGGGGTTCAACAAGACGTGAAAGAAAGACCTTGAAAGGGAGGGAGCAGTCACGTGATTCGGAAATAGATTCTAATTGCAGGGGGACATTGGTCAGGGACACAAATTGTCGGGAATTAGTCAACTCAAGAAAGTCGGCCGGCGAAATTTTTCGACCATATGTCATCAAATCAAATCTATTAGTTAGTGCGATGTGCTGCCAATACTAGCTTTGTACTAATTGAACAGAGTACGATCTATCGACGTCATAATAATGTCAGTGGGCGATTACCGATATTCTGCCGATAATTTGGAAAAGCGGCCGAAAATATTTCGACATCCTTTGCTGTCTGGGTAGTCATCGTGAAGAATTACAAGTTTTTTTTTCTAACGTCAACCATCTATGTAGGAGTGGCATCGGCATAAAATGCCTATGTTGAAGGAAGGCTTGCCATTATTAATTTGCAAGCATGAATTATGAAAGTAATTAGGTGTTTCCTACTCTTCCACAGAAATGTAATTTAACATTTTTTCAAAGGCTTTTTTAGAAAGTTTGTTCTTTCTGCGAACCTTAATTAGTGGTGGCACCGGCTTAAAATATAGACTGTGCAGTATCAGATATTGTCAACATTTATTTGCAATCATTACTTTTATTTTTGTAGCCTCTTTAATAGCATAGAAGTTGTAATTTGATGTGGTTTTTGCTCTTGCAATCCTGAAGTGATAGTTGAATGCGCAAAAAATACGGCTTATGTTTGAACAGGTTCCTTTTCCACCAGTTTGAAATCATTAATCCTTTTAATAGGTTTGTTTATCATAAGATGCATAAAAAACGTAATATAAAACATTTCTAGAACGCTTTCCGTTGACTTAATCCTTTGAAATTTGAAATATTTTTTCGTGGTTTTCAGAAAGCATTTGCATTTTTTAAGTAATTATCATGCAAATTTTCAAAATTTTAGACACCTCAGTTGTACAAAAAATGCAATTTCGAATAATTTTTATCTCTTGCAGCCACCAGATGGTAGTGAAAAAACATAAAATATATACTGTTTTGAAGCAGGGACAACCATCATCAATTTTCAATCATTGATTTTTAAAATCGATTTGATGTTTCCTGAATAAAGTAATTATAATTTAGAACGTTTTTAATACGCTTTTCACACAATTCACTATTTTTTATTTTTTATCTGTCTTTGGAGTTTTACTTTTTATAAATAACTACCATGCCAAATTTTAAGTTACTTTCTGAGATTGGTTACAAATCGCTATTTATAACGTTTTTAGAAAGATTTTTCCAAATTTTCACCAATTTTAAATTTTGATTTTTTTAAATAAATGCTGTTAGACATTATTTATATCTAACTAGTAACTACTATTCCAAAGCTCATGAATCATCTCCCTACATTAACACAACAATCGTATTTTTAGAGCGTTTTTTTTTCCTACTCCCCTTCGTGGTAGTTTCAACCGATATAAAATGTAGCCTGTCTTGCAGCAATGACTGTCACCACCATTTTTACTTCATTATTTTTAAATCGGTTAGGGAAGTGCTAAGATCGCACAGAAAACGCATTTTCGAGCTGTACTATTACTTTTTTAGAAATCTTTTTTTTTTGTGTATCTCCACCCCCCTTTTAAATTTAACTTTTTTTAAGAAATGGTCTTAGAGATAATTTCTATTTTATAGATAACTACTGTGCCAGGTTTCGTGTTTCTAGATTCTTCCATGACAAAAACGCACATCAATTTAGAACGATTTTGCATCTCCGAGGTGGTAGTGTCATGGAGATAAAATAAAGCCTACATAAGAGCAATAGCTGCATCGATCATTTTCCCACAGTCATTTTTAAATTGTTTTGATACTTAATAAATTATAAATAAAAAGCTATTTACACCGTTTTTTAGAATGCTTTTATGCACATTGCCACTCATTTTATTTTATTTTATTTTATTTTATTTATAAAATCTTCTTAAAGATCATTTATATCTTATAAGTAAATAATATAGCAAACGTTATGTTTCTAAGCTCTTCAATAACACAAAACTTGCATTTTTATAAATTTTTTGCTCTTGCAACTTCCTCTTTGGGGTAGTGACACCGACATAAGTTGTTGGAACAAGGACTGTCAGTATCATTTTGCTATCACTATTTTTAAATCGGTTCGTTACTTCCCGAGATTGCTTAAAAATCGCATTATAAAAGGTCTTTAGTACAAACATTCTTCATGCCATTTACCCCCCCCCCTTTAAAATGTAATATTGTTTTAGGAAAATGACTTACAGATTATTTATAGCTTATATATAATTAATATGCTAAATTTCCTGTTTCTAGGTCCTTTAGTAACTCAAAAAATTGCATTTTTAGAAATTTTTTGCTCTTGCACCCCGGTTGGGTTAGTGGCATCGACATAAGTTATAGATTATGTTTGATTCGAGGCGAACACCTTAATTTTGATACTATTACTTTTGAAGTCGTTTCGGTAGTTCCGCAGATTACCCCCGACAAATGAAGAAACTTTACCCTTTATAATATAGTTGTAGATAAGATCAATATTTGGGTTTTTTAAATAAAAAAATCATTTAAGAAAAATCTTAATTGTACAAATACTTTATATTTATTCTGAAATACTGTTTCGAATTATTTGTTATACACATTAAAATTATTTTTTAAAGAAATTGAGTTGTTGTCGTTAACATAATTAAACGAGGGAAAAACATTTAATAATGTATACTTTTTTTTAAAAAAAGTTCAAGTATGTCTTATTAGACGCAAAAGAAAGTTAAATTATTTTATTGTGACCTTGTATAATTTTTTTTTATTTGTCAAATAAAATGTTACAGAAACATATTGAACATTATTCATTTTTAAACACTGTGGCATTTGACTTCCCACGTTTTTATCAGTTTGAAAAAAAAAAGAGCCCCAGTTGTGAACCATAACAAAATATATGTTTCATCCTGAGCATCTGCTCAAGACAATTTGATATATGAATTATTAGATTTATTTTATGAAAAGTTCCCTTACTTTTTATCATACAGTTAGAAAAAATATTTCGTTGAAGAAAGGTATTGTTATAATATATTTATCACACATCACAAAAAAAAAAAAAAAAAAAAAAAAAAAACAATTATTTTTTATATTTTTCTAAAGAAAAAAGTATATTGAACATATTTACCCAAAATTAAAAAAAAATATATTTAATTTTAGCAAAATAATAATAATAATAATAATAATAATAATAATAATTTATAATTATCTTAAAAGGCAATACAACGGAAATGACGATTGAAAGAGAATTCCACAAAAATGGTCTCTGAAGTGGGATATAGACGAACGCCCACAGAGATGGAAATATTTTTTAAATATCATGGAAGCCGATATTTTTTTTTTAACTGTGATGGAATGTCAAGCCCACAAAGCTTATTCAGAAGAGATGAAATTTTGCGATGAAATTTCTATCAAAGTGTATGAAGCTGAACATCTGATTATGAAGTGAGTTTATTATTTTATTCAAAATTAATAGATTTAAAGGAATTAGAAATTTCTTTGAAAACAAAAAAATCATCTAGTATTAAGACATTGCATAAATTAATTTTTGGAGAAATCGGTGACAGAAATAACAGAAGTAGAATTCGGAATTTTACTGGGTTTTCGTTTGAAGTAGATTCCAATGAATATAAACAAAATTGAAAGAAAACAAAGATAATTTTTCTGTCAACGATTTGATAGCCATTTGCAATGTTTTGTGCATAAAGAATTCGGGAACTTTTAAAGAAATTGCTGCCAGAATGATGATTTAATTAAAACTAGAAATATTTCAAAAGTTTTTGAGAATAATGTAAGAAATGATTCTGGTAGTTCTAGCTGTGAAAGTAATGAAAACCAGGAAATTCTAATTCTTGATTATGTTATTAAACCTAATATTTCTATAAATGATATAGAAACGATGATAATGATGTTTGAAGGTACTGAATTACAAAATATTCAAAAGTGGCTTGCATATTTTGAAGATTTTGTTTCATTATTTAATGTTAGTGATTTGCACAAATTGATTTTGGCTAAACGCCGTATGACAGGCAAAGCTAAATTATTTATTGAAAGTGAAATAAAAATTAATTCGTGGTCTAAATTGAAAGCCTTACGCATTTCTGAATTTGGTCAAACGTGCAACTCAGCTGAATTACATGAATTGCTATCCAAAAGAAAAATTAGATCACATGAATTGTTAAATGAATATTTTTTTTAAATATGAAACAGTTATATTCAAAAGTCAATATTGAAGATTCTGCACTTATTCAGTATGAAATAAATGGAATCAACGATCCCATTTTCAAAAAATCTTTTTTGTACGGTTGCTCCAATATTGCTGAATTTAAACAAAAATTAAATATCTACGTAAAAATAAGGTCAGAGTACGAAAATGCAAAATCTCATAAATATGAAGGAGCTAAGCCTAAAATTATATCAGAAGTTGAAGTTAAGAACAAATTTAAGCCTGTAATTCCAAATATGCGTTGTTTTAATTGTGGCGGGGATAATCATAAGAGAATTAACTGTGTAAATAAGGGTAAAGGGCCGCTTTGTTTTGCTTGTAACGCTTATGGTCATAAATCATTTCAGTGTAATCTAAAGATACAAATGTTAAAAATGCTCAGTCAGAAGTAAACATTATTACATCCCAAGATTTATTTCTGAAAGAGATAAAGTTTTATTCTTTGCTTTTAATCTCTTTAATAGATACTGGTAGCCAAAAGACTCTGTGAAAGATAAGTATTTATGATAATTTGAAGACATTGTTGTATTAAATACTACGAGTAACACTTTGACCGGTCTAGGAAGCCTCAATTAAACCAGAAGGATGTTTCAATTCAGAAATCGAAGTAGATGGTTCAAAATTTAAAGTTACCATTTTTGTCGTTAATGACAATTGCATTAATTTTGATTTAATTATTGGCACTGATGTTATTCATCAAGGTACATTAACTATTTCTGAGAATGAAGTGAAACTGTTTAAAGCTGAAGTTCAGTCTAATGACTTTTTAGTTAATATTGTAATTGTTTTGGATGAGCCTAAAATTGATTTAAGTCACATTGCTTTCAAAAATTTACGTTCAGCAAAAAAAGTTACGTTTTTACTTTACCTCTATAATTGAGAATTATGTGCCAATTAAAACTAAAACTGTCGATGTTAAAATGAAAATTAATCTAACTGATGAAATCCTAGTTTATTCTTCCCGTCGAAGGTTACCGCCACGTGAGAAAAATATAGTCGAAGACCAAATTGAGGAGTGGTTAGCTCAGGGAATCATTCGGAAAAGTTCTTCTAATTTTTCTTCGCCGGTTGTGTTAGTTAAGAAAAAAGATAACACAATGAGACTTTGTGTTGATTACAGACATCTTAACAAAAAGATGCCAGTCCCCCTTGCCAGTTATAGATGATGTAAAAGACCAATTACATTCTGCCGAAGTATTTACCACCATAGATTTGAAAAACGGTTTCTTTCATGCAGATGTTGAAGAAGACTTGCGGAAATAAACCTCTTTTGTCACTCATGAAGGACAATACGAATTTTTAAAATGTTCATTCGGGTTGACCAATAGCCCTAGTGTTTTTCAAAAGTATATTTATAATGCATTTCGAAACCTTTTTAAAAGATCGAAACCTATTAAAAATTCAGATATTACTTAACATACAATTAGGACTCCTTTAATAGGGATTAATTACATAATTAGTGTTGTTTAGAATAAAAGAAAAAAAGGAAAATTATAAACATCATAACTATTGAATCTGTTCAGTAAAAAATAGATTTGTGAATATATTTCTCTGTCCTTCCTTTGCTTTTCGCAAATCTAAAGAGCTACATCCTAACACATTTAAGATTCAATTCATTTTCAGAAATGCATAACATTAACAGGCATTCTCACTCAGAAAATATGTAATCGAATGGCGTTAAACTTTTTTTTCATAAAAGCGATGTCATACCTTTGAGAAAATAGTATTAAAGCTACATTTTGAATCGAATTTTTGGTTACAACTTCACGGAAAAGAAACACTTGACGCCGTGACAATAATAGCTTTATTTCTTTCTAACCGATGACCAGGCCCAGGTTATCTCAGTTAGATACCTGGTATCGGGGGGGGGGCGCCTAATTGTCACGTAGCGGCCGCTTCGCATGCCATCCTTTTTTCAGTACTTGTTTCTTGTTTGAGCATACCTTGTTTCGCTTGTTACTTAACGTTATATCCTGTTGTTTGAACTGCAAATGGCTACTCAAGTTGGTCTCGTAATTTAGAGCCTTGATCAGATTACGTGTCCTTCACCTGGCCATGCTCCCCCAGAGGTATAATTCACAGGTAACTTTGAGAACTTTGCACCCACGGCAGATTTTACATATACCAGATGCCATTAGCGTACATGACGGAATTGTAGCTGGCAAATTGGCGAACCTCTAAGACCACCGGGGTCGGCTATTTACATTTAGTGCTTTGTTGGTAATCTTTGTGGTTTATTGCAAATTGGGTTAACTATGTGATTTGTTGCCACACACCTAGTACCCATCATACCAGACGAAATGGGGCTGGATATTTTTAAACCTAAACGGTAGTACTGAACTTAGCTGAAAGCGGGGTCAATTTTGAGGTAAATGAAAAGATCAGAAAATGGCCTAAAAGCTAAGTCATACCGCTGAAGGGATAATTTTGTGCCGAATAGCAAGGCAGACAAGAGCGTTGCAGAACCGGACCCGCTCTAATGGGACAGCCCACGGAGCCAGTTTTTCTCGGAGAGGTATGGTAAAAAGGCGGGATCTTGACAAGAATAGCTTATATGTCGACAGGTAATTAATTTCTCAAAAATGGAAAACGCGATTCCAAATGAATTCATTTCTAAAATTTGTTCGATTATGTTCAGCTTCGATTTGGCTCAAACATGCAAAAAAAAAAAAAAAATAATAATAAATGCAAGTCTGATTTCAGTTGGCACGAATAATAAATGCAAGTCTGATTTCAGTTGGCACGAGTCTGCAGAAAAAAAAAATAAGCAAACAAGTCCAATGTGTCATGTCTCTAAGATGGGCATATTCAATTTCTGTATTGATGTTATGAACAATAATGACTCTTGACAAACATTTATGCTTATTCTAGTTAAAGACATGTTTTTTACCGGCCAAACCCAATTTCAAGCGAAATTGAATTAAACTAAGCCAAAGTATTTTATCCTAACGCCAAATGGATAAACTAGTTTTTCTTAGGCCAAATTTGTTTATATAAATACTCATAGGGTAAACTAGTTTTTCCTAGGTAAGATGGTAATCCTTCATTTTCCCCTTCATACTTAACCATTAAACCTCCTAAATTATTCAGGGAATCGCCTTATCAGAAAGAACCTATATCCAAAATTTGAAGCAAATCCGTAAATTCTGCGTCAAAACCATTTATCTAAATTATGGGGGGGGTTACCTACATTGCCCTTTCTTTTAAATTTAAACAATAAACATACACAACTAATCACGGAGGAGCCTTATCAGAATGATCCTATCTCTAAAATTTTAAATGAAAACTGATAATTCTGCATGATGAATCCATTTCTCTAAATCCGTGGTGAGGATTAGCCTCCCGTTCGTCCCCCTTTATTCTTATCCAGTGAATTCCCAAAACTAATCAGAAAAGTACCTTATCAGAATGAACCTACATCCAATATTTGAAACAAATCGGATATTTCCATCAAGAGTTATCGCGTTAATACGCGTACATACATGTGTACATACATGTGTACATACATACATACAGAACCTGTGAGCCCATTATTTCTCTGGCTTTGACACCCGTGAGCTAAAAACACGTAAAATTACATTGGCCTAGGATAAACTAGATCAGCCTAGGACAAAAAAGAATGTTGGCGCTGAATTCAATAAAAAAAAACGCCAAAATGAATTGGCCTAGGATAAACTAGTTCAGACCAATAAACAGCGGGCTAAACTCGTATATAATATAAGAGTTAGGTCAAACTAGTTTGGAATAGGAAAAACTAGCTTGTCCAATGGGGCTTAGGATAGATTAGTTTGGCTAGTAAAAACTAGTTTATCCGATGGGCGTTAAGATAAACCGGTTTGGCCTATCAAAAACTAATTTATTCGATAGGCGTTAGGATAAATTAGATTGGCCTAAAATCGGGTTTGGCCTGTAATATATATATATATGCTTTTTATTGTATATGACAGTAGCGATGTCATTATGTAAATCATAATTTAAAATAATACATAAAATACAAAAGTATTAATAATAATAGAATTAGTATGAGGATGTTTTTCCTCTACAAATTTCTACATAAAAAGTGTATTATACATATCTTTAACATTTGAATTACAGTGACAATTAATAAGAGATATTAATTTTATTTACCATGCATTCAAAGCTGATAGAATACATAAAAAAGTACAATTTCAACAGATTTTTTTTTCTCAGATTGAATACATTAGGCAGCTCCTAATCGTTTTTTTTCAACGAAACACTCGACGTAACCTTAAACCCGTAGCACACAATTCACAGTAGCGATTCATAGAATAATTCACTGGATTTAGCTTTTGATGATACAAACATATTACTTAAAAATGTAAAAAAAGTAAAAAAAAAATGGATTTTAAAGTATTTAAAGTTTCAATATGATTTACAAAAATTTTTAGTGCCTAAACGGATATCAACAGTATTTCTTAATGGATTGTTTAAAGTTCAAATCATTCATTTGTTTCTGAATTCTGAATTTTGATTTTTAAATGGTAACAGTTTCGTTTGTTTTATCGGTAATCTCATCCTGGTACATGGTTGTTTTTAATCTCGAATTTAAAACTTTACAATTATACAGATTTTAGAGAAAATGAAGAAGCTATGATGCAATGTATGTGGCACAATGCATATTATTATAAGTCCTTAATTAATAAAATAAAATGCCTAGCATGACTGCAAAATGTTTTCTTACGGAAGATTATCAGAATCCGGATCAGTTCACGCCGAAAGTATTACACACTTTGCACACTTTGCGCTAATATATATATATATATATATATATATATATATATATATATATATATATATATATATATATATATATATATATATATATATATAATATATATATATATATATATATATATAATATATATATATATATTATATATATATATATATATATATATTAAAATATATATGTATCAATGATTTAAAAAATCTAACCCTATATTTAAAGTCTTATCTGAAAATCCAAATAAATCCCTTTTAGAATAATGTATTCATTTGATATACATTTTAAAATGAAAATCTTCACTGAATACCACTTATTAAATGTATGCTATTACGCCAAAATTCTCAATAAGAATCTGTCACAAAGTATATTCACAAAATTTAAATTGAAATCTTAAAACAATATATCAAAATATAATGTATTTGAAATATATGTAACGAAACAGATTGATTTAAAATCACAGATATCAAATGTCAAATATATCTTTGGATTATATAAAGGAAAAACGAAACAAATGCCAAAAACCCTCAAGCGACTGATGCATCCACATATAACTGACATGAAATGTCAAAAAAATTGAGGATGATATCTTTCGTCTTTTATCGATGACATTTCAAGATTTATCACACACTCACACATTCATAAACGTTATATATAGTAAATTTTCAGAGCCCTTATGTATATATAAATCATTAAATTAATTACAAATGCAGCACATTGAAACATGGAAAAAATAAATTAAAATGAATATAATCTAAATTTCCAGCAACAAAGTAGAATCTTTAGACCTACACATACTTTGAAACTTAAATTAAACTGCGTTGTTTCATCTATGTATTATCCATAAAAAAGCAAAATAATACGAATTTTGAGCTCCCAACAAACATACAACCAAAATAAAATTGAGAAAAACACTCATAATAACGTTGTGAAAATGGATAAAAAAGAAAAAAAAAAACACAGCATACACTTTAGTAATTTAATGTAAGATTACAGTTTTCGCAAAAAGCTTACTTTGCAAGTTATAAGCCGAAAACCCCATAAATCTCCGTTTTTTAGTGATTGTTGGCAGATTTTTTATATTTGTCAAGGAAAAGTTTGTAGCAAATATTTAGATTCGTGTTCAACACCCACGACAACACAAAATAAGATACCAAAAACCGATAAGTTACTAAATTACATAAGAATTTTCCACGTTAAATGTTTTTAGAAGGTACGTTTACTGAATTAAAAATGCAGAATGTTTCAAAACTCTCACATTATCAAAATCAGGTAATTTTTTTTTCAACTAGGGAATTCTTATTATTCCACACGTTAAAGTACACTTTTTCTCACAAATCTAATTTAACGATTATACATAACGTCATCTGAATTAATATGTATGCTTCATAATTTAAAAAAAGAACTATTTTTACATAAGTTTATTATCTTAAGCAGAACAGAATTTTAACAAGTAAAACTGATATTTTATTTATTTATTTATTTATTTTTTCCTTTACGAAACGTTAAAATAATCTAAATAAATCATTGTTCATACTATATGAAGATGTTATAAGATTATATTAAATATTTGTAAGAATATCTCTCATTATATTTTTTCGGCTATATTATAAAGGGCAAACATATCTATGACTAACGCTGATTTTATTTTCCAAATACTAAATTTTTCCGACAAAATTCTGGTTTTTTTCAGTTTTCTCTACTGCATTTTTTAAATTTCTTCACATCGCACCATTCCAATCTTTACAACGTCACATACAGAAAAATGTCATTTTAAAATGCAGTTTGTCTTGGAAACTATATCATACTTTATTTTTTAAATATTAAATTTTTGTAGTTTTTTATTTTATTTCTCTAATGGTGCCAACTTGAGTACACCATTTCAGTGAGAAGTAATGAAAAATAGGAGATTACTGAATGCTTTTGTTGTGTTTTTCTCACAGCAATCGAAAAAAAAATACCTTCTACGTCAAGAATATCGTCTGGTATAAAAGCTTGTGATTTTGGTTTTCTTTTTTTTACTTATCAATTACATGATTGTTTATTTAAATCAAATTTATTTTACAAAACATACATCATTTTCTTTTTATTAAAATGTACTTTTAAAGAATATTCGCGTTCTAAATTCTAAGCTTTTAGTTAAGCCGCATCGAAAAACGGAAAAATGCAATTTTACTAATTTGCGTGAAATAAAATTTTCTGAATTTTGAAAGGAAAAAAAATGTTTTCTGATAAGACATGGAGCAACTAAACGAAAAAAAGCATATACATTATTAGGAAATCGATTCATTTTGCCCAGTTTCTTATATGACGAAATAGCATTTTGTTTTGTTACTGTATTGTTTCCAGTTATGACGTTGCATATAACTTTATTTTTTGTATATTATGCTTATGCAAATGACGTCATTTTAGGTAAAAAAGTGCGCATTTCATTTTTTTTAAACTGACATATAAGTTGTACAAATGTATAATTTTTCTCCAGTGACTTTGAATTCCTTCCCTGATGGAGAGGCGCGACTTTTAAAAGTAATATTAGTCGTTTTTTTTTAAGAATAGCGACAAACAGTGTGTCTATGTGTGCTTAGATCGGATGTCGTCGTCGAAAAATATTGAAATTTATAGCACAGAACTTTGCGATTTTCTGAAATGTGAATCCGATTCGGCGAGTTAGATAACTAAACAAAGATGATTTTAGTAATAATTCTAGGTAGAAAAATAATAATAATAATGTGTTACAATTTGCAAATTCTTTTCTCTCAGATTCTCAATTAACCAGATTTTTTTTTGCTATTTTAAGACATCTACTATAATTTTAACAAATTAACAATTTACTTACTGTAATTTTGCATAATTTTCAGATAATACGAATTATAAATACGATTCCTTACTTACAATGAAAAAATATACATATAATCTATATATTAAAATTTCAAGATTGTTTTTACTAACCTTTCCTAAGTTTTCCCTTCCACAAATTTTACTAATAATAATTTAAATTCAAAAATGTTCAGTTTTTGGTCTGCTCGCACGATTATTTTAAAAATATCCTTATTTTTAAATTTTAATTTTAAAAGCTTTTTATGGAATTTCTTCAGGATGTTGACAATTGGATCGTTTTTATTGTTTGAACGGTCAGTGTGTCGTATTGCTCTTGAAAACTTATATTTTTCTTAATAATGTTGCTACAATTCCACATTCTTTTTCATTCAGGATAAAAACTTTATTAAGTGAGCAATTTTTTAAAGAAATTGATCATTTACTTAAATAAAACTATTTTACCACATGAAAAAATGTGGCTGACAAAGATGCATTCAAGTTTTGGAGTTAATTATTTTAAAACGATCAAATTAATATATCATTTTTAATTTCTACGTTTTTTTCGTTTTGAGAAAGTTATTAATTTTCCTTATATCAACGTCAATTTTTCTAATTTTAGATTTTGAAAAAAAATAGATTTTTGGCTTTTATTTAAATAAATTTATTTAAACCTTTTTTTCATCATTTATCAACGTCAATTTTCTAATTTTAGATTTTGAAAAAAAAAATAGATTTTTGGCTTTTATTTAGATAAATTTATTTAAACCTTTTTTTAAAAATTTTATTGCAATTGCAATTTGGATTTGTTTATTAAAGAATACATAATAAAAAAAAAACATATTAAATGAAATCGTCTGTGATATTTGCGATCATACTTACCCACTTGTTTAATATCTCATTGTAAAATATGCCATGTATTCATCTAGAAATGCGAGTATCTATTTGAAATAATATTCGAATACTGCTAAACGAAAAAAGAAAAGTAGTAATCCATAAGAAATAATCACTTTTAATCCACATCTTATTTATTTATTTATTTATTTTGGATTTTTAAAATTAGATATGAATTTTTTAAAATGATTATTTTCGATAATATGTTTCAATAACATTTAAAACATTTTGATTATGCGAATACATCGCTTATCCTTAACAATCTTTTTTCCAGAAATATAACTTAAAAGCAAATTTAATAAAGGTACCTATTTAAGTAATAATTAATAACTTTAAAAATGCTATTATATAAATTGTAAAATGAACTTTGAATGGAATTTTTAATGCTTCGTTGGTTTCGTTAATTTATGTAAATATGTAAACCCGATTTTGTTTTAAACAAATAATTAATCTCTAAAAATGAACACATAAACCTCCGAAATTGCTGTACACTTTTATCAAAGATAATTAATTCTCCATTCTATTATGTAGCGAAAAACTCTACAATAACTCAAAATTTTCATTTTTACACGTCGGCTATTCAACTTATTTTCAACTAATTTGGGAGGCATATGTCTAACAAAAGCAGTTAAATGACTGCAAAAAGGAAATATTATTTAAGTATAATGGAGCGTAATATGTTGATGCCATGTTGAAACATTAATTTTTAGAGTCGTTCCTTTTTTATCTTGTTAACTGTTTCTATTTCCCATTTTCTTTTCTATATTATATATATATATATATATATATCTTACAAAGTATTTTCATCCATTTTGCATGAAAATAAACCTTTATTATATATTACATACAGAAAAAAAATATTTCTTTTCAGTTTAATATGCATTAGCTAATAAATAGTTATAAATTCCTTTAACAAATATATTATAGAAAATGTACATACTTACATGAAGACTATTTAAAATTTAAAAAAAAATCATAGTGACGTAAAATTTATTTATTTTTATTTTAATATCACAGACTTTCGCACAGTCATCATATTTAAAAAGTATCATATATATATATATATATATGTGCGTGTATATATATATATATATATATATATATATATATATATATATATGTGTATATATATATATATATATATATATATATATATATATATATATATATATATATATATATATATATATATATATATATATATATATATATATATATATATATATATATATATGTATATATATATATATATATATACATATATATATATATATATATATATATATGTATGTATATATATATATATATGTGTATATATATATATATATATATATATATATATATATATATATATATATATATATATATATATATATATATATATATATATATATATATATATATAAACACCAGTTGACCCAATTGGCAGTTTTCCGTGGTTTTGCTTGAACCATGGATTTCCTTGCATAAATGTGAGTTAGGAACACTCCCATGGAGGGCACACCCTCTTTAGGGCCCATATTCCAAGTGTAGATTAATTGGCCGTCATAAACACAAACAAACTGTCCCGACCTGCATTGCCCGAGCTCGTAATGTAATGCCTCTTCATGGGATCCGAAATTTGTATTACAAACCTACACAGAGAGGTGACTGACCCTTGTTCAGCTGGAAAATTGATTAAAGTCACAGGTTAAAGGTTCGAATTTTTATTTTCTCATATTTAAATATTTTTATTCAAAAGTAATTGATAATTAAATAAAAATTAAATTATGTCTTAAATATTAGGAATTTTCTATAAAATATTTAGATGAAAAAGCAATCACACACCCATCATAAACTGTATTACTGAAAAAGTAATAATAAACCTTTAGGCAAATTCTTCTATATTGACTTTTTTTCAATAGCACTATTCAGAAAATTAATTTTAATCTAGTAAAGTCTGTTTTTAATATAATCCTGTAATTAAAGAAAAAAATATTCCAGAGCTAGAGTTTGGAAAGGCCAACATGTACAGTGGGAAAATGAAACAAACAGCTACTATATTCCATTGCATATTTAGAAATTTAGGATTTCTTCTGATTTCGTTCTCCTGAAGAATCCCTATTCGTCTCTGTCTTCTGTCTGTCAGTCTTTCACAGGGTCCATACACAAAAACTGTATAATACACAATACTTTTTTATACTGACAACTGAGCAGCGCGTGTCACACGATAAAGCATAAAAGATTTAAAAAGTCATTTATTTCCACTAAACTAATTTTTTCGATGTTTTCCATTCTTTTTTTGCTATTTAAATTTTAAACGATAACCTTAATTTGAACGTTTCCTGTTGAGATATCATATCTTGGAAATACAGCACCTATCTAGTAAACTAAAGGCCCTCAGTTCGTTCCTCAGCGATAGAAGTTTGAAATTTTTATATTGAGATGGATTTAATTAAAAGAAATTTCGCATTTTTGCCAATTTAAGGATTTATAATATTAGTGTTTCATTCACTAACATTCATAATGTTTTTTTAATTCAATTTTATTTTTCTTGTTTAAAAACTATTGAGATTTATTTATGATTCAGCATTTTAAAATTTGTTTAAATATTTTTTTTTCGTTTTCAGAAATTTAAATTTTTATTGATTTTTCCATTATTTTTTTCCATTAAAAATATGGAATGTCGTATTTTATTTTAAATTTTCGATTAGAACCTTTTAAATTTGATTAGAAAAGTAATTTTCTTTTATTAATAGTTTTAAATTAAACATGTTGGTGCTACAATCTGTGTAAGAATTTATTAATTATAAATTGACAATTTTCATTTATTTGTTAAAGGATACATTGTTGAAAAAAATATTAAGGGAAATTTTTCCGGGCGATCTGCGATTAAACTTACCCATTTGTTTAATCGCTCATTCTAAAAATTGACATGAAATAATATTCTAGTAAAATAAATATTGCTAAGTGAAAAAAGAAAAGCAGACATTCATATAATATAAGCGCTATTAATCAATACCTTATTTCATTTATTTATTTGTTTGTTTTGGATTTTTTTAAACTATTTGTATTTTTGGGATGTTTGCTTTAGCAAATGTGTATCAAAGTAATTGAAATCATTAGACTATGCGAATACATCCTTTTTTCTTAATAAAAATTATTTTTCCCAAGGAATACAACTTTAAAGCAAATTAAAAAAAATGTACATATTTAAGTAAGACTTGAAAGCTTTAAAAATGTTATTATGTAAATTGTAAAATAAATTGGATTTTTTTTTTTCGATTTCGTTAATTTGGTTAAATATGTAAAACCATTTTTGTTTTAAACAAACAATTATTTCTAAAAATAAACATATGAAACTCCGAAATTGCTCTACTCTTTCATCATAGATAATTAATTTTCCGTTCTATTATATAGCGAAAAACTCATTCATTTTTACACGTCACCTATTGAACTTATTTGAAGCTAATTCAGGACTCGTATGTCTAACAAAATAACTGCAAAAAGGACATATTATTTTAAATTAACGAACGTATTACTTTGATGCTATGTTCAAAGATTAATTTTCAGCGTTGTACTTTGTTTTGTTAATGGTTTCTCTTTCCCAATATTTTTTCTGTGCGCAAATAATGTAATTCCATCCATTTTGCATGAATATAAACATTTACATGTACTTTTAATTGTTATCTTATTTTATTTATTTATTTATTTATGTATTTTGAGCTTTTTAATTAGATTTGCATTTTTGAAAATGCATATATTACGAAATATGTTTCAACACAATGTAAATCAATAGACTATACGAATACATCGCTTTTTCTTAATTTAAATAAATACTTTTTTTCATGAATATAACTTAAAAAGCAAATTTAATAAAGGTACCTATTAAAGTAATAGTTAATATCTTTTAAAATGCTATTATGTAAATTGTAAAAGGAATTTGAATGGTATTTTTAAATTTTCGTTGAATTCGATAATTTGTGTAAATGTGCAAACCCAATTATGTTTTAAGCATAGAATTATTTTTAAAAAATGAACATATGAACACCCAAAATTGCTTTACAGTTTTACCAAAGATAAAATTTCTGTCTATTAAGTAGCGAAAAACTCTACAATTACTCAAAATGTTTATTTTTACACACGTCAGTTATGCAAATTTTTAAAAACTAATTCGGTAGGCGTATGTGTAACAAAAGCAGTTAAATAACTGCAAAAAGGAAATATTATTTAAAATTAATGGAATGTAGCTCGTTGATGCGCTATTTCATGTTTAAACATTAATTTTAGCATAATTCCTTTACTTTGTTAATAGTTTTCTTTTCCCATTTTTTTCCTTCGTGTAAAAAATCTATTTAGAAATATTTTCATTCATTTTGCAAAATATAAACTTTTATCATATATTTTTCACAGAAAAAAGTACTTTTTTTTCAGTTTAATATTCATTAGCTAATAAATATTGTAAATTTCTTCCAAAAACATATTATAGAAAATTTGCATATCGACATGAATACCATTTAATTCCATAGTGATATAAAATTTATTTATATTTATATTAATACTACAGCTATTTGCATAGTTATCATTTATATAGTTCTATTTTTATACAGTTATCATTAAAAATATTTTCATAATAAGAAAACTATCAAATCCAACCGGCGTTGCCGGGAGCCTTAAAAAATTTCTTAAATGAACCTGAAATTTATAATGCCGGTACGTATAGAGAGGAGGAAATTAGTGACGGTCTAAATTACCATGACCCGATTCTTGTTCTGTAGAAAAATTCTGTAAAATTACACTTTAAAGTTTTCAGCAATTATTTGTCCCTTTAGTAAAACATTTTAAATTCACAATTAGTAAATATTTAAATTAAAGTTAAATTAAATTAATTAAATTAATTAAATTAAATTAATTAAATTAATTAAATTTAAAGTTAAATTAAATTAATTTTAATTAAAATTTAAATATTGAATAGTTTGAATTTTTATTTAAAATTTTTAGAAGTAAAAGTAATTACAAATACATGATAAAATGCAATGCTGAAATAAGAAATATAAAAATTTTTAGTGCTACTATATTGATTTAAAAAAAAAGTCTTATTCAGCAAATTTATTTTCTGATACATTAAAATCTGTTTATAACGGAATCCTGGAATAAAAGAAAAACAAATGCTGCAGTGTGAGAATTTTGTAGTGTTAACATCTGCAGTTGTAAAATTAAACAATAACTATTATAAGCCATTGCATATTTAGAAATTCAGATTTATTGTTTTCATTCATCTGACGAAACCCTATTCGTCTCTGTTTTCTGTCTGCCTGTTCGTCATATTGTCCGTACGCAAAAACTGAATAATTCTGAGACTTTAAATTTTGTGTACTGACAGCTGAATGTATCATACGACATGCATGACACACGATAAAGCATAAAATTTTGAAAAAGTCTACTATTTAAATTAAAATATTTTTTTCTATGTGATCCATTCATTTTTGCGATTTAATTTTTTAAAGAGGATCTTAATATGAGACATCATATCTTAGAAATAACGCTCATATCTGGTAAACTGAAGATTCTAACTTCGTTTTCGTTGCAGGAAGTTTTTGTTTTTATATTAAATCCGATTTAATTCAAAGAAATTTCGCATTTTATTCTTAGGGTTTTGTTCATTTAACATTCATATTATTTTCAATTTTCTTTCTATTTTAAAAATTTTGTGATTTATTAATGATTTAGCAGTTTAAATTTCGATTAAACATTTTTTTAAATTTTAAAAATTAAAAATTTTATTTATATCTCCGCTATTTTTTTCGGATTTTCAATATATATATATATATATAATTTTGCATTTTATTTAAATATTTTGAATTAAACTTTTTTTAATTTGATTAACAAAAATAAGTTCCTTTCATAAATATTTTAAAATTAAATTTGTTCGTGCTACCATCTATGTAACAATTTAATAATTATAAATTAGCAATTTTGAAATATATATTAAATGATTAATTTTTTACGAATAATTTTTTACAAATATTAAACGAAGCCCTCTGTGCAATCTTTGATCAAAGTTACCCACTTGTTTTTATTTCTTTATTTCTGATGGATGCATACAAATGTGACTTTTAAAATGAAACAAAATGTAAATTATTTTACTTTGAAGCAGAATATATTAAAACTGGCCCATCGTGCTATGACTTACCGAACGTTCAGCTTGGTAGGCCAATGTTCTTACCAGTGGACCAAGATGAACACTGTTTAAGTCATTAAATTTAAATTCTTTATCATTGTGTTAAGTACTTATCATGCGCTTCAATGATTGGGGATGAAATAGTTATTTCACCCGGAGAAAAGTGTACTTTTGATGAGAATGAGTTCCGATTTCAATTAATTAGCTAATAACAAAAATTGTAAAATTCTGAAGCTCAAAGGCATCAGGAGAGATTTCGAGCTACTCTCACAAACAAATTGAGCCTCATACATGCTATAGATTTCCTTAGTCATTGTAGATACACAGGCAGATTAAGTGGTGTGTTCTTTCATTAGTATAGATAATTTGGCATCTTCCTCACTTTCAAGCATGTGCTGAGATACATTAAGAGCATTTCCAGTGAAGGCATTCTTTGAAGCTCCGAATTCGCTGAAAAAGACTGAAATGTAAGTAAACCTGTATGTAGCATATCCTTATATAGGAAGTGGCCGAGAGTTTCTGACCTCTCAACTGGTAGATGGCAGGTGCTGGATTCGAGCCCAATCGCGGCCGGCGGTTTAACCGTTCGGAGTTTTCGTGGTTTCCTTCGAACCTTGCGTAATTACGGGTTAGGTTCCCTTAGAAAGACCCCCACTAAGGGCACTCTCTCCCTGGGCTTATACCCTTAGTGTAGATCATCGGCCGACATAATAAAATAAACCAAACCTTATATAGGATACCCTTTAATCCTGCCAAAGGAGTTTTACTAAATAACAAATGAGATATGTTTAATTCCGACGTTAAACATTTAACAATTATTTGCAATTTTTGTGTCACGTAAAATAACGTAATAAAGATACAGTTTACCATTTGTGCATTATTCAAGAAAATAAAGACATTTCTGATTTTTTTCAAATTTGATTATTTATAATGATATTCATGTATAAATATATTTCAAATTATTACACAGCGTAATATACTAGTATATTTTTCTTTAAATGTACACTACGCAAAATGTATTAATCAGAACTGCGTTAGAAATTTTTATCCATTAAACTGATTTATGACCAACAGCCGATGTAAAAAAAATAATAATAATAATAATCTAAAAATATTAGTAAAAAAATCAATTACTGGTCTTTCATTTAAAGTTCAGGTTGCATGCGTGAAATATATCTCGAGAATTTCTGATAAGAGCTTAGAATATCAAGTCTTCTATATTGCAGTACGTGTTCTCCTTTGTTTATTTAGACTCTATTAGCTACATGTTTCGTTTATCTTCACACATATATCTTCCGTACTCCCATTTATTGTACAGCATAACCCAAGGTGTTTGAAAAAATATAAGTTGACTGGGAAGTACAAACGGGACATGTGATACGTTTTTCTCCTTTTGGATTTTTTTTCTTGTAACAAATATGGTTAATAGATATGTTTAAATTATAATTTGAGAACATTCGGTTTGGATATATGCAATATACATAAATAAAATTTAAATGTCTGAAACATTTTGATTGATTACATTTATTCGTAAATTCAAACCTGCCCTGTAATATAGATATTTTAGATTTTCGAATTATAATTAATTCTAGTTACGTATCAAAATTAAATATCTTTATATGTTAAAACTTAATCATGACCGATACGAAGAGGAAGTGTAAAATTAAATTATTATTTTCCATTTAAAATCAATGTTCTATGTCTGAAATATTTTGTCAGGTTATCTATAAAGAGTCTAGATATTGAAGTCCTCTTTATTAGAGGACTTTTACTCTTAATTTATCAGGACGCACTGAAGTACACATTTCTCTCATCTTTGCGCGTATATCTTCGGCTAATCCCATTTGTTGGCTGACATAGAGACAAGCTGGTTGAAAGGACCTAAATTGTCAGTACAAAGAGGAACGTGACTTGTAATGCGGTGCCTAATTTTGTTTCCTTATTAACAATCGTTATTTAGGAATTACCTTCTCCTTACTATTGGAGAAGTTGGATAGAAATTAATTTACTATCATATTGAAATATATGGACTGATGGCAATTAATACAATATTTTGGTTATCTTTTTCTTTTATTTACTTTTAGGTGCATTCTTAGATATGTAAATACGTAGCATCTATAGTCGTCGTCGTTCAGTCCGTCCATCTGTTTGTCCATCTGTGCGAGTGTTCGCTTACAACAGGCCAAAAACTACTCGTATAAATCATTTGAAATTTAAAATATGTAATTTTCGTGTCTTTTAAAATTTTATGAAAATCGGATGTTTAATTCAATTACAGGGACAATCAAAAGCATTACGTTACATTATGACCAATGGGAGAAAAAAGTCTCAAGCGCATTTCAATGATATTACACCTTTTCGAACATAATGAAATTGTTATGCATCTATGAAGTACATACAAAAATAAACATTCTATACAATCTGGAGTGCAAAGAACATTTGTCATTAATTTACAGGGCCATATAAAAATATTCAATTACACAATAGTATATGGGAAAACATTGTTTGAGTCACATTTTAATTATTGTTATTTACACTTATTTAAGATTCCATTTTTTGAAATCGATATATGTTGTGGAGGTTTACTACAAGTTACTTCCTGTATGAGAGAAAGCAGATAGTATTTACAGGGACGCACATAACATTTCGTCTACTATAGTGTATGGAAGTACTGTATACTATTGCACAAGATTTATTATTTTTTTAACTTCGTTATAGTACGAACAAATCTTATTTGTTACATTAAAATAGCAATTCTAATAATATCTGAATATCTGTCACATGCATTCTGGTATAGATTTTTTTTGTTCCATCCTACGTATTAAATGATATATATTCATTTTAGAAAATGTATTTTAAGATTTACTATTTTTTTTTTTTTTCAAAATAATCATAACTACACAAACTCTTTATATATATTCTGAAACATTTATTCCTAGCTTTTTATATTTACGAAAAAAATATTATCAAAAGAAAAAATACTTTGTTTCTTTATAAAATAATAGTAGCAATGATAAACATTTTCTTTACACAAAATGTATAAATTATTTTATTTTTATGACTGTAACGCAGTCAATTGTTATTTATTGACTTCGTCTAAATAAAACATGAAAGAAAGATATTGAACATCATTCATTCTTAAGCATTATGACATTTGACAGCTCTAAGGTTTTATGAGTATGAAGGAAGGAGTTTCAGTTGTGAACCAAAACAAAATCTATATTTCATCTAGAGCTTCTGTTCTGGACAGTTTGATATATGAACTATTAGAGTTGTTTTATGAAAACTTTCCTTTTTTATCATATATTTATGAAAAAGTTCTTTGAAAAGAAGTATTGTTGTATAGAATATATTGTACCACACCATAAAAAATGTGAACATTTCTTAAGAAGACTAGTATTGTTAATGTCTAATAAAAGACAAACTTTATTTTATGAAAATATTTCGATAAAGTTTATCAGTATCAAATTACGAGTAAATGTTGAAATATTACTCAAAAATTCAATTTATTGTTAACATAAAAGCCAGCGCAATAAAAAAAACTCTTATGAATTTATAAAAAAATCTTGGAAAGTTATAATTAAATATGAAAATATGAAAATTTGCATTTTCTACATTAATATTACTGAATTGTTCTCTCTTAAGTATGCAATGATAATATTAATATGAAAAATGTAACAAGAATATTTAATTATTTTCTATCTTTTTACCCCAAATTTTAATTCTTAATCAGTAATTTGTAATATTCTTTTCCATATATATATAATAATTATTATTATTATTACATATATATATATATATATATATATATATATAGCTATATAGATATTTTATTTATTTATTTTGATATAATATTTAATTTTCAGTATACTTATCAAAATTGCCAACAACTTAAGTTTTATGATTCTATAGATACTCGTATTTCTTAAATTACGACATCGCTTTACCGCAACATTGCGACTCTGAGAGTGACGCTATATAACTACATTGTTATAGATGTTGTTTAAAACTGAACGATAAACATGAGATTCTTCAGCGAATGGAAAGTACTTCACATTCTTTTATACCAAATGAGAGCTAAAAAAAGATCATTAGTTGCTAGATACGTAAATTTAATGAAGATTATAGCTTCCTTTTAACAATCAAGTTAAACTTTGGATTATATTAAAGTTGCTTAATTTTACTATTGTAATATCTTTATATTACTCAATTTTAAATTATATATTAAAAATGCAATTATGTGATCTAATATTCTTTAAAAAAAAATGAATACTTTCAAGAATTACATTCATATTTGTAATTAAGTTTTTTTTTTCTTATAATGTTGAAATAACTATATTTTCTGAGCATTTAAGACAAAATGTAGAGAAAACAACCTTGCAATTTTATCCGTTTGCAAAACTCTCAGAGTGCTGTAGGTATTAGTAAGATTCGACAGTAATTAGAGCTGATGATCGATCAGTTCTTGGTTAGTTGTCTATATTCCTTAATATAGTGACTTGTGCACTATAACCCCATTACTTAAACCTGCAATGAAAAAACTTGGATAGTTGTCTGACTTTTTAGCAACTGTTTTACATATTCATCATATATATAATGATATGAATGTATTTTCCAAAAGGGAAAGGATAAATTTCAAATGTATTTCGGACAGCCTAAGCATTACTACTCGTATAGGGTAACATCCCCAGTAATTGGAAACAATAAGGATTTGTCTTTAAACTTACTTCTATTTTCATTACTAAAAAAATAAAATATTTACTTGCAAATATTGTAAAATCAAAGAGTGCATATCTGTGCATCTATTTTGCCCACTAAAAGCAAAAAGATTTGGAAAAGTATTTTTATAAAAATATATTTATAAAAAATTGCTGTAATCACCAGTAATTGGCACTTAGATTTTTATACAATTAAAGTAACTCTTTTCAACAAAACAAAATTGTTGTCAATTAAAATTTAAAATATACTATAAATCAGATAGTAATAAATAGAAATGCATGCCTTTCTTAAGCCAGAGAAGAAACATTTGCAACAAAAATGGCTAATTTGATACAAGTCATAAATGTTTCTCTTTCCTAGGCACTATTGTCATTTAGTAGCATAAATCAAAGTTATAATCTGTAAAGTAATTGAGCATATAACTGGTATATGGTCTTGCATTTTTAAAAGACTGGATATAAATCTTATTTTAGGGCATTTTTGTAGGATGTGCCAATCATTGGTGCATGCCAATTACTGGGGATGTTACCCTACTACAGCTCATATTCAAAAAGAATTAGAATAATTACCTTTTTTTTAGAAATTGAAAATATCGTTTGGTAATTTAATGTCTTTTAATGAAAATATGCAAACGATATTTTTATTAAGAACTTATTGTTGATTAAACATACTTGTTATCTTAAATTTAATATCATTTTTGAAAAGATTAATTGCAAAAAAAATTATTTTGAAAAGTCAAAATATTAGAATATTTATTCAAGTGGTTCAAAATATTAGAATATTTCACATTAATTCTCCTTTAATTAGTACCAATTCTTAACTGGCGGCATCATTGATTAAATTCAGACTATTTTATTTAAAATCAGTATTCTTTTTGCAGTTTGTTTCTTTTTCGTCTTACAATGGGCCGTGTGAGTGATATTCCTGAATCTACTAAACTTCGTATGGTTGATTTGTATTGACACGGTAAAAATCAATGTTTTATAGCGAATTATTCACATTGTTCGCAATCGAGCATTAGTAAAATACTAACACAATATTCAAAAATTGGAAAATTTCAAAATAATCGCCGAAATGGTGGACGAAAACCAAAAACATCTGCTAGAGATGACAGGAAACTGAAGCGTATAGTTAAGAAAAACCGTTTTAAAAGTGTGCGATTCTTGCACCGAAAATGGAAAGAAGAAGGAGTTGAAGTTTCTACATCGACAACATTAAGACGTCTCCATAAATTTAAATTTGAATCTCGTGTACCGAAAACAAAACCTCTCATGACTGCAAGACAAAAGCGTATAAGATTGAATTGGTGTAAATCAAGACGTTTATGGAGCAATGAAGATTGGAAAAATATATTATTTAGTGATGAAAGTATGTTTTTTGTTTCATATGGTAATCAAGGTATTCGAGTTTGGAGAATGAAGCAAGAAGCATTTGATAAAGAATGCCTTAAACGTTCCGTAAAATTTGCTGCTAGTGTCATGATTTGGGGTTGTATGAGTGCAGAAGGACCTGGAAAGGTATGCATCGTCTACGAAAAGGTTAACTCTCTGATATATCAAGAAATTTTAGAATATTACATGATTCCATCATTAGAAGATTTATTTGAAGATGATTTCATCTTTCAACAAGATTTAGCGTCCCCGCATACCTCGGTGTCAACTAAGAATTGGTTCCGCCAACGCAACATTAAGGTACTTCCTTGGCCACCAAATTCACCAGATCTTAATCCCATCGAAAACTTATGGTGTATAATGAAGAAAAAACTTCAAGAAAATCCTCCTTCAAGTAAAACTGAGTTAGTGGCACGTATAAAGTCTATTTGGGCTAATATTGATAGAAATGTTTGTAAACACCTTGTATATAATATGCAAGATCGATTGTACGCTGTTATGAAAGCTAAAGGGGATGCTACAAAATATTAACTACCATTTACTTCTTATTCATAAGGTAATATTGTTGCGTAAAATAAAATATTCTAATATTTTGAACCAATCTAAATTTTATTCTAATATTCTGGTGTGTTTAAGGAAGCTGTATACCTAATTTATTGTTCTGTATTTTATATTTTATAAATGTTAAAATCTTATCTAAACATTCCAGATTTAATTTATAAGAAATTTAATTGCATTTACTTAGTATAAAAAATAAATAAATGACAAATAATTTTTTCTTATTACTTTCTCTCAATTATTCTAATATTTTGAATATGAGCTGTATAGCCACTTTACAAAAACCTTGAACAAAAAAAACTTAGAAGATTTTCTGACATTTTGGCAATAGTGTCATCTATATCTATCATACATATAACAGATATGAATAGATTTTGCAAATGGGAAGGAATAAGTTTCAAACATCTCTTGGACATCGTTTATATTATTTAAAATTCAAATTAACATAGCCACTTGTATACTATAGCTACGTCACAAACACCTACAGCAAAAATCTGAGATAGTTTTCCAAGATTTTGGCACAAGTCTCACTTATCTATATATATATATATCTCATATGAATCTTTTTCGCAAATGCGAACGAATAAGTTTCAAACATGTCTCTGACATCCTATGCATTCTTTTAATTTCAATTTTTCGCACATAATGTTGTGAAATATTTAAAATAAATGTGGATTTTATTAATTTATCTGTTTATAATAAGGAAGAATTTTTAAATGACAATGAATAAATTAGTAATTAAATATATCCGCTTGAATAGAAATAAAGGAAACATATAAAAACAAAACATGATTGTTTTTGCAAACATAAGTTTCGTATTTGCGTACGAGTTTTTTCTTTTCAATATGTCTTCAGAATTGTAAATATTCTATTTAAGTAAGATATTGATTTAAATAATAATACACGAAATATGTGGCGTACCGAATAGTTTATGATACTTTCTACATCTCTTTATGGAAATGTATAACATTTGTATGATAATTGTCGTAACTCATAAGCAAAATTCAGGTAAAAAAATATATACATATTTACATTTTTATTCTTGTCTCATACATAAAATTTGTTTATAACAAACTGAATTTTTAAAACATGCTCGAACATCCACAAAAATGATAAATTAATTAAAATAACGAATTTTATATATGTATGTGTAACGAAAACTAATGTTATCAGCTATTTAATGATAATTAATCGAGCTACTAACATAAAATTCTTTGTGAAGGTAACTTTATACAACTAACGTAAGGCACATTTTTTTAGAATTTCTTTTACGTGTTCTTATCAGTTTATTTTTTTTAAGAATATTCAGCATTCTACGACCTTCTATTTCATGAAGATAATGTATGTTAATTTCTTCTCAGAATTCTACATGGGCATGAAAAACTTAATGTTCAGAGAAAAAACGCTTAAATAATCAGCACAGAATTTTTTTTAATCTATTTTTTTCTATATTTACTTTAAAAATAGTGTCAACGAATTTCGATATTTAAATTTAAATACAATAGCTTGATGTTTTCTGAAGTTAAACATAGTAATATAGTGTTTGGTTTGTTTATTAACTAATTTAAATAAATTTATTTCTTTGCATATATGTCTCCCTTCTGTTTCTTGGGTATGTTTCAATAATGACAGCAAGTAAAATATTTGTATGGTTCGATTTTCTATTATGAATTGAGAGAATTTTGATTTTCACATATCACTTAAGAATTAGAATCCAGTTTGATTTTGAAACAAGAACTAACGATGCGTAAAGCAAAGGTTATGAACAAAATCACTAAAAAGAAGGTTTTAATACATAAATCGATTTGAATAAAAAAGATTTATTCGTTTCGTGGCTACAAGGACTTACATCATCAGCGTAAAAATTAAAACATAACTACAAAATCGCTCAACTGTATTCAAGGCTAAAACCCAAATGTCAGTAAACACAGCTCGAAAGATGATCAAGTTCCCGCAACAAATAATATCAAAGCAGAAGTGGAGAATTTGACACACAAAAAAATTCACCTAGAAAGTTTAGATGTAAGGCAAACTAGACAAATCATTAATCAAGGAGATTTTTAATTTATAGATATGAATTGCTACAAAAAAGGCTAAATATAGAGGAGTAGTGCATTTCTATATAATCTAGAATAATTAAAAAAATAAATTATATCCCTCCCTCCAGCAATAAGAAGCAATAGAGGATTTTTGTAATTTCTTTTTCTTTACGTATCCTATAACTTTATACAACCTTGACATTGAAACGCAGTTTTCCTTTAGTTTGTCCAATATAGAACAAAACATATTGACATTGAATATTCTAAGAATCCCAATAATTTTTTAAAAAGATTTTGGTCTTTTAATAGTGAAAAAGTAAATTTACTGCATGGTTAAAAGAAAATAAATAAAAGTAAAAAAAAAAAAATGTAAAGTTATAATATTTTAAGATATTAACTACCTTAAGGCTAATATTATTATGAAATGGGAAAATTGTGAGATTAAAAAATATATCGAAGAAACAGAAGAATCAGTACTATTAATATATTTATTAAGACTATGAGAAAAGAAATAATTTAAGATAAATTTAATTTGATTAAGATAATTAATCTTATACTAACAGTTTTATTTCACATAGTTTTAATAAATGTGCTAAATATTCTAATTCTTCAAGGATTTTTATGTTTAATTGTTTGACCGTTTTTCTAACCTCATCATCGAGGATTATTTGAATTTTGGACAAAATTATTAGTTCCTCTCTGTATGGACATTTATATCTAATTGATGCAATAAAATACAGTATTTTGAATTACTTGTGATGAATGATTTGCTAATAAATAATGCAAAATTCAATTTAGTAAATCTGATGCAAATATATTTAAAGTCTTTGTTTTTAGTGAATATATATTTGATATACCAATTGTGTTCCGAACAAATTAGCAGAATCTAGAAATGAGAAAACATAATTTAAAGTAAGAGACAGGCATTTAAAATTCAAAACGTTTCCCAATTCAATAAATTATTCATGATGCAGATATCTAATAATGTAAAGATTCTATTTAATTCTATTTTATTTGACAATTTTTGAAAAGCAGTCAGAAAATGATGTCATCATATAATTCAATGATGTTTATTTAAGAATTCATTTTGCAATATAAAATGGTGTTATGTTAAATCCAACAACTATAGAAATGAAATCATGAATTGTGCTGTTTACTTTAAGAGGAATGAATGAAGTTGAGGAAACTAGATTACGTAGCATAAAAGTGAATTTGTAGAAATAAATAATAAGCAGATTTCATAATTTAATTTATTATGTTATTGAATTACGAGTATTTATGCAACAAATATGCAATAAATGATGCAAATGAATTGTTCATTATAAATATTTTTTCAATATTACATGTTTAATTTTAAAAGCATTATTGTGAAACGAAACAAATAAATTCAAATGCACAGTGTATTTTATTCAATGGCGATAAGTAATTTACATGTGACGATTAAAATTTACATTTGAAAATTTAAAAAATGCAGGACTGAGTAGAAAACAAATCGCTAGTAAATAAATTTAAAAAGATATCTTTCAACTAGTATAAACTATATATAAACTAACTGTGTTTATCTTGAAAACATATTTCGATATTTTGCATGAAAGAAGGTGACATCTTTGATTGTGGTCGTTTTACATATATTTACCACTTGGAATTCGTTTTTACGTAGATACACATATTTTAATTTTAATTTCTTTCTTTTATATTTTTAAAAAGGCTCTTTAAAATTCGGGCGAAATTATTTGTTCCACACTATATGGAAATTTATATCAAATTGATTCAATAAAATTCAGCATTTTTAATTACATGTTATGAATGATTTTCTAAAAAAAAACAATAAAAAATTCAGTTTAATAAATCAAATGCAAACATATTTACAACCTTTATTTCTTATTTGTTTCATTTGAGTAAAATATATTTCCTAGATTAAATATTTTTCAACGAAAATAATTAAATTGAGAAATAAGAAAACATCATTTAAAGTAAGAAACAGTCATGTAAAATGCAAAGCGTTTACCAATGCAATAAATTATTCAGATGATAATGACGTAAATATTCTATTTAATTTAATAGTTTTTTAAAAGCTGTCAGAATTTAATGTCATCATGGAATTCTATTACGTTTATTTAAAAATTAATTTTCGATAATAAAATGTCTTGTGTTAAATCCTGCGATTATAGAAGTGTAACAAGAAATGTTAATGAAAGCTATAAGAAGATTGAATGCAGTTGAGGAACTTAGATTAAGTAGCATAAAAGTTGATTTTCAAAAAATAAATTATAACGAATTACATTTTTTCATTAATTATACTACTGAATTTCCAATAAATAATGTAATTCAATTGTTCATTTATATTTTCCTTTTCACTATTTCATGTTTCACTTAAAAGGTATCATTAGAACCGAAACAAATAAATTCAAATGTAAAGTGCAGTTTATCGAATGTCAAAAAGTAATCTACTTGTGATGTTTAACATTGTGGTTTTAAAAATTAAACATCACATGGCTGAGCAGACCACGTATAATTTTTAACACAAAGAAAATATATATACATATTTTAAATACTTATTATTAATGCTATTTCTACTTGTATCAGATTTTACTTTTGAAGCCATTTATTTATGTTTATATATAAAATTTAAAAAAATGAGAAATATGAAAATAATCATTTTATATATAATGCATCAATTGCGTTTATTACAACTTAAAAATTAGAAATAAAGAAGAGGTAAAAGAAAATCTTAAAAGGTTATATGTATATATATATATATATATATATATATACATAACGGTTGTCTCTATGGTTAGGTACGTAAGATTTTTTTTTCTTTGCGAAATCCAACAATCAAATTGTTGGACACAGAAATGTTTTAATAATTCAATAAATTTTAGAATTATATTTGGTTATATAATTCCTGTTTTTCCATTAAAATTTCTCCTATTCTTGGTAGTAGATCTGTTTAATCATGTAATAAAAATAAAAATAAATACATGAATAAATAGATTTTTTTATCAAATATATTATTATTTCATTTTCTGTAGAAAGAGCAGCATTTTCATTATTATGTAAAGTCTCTATTGAATTATCAAGCAACCAATAAATTAGATTTAACCAAATAATAATAATAATAATAATAATAATAATAATAATAATAATAATAATAATAATAATAATAATAATAATAATAATAATAATAGTAATAATAATAATAATAATAATTGAGGAATCGCGAATTTCATATATTATCAAAAAGAACATATTATAGTTGCAGAAATATACAACAGTTAATAAATCTTAACGAGTTTTAACGAATAAATCTTATCCATTCCAAAATTCCATGTACTCCCAAATGGGGAAAAATATAACTAAATATTTCTTTTGCATGTATAATTTGATATCTCAAAATTTTATGTAGTTGTTTTCGTTATAATGTGATATAGAATTTCAAATGCAGTTGTTGAAAAATTAGTTATTGTTTATAATCTTTTAAGGAAAATATTGAAATTCCTAGCCGACTTTTTAAAGTAATACGCAATTTTATACACACATATGTTATATATGTTCTTGTCATGCGGATTAGAAAATGGAATGCATTAATGTTTTTAACATACTGTTCTGCACGCTGTGCATAATTTTTTTCAAAGGCATTTAAAATTATTAAAATATCAGGTAACGCCATTGCTTACTTACGATATGCGGAAATCATTTTTTAAAATTTATCTTCAGTAACTATTATCGTAGAAAAATGAACACCTTTGCATCTAAAATTACTTCGCACTTTTTAAAAAGAAAATTAATTCTCCATTCTATTATCTGCGCAATTATTCATAATTTTTATTTCTGTACACTGCCATCTTTATAATGTATGTTAGCCCAATTTATATTGCACATTAACACGTCCAGCGAAAGCGGTTAAGTTGATATTTTAAAGAATAATTTTTTTTTTTAAGTTAATAGAAAATACTTTACGTGTAGAAAGTGAAAATTACATTACATCGTTATTCATGCTATATATATATATGGGCTTTGTGCATCTTTTTTTTCTTTTATAAATAACAAAAGGTATTTTTTTCTGAAAAAGTATTAAAAACAATTTAATTGAAAACTTTGTTATATATAAAAATTTTTGTGCATTACCTAGCTAATTATTATTCGAACAATATGAGAGTCTTGCAAATGGGTAAAATTGTAACTTTGTTTTCCCTGCATTCTTTTTAAATTCTTAGAAAGTATGATATTTTCAACACTATAAGGGAAAAAAATTACAAATGCAAATGTAACTATCTAGAGCATTAATCGTTCTAATATGCATTAAAAATTTATTAAACCTATAGAAATATGTTATCTTATATATTGCATATTTTGCAGTGAAAACTGGAGCTGAGTGAATGGAATATTACGTTCCAAACACTTAGAGGTACAAAATTTTATGTTTTAAACTCTTTATTTAAAATCTGATAACTTAAATAAATTACTAAAAAAATTGTAAAACGAAATACATTTCCTCTTGATTCAATTAAAAATACACAAAAGGAAAATTTTAATTATCACAGTTTTACTTAAACTGCAATATCAAGCTTGTGTTTTCTTAAATAAAACTGTGCGGGTTTTAATGTTCATATTGGGAATTAATGTATTTTGTATTATCTAAAATGCGAAAATTTATATTTTTCTCTAAATTAATATTAATTTGAAATAGCTAAAATCTAAGAAATTCGATAAAATCATTGCACAAAACATTGAAAAACGTTTTTATCTATTACACTTTGAGAATATCGCATATTTTCATTATAAGTATATTATTCAATAATCCAATAACAATTAATAGTAGATGAAATACTTAAATGATAAAATTCAAATCCAATGTACAATGTATTTTATAAAAGAATCCTCTTTTGCCTTAGTATTTAAAAATTTTACTTCATTCGTAATTACATGCTTTGCTATTTGTCACTGTAATCCAAGAGCTGCGGCGCAAGATGTGAGTATAGAGTTATTCTGGCTGTTAATAAGCCTGTTGTAATAAGGCTGTGATCGAAAATGACTCTTTTGAATTGATAAAAAGACTTTGAGCTATATAAATATTATGATTAAACAAACGTTTTCATTCAATACATTACACGGGATGTAGGCATAACGCTTCTTTGGATTGTAGCGCCTTTGTTTCTTCGAAGTTTCACAATAGACTAATTTACTTATGTTCTAACTACGTTTGAAGGAGATTAACTTCACACATACACACAATGATGCTTCTGCTTTCACACTTTCCTGTTTCCTGAAAACAATGCATTTATTGCCAAGTTTTATTATCTAGCTCTAATTTATTTTGTAACAACCTTTATGTTTTATAAAATTAAGTTTTTGAATTTCGTCCTGACCTCTCTTTCTGCAATTCTTAAACAGCATCGAAATTTTATAAAATGAGTAAATAAATCTTTTATCCTCCAGGTTATACTTTTACAAACTTCATTGTATACCTAATTTACTTGCTATGGAGAATTTAGGCAGAAATTCCCTTTCTTTTCCTATTTTGTAAGATGCTATACTTTCTGCAAAATATAAAATTCTTTCATTGTTGTTGGTAACTTGTGTCTCTAAATTCTTATTTTTAAAATTCTTATTAAAGTTCATTTAATGCGCTCATTCCCACAGCATTTTTTGGATATACTTTAAAAAATTGCCATTTTGAATTTTTGCACGTGTTCTCCATTTATCATTTGGCATTAAAATTTCATATCTGCTCTTTGCCACCCCAGTTATATTAATGGAAAATAACAAATGTCTCTTCTCAACCTAATCTAAAAATATATTAAATTTTTTTATTTTATTTTAGGCTATATTTTTAGCTATATTTAGCTCTTTCTCTGACAAACCTCATAGCTCTGAGATTGTAATTAGATAATTTTCTCTTGATCGTCATGTAATGTAGTAATGTTATATGCATAGTTCCATGGTTCACAATTTATGATAAAATAACATTAAAGAACAATATATGCTACTTATGTGATATACGGCATAACATTACCTTTTAACATTTGATATTTACAACTCCTAACATCCTTATTAGGTATTGAAACATATATTTTTCATATCTAGTTCCATAATTTTTTCTAATAAGAAAATTATTTTGGAAAATCTCTTGCATTACTAGGATATTTTCAATTTGTAATAATCCATTAGGGGGGAAAAGACGTTTACACCCTCACGGCTAGCTGCTTCCTTATTCAGAAATCACACAGAAGCGTCCACAAATACTCGTATAATGATTATCATCATATCATTATCATGATATAACTATGTTAACACAACTGAAAATGTATTTTTAAAATAAATGATACATATATCAATAATTTTACTAATTATTATTGCTTTTATAAATAATTTCAAATTCCGCCATTATTACTCTTTTTTAATGCTAATTTATTTACTTTGTATTAAACATTTTAAGCCATAAACGCTATAACATCCGTAACTGATTTATATTTTTGAAACTATTATTTAATATTTGTATTTATTAGAAGTATTTTCCTTTTCGTAAATTTAAAGTTACAAAAGAGGTCATTAAGAAAAAGATTCGAATTCTATTCTTCATTTCTAGATAATAATAGATACATTTGTTTGAATTATTCATCAAGCAAATCATTTGTTGAGACGGGATTTTTGCTTAAAAAGAAAACAAATGTTTGAGCATTTTAAGCATGATGAATTAACTAACAGATATTATTAAAGGGCTTCAACTGAGTGTAAAAGTGTATTCTTTTATTGGATTTACCATAAATTAAATTATGTATATCTAACAATTGTTAAAATATGGTGACGTCTATAATAATTTTTTTTACAGGATCTAGTTTTAATACTAACTTTAAATTTAATTAGGTCATGATATCACAGTTAGTACAACTGAAAAATATTTTTAAAATAAACAACATGCATATAAATAATTTTAAGAACTAAACATAATTACTTTCAAAAGAATTTTCATTGTCTTCTGTTATTATTTTTTTATTATATTTTTTTAAACTTTTATTTATTTATTTATTGTATCTGTTTTAAATCGCTCAAGACATGTGTGTCTTGCATCTGTAATCCCATTATATCGTTGAAATTATTACTTAATATATTTATTTATTTGAAAAAAAATTCCTTTTCGTAACTTTAAAGACTACAAAAGAGGTCATTAAGGAAAACCTACAAATTATATTGTCTATTTCTCAATAATAAAAAATAATTTTTTGTGAATTATTCATAAAGCAAATCATTAGATGAGACGGGATTTTCACTCAAAAAGAAAACAAACATTTGTGCGTTTTAAGCATTCTAAACTTAAAAACGGCTGTTATTATAGAGACTAGCGAGCTACGCCCGCTAGCTGGGCCACTTTTTCCAAACGAACCTCGGTATTAAGCAGTATATAATAAGCAAAAAAATTCATTTAATAAGCAAGTCTTGGTGTTCGAATCCTCAGGCACAAAAAAAAGTAAATTAAAGAGTCATGGTCCCATTAAAAATATGTGATTTCGCACGGTGGCCCACGTGCACATGAAAAAAAAAAGATTGTGGATCGGAGCTATGGTCGCTTCGCGCCCATAGTCCCTTTAAAAATATTTGGTTTTGCACGGTGGGCGCTAAGCGCGCATAAGACTTTTTTTCGTATTTTTCAGTTCATCAGAAGCAGATTTTTACGCAGATTCTGAATATGTAATCAGTTTTTTTCTACTTTAAAAACTGTCTGCATGATGGTTTAAGAAAAAAAACGCGCAAAAAAAGTTTCGATAGTCCTGTTTTATTTCTAAGTTCAATATTTTAGCGAAAACTACGGTAAATATTCTACGGCAAGTCAAAAAAATTGATGCGGAAAAAAACGCAATTAGCGCCGGTAGAAAAAGGAGGTTTTCGGCTGTTTCTTCTTTTAGCCAAAGGGGAAAAATTCATTACCTTCACCGCAAGGTGGCTCAGTGTTCTGCTTCGGAGCTCCGCTTGGGAATTGACACACTTTTCGTTCCGATTCCCAAGGGGTTTTTAATTCATAACTTTTTTAATTTTGGTCCCACGGTCTCGAAAATGCCCGAAATGACTTCCCCGGAATTTTTCCAATCGAAAGACACCTCTCGCGACTTCCAACTCGCCCGCGTTGCGAACTGTAATCGGCTTCAAGCAGACAGACAGAGGCGCACGGTATTTATTAGTATAGATTTAAATAAGTGTGAAAGAAACTATTTTTTTATCGAATTCGGATGAAATTAAATAATGTATATCTAACAATTGTTGAAATCTGGGAACGGCCATTGTTACTTTAGAACTAATCAGATATATATTTTTTTAAATTCTATTGTTACAAAATTACACTGAATAAATGTGACGCAACCACTTAAAAACACATGCGTTCTATTCCCACAAACTATTTTTAATTTGTAACAAAATCCAATTTACATGTTTAAATAATAAATGATTTTTTTTTATTTTTTTATTTATTTATTTATTTTTTTTTACTCTTGCAACAACTTTAAAATGCACGACTGAAAAGTTGATTTTAATGTAGAAATTTTGTAAATTATAAAAATATATAGAAGTAATTTTTTTTAAGTATTAGCTGCAGAGTTTATCCGAAAACACATGAATTAGATACATTTGATTTTCCAAAATGCTAAACGTTATTTTTGTGACATTTTGTCCATTGTTTAGTTTTAGCAAACATTCATTTTAAATGCACATTCACTCCTTAGGACCTGAAATTGGACCGATTAAGTTTTTATAAATTAAATAAATATTTTTTCATCTTTTTAACACCAAAAAAGTTGAAAAATGCTTATGGTTTCAGTTTGTCTATCCGTCTGTCCTTCTGTTCGTTTGCCAGTCTAGCCGGACGACCATCTATTCGTCTGTCCGCGCTCTAACTCTCGTATTTATACTTGGATTGCCATGAATTTTTTGGAGGCTCTTGACATTTACCTTAGCACGGACCCTATTGAAAATGAAGTTTCTAGCATGATTAAGTTATTTAAAAGAACAGTTAAACATTTCCCATTATATTAATGCTTATGGGGAAAAATCATTTCAAATTAATTTTAAAGACGTTAAGACCTGTAAAGCATATTCACTTTTATATGCATCTACGGAATACACTAAAATATGCATTTTGTAAAATATGCAGTAGAAAGATCAGTTATTATTCATTTACAGAGGCACACAAAATAACTCAAATACATAATAATAATGGGGGGATTGTGTATAATATATTTTACTTATGCTAAATAATTTACTTATGTTCAATCAAATTGATAGATGTCACTGGAGTTAAAAATAAGTTATTCCATCCATAATGCAAAGTGCATAGCATTTTTCGGGGCACACAAAAATATTTAAAATAGTATATTTTATCTGAAGTATTGTATATTATGAATGATGCTGTTGGATAGATAAAATTCAATTTTAAACATGAAACGTTTTAAGTTTTATTGAATAGATACAAATTATATGCGGGTGTAAATGCTAATAGTCAAAGGATTTAAATATGCAGTGTTATACAAAAAATCGCGGGCAATTTACTAAATGCGGGTGTTGTTTATTTAAAGGTGATTTTTAAATGAGTTATCCGTTTTCACGTTGAACTGCATTTTGTTTATAAGTAAATGTTTGTAGAATATAGATAAAATGATATACAGGGTCACGCAAAGAACTTGATACATGGTTGCCTCTGGAAGAAAATTTCTGACAGTGTGATATAAGCAGTTTTAAGAGTATTTTCGCTTGAACTAAATTTTAGCAAAATATTTTCGTGTGTTAAAGGTACTACGAAAACTACATAGCTGAACAAAAATATTCAAGTATGCATCCATCTATTTGTAAAAATTACTAAAAAGAGAATTTCAAAAAATTAGGCGTTATCTTGCTAAACTAAATCTCCCCATCATACAGTCTATATATACACCAACAAATCAAATACACAGCTGTTAAAAAAGTATTGGAATACAGATTTGCTTATGAACAGATTTCAGGTAATAGTGGAAAGTGTTTCATAATCTATGCATATACGCCTTTTTTCAATATTTACTGAATTTATGCATAATATTGGGACGAAAAAAACATTCAATTTATAATGAAGTAAGATGTAAAAAAATCAAATAATATATATATACATATATCTATCTATCTATCTATATATGTATAACCTTAAGAATTCTATTCACTAAATCAATTCATAAGTTGCTAAAAATTTAAACCTGTTATTGGAACCTGTTCTTAGACATTCCACTGTCTAGGAACAGGTAAATATCCATTGTCCTAAATTTGAAGACTCTAGATTCAGAAATTTACTATAACTTGCAATTTTAGAATATCTGTTTTCGGCTGCATCCTTCACAATTCCAGGTTTTATTATCATAAATCTATAATAATAAAATAAAAAAAAAATACTGGAGTGCACATTCAAACACTGTGCATTCGAAAAATATCCCAAAAATCGTGTTTTTTTTTTTTTTTTAATGAGCGTGAAATTGGGACCCCCCCCCCTCCAAAAAAAGGCTTGTTCTCATAGCTATTTTTTTAATAATTCAGTGGATTTTTTTTTTAATTGGCGCAATGATAGCGATCTACTCTAATGTTTGTTCTTGGTGTAGTAACTGTTGTAACAAAACCATTTTCAGTTATTAAAATTTCCAATCCGAGTTTAATTCGTATATTTTACAAAGTAAAATTTATACGTTTGATTGGTGTATTATTCGATGAATAAATTTCATTACGCTTTTTTTCTCTTTCGCCACGATTTTAAAATATTTAAATTACAAAAAACTTCATATACAGAGAAGATAACATAAATGTTCAATAATTAGACTATTTTCTAAAAAGAAACATGATACAGGAATGTGTTTCTTAAGTTTTAAAATGTATTATATAGTGTAAAATCTTCGGATTGGCACATCCAACAAGATTAGAAAATATTTTGCGGTAACACAAATATTTTAAAAGTTACAGCGGTATCAAATTTAAAATTCCTGTCACTAATAAATAAATTTTTAATGCTATTCAAATCATTTTGTTAAAATTTCTCAGTTTTATTTTTTCAACCTGTGTTTAGCACGAATATTTATCTTAAAAACGAGATATTAAGCTCGGTAATTGCAAATTTTAAGATTCTACTTATAATTCGAAACTGGAATTTTGAAATGTTTTATTTTTTTTTTCTCCGGCATATTTTTAAATCTCGAATTTAATAGAAACTGTTCTGTACTAAAATGCATGCATCTGAATTTTACTCATCACATCTCCGGTTGATTTCACGCGTTTAAGCTCTTAACATATATTTACATTTTTGAAATATCCACCAGGTCCAACAGTACACTGTAAAAAAAAAAGGGTCGATCAACTAAAAAAACTTTAGTGATCCTTGTAATTACTAAAAAATTTTTAGTAATCTTAGTCGGTTACTAAAAAATCTGTAAGAATTACTAGAAAAAAGTTAGCAATTGATAGAGTTAATAGTTTTACATTTTTAATAGCTATTATTAAATCTCACTTGGTGTGGCATTGATAGCATAGTGGTTATAGCAACGGATTCCAGGCTAAGAGGTCCCGGGTTCGACACCGTCAAATACGTCCCGAATGTATGTAGTGTAATTACTCGTTAATAAAGGGATTACGAAAATCCTGTCAGAGCAGGTGGCATTTTTGGTGCTGCCATCTATTGCGGTTTTGCCGAAAATCTATCGCTCCAGAAGTTTGGATGCAGCTCCTGTCCTTCGGGCGCACGTAAAGGTTATTAAAACAATTTTGGAGCTATTACTAAAATTTTCTTGGTGGCTCATACTAAAAATTTTTAAGTTAGTTATACAAAAAAATATTTTGTTCAGTTTACAAAAGAAATGCTTGTTTCACTTGCAAAAAAAAAAAGTTTGTAATGGTTACTAAAAAATACTGTGGAATACAAATTTACTAAAGAATTTTTAGTAACCTCTTGAATTTTTTTTTTTACAGTGTACGACTAAAATAATTTTAGAAAGAATTTTGGTTCTGCACTACATTCGTAAATTGTACCAAAAGAATATGTACTCTATTTTAGAGCAGAATTTTTTGCCATGTTTTTGCAATGTTATGTTTTTATTTTGTGCATTCGACTAACACCTATCGGTGACATATTAAGTTCGAGGTTCCTACAGAAAATTTGCAAAAGAAATATACAACAAAATCTGCGTATTTAAAATGGTAGTGTGACTGAATTAGAGGAATAGTCACGTGTGGGTTGCGCTGTAAGTGAAGAAAAAGAATTGCAGTTAGATGGCGCTACGCGCTATGCAATTTCTTTAACTTCCACTTCCACTTTTAGAACACTCTGAAGTTTGTAAACAGAGTGTAGCCGATTTCCGTTTTGATTTCGAATGTTTTGATTTAGATAAAAGATGTGACAATTAATTTGAGAAAAAATATGAATCGGAGCATTGTGTCTCCAAGATGATTTAAAGTTGTGTAAATATGTACAAAGAACTGTAAATATCTATTTTTATCTCATTAAATAATTAGTTAAAGAAACGTTCGAAGAAGATTTCTTCAGTTTCGATTTCACTTATGATATACATTGGAGATTAATACGATAGATTATTCCTTTGATTTTAGAATGTTTTTATAGATTATTTATGATTACATATTCGAAACATGATTTACTCGACCTTGATATTTTCGAATGAGAAACCTTGATTTGAAGACATGATATATATATATTTTTTTTTACAATGGTGCATCGGCCGGGAACGAAATTGAAATATGATAAATACAGAAGATTATTATTGATTGCGAAGATTTTTAAAGGTAGTGTTTCCGAAGACTTTTAAAGGTAAGAGTTTTATAATTTTATTTTGATGTGTTAATTATGGCTGACCTAGAAAAGCTAAAGAAGAACAGAACAATTTTAAGAAGTTCTGTCACGAAATTGATAAATAATATAGAGACTATATTAAAAAATGATACCGTTAATATTGATTCTCTTGAAGAATCTGTTAACCAATTAAAGGTTAAATCACGTAATTTAGATGAAATAAATGAAAAAATAGAACCACTTTTGAATTTAGACGAATATGAGAATGAAATGAATACAGTATATGACTATGCAGACAAAATATCCTTAACAAATTTTCGCGCTGAAAAGAAACTTAAAGAAAATAAAAACATTATTCCTTTGAACAATATTTCGGTTAATGATTCTACCCCCAATAATGAAAATAAATTTGTGAAACTTCCAAAATTGAATATACAGAAATTTTATGGCGATTGCACGCAATTCACCAACTTTTGGAATACTTTTAAAGTATCGATAAATGATAATAATTCACTGACAAAAATTGAAAAATACAATTATTTGCGAAGTTACTTAGGTTCATCTGCTTTAAACGCCATAGAAGGCTTAGAAGTTTCGGAATCAAATTATGATGTAGCACTTAAAATTCTTGAAAATAGGTTTGGGAATAAAGATATGATAATCAATCATCATTTAAATAAATTGTTAAATTTATCTCCGGTTTATAAATCTAGTGATACTTCAAAATTACAGAAACTTCATGATGATATTGAAATTAATGTAAGATCATTGACCACTTTGGGACTCGAACCACAGGCTTACAGCTCTATGCTTTTAGCCGTAGTTTTAAAATTGCTACCATCAGATTTAAATTTGGAATTTAACAAGCAAAACATTAAATCTTCATGCAACCCTGATATAAACAAATTACTAAATTTCTTGCAAACCGAAATTAAAAGTCGCGAATTGGCTTTTTCATTTTCAAATTCAAATAGATTAGAAGTAAACAAACAAAAATTTACGAAATCTCCTAAAAGAGAATTAAACTTTTCATCCACGCATGAATTAATGACTACAGTTTCAGACAAAAAGAATACAGAGAAACAAAGTTGCATCTTTTGTAAGAGTAATCATTCGTCAGAAATATGCAATGTTTTTGATCTTGATAAAAAGAAAAATATTTTGAAATCGCAAGGTAGATGTTACCTCTGCCTTTTGCCAAAACACCGGATCAAGGACTGTGCTTCTAAGATACGATGTACGACATGTCAGGGTAGACATAACAGAGCTATTTGTAAACAATCTAATTCACCAAATAAAACAAGTTGTATAGATAAAAATTTGGAAACAGCGAATGCACAAAATGAAACAACTAATGAAATTATTTCGGCTATTTCGTGTATTGGAAAAAACCGAATTTTCTTGCAAACTTGCTGTGCGAAAGTAAAAAATAAAAATAAAGAAGTTTCTGTTCGATTATTATTGGATACTGCTGCAATGCGAACCTTTTTAACTCGAGAAATTGCTGATAAATTACAACTTAAAATATTGAGAAAGGAAAAATTATCGGTATTCACATTCGGAAGTAAAATCCCAATTGAGAAAAATTATGATGTTGTTAAACTTAAATTAGAAAATAAACATTTTTTGAAGTCTAATTTAGAAATAGAAGCATTGGTAACAGACGAAATATCTGGTTCTGATATCCCTCCCCCAGAAGTAAAAGAATTTGGTGAAATGAGTATTTTACAGAATTTAACCCTTGCTGACTCACCACAATGTCAAGACCCTATTTCCCTTCTAATAGGAGTCGATTACTATTATGATATAGTAACAGGTAACATAAAACATTTAAACAAAAATCTTGTTGCTGTTGAAACCATCTTTGGCTGGTGCCTCCAAGGTAGAAAAAGCGAAAACCAATCTTCATTGATTTTAAACGTAATTATTGAAGAACACTTAATTTCTGATCAAATAAAAAAATTTTGGGATCTTGAAACTTCAGGACTTATTAATATTAAACAAGATTCTGACACTTTTGAAAATGAAATAATGAAAAATTTTGAACGCGATATTAAATATGAAAACAAAAGATATAAAGTTAAATTGCCCTGGAAACTGGAGAAAGGGGGTCTGGATGATAACAGAAAAATTGCAGAATCTCGATTAGTTAAATTAAATAGAAGATTTGTTAGAAATCCCCAGTTGTTTTTTGAATATAAAGATGTATTAAATGATTATTTAAAACAGGGAATCGTAGAATTAGTTCCTAATTCAGAAGATAAGGGGCATGTTGAATTTTATTTACCTCACGGAGAAGTGATAAGAAGAGACCGCGTAACAAGTAAATTAAGGATTGTGTTTGATGCATCAGCTCATGATTTAAATTCACAATCTCTCAATAACTGTCTTCACCCAGGTCCGAATTTGTACCCTGAAATTTTTGATATTTTGTTACGATTTCGATTAAATCCAATTGCCTTTACAACCGATATAAAACAAGCGTTTTTGCAGATATTAGTAGATGAAGAAGACAGAGATGTATCTCGATTTTTGTTTTCAGAAGACCCTTTTGATGAATCTAACCTTCCTCAAATATATAGATTTACTAGAGTTTTATTTGGGGTAAATTGTAGTCCATTTTTGTTAGCAGCCACAATAAAACACCACTTAAAGAAATATATCAAAAAATATCCAGAAACTGTCGAGTTTTTAAATGAAAATATTTATGTAGATGATGTAACTGGAAGTCAATCTTCTGTCGAGCAAGCTTTATCCACTACATTAGAGTCTATAGCTATTTTTAAAGAAGCTAGTATGACATTACATAAGTGGCACACTAATTCAAAATCCTTAAAAGAATTGTGGAAAAATAACGATGTAATTTCCAGTCATAATTTGGAAACATCTGAAACAGAAAATGTTCCTTACAAAGTTTTAGGAATAGCATGGAACAGTCTAAACGATTTTTTGTATTTTGACACTCGTGAATTAGTAGCGTTTGCTTCTAAAAGAATTGACACAAAGAGGTATATTTTGCAAGTTTTGGGTCGAGTGTTTGATCCTATTGGATTTTTAGGACCCTTCACATTAAGAATAAAATGTTTGCTGCAAACAATTTGGTCATTAGGCATAGATTGGGATGAGGCCATCCCAAAAGATTTAATCTCTCTTTGGAAAGACTGGTGTAGTGAAATTCCTCAAATATCTGAATTGTCTATTCCTCGACATTATTTTTTCGAAATTCCAAACGAGAAAATTGCCAATTTGCAGTTGCATTTATTTTCCGATGCAAGTACAATAGCCTTTGGCACAATTGCCTATTTACGTATATCGACCTCTGAAAAAGACGTTCGAACAGTTTTCGTAGCTTCTAAAAACAGAGTGGCTCCTTTAAAAACTCTCACTTTACCAAGACTGGAATTGATGGCTGCATTATGTTCAGCTAAATTAAGCTGCAGCATTTTGAAGGCGCTACATCTAAAAATTCCATGCATTTATTGGACGGACTCTAAAATTACATACTTTTGGATTAAAGGATTGCCTGAAAAATTCAAACCATTTGTGCGGAATCGTGTTGAAGAAATTCGTAAGCTGACATCCCCTTCTGATTGGCATCATTGCCCAGGGGCAGACAATCCCGCAGACCTTGCCTCAAGAGGAGCAAAAGTCTTCAAATTCATCAATAATCCTACTTGGTTACTTGGGCCAAAATGGCTTAGTTTACCCTCTGAATTTTGGCCGAAATCTGAAGATAAAGAAATAATTGATGAAGATGAATTAGAATACAGGAAAAAACCCAATGACATATTGCAGTGCGAGTGTATAACTGAAGAAATTAAAAATCCTATCTGTATAGAAAAATTTAGCAATTTGGAGAAAGTAGTAAGAACAACTGCTTGAATAAAAAGATTTGTAATAAAGCTGAAAAAATCTACTGAAGTTAGCGGTCCACTAACAACTGAAGAATTACTAGAAGCTGAAAAATACTTAATACGAAGTGAACAGAAACAATTTTTTAAAGAAGAATTTGAGTCTCTTAGAAATAATAATTCAGTAGAAAAGAATTCACCCCTATTCAACTTTGTTCCATTTAAAGATGAATCAGAAATCATACGTTTAGGAGGAAGACTAGAATTTTGTGATCTTCCAACAGAAGAAAAACATCCAATCATTTTGCCTAGACATTCCTGGTTAACGACGCTGATTGTACGTCAAGATCATGAAAAGATGATGCATGCAGGAATTGCTCACACTTTGACAAAAATTAGATCTCGATATTGGATTCCAAAAGGAAGACAGTTAGTGAAAAGCCTCATTAAAAAGTGCCTCATTTGTCAAAAATATCTTTGTAAACCTGCAGACCAAATCACAGCCCCCCTACCTAAAGATAGAGTGAATGAAGCTCCCCCATTTTCAATTTGTGGATTAGATTTTGCGGGACCTATTTACGTGAAAAACTTCGGTGAAATAAAAAAATCTTACATTGTTTTATTCACCTGCGGCGTTACCAGAGCTTTGCATCTAGAACTTGTTACCGACATGACTACAGATTCTTTCCTCCTTGCTTTTAGACGATTCTTAGCTCGAAGAGGAAATTGTAAAGTCATTTATTCAGATAACGCGAAGACATTTAAAAAAGCTAAACAAGAAGTCGATAATTTATACGACGTCATTTCCAACAATCTCTTTTTGAAATTTCTTGCAAGAGAAAGAATCGTTTGGAAAAATATCATTGAAAGAGCTGCATGGTGGGGAGGCTTCTACGAAAGACTTGTGAAATCAGTCAAGGCGTGCCTACGAAAGATTACTGGAAAAGCTCTATTGAGCTATGAAGAAATGTCGACACTACTGGTTGAAGTAGAAGCTATCCTCAACTTGCGTCCTTTGACATATGTGTATAACGAATATGATGAACCTCTTACTCTCACTCCAATGGATTTTTTGAATTTTGGTAAAGAACTTTCACTTCCTATTAACTTTTTCGATGTAATTGAAAATGGTTCAAAAAGATCGGCACTTCTCAAAAGAAAAAGATACCAATCATTACTACTAAAACAACTTTGGTCGAAGTGGAAAAAACAATATCTTCTAGATTTAAGAACATTCCATTCATCGAAAAATCCCAATTCACATACACCACTAAAAGTGGGTGATGTTGTCTTGATCGAAGGCGATATAAAAAATAAACTTCTCTGGAAACTTGGCAAAATTCAGAGAGCGATTCCAGGCAGAGACAACAACATTAGCTCTTATGAAATAAAGACAGCCAATGGAGTGCTGAAAAGATCTGTACAACATTTATATCCATTAGAAATTATGGACTAATGAACATTAATAGACTTTCTTTCTTTTTTATCTCTTTTAGAACTCTAAAAGTTTTCTTTCTTTATAGTTATTCTGTTTACTTTGAATGCAGTATTATTTGAAGCTTAGCATAAGTAAGTATATTAACTGTTTGAAAAAGATTGTCATTTTTATTGTGTTAATTGCAGGTAATATTTTTGATTTATTATATTGTTTGAATTTTATACTTTTTTGTTTATAATTAATTGATTTTGTTAGATTTGCTTAGAATTAATTGATATTTTGAATTTGAAATTGATATTTGTATTTGAAACTGATATTTGCATTTGAATTTTGAAATTGTATCAGATTACTGAACCACTGATATGAAAATTTTATTAGATTATTGAAAATACTGATATGAAAATGTTTTATTTTCATAATAGAATTTATTGATGAACTCTGTAAGAGTTCAGGTGGGGAGTGTGAAGAAAAAGAATTGCAGTTAGATGGCGCTACGCGCTATGCAATTTCTTTAACTTCCACTTCCACTTTTAGAACACTCTGAAGTTTGTAAACAGAGTGTAGCCGATTTCCGTTTTGATTTCGAGTGTTTTGATTTAGATAAAAGATGTGACAATTAATTTGAGAAAAAATATGAATCGGAGCATTGTGTCTCCAAGATGATTTAAAGTTGTGTAAATATGTACAAAGAACTGTAAATATCTATTTTTATCTCATTAAATAATTAGTTAAAGAAACGTTCGAAGAAGATTTCTTCAGTTTCGATTTCACTTATGATATACATTGGGGATTAATACGATAGATTATTCCTTTGATTTTAGAATGTTTTTATAGATTATTTATGATTACATATTCAAAACATGATTTACTCGACCTTGATATTTTCGAATGAGAAACCTTGATTTGAAGACATGATATATATATATATTTTCTTACAGTAAGTTTCCACAATTCCACTTTCACCGCATAGCTCTCAGTGGAGGACAAAGGTTTAACACAGTTAGTTACAAGTTTAAGTGATACACTCAATAATTAAAAAGTTATTGGTTTTATCATGAAGCTAAAAAGAAAACAAACAAACTGATAAATTTAGAATTACTTATTTTTAATGTATTTTTTGCATATGTTGATCTAAATCATTATTACTCATATACTCTAGTACTAACTTTATTTAAAATTTTTCTAAATGTATTAATTTTGAAAAAAAAAAGGTTTTGCAATTCTTCTATTATTATTAAAATAATGGCAAGTATAAATCCAATTAAAACTTGAATCTGTATATCATATTACTTCTAAAACTTTTAGATGATGAAAGTGCTCTTATCCTAAATATTTTGCCGTTGGCGCTTTGTAAGCGCTTATGCAACATTTAAGTTGTATATGGTATCATTTTCTCTTCCGGAACTAATGATCTTTTTGATGATATCTTTTCAAATTCTATTGAACAAATTCACAGATTAAACTACTTAACTTGAAAAGATTTTGCCAGTGGAAATTTTCTTTTATCATTGTGATAGAGTTTGGCATTTTCTAACCATCATTTTAACAAATGCTTAATTTCAAAGCAGACTACTTTCATTACGATAATGTCAGTATTTTAATTTATATAACGTGCATTTTTCTCGATAAAAAATATCAACTTCAGTGTATGAAAAATTCCGAATAATAAATGTTATTTAGCATATTCTATCATTAATACATAATATTTAAAAAATAACATTTTACTGTTTTTTTTTTTTTTTTTTTTTTTTTTTTTTGTAGAGGACAATAATTTGAAGAACCAAACTGATATTAAAAATAACAGTGATAAATTGATGGCGACAATCATTGTTGCAACATAGGCATGTTTGTCAATATAAGATTCTATGCTAATGCCACTGCATCCAGGGGAACTCAGTAAAAAAAGATATAAAATTGTAAAAATAATAATAATAATAATAATAATAATAATAAACTTACATTTCTGTGAAACCGAAACTTTATACACTTGAAATATGAAATAGTAGTTTCATACTATTTACATGACGCAGAATACTTATAATAGGTAATTATATAAGATCTAAACTATCTCTAAAAAAGAAATATAAAATTAGGCACGGTAGATAGTTATATCCTGCAAATTGTGGCTTAGAACAGTTTAAAAAATTTTCGAAATATAAGACGGGAAAATGAGAGAAAGCATTCTCATATTATCCTTAAAACCTGTTTCAATGGAAAATTGTGAAATAACAACCCGATTTCAAAATTAAATGTGTTAAATTGATGGTGACAGCAAAAGCTAAATTTTATGCCCTTGCCACTATTAGACAGGTGGCGGCAGCACAGACAGTCACTTCACCGATTTCAAAAATGAAAACCAATGATTAGTGAAATCCCATTTTGCGTATTCAAATGCAATCGGTCTGTCAAGTTATACTTTGGTAAAAATCACCAAAAAATTCAATTTCAGCGGTTGACTTCTAGGTTTTCTAGCTTTCCTCCTCCAAATCATCCATGTTTTCATAATTTTGAATGCAATGAAGTATAATAGCTACAAGTCAAAAGTTTTTTTTTCTTGTCTGTGATGCCGTTTTTCGTTCAGTATTGAACGAGGTAGGTGAATGAACATAAATCGTAAATAAATTGTAATTTTAGTGATGCTGAAAGGAGCTAGAATTTTGAATATTGGAAAGGTTTACTTATAAGTTGAATTCGCTGTAAGAACCTTTTCTAAAAAAAGTCAAATTTTTAAATTGTGAAATAAACTGAAAGTTAAAATAATCTCTAAATACACATAATAAATGTATTAAAAGCTTTTAATTGTGCCACACACATTCAGTCGATAAATTTGATAAATTCTTTAAGAGACGTTTTATTTATTTACTCTTTTTATTTTTTCAATAACAGCTGCAATTAGTAATATTTTCAGAGCATTCAAAGATTACTGAATCACGAAAAATATAATGATAATACAAAACAAGTATCTCTAAAATTAATTCATTTAAGATATTATCTTGTTTATAGTGAATTATTATATATGTAGTTAAATTCAGTTAATGTATCGTTTTAAGTGTTTTGTTTCGTACCAATTTAGTTATTGATATTAAATTCGGATTTTCTTACATTTTCTTTATAATTTTTTAATTATTTTATAGCTTTCTTTTGTATGTTTAGTTAAGAAGGAGGTGGTGTATAAATACAAATTTTAACTATCCTTTTATATATAAAATTGGTCGATTTGGTGCATAAAATTCACCTTCTATTTTTATGAAGTAATATGTGTTGGAATTTATGATTTATTAATCTTAGATAACCTTTTACTTATATGTAAGTATAAAATATATGTATGTATTTATGTATGTGAAAAAAATTTCAAAGTTATATTGAATGATACATAGCATGGTGCACGAATCAGTTGATAATACTGATTTAGTGAGGAAATAATCTTGAATAAAATGCTAAAATATGAATAAGGGTCACGATATTTTCAGGCATGAATTACGAAACTCGCAAATTATAATAATAAACTGGAGATGTTTATTTTTATCAAATTTTTAGTATAATATTAAAAAAAAATCAGCATTTAGCCTTAATAATTTCAATGCATAAAATCTGGAAATACATGTGAAGTTTTTCTGCGTTTGGTAAATAATTTTTATACTGTATTATAGATTCTTGTTTCATTTGAAACTTAAAATACTTTTTAATTTAAAAACTACTGTAAAAAGAGAAAGAAAAAAAAATCATTTTAATTAATCTTTTTCTTATAGTCCATACCATCCTTTTTTATTTACCGCGAATATACAACATATAATTCGTAAATAGAAAAAAAAATAAAAATTCAGCAAATAGCTTTGTATTAATAAAAATCATGACATAAGGAATTCCTTTTATTTTACATGTTTTTATCAGTAATTTACCCTAACGTGTTATCGATTTTAATATTACCCTAATTTCTTTCCGTGCTACATTCGATTTTTATATTAAATGCAAGCTAGTGATTTCAAAGAGCACGTACATAAAGTATCCATGCCGAATTACATGGATATTTTTTTTATGACATATGACAAAATAATTTAAAATAACACACAAAATGTAACTTAATACTTTTTAAAGAACAAGCATAAAAGTTATTGATTTATAACTGTAGTATAGGGTTTGTCTGATTAACAGAATTATATATCAGTAATTTTTAAAGATTAAAAAAATCAAAATGTAAAACGCGATTTTTGACTTTATTTAATTATGATTTTTCTATAAGGAAATGCTGATAGCGAGGAATTATCTAGTATGAAAATTCCAAGCGTCATATGGATCCTGATCCTTAATGATTATATTTTTTTAACAATAAATATTCAAAAATTTTGAATTTCAGTTTTCATCATACAATTATTCAAGACATATTGGTACGAACAGTTTCAAAAAATTAAAAGTGTTTAAAAATCTAAAGAAGAAAAAATATTTCGAACATTTAAACAAAATATATCTATTGCTCAAATTCCACGAAATGTGATTTCTTACAATTAAAATTATCTAACTTAAATTTTTCTTTATTTTCATTAATTTCATTACGTATTTATCTTTACGAAACTGTGGTATTTTTTCATTTTAAGCTTGTCATTTATGAATGAAAATTATTTTTAATTATATTTTATATTTTACATACACACACACACTTTTTTTTAATGATGATAAATGCACTAAGGATTTACATATAGTCTAAAATATTTCTACCAATTCTTTGATAATGACAGAAAAAATGTTATCGAAAGAAAATATAATGTTTCTCTTTATAAATAATAATAAAAATAATAATAATTTAAAAATAATAATAATGAAAAATATTTACTGCACACAAGATATACAAAATAATGTATAGTCGTTTTTATTGACTTCATCTAAATAAAACATGAAAGAATGATATTGAACATCGTTCAACTTTAAGCATAATGATATTTGACAGCTCTAAGGTTTTATGAGCATGAAGGAAGGAGTTCAAGTTGTGGACCAAAACAAAATCTGTTTCATTTAGAGCTTCTTTTCTAGACAGTTTGATAAATTAACTGTTAGAGTTGTTTTATGAAAACTTCGCTTTTTTACCATACATTTAGAAAAAAAAATCTTGAAAAGATGTATTGTTGTGTTGTATAAAACATTGTCCCACACCATTAAAAATGTGAACATTTTTTATAAGGAGACTAGCATGCTTAACGCCTTATAAGACAAACTATATTTAATAAGAATATTTCCATAAATTTTTGCAAGGCTACAAATAGAAATTGAAATATATAATTTCGCCTTTTCTAAATTAATATTTGTTAATTTTTCTGACTTAATTGTAGAATAATTTATTTGTTTCCAAATTAGGAAAATTTATTCTAATCATTCTGCCGAAAATTATGTAACGAAAAAGTAATTCTTTTTCATCCTATTTTTGAACATCGTTTAAAAAAATACTTACTACTTAGAAAGTATTCATGAAACAAGAGTAAACTATACGTCTTTAAATATATGCTATAATAGATTTTTATTGTAACAGGATATAGGCTAGAGATTTTAAAAAAGTCTCTTCGCTACTGAATTTTCTTAAGTACACAAAACAATCCACTAATTTCGATTTGATTTGGAAATTATTAAATATATACAGAAAAGTAGTAATAGCTAAATATAATAAGCGCTATTCAAACGTTAAATATCGAAAATAAAGCAAATGGTTTAATAATTTTTCATCATGAGGACCAATTCTCATATTGCTTTAAATAAAATATAAACGGGAAACAGTCAATATGAGATGTAATGTTAAAATCTTTCTGCGAAATTACACAGAATATACTGGTAATCCATTACCTTAAGTTTTTTTTTAACATTAACGAAATCAAAATAAGAGATTATGATGTAAAATAGCTGAGAAATTGATTAATTATGTTGCATTTACTTTTCATATTTATAAATTGAATAACTACAAAGTTATTGCTAATAAAAATCCCTCAACACATGAATGAATTTTCTTTTTTCTAAAATAATGATGTAATAAGACACTGCTGGGCATTAAAATTGCAAAAACAGGAATGAATGATCTGACAAACATCAAAAGTATACATGTGACACATTTTTTCCCTCATATTTACATAACTGATATCAAGAAGCCGAAAGAAAGGATTATTACTAACCTAAGTGTAATAACATTCAATTATTATTCTGCTTTTATATTTACTGTTCTTTCAGGTTTTTCCGTTTCCCAACTTTTCATTTCATTCCACTTGCTGCTTAATAGTAGACACGCGTCTTTTTTGCGCAGGATGAAAGAAGATTCAATCTTTCGGAAGGACAAGCAAAATATTTTTTATGGTGTGTTTAAGAAATTATTAGCTTTTTGTACAAACATTTTTATTCGACGAATTATAATATAATTAAAAATAAAAATATGCATGAAACAACTTCTGGTAATTTATTATTTCTAAAACTGTGCTTTATTTTTGAAATACCAGAAACAAAAATATTTTCAGGATTTAAAGACAGGCTTCACAGAACATCAAACCCACGTGATGCAAATACATCCCTTCTGAAAGGGACCAGGTGCGCGGACCTCGTGCCTGCGATTCCCACGGAAAAGAATAACAGCATTTTAGCTTCACGTTTTTATGACCGCAATAAAAATTTATCTACAGGGAGGTCTCCCTATTTAAAGATAGGCGTATGGACAGGGGATATTTTAAAGCCTGTTGTTCTTTCTTAAAAATGGCTTTGACACCATATTCTCAGGCAATAAAACTACCCTATTAGATTTTTAACAAGCTAAGTTTGCAAATAGCGTACGTGTGGTCTATTTAAGTGGACACTTGTTGCCTTTCACAACAACAATTTAGAGGCAGCATTCGTTTATTTTTTTATCTATATCTATTTATTTAATGGGACAGGGATTGTCCTCTTTTTACTTTTAATTATGGGAATATTGAGAGCTCCTTTTTCACCCACAGAGTTGAGATCAGAGGGCGGGAAAATAAAAAAATAATAATAATGTGGGAGCATGTGTTTTAATTTAAAAAAAATCCCTGTCGGCTGGGCCTATAGGCGGAGGTAGATTTCGAAGAGTGCTCATTTCAACAAAAAAATATATATGATTAGAGATAAACCCAGTTTAATAACTTCATTTGGCCGTTTATGAAAAGTTTTTAATTTCATTTTCCTGCAAAAACTGGTTTTATCAGAATCATCTTAAGAAAATTTCAGCTCAAATGCCCATTATGACAACATATTTCGAAATAGATTCTAAATTTATTAAAAAATCGACCAAATCAGTACATTATACAGTTCCTAAATAACAAAAAACTGCCAGTTGAAAGCATATGAGAAAAAAATTGAATTTAAAAATGAGTCATAAAATAACCGATTTGTTGTTTGGATACATCCTTAATTCTTTAATCATGATTGCTTCGGAAAATTTTGTGCGAAATACTCACTTTGACAGCATTTTTAAAAATATATTCTATCTTTATCAAAAAACTGGCCAATGCGTCACAGTATATAGTTTCTAAATAAGAGGATGTGTAAATTGGATGCATTTGAGAGCGAAAATGGATTTTAAAACGAGTCATAAAAAAAGCAATTTGCTATGTGAAAACCTCCTTAAATTTTCAAATCTCGAAGACTTCGGGAAATTCTGTTCAAAATACCCTTTTTGGTAGCCTTTTTCAAAATATATTCTGTCTTTATCAAAGAACCGATCAATGCATCACATTATATAGTTCCTAAATAAAAGGATCTGTAAATTGGATGCATTTGAGAGCAAAAATGGATTTAAAAACGAGTCAGAAAAAAACGCAATTTCTTATTTGAACACTTGCTTAAATTTTCAGTCCCGATGACTTACGGAAATTCTGCTCAAAATACCCTTTTTGGTAGCCTTTTTTGAAATATATTCCGTCTTTATCAAAAAACTGACCAATGCATCACATTATATAGTTCCTAAATAAGAGGATCTGTAAATTGGATGCGTTTGAGAACAAAAATGGATTTAAAAACGAGTCAGAAAAAAACGCGATTTCTTATTTGAATACTTCCTTCAATTTTCAGTACCGATGACTTTCGGAAATTCTGCTCAAAATACCCTTTTGGTAGCCTTTTTTTGAAATTTATTCTGTCTTTATCAGAAAATTGACCAATGCGTCACTTTATACAGTTTTTAAATAAGAGGATCTACCATTTGGATGCGTTTAAAATCAAAAATGAATTTAAAAATGAGTCAGAATATAAGCCGTTTGGATTTGATGTTTTTTTCTCCAACTCCTAATTTTGTTTAATTTCTTTTTGCTATACGAATTGGTCCTATGAAAAACTTGTCAATATAAAAGTTGTAGATATTTTTAAGGAGATGTAAAATAAATTTAATCAGATTTGATATCTTAAAAATTGACGGAGTTATGGATTTTTCTCTTTTTTCAGCGCCCTTTTTCTTTTCGTTTTTAATTTTTTTCATCGGTAAAAGTTGTTCCTATCAAAAACTTGTAAATACAAAAGTTTTAGATGATTTTAAGAACATTTATAAAAAATTTAGTTGGACTTGATATCTTGAAAATTGACGAAGTTATGAATTTTTTTCTTTCAAAATCCCTGTTTTTTTCGCCCCTTGAGCCCACTTCTAAATTTATTAAAAATCTGTCATATATATACTTTTGGCCCATTTTTAAGAAGTAATATAAACTTTAAACCGATTCGATATCTACTTAAATTAAGAAGTTATGGCGTTTTTTCGGTTTTCACAAAAACGCCCCCTATTCCGACCCCCTTGGTCCGATTTTGCCCATTAACGAACTCATCCAAGATTTTATCCTCATTGATTTTATGTCCAAGTTTGGTGGAGATTGGTGAATAATTATAGAAGTTATCGTGTCCATAAAAAAGTGAGATATATATATATATATATATATATAAATACTTTTATAAATACATCCAAAGTTATTCAGACAATACCAATAAAAGAACCAATGAAACCAGTATTTTTACATTCATATATCCTATAAATAAAGCCCCCATGTTTAATTACATTTCAACTAAATTCCAATATGGTAAAATCCGAAGTTATAACAATGGTAGATATTTCCAAAAAGTATTAAAGAAGCAGCAAGAATAACAAATTGAAGAAATACATCATTTCATGCGCTGTGCATCATCAAAGTAATGTATTTTAAAATTTTTAAAAATAGGTTAATTTATGCCAAAATGGGCCTAAAGTGAAATAATCCACTAAAAGCTGCAAGAATCCATGTTATCTTATGATAACATAAATGACATAAAAGACTAAAAGACTAAACTATCCTTTAATGATTGTGCTTACGCATCTTATCATTATGGAAGTTGAATATATAAATACTTTTATAAATACATCCAAAGTTATTCAGACAATACCAATAAAAGAACCAATGAAACCAGTATTTTTACATTCATATATCCTATAAATAAAGCCCCCATGTTTAATTACATTTCAACTAAATTCCAATATGGTAAAATCCGAAGTTATAACAATGGTAGATATTTCCAAAAAGTATTAAAGAAGCAGCAAGAATAACAAATTGAAGAAATACATCATTTCATGCGCTGTGCATCATCAAAGTAATGTATTTTAAAATTTTTAAAAATAGGTTAATTTATGCCAAAATGGGCCTAAAGTGAAATAATCCACTAAAAGCTGCAAGAATCCATGTTATCTTATGATAACATAAATGACATAAAAGACTAAAAGACTAAACTATCCTTTAATGATTGTGCTTACGCATCTTATCATTATGGAAGTTGAATATATAAATACTTTTATAAATACATCCAAAGTTATTCAGACAATACCAATAAAAGAACCAATGAAACCAGTATTTTTACATTCATATATCCTATAAATAAAGCCCCCATGTTTAATTACATTTCAACTAAATTCCAATATGGTAAAATCCGAAGTTATAACAATGGTAGATATTTCCAAAAAGTATTAAAGAAGCAGCAAGAATAACAAATTGAAGAAATACATCATTTCATGCGCTGTGCATCATCAAAGTAATGTATTTTAAAATTTTTAAAAATAGGTTAATTTATGCCAAAATGGGCCTAAAGTGAAATAATCCACTAAAAGCTGCAAGAATCCATGTTATCTTATGATAACATAAATGACATAAAAGACTAAAAGACTAAACTATCCTTTAATGATTGTGCTTACGCATCTTATCATTATGGAAGTTGAATATATAAATACTTTTATAAATACATCCAAAGTTATTCAGACAATACCAATAAAAGAACCAATGAAACCAGTATTTTTACATTCATATATCCTATAAATAAAGCCCCCATGTTTAATTACATTTCAACTAAATTCCAATATGGTAAAATCCGAAGTTATAACAATGGTAGATATTTCCAAAAAGTATTAAAGAAGCAGCAAGAATAACAAATTGAAGAAATACATCATTTCATGCGCTGTGCATCATCAAAGTAATGTATTTTAAAATTTTTAAAAATAGGTTAATTTATGCCAAAATGGGCCTAAAGTGAAATAATCCACTAAAAGCTGCAAGAATCCATGTTATCTTATGATAACATAAATGACATAAAAGACTAAAAGACTAAACTATCCTTTAATGATTGTGCTTACGCATCTTATCATTATGGAAGTTGAATATATAAATACTTTTATAAATACATCCAAAGTTATTCAGACAATACCAATAAAAGAACCAATGAAACCAGTATTTTTACATTCATATATCCTATAAATAAAGCCCCCATGTTTAATTACATTTCAACTAAATTCCAATATGGTAAAATCCGAAGTTATAACAATGGTAGATATTTCCAAAAAGTATTAAAGAAGCAGCAAGAATAACAAATTGAAGAAATACATCATTTCATGCGCTGTGCATCATCAAAGTAATGTATTTTAAAATTTTTAAAAATAGGTTAATTTATGCCAAAATGGGCCTAAAGTGAAATAATCCACTAAAAGCTGCAAGAATCCATGTTATCTTATGATAACATAAATGACATAAAAGACTAAAAGACTAAACTATCCTTTAATGATTGTGCTTACGCATCTTATCATTATGGAAGTTGAATATATAAATACTTTTATAAATACATCCAAAGTTATTCAGACAATACCAATAAAAGAACCAATGAAACCAGTTTTTTTACATTCATATATCCTATAAATAAAGCCCCCATGTTTAATTACATTTCAACTAAATTCCAATATGGTAAAATCCGAAGTTATAACAATGGTAGATATTTCCAAAAAGTATTAAAGAAGCAGCAAGAATAACAAATTGAAGAAATACATCATTTCATGCGCTGTGCATCATCAAAGTAATGTATTTTAAAATTTTTAAAAATAGGTTAATTTATGCCAAAATGGGCCTAAAGTGAAATAATCCACTAAAAGCTGCAAGAATCCATGTTATCTTATGATAACATAAATGACATAAAAGACTAAAAGACTAAACTATCCTTTAATGATTGTGCTTACGCATCTTATCATTATGGAAGTTGAATATATAAATACTTTTATAAATACATCCAAAGTTATTCAGACAATACCAATAAAAGAACCAATGAAACCAGTATTTTTACATTCATATATCCTATAAATAAAGCCCCCATGTTTAATTACATTTCAACTAAATTCCAATATGGTAAAATCCGAAGTTATAACAATGGTAGATATTTCCAAAAAGTATTAAAGAAGCAGCAAGAAAGATAGATAGATATATAAACTGGTGCGATTGCAATAGGTAGTATTTCTTACGAAATCTACCTAAAAGTAGAGGGAATTTTAATTTGGAATAATTTAATTTTAATGAAATGCAGTTGGCATACGGGCTGTAACATTTAAAAAGTACATTTTCTATTTTATTGATATTTGTTTGTTATCAAAAACAATTCTCAGAATACAGTATTTTCATGATAATGTTCCTACAACTAAACATTTGAGCTGAAAATTAAGTTAACATTTATGTTTTTCCTTTTGTTTGTTAGAATTTCTGGTTACAGTGAGCTTTGGTTCCCGGATTCTTATAATTTATTTAAATTCAGTAAGAAAGATGAAATTGTGCAAGGCTGTTGCTAGAATTTTGACTGATAAATATGATTAATTTTTTCAGTAAATTTTGTGATTTTAAGTAAGAAATCACCTATAATTAAAATTTTTGAATCTGTTTGTGATCAATAAAATAATAGAATTAAAAGTTGATCCCAATTTAAGGTATATCTATGATATTTACAATTTCTGTTTTATTAGAAAAAATTTCTGGTTAAAGTGAGCAGCTAAATATAGTGATTTTGAAAAAATATGTAAGTGATAGAAATCATTAACTTTGAAATTTATTGCGAATGATCTTACGATCAGGATTTAATAAAGAAAAAAAAGTACTTCATTTATTCTAATGAGTAAGAATAAAAAACTTATGGAAGATCCTAAATTCGTACCGTTTTACCCGAGTTCTGGAATGAACATTTTGTCTTGGTTAACTTATTTTGATAAAACATGTGATAGTGAACAGAAAAATCTTGAATGGAAATTTAATTTTATTGCGCAATATTTGAAAGGGGAAGCGCAAAAAATTTATATCAATGACTGCTTAAATTGTACGGATTATGAACATATTAAGAAAATTTTGATAGAAAGACTTATTGAATTACACTTCCCGAGTTTTTCTGATTTTTCAAATCTGAAATTAGATAATTTAGACAATTTAGAAACTTATTTTCGTAAAAAAGTGGAAATTGGTTAGAAATTACATCTTAGTGAAAATATACTATTACAAGGTTTAACTGATGGTTTAAAACCAGAATTCAAAAACAGTATTATTATAAATCCTCCTAATAGTACCACGGAATGGTACCGGGTTGTCAAACAATTCGTGGAAATTTCCACCCCACTAGTTTCAAACCAAGTAATAAATCAACCCTCAGCTAGACAAAATTTTCAACCTTTTCAACCAACTAGGCCCTGGATTCAGCCAGTTAGGCCCAATAATACACCTAGGAATTGGATTCCCCAAAGGCAATCTCAAAGGCCTAGAATTTGTCAAAAAAAATATATTGAGAATTCATATCCTTCAAAACCTTGTAGGATATGCACAAATAGGGGTGTGAGTAATGCTTTTCATTGGGAAAGAGAATGTATTTTTAGGAATGAGGTAACATCCTCTGATACTCTTCCAAATATCTCACATATATATATACTTAATTTTCACATATTTCCAATAATAGCAGCCGTTACGAAATAAATGATTTCTTAATTTTCAAAATAGCATCTAAAACGTAAAACTTTTAATAATTACTCTTAAAAAATTCTTTTATATCTACATGCAAAATAATTGCACTTCCGTTAGTTAGAATCTCGTCAATTACTTGACCATTTCCGCGTATTTTTAAGAAACTTGGAATCATGCTGAGATAAGATTTATTTCTAATCAAGTAAATAGACAACAAAGAAAACTACTCTATCCTATTTCCGAAAAATGACCGGATTTTGCTTATTTATTGATTTCAATAAATATAAGAACTATATAGTAAATCATGGTGTGTAAAAAAAATATATTTAAAGCAATTGTGTTCAGAAGATGCTTTTTTCTAAATATTTGCCATTTTTTATCAGTGGTTGAATGTACTTTATTTAACATTTCAACAAAATTTGTTTCGGAAAAGTTAAAGTAAATAAAAAATTATTTTCACACATTTTGATATGTGACTAATATTTCAATATTAGATATATGATTTAGTGAATATTTTATGAGATATAATTAACCTATAAATAAATAGCTAACGAAAATGATTTGAAGGAGTTGCTTTAAATTCAGATATCGACTTGAGTAGTAACTATAGACTGCGAAAAATTTTATTGCTAAATAATGGGCCATTTTTTTTAAACATTCTTTTATTTATTTTTTCATTTATTACATTTTACTTATGTTTACCAATTGTATTTCAAAATGTAAATTTTGGAGATTTTCTTTGGAGATTCTCTTGTGTGTAATCTGAATCCTGCACTTTGATGTCATCAATAAATCGTAAAATCATGTAATACATACGAAAATATACATAATATATACAAATTTCATTTATAGATTCCTTTTGTAAATATTCGTCGACGCCTACATACAATATGGCAGTGTGTAGAGTAATTGCGGAAAGAATCTATCAAAAACTTATAAAGTGATATCTCTTTAACAAAAGCAACTAAAGAGTTGGATCGCTGTTTTTGGCATGTTTATGTTTAACATATCGATGATGCTTTAAAATTATCCATTAGACCTAATAGGTTTGGTCATTCGGTTTCAGAATTCCTCTCCGTAATGTGAAGTTTCTGAACGTTTGATGCAGTCGTATATTTAAAATATCTGTGAGGGATACTATAATTTTTAACTTCTTTTACTGCGTACGCCTCTTAAAAGATGTTTTCTTTTTCTTAGTTCTCACTGTTTTTTTCTAAAATATGTGCCTTATATAGTATTTCATGTGTTAAAAACTGACGAAATGTGAGTAAAATTTAAACACTTCATATAAAATATGCAGAGATAAAAGAATATGCTTTATAAATTTTTGAATACTAAGGAAAGCAGAGACTTTTTTTAAGAAATGCATACAAAAATAGTAGATAAAAATATTCATTTCTCGGTGAGATAGTTCGAATATACAAATTCCTAAAATCTGTGCGTTACTTAATTCTTTTTCTGTAAAAATTTGACGAACTGTGAGTTAAATTTTAACACTTCAAATAAAATTAAGCGCATACTTTTAAAAGAGTTATAAAAATCAGAAAAGCAGACACTCATTTTAGGAAAAGTATACAAAAAAGAAAAAAAAAAGAAGAAAAGAAAAAAAAAACGTCAATAGTTGTCTGTCAGTCTTTTTTCTGCCCATATAAATTATCTTATCCTATTTCATATTCCCTTAGAAATACATTGTTGAAATACCATGTACTTGACTCTAAATGTGGCTTCACCACCATAGTGAAGCAGCAAGAAATCTCTACTTTTCTTGCAAGATATGTGAAAAAGTCTATGGAAAGATACCTAATATCTGCCCTTTTTTACTTTTTCCCATTATTCCATATCGCATGAATAACATGTAATTTTTGTAAACTGAAAATTTGTAACTTCATTGAAATATAATATCGGAATATGAATAAAAAATATTTTCTTGTTTTGCTTTTCCTGTCTGGAAAAGCCGGCGGAGGAAGGCCTAGAGTAACTATTAACGTTCTAATAAAAGACTATTTTATTTCAAGGTTGCAGAAATAGATTTAAAAATAACATTGTGCCTAAGATTTAAATAAAATAATTGGCATTTATCTGCTTACAAAATGAATTTTGTGGTATGATTTTTTGTTTCTTTTTATTTAATTTATTGAGATCGAAGTTTGTCGCACGTTGAATTATAATGGACCATATTATTGCAGAAAAATCATGTTATTTTATTTCAGATTCGAGATGATACAGATGGAGATATATTAATTTAAAATATTTCAATTTGAATAGTACATAATTTACATTTTTGTTATAATTTGAAAAACAAAATGCTAAAAAATAAATTTCTATAGCTTGTTTTTAATGCAAAAGAAATGAAGAAACTTCTGAAAAAAACTTAAAAATAAATAAATAAAACAGCAACAGATATTGTTTGTGATTTGTTGAATTGTTTGAACAGAGAAATTTAAAATCAAATAACTTACACATTTATTCTCATAATTTAATGGTATTTAAATGTTCAGTTATGATACATTTTAATAGAGTTCGAGTTATAACCTTGTATATAAAATGTATTGATTATCATTGATAAAAATTGTCTTTGTTATTCATTACTTTTTTTAACTTATTTTCTTTTTTTAGAATAATTTTATTTTTAATATATAAACGACGTTCCAGAAAATATTTCAGATGTAATTCCTTACTTTAATATAAATTACAATATTTAAAAAAAAAAAATCAAACTTTCTGTTTTTTTTTTTTTTTTTTTTTTTTTTTTTTTTTTTTTTTTTTTTTTATATATATATATATATATATATATATATAATGTTAGTTCTTCGTAATCGCATGAAGATTTATTTCCTGTTCTTTTTAATTATTTTTTTTTTTCAAAATCTTCATTTCCGTTTTAAATTGGAGTTCTTTTGAGATTTCTACTTTTTTTCAGAAAGTGCTTTTTAAAATTGTACAAATGAGAAGCTAATATGTTGGGTTTAGAAATACAATAATTTAATTCTCTTTATGTAATGTATATATATATATATACCGTTCCCAAGGGAAGAATAATTCGATTCTATCACAAAATAAATGAAATGACTCTACGTACTTGCGATTAGGAATAGTAATTTAAATAAAAATATTTTAATGAAAAATATTTAATAAATCTTTTTACGATGCAAGCTATAGAAAAGAAAAAAAACTCGATGGACATTTACTACACATGTAGTAAAATCATAAGGGTATATTACCAATTACATATATTAGAAATTGTCAGTTTACTACAATATTTAACGTTAAAATATAATTTATTATAATATGATTTATATTTTAAAAGTGTATGACGATAGTTATAAATTTAAATTGATTATAACAACATTTTCGATGTTGAAAGTTTTAATGGAAAACAGTGGGGTTTATCATAAAAAATGGTTAATTTTTAATTGGGGTTAACTTTATATATATATATATATATATGTATAACTATTTCGAGAAGAAAAATTCAAAAAAGAAATATTTTCTAACTCAATATAAGTTTTAATAAAATTGAACTAAAAATTATAAATAATCGACACATATTTGGATAGTATACATTATTGACAATGCAACTTGTAAAATAAATTTCGCTTTATTCATATTAGTCAATCGCTTTATCAAGTTATTTATATCTAAACATCGAACAGCTATTTAAATAGTTATAATGTATTAATAGTTCTATTTAAAACTTAAAGCTATTTAAATAGTTCAGTATTTGTTTTCGGTTTATTTTCCATAACCAAATTAAAATATCATCAATATATAAATTAAAAAAAAAATCAAAAATGAAAGCTACCTTGGTTGACCAAATTATTAGTTACGCGCTAAATCATTAGTTACAATGTACATTATGATGAATTTAAAGCTATACATTTTCTCTCACTGGTAAACTGTCAAGCTATTTTAGGTATATTGGGATAGAATGCGTACATTTGAAAAATAAAAGCAATTTTTGGTTCTTAAAATATAAATTTATTAAGAAAAAAAATTCATTCTTGGCCTACAGGCGCAGGAGTATATCGAAGTTAAGTGCTAGTTTCACCAACAAAAAGTAAATTATGATTTGAGATAAACCCGGTTTAATAATTTAATTTGCGGCTATTGCACATTTCTTTTCTTTTTTTTTCTGAGAGCTGCATTTATCAAGATCATCTTAAGGCAATATTAAATGTATATATATATATTTGCGCTCAATAAATCAACTCTGTTTCAGAATCATTTTTCGGAGAAAAATGCGAAAGTGCACGATGTTTTGTTACTATTTTTTGTACATTGTTTTTAAGTTTTTCTATTTGTATACTTCTTAGTTTTTTGCACTCTTATATTTATCTTTAGTTTATTGATTTTTTAATAAACATTATTTAATTGCCATGTTACATCGTCTAATTTATGTTTCTTTTCGACAAAATATTCAAAAATGCATTTTTAAAAATATTTGTATTAAGAGCGCATAAAGACAATCAAAATGAAACTTCTGCATGCATAATAATAAAAATATTTTAGAGTAATCATTGCAAAAAAGAAGTTATTGTATTTTTTAAACAAACATCTTGTTAACCCTTTCCGGCGCACTACTCTTTATAGTTGGAATTTAAATAAAGAAAAAATTAGGCAATCTATTTAGGCCTGAAGGAGTACACAGGTATTGTTTTGTAAAGATTGCACCAACCATTTTAATTATACAGCTGTTGCCGAAGTGCTAACTTCCCATGCGTAAAGAATTGATAAGCGCAGTGAGAAGGGTATTGCTGTGAAGCACGTATAACAGTAAAACATTTTACTTATCATTTAAAAACAGTAGAGTTTGATCTCTGTGGTGCTGACATCTAGAACTCATAAGAAAGATTTAAAGTAGCCATTAGAGTAGTTTTTGAAATATTTACGGAGCTTTTGTGTCTCTAAACAGGGGGAACTTTAGGTGTTGCCGACCCGGCAACACTGCGCGTTAAAGGGTTAAATTCTTAGAAGAAAAAGGATAAAAGTTTATGGCAGTAATTGAATTGTGTATGAATCTAAATTTTTAATTGAAATTATTTAATATTTAAACCTTAAGTAAAATAAATACTTAAAAAAACCTTAAAGTGTTATTTAAAACCCGATAAGCGTATCGAAGAAATAAATTCAATCTTGTGGTAGTCTGAGGAGAATGCGATAAGCGCTAATGAGCAAGAAAGTCTTTATTGCTGAAGTATATTAACGATGTGCTTTCTATGGAATACTAACCAGAAGGCATATGGATTTCCGATGAAGCAAGAAAAATGCCGAGCTAAAAAAATACTATTATTATTGCTAAAATAAATTCTCAAGTAATGAAAAATGATTGTGCATTAAAAAAAATTGTATATTACACAATTTACATTTATCTTATTTTAAATTGCTTTTTTACATCACTAAATATTTAGTATTCATTTAAACTTATAAATTATATGTTTTGTAACATGTATCGTTAAAATAGCCAGATTATTGGTATGTAATTAATGTGAAAGGAGTTATTTTTGCATAAGTCGAAAATAAATTATTGTTAGTTTTAACTTAGACGTATTTCTATATTTAATTGCATGTTTCTCCTTTTAATCGTGTATTTAAATATTATTTAACTGTAAGTAAAGCTATTTTGCTTAAAGAAAAATTATTAAATACGAAATATCAGGGAATCAAGATAATAGGTTTTGAAAATGTAACCTTTTGCGTAAAATCTAATTTTAATTTTTCATTTATTAAACTACATATGTTAATAACCTCTCCTTAGACTCACGTTATTAAAGAAATTAAATTTATCGTTTTCAGATAAAATGACTAATATTTAAGAGCACATTTTTCGAAAGTATTTTTTTAATACAAAATTACTACATGAGTATAGTAAACCTACTTTCTGTTAATTTAAAGTTCATATCAATTTTATTCTTTATACATTTAATTAAATCTTTTCAGAAATTACAATATGTTATATGAAAGATTAAATAGAACTACAATATCAAGAAATATTTTTTCTTTGATTAACTTTTCAGATCTAAGATGATGTTTTAATAAAAATTATTTTATGCAGTATATGATTCATACAGAAATATTAATGTCTCAGAAATATTTAAGTTTGCAGAACTAATTAATTCTAAGAATTTTATATCTATATTATAAAATGCTTTGCAGTTTTTGTAATTACGTTGCAAATTAATGGTATTTTTTGACAAAAATTTAAAATACGCACACAGGGACGCGCAGATACACAATGTCACATACACATATGTCAGCAATGGTTTTTGGTAATATATATCAATTTTGTTACATTTGAACTACCATAACATCATTAAAGTACGAGAAAAACGCTTTTCTCCCAACAGATTTAAACGGATTATATTCACTGTTCTAGTAGAGGAAATATAAATTTTACGCATTTTATTTTCAATACCATTTAAGCCATAGATAATCTTAATAACAAATACCAGTTGAATGTCTATAGAAAATATATACGTACGTTACAGTACGGAAAGACAGAAACCAGGTTTTATTATATAAAACTTAAATTTATAATTAATACATGAAATGAAATTAAAACTCAAATAGTAGAAAAACAGGAAACTCAAATAACCTGCAAGCTTACAAGTGTTCAATGTGAGCACTTTTCGTCAACCTGCATACATCATGTCGATTGCTCAGTCCTTGCCAAACGGTAAATAGTGTTTGTATGGTCATTGTTGAAATAGTTGCAATGGTCAGCTGGTAATCGAAAGACATACACACAATCTTTTATGAACCCCCGCAGGTAGAATTCGCTCCAGATTAGAGGAGCGTTGGGACAGAATTTCTTTGTTAATCTACGTTTGGGAAGAAGTGAGCTATCGAACTAATGTGTGCCGTGTGACGAAATGTCCTCACATTGATCACTTGTAAGATTGTAAGGAAACGTTTTTGAGTTCTTCTTTAATTGTATGCATTAATTATAATATCAAGCTTTATGTAATACAGTGGTGGTCATAATTATAAGGACAAAGTAAAAATTGATAAATCTTGGTTATATTTGTCTGGAAACTTATGCAAATTTAATGGCTGGAAACCAATGAAAAATGAGGACTATTTTTGCATGTTTTTATAGAAATAAGTGGTAAATTCATATTCATAAAATGTATTATAAATTTATACAGCCATGTAATATGGACAAAATTAGAAAAACAACTGTATTTGTGTGTCCAAAAAAATAAAATTTGCATGTTTTTTGCTCTTCACACGGAACTTCCAGACGATATAAATGCATAGTAAGCGTTTGGGTACGTATTATTCTGTTTTTCAATCATGCCGCAAGGTGCAAAGCTTTTGGAGTTTCAGAAAGGAAAAATGGATATATTTAAAAATTTGGGACTTTCTGTATGCTAAATTGCTATAGAGTTTAATAGATCAAGAGCGGTTATTTGCAATTATCTTTAAAATACCGGTAAATATGGACGGCTAAGACATTCAAGCGGGCCATCTTCTGTTTTTGTATGGGGGAAAGAATGATAATAAGGCAAGCTTGCTCCCAAAAACGGGGGAAAAAACGTAAATTGAACTTAGAATACAAGTGCACGAACTGAGGATGGAGTTTGCCAAAAACTGCAATACTATGGGGAAAAAAGAGAGATTCTGCCTTTTCCGACAAAAAAAAAAAGATTAATTTGGATGAACTAGATTCTTTTTTGTAAATTCTAGTATGATCTCCATAGAGAAAAAACACTTTTCTCAAAGCATGTATTTGAAAGTGACTCAGTGACGGTCTGGGGTGGTTTGACAACTGGTAGAACTACTTCAATAGTTTTTGTGCAGGGTAGGAGGAATTCTGACAGTTACATTGATGTATTATAATATTTTACCAGAATCACCGTTAATAGCGATTGGAGGCTATTTTTTCAGCAGGACAATGCCTCGGTTCATGTTTCCAAAACTTGAAACTCGTGGTTTGATGCTAATTTCGTGAAACTAGTTGATTGGCCGGGCAGGAGTCTTGGTCTGAATCAAATAGAAAATATATTGGGTATTCTGGCACACAAAGTGTGCAAAAATGGTATATAATCTCAAAACAAGCGATAACGAATGTCTTTCATCGGAAAAGATCACTCAAAATTTTCCAAGAACGTTTTTAATGAATTGTCAAATTCCATGCCTTCAAGACTGATAAAAAGGATTGAGAAGAAGTGGGGAGATTACCCATTATCAATGTCATTAAATATAAATAGAAGTTTTCATATACGTCAATTAAAAACATTTGAAAAATATGCATTAAAATATTTAATTGCTATAAAGGACGTTAAATACAAATAAAAACATTAAAAGATTTTGATAATTTTAAACAATAATAACAAATAAACACAAAGATGGACAAAAAAAAAAAAGTTTTTTTTTTCCATTTTTGTGTTTATTTGTATTTCCTTTTTCTGATGATGATTGAGTAAATTCAATCGAAACATGTAAAAATTATCAAAATCTTTTAATGTTTTTATCAGTATTTAACGTCCTTTATAGCAATTAAATATTTTAATGCATATTTTTCAAACATTATCAATGTGTTTCAGGCAAAAATATTCACTGTTCTTATAATTTTGCCCAATTTTTACAATGACATATTTTGTTTATTGTGACAAAACATTCATATTTTGCATTTTCCAATGTTTTGCATTATACAATGGTTTGTAACATAAAAAAGCAATTTGTGTATACATTTCACTTCATGTGGCTCAGAAATAATTTTTTTTCTGCGCAATTTTAAATTGTTCTTATAATTCTGACCACCACTCTAAAACGTAACAAGTGTTAAAATCTCGATATTCATTTATACAATCCCCGTACTTTTTATTCCTGTTAAGCAGCAGCAGCATGTTCAGTAAGGTGGAAAACCAATGTTGAAATACCAGGCAATAAAGAGATGTAATTTAACCAAAAATGAATCATTCAGGAATCTCGATTCCTTTCTTATAAAAAAAACCATAAAAAAGACATAATTACAGAAAAGCGTATTACAAAATAAATATTATTAATGAGTCTTATCATACAGCTGTCTGAAATTCCACATACTTCTAAACGGCGAAACACATGTACCTAACTAAATATTACATTTAGTTTTTTTTTATATTTGATATCCGGAAGTTTTACGTAATTGTTCTTGTTATAATGTGATATAGAATTTGAAATGCAATTTTTGAACAATTAATCGTTGTTTATAATCTTTGCACGAAAGTATGAAAATATGTAGCATTTCTTTTAAAAAATACATAAATTTATACCCATGAATGTTAAATATATGCTTGTCATATGAATTTGAAAATACAATATATTAATGTTCTGCATGTTGTGCATTATTTTTTGAAAGCCATTTAAAATTATTAGAAGATCAGGATACGCTATTGCTTATTTTCTATAAGCGAAAATCACTTTAAATTTATCTCCATGAACGATTATCGTGGAAAAATGAACACCATCACATCTAAAATTACTTCGCACATTTATGAAAGAAAAATAATTCTCCATTATGTTATCTTCTGAAAAACTGCGTCATTATTCAAATCTTTTGTTTCCATGTACTGTCATATTTATAATGTATGTTAGACCAATTTATATTGCACATTTACATGTCTAGTGAAAGCGGTTAAGTTAATATGCTAAAGAATAATTATTTAAGATTAATGGAAAAATACTTGAAATTGAATCTACGTTACATCATTATTTTTATTACATATTTTCCCTTCGTGCATCTTTTCTATTTTTTTATAAATGACAAAAGTGATTTTTTATCCGAAATATAAAATAGAAATTATTTTACTGAATACTTCGTTTAATTTATAATATGTTACACATACTTAGCTAATTATTTTTACTTGAATGTAAACAATGATGTTTTATTATCATTATTTGAAATCTGTAAAATAAATCAATACAAAATCGCAAAACAAAATACATTATTCCATCTTAATTTCATCAAAAAATACACAATATGAAAATTTCACAATATGACACTTTCCGTCCAGATCTAGCACTTACACAGCCATTTTCATGAAGGTTTTTGAAGCACTGGTTGAATTTTTTCTGTGCAATTCAGACTTTTGAGTATTGAAAAAAAAAAAAAAAAAAAAAAGAAAACACGCCATCATTTGGAGCAAACATTTACTTCGTTCTATTGCAAAAAAGCAATGTCTTTTCAAACGAAAAACATTACTTTGATCAGGCGTTGTAATAAATTATCAAACAATCGATTAATACTTATTTCATGCTCTATGGTTTCCAAATGGTATACCCTCCTCCCCCCAATAATACATCAGGATGGATTTTTTAAATGCTATTGCCTCTCACATTCTTATACTTGGAAAATAAATAATATCAGCGTTTATTAACGAAAGTTCTTAATTCATATTCAAATAATTTACTAAGATCCACAAATTTATCACATTTTGTAGAGCATGAATGGAAAATTTAGTTAAACTTAGTAATTACGAAGATTGTTCGTAAAGTGTTCCCCGTTTAGTTATAGATCAAACAAATATATGCATTGAAAAATATTTAATAGAATGATCTTAAATTTAAAACTTTTTATAAAGTTTCATCATAGGAACCATTTAAGTTTAACAATTGTGAAAGCGTTTCTCTAATTTACAATATCTTCTTCAAAAGAATGCGCCTTTGCCCTGGTATTTAAGCATTTCATATCATTTATAACTGCCTTGTATTTTGAAGTTTGCCATTGTAATCGAAAAATTACAATGGCAAATTGTGATTCAATATTTGACTGAACAGTTGAAATTTTTGGACTAATAAGGCTGGAACAGATAAGATAGCAAACACCCCGTTTGAAATGATTAAAAGATTTTAAGTTTTGTAAACATTATGATAAAACGAACGCTTTCATTCAAAACATAACATCGGATGTAAACATAATTCTACTCTTATTTTGAAAGTATTGCCTAAGTTTATTCTAAGTTTCACAGTAGACTACTTTACTTATGTTCTTTCTACGTTTGAAAGAGCTGACCTTCACATATTTACTTTTAATGATATTTATGCTTTCATAGTTTACACTCACTTTAAGATAATGTATTTTTGCTAAATTCTGAAGTTTAAATGTCAAGTTCTATTGTCGAGCTTTTATTTAATATTGTAACTGCTTTTACCTTTTATAAAATTAAGATTTGGAATTCCATCCTCTCACCCCTCTCCTTAATTCTCTAATCCCAATGAACTTTAATAAAAGAGAAGGAAATATATCTTCTATCCACCAGGTATCCCTTTTTAAATTTCATTCACATGACTAATTTATTTACTATGAAAAATTTGCTCAGACATATTACATCTATCCATTTTTAAGTTATTTCAAATATCATAATATAGGCCTTTTATTTGCTCCTCACGTGGTTATTGAAGGATGCTAGATTACTCGATATCATTACTAGTTTCAAAAAATCTAATCACTAGACGGACCTTTAAACCATTTAGCAGTTTTTTAAGTTTGATTTGAAAACAAATTTGAAGTCAATTTTTAAATTTTGGAATTCATAAAGCATAATTTATTAAATAGAAATCCATGAAATAATTGCAGGTTGCAATCCATAATTCTTTCGTAAATTTAATTATAATTGATATTTCATATAATTAAAATTTAAAAAAAATGTAAATTCAACGTATGTATGTTTGGGTATTTTACAATTATTGTTAAATTAGAAAAAAAATTAGTATTCTAGGGGTATGATTTTAGGAGATCATAATAAAAATATGAAAAAGTAATTTAACTTTCGAAGCATTACATTTTGAATGTTTATAATTCGTAAACTTATCATTCAAATGACTTGAAATTCGGTGCCTTTAGTATATTTTGAGCCGAAAATTTAAAATGTCTTGTTAAATTTGATATTACTATTTAAACATATAAAGTTTGGGGTCGATGTGTTAATTGCCGCTAAACAAATTTTATATACATAATTTAAAAGCAGACTTTATTTCCAATCGTTCGTTACAGGTAAATTTCTTCTATAATGATTTGTTAAGAAGTTAGTAGGGGGTGCTTACTTTACTTTTTTCCACGACTGCAGAAGTCTCTCACCAGAAATGGTTTTTTCTCTGCCGAGGACTCACCTTGTGGTTAATTAACAAGGAAGGTCTCCAAACGGGCATACTCAGAAAACTCTAAAAAAATATAGGATATGTTTATAAAAGAAATTTCAGCAGAAGACCGATAGAACGTTCGTAAAAAAATAATGAATATTTTATTTATTTGGTTATTTATCCCGGTTGACAACGAAATATGATTTTTAAAATTTTTTTTATGCCAAATACTTTTTAAGGTAAAAAATATTACATGTTGAACTTGTTAAAACAGCTTTTATTTAAATTATTTTATTTCATATGTACTTTATTTAATATGCATGCAGGCGCATCTACGGTGCATGGAAGATGTAATGTTCTACAGAAAGCACGAGGAATGTCCTGAACTTCCCCAGGAACTGCAATGATGCGTAGAACTCATTCCTAAGAATTTACCAGTATTGCCTCGCTATTTTCGCAACACTAAGAATAATAAACATGTATTCTCTCCCTGTTCGTGTCCTTTCTCTCATGTGTTTTGTGTCGTCACTACTGTGCCAGGAAAATGTTTCCGACCATGGGTTGCAATGTAAATCTGAATCCTTGTGATTAACTCTACCTCCCCTTAAAGTTTGTCCCATTATTTCTGGGACACCCTGTATAGTTATAATGAAAGCCAACAATGAAATTTTATGAATTTAATAAATAATTAATTAAAATGGTTTCACCTTCCAAATTAAGTCCAGTTGAACACTATCGATTTTAAACTTTGTTGCTATGGAAAGAAAAACGTCTCCGATATTGAAATGAGTTTACTGCAGCATTCTTCATCTGGTTTTGATTTTGGAATACATTTAAATATATGAAAGTATACTTTTCATTGTGAACATATTTTTTATGTTTGAAATTATGCTTAAAGTGATGAAATTTAAAACTAACTGTAACAACAACTTACATAAATCTGCAAGACATATATATATATATATATATATATATATATATATATATATATATATATAGATGTGTGTGTGTGTAAGTGTGCGTGTGTGGGTCTATGAGGGAAAGCGGGGACATTCGCATGTTTACACACCTTCCAACAGAGGACACACCGCCAACCGAGGACGTCCTCGGTTGGAATTTTTATGAAATATGTAATATTTCATGCCAAATATTATTCTAAACATTGTTTTTTTGAAAATTTATAAAGGTCCTCAGTTGTCCGTATTTGCTGCATGTTGTGTATCTAAAAACTGTGTAAACTTCTTTAAAGTGTGTATCGGTGCAAAAACGTAAGTCCTCGGTTTCACGTTTTAATTACATGTTCGATAGACGTCCTCGGTAGAGTGGTATAATCGCACTAAGTGTATCTTTTATTTTGGTATTTCTATTAATTTGTGTTTTAGTATATTTTCTACTAAATTGATGAGTTTATTAAGTTTTGATTAAGATGATTCCATGTTAAAAAAAAATATTTTATTTAAATATCAACAACTGCAATCATTTCTTAAGTAGTTCTAACTTTATTGCATATAAAGTAGAATTCAGATTTTAATGCAACCTGTTTTATTTCTATTAACCTTTAATCGAAAACTTAAGAGTCCTGAATTAGCAAAATCCCATATCTAAGAGTTAATACAGAATTGCAGCAAATAGGCGAATACTTATAACTACTTTTCTCTCCCCCCCCCCCACCAATGCCCTTTTCCTTATTTCCTTTTGTTTTATAACTTTTAATACTTATATCCCTCTCCCCTTTAATTCATACATTTATGTCTTTTTTCCCTAAATATGGTATCCTGCTTGTATCTTTTCCTTCCATGGAAGGATAAAAATGATTTGTTTACTCGGGTCCTGAGAGTGAACTTATGAGTCAGTAATATTTAAAAAGTTACTTAGTGTTTTATCTAAATTTTAATTGACAATGTTTTAGTACTACCACTTACAATATCTAGTTAAAAACAAAATTTAAGTTTTTAAAATATTCTTACTTTAAATTTGCAAAATTGTTAAAAAATATCCTGAAAATTTCGTTACAAAAATTTCTAGGTTGCTCTTTAGGATAATAAATATCCTGTTTTGAAAAGGATAGCTCAATTTTTTTGTTTATGTTCGAACAAATTGTATATTACATACAATATTTAAAGACTCTGTATACACACAGGGAAAATGATGACCATGCGTATACACATACAAATCGTGGACTCAATAATTACACAGTGGAAACGAGGACCATGCTTATACACATTCAAACCGGGGACTCTGTATACACACAGTGGAAACGAGGACCATGCGTATACATATTCAAACCGTGGACTCTGGATACACACAGTGAAAACGAGTACCATGCGTACACACATTCAAACTGCGGACTCTGTATACACATAGTGAAAACGAGGACCATGCGTATACATATTCAAACCGGGGACTCTGTATACACACAGTGGAAATGAGGACCATGCGTATACACATTCAAACCGTGGACTTTGTATACACACGGTGGAAACGAGGACCATGCGTATACACATTCAAACCGTGGACTCTGCATGCATACAGTGGAAACGAGGACCATGCGTGTACACAAACAAATCGTAGACTTTGCATACTACTCACAGTAAAAACGAGGTCCATGTATGTACTGTTAAAAGAAAACTGTAAGTGGCCTAGATCGGCAGCAGGGATTTCAGCCATATCCTGTAATTTCACGTGCAACGTAAAAAACGGTCTGATATATTAAATAGACGGCTTTGTCTCTTAGATCTTAGAAAATGAAGAACATACTTTTACTGTTCTAGCCCACCACTTAGCTATTATGAACCATGCAAAATGATGGTGCATGAATGTACACTGTAAAAAAAAGGCGGGGGGGGAGGGACTGAGACCGGCAGCAGATATTCCAGCGATACCATGCAAAAATATGCGTCCAGTCGATCATTTTTTATGGTCTATAACAGGTAAAAATGGACAGTAAAAGTATGTGGACTGTCCATCATTTTTAAGATTCTAAGAGACAAAGACGTTTATTTAAAGGGATCACACCTTTTTCTTACGACGCTCGTAAAATTATGGGTATGGCTGGACATTCTACTGCCGGTCCTGCACATAAATTTACAGTTTTTTTAACTGTGTATTTTTTTAGGGGGTATCACTGGCAGGCATTTTTTTTTTTACAGTCTACGCATACAAAATGTAGACTGTATATGCAAATAATTGAAATGAGGACTGTGCGTATACCTATGAATTAACTCACCCCCTCTCTCTCTATATATAACAGTAAAACCTTTGTGCAAACAAATCATAATAAAGATGTGAGTATGATTTTATTATTTTTTTATTTATTTTATTTATTTTCATTTTAAGAGGCATCTTTCCAGCACTTAAAACAGTTCCTTTTTTCAGATGTGTAAACTGTGTAATTTAATATGATACAGAAATTATAAATTCGAAAATCCTGAAGATTATATTAAATTTTTCCCTTTAAAATTCAGTTATGCCGTAAATTACCTACTGATTTAACTTCCACTGTTCTCCATTTAACTCAGTTACTGCTGAATCGCACAATTGCAGCATCTTACTTAGCATTTTTTTAAAACAGTTTTAGACATACTTAAACAAGTAAGATAAATCATGCCGTGACGCATAGATTATGAAACACTTTCCAGCGACTCAGAAATGCAGTTTTCCATGTGGTCCTTATATTTAAATACTTTTGTGAGTCTCTGTATTTCGCTATAAATACTATACATTCTAAATTTAGACCTGAGTTATATAGCAATTTACCATTACACAAACATAGTGATATAATGATATACCGAGATATTGCGATAATCGCAATACAACGATATACCGCGTTATATCATTAAGTAACGTTTTTTAATAACGTTATCACGATATGCATTTGATATCGATTACATCGTCCAACTCTAAAAAATGTGATGTAATTTTCCGTTCTGCTTGAAAACCTATGATATCTTCAAAGCGCAAAAAAATAAAAAAAAATTTATGTAATCAATCTATGAATTTTTTTTTTTTTTTTCATTTTTTTCTATTTTTATTAACACACAATATACTCTGCTCGATCTAGTTTAAATATAGATTGGACGATTAGTCGAAGGTAAATATTTTTAAAGTGTGGTAATTTTCTTAATCATTTTCATAGGTATTATCTTTTGTTTCTTTAAAAAATGTTATATGAAACATTTTCTACTGAAAAAATCTATATATTACGGGACATATGCCCCGCTCTCAAAAACATTTTTCTACTCTCACCAGCTTGAAATTTTCTGATACATTTTCAGACTCATTTTTAAAAGTAAAAACATGAAACTTGCTGAGAGTGTATAAGATGTTGTGTGATTTCATTTTTCCGCTCAATTAATTAGAATTTTATTTAAAAACAATTATTTTCTGATTATGACCTTTTTTTTTTTTTTTTTAGATCCCTCGCTTCGGAAAATTCGGTTCAAAACGCCCACTTTGACATCTTTATTTAGCAAAAATTTTTCCATTTATAAAAAAAATCGATAAGCACGACACACTGTGTAGTTTCTAAATAAAAAAAATTAGCAGCTTGATATGTTTGAAAGCAGAAATGAATTTAAAAATAAATCAGAAAATAAGCAGTTTGGATTGGAATACACCCTTAAGGGTGTTCTCAATTGCTCCGTTCAACAAGCGCAAAACGTTTTGACACATTTACAAATTCATGTTTTAACAGAAAAATATATAATTTGAATGCCTGACTATGGAAGCGATTTCGAATCGAACTTATTTTTTCATTTCATGATACTTAAATTACCTATCCAGTTCTAAGCTATTTCGATCGCGTGATCACCCGTTTTTATCCTGTTTTTCGACCGGTTTTTCTGCTATCGTCGGAAAATGTGCTCAAAAACGTCAACTTTATAGCTTGTTATGAAAGATCTATTGTGTTCTGGGGCCTCGCAAGGGGGGGGGGCAAGGGGGAGTCTCCCCCCTAAACGTTTGCACATGCTGTTACAATTGGCAAATTTACAAACTGAACTGGCAGATTAGTTCAAATCTTTAATAAAAAACTATAATACTCTTTCTATTTCTGATAGATTTGACGAAAGTTACCAATATAATTAGAAATATTATTAAGCTTTTTACAAAAAAAAAAAAAAAAAAACTATATTACTTTTTTAATTGTGATAACTTGGTAAAATTATAAAACTAGCTGGCAAACGTCGAGAACTATTTATGTTTGCTTTTCATTCAGTTGGCAAATACTGAATTTTGACTTGGCAATTTTAGGTTATCTCCCCCACCAATAAAAAGTTTTCGCGAACGACCTGATTATGTTTTTTAAAAAACTGAAAATTGAGTGCAATTAGACAGTTTCTGAATAACAACACCTGCTAGTTTCATGCATTTCCGATTAAAAATAAATTAAACCCTTAAGGGTGTTCTATCATCAAAAAGGGCAAATTTGTGACGCATGCTTTAATTTATTTTTGATCGGAAATACATGAAATTAGTAGGTGTTGTTGTTCAGAAACTACCTAATCGCACTCATAATTGTTTTTTTTTTTTTTTTTTTTTTTTTTTTCAAATGCAATAGATGTATCAGGACAAGCTGTCAAAATTATCGTTTTAAAGGGCATTTCCCGACGTAATCGAAATCGCTTATAACTCGATTGGTAATTTAATTATCATAAAGTGGAAAACAAAGTGCGATTCGAAATTGCTTCCATAGTCTAGCTTAGAGATGGGAATGCTCGGAAAAAAACCGGAAAAATTGGGAAAAAAACGGGGTTTTTTTCTTTTTTTTTCCGAAAGCTTATTTTTCAATTTTTCCGAACTGGAAAAATTTAAATTTCATTTATGAAATAATATAGTGAAAATTTTGTAATAGCTACATTCTCATACTTTTTATTTTATTTATTTTTATTTTGAGTGTCCCACATGAAAACTTCAATGTGGGTAATCTGATCTCTGAGCAGAAATCTGTTTGAGAAGACTTGAAAAGATCCTTCACATTTTTTTCTTGTTTGAAATACAAGACCCTTCGCAAAATTTTTCTTGAAAATAGACATTTCAGAAAAAAGTTTAATCTACAAATTGAATCTTTCGCAAATGCACTGATTGAAAAAAAAAAAAAAATCATGCCACATAGCAGCTGAATCTTATCAAGTTGTATATATGCATAAATAACCTAATTAAAAATGTCTAAATAGGAACCTAAATATAGTAATAATTTCTTATTCACAAATTCTGAATATATTTTGTACAAGAAGTTCACAATTTCACAAAAACAGGATTACATGAAAAAAATCTAGATATATATTTAAATGCAACTTCTCTTTTTATAAATTAATTCTTGCGCAAAATTATTTCAATAATATGCTGATTAATGGAAATGGTAAAATTAAAAATTTAACATAAAATTTGAAGCATGCAATTATTACTTTTTTCTATCTTTTCAAGAAGTAAGTATTGAATTCGTGAAAAATTTGACTTGCAGTTTTTGGTGTATTTAAACGTTTTAGAAGTTCCTGAACACAATTTGATGGTTTTTGGAAAATATCTGTAACTCTGCGAGTCTGTATGTGACAAAAATTTTATGGGTACTCGATCTCAAGAACTGATGCACATAATTTCACAAAACTTTAGATTGAGTTACACCTTGATATAAACTCGAGATGTTTAGTTATTAGTGTATATCGCCCAACCGATGGCGCTGCTATGCTGCATTATTTATGATTTCCACAATGGTTCTATCTCAAGAATTAATGTATAAAACTTCAGAGTAAGTTAATCTTTGATATAATTTTGTGCTCATTACTTTTTAGTGTAAATCGCTCAACAGACGACGCTGCTATGCTGCATTATTCATGATTATCGCAATAGCTCTATCTCAAGGAGTAAAGGATGATTTTTTATCAAACTACAACTTCTGTCAGTTCCTGATGTATATTAATGTCGTTCAGTTTTTGGGTGTAAATTGCCCTATAGGTGGCCCAACTATGCTGCATTTTTCAAGATTTCATTATAGCTGATTAATTGAATGTTTTTTCAAGGTATTGAATCTAAAATTGACCTCCATTTTACCTCCATAATGTACAGTAATGTTGCAAAAAACATGGGCAGTTTGCATTAGAAAAGTACAAATGAGAAGGAAAAAAAAAAAAAAAAAAAAAACATATTTTATTGCAAGTAACTATGTTCCAAAATATACTTTCCCTCTTGATTAAACTTTGAATTTTTGTAGTTTTCTAAACCACAGTAGAAGTTTATCTCTGTATGTAACTGCTTTTGTGAGCATTTTCTATTTGTAGTGTTCTGTTATAACTTTTGAGTTCCATTCTTAGAAATATGAAATTACCATATGGAAACATTATTGAATATGGTTTTTTACTCAAGAATAGAATACCAGATTTCAGGATTTAAAAAAAAAAATACGTTTAATTAAACTTTAAAAAATATATTTTTCTGGTTTTAGTGAGTAAAAATATAACAGTCAATAAATCCTATGCTATTTTTTAGTTGCAGACCTGAGTAAGCCAAACTAAAACTTAGTTTTGTTTGAATTTAGATTATAAAACTAAATCAAAACTTTGAGTTGAGATTGGAAAGCTATACCAAAATTAAACATATTTTATTTTTTAAAGGAAATAAAATTATAATAGTAAGAAAAAAATGTAACAATGTAAAAATAGACATTTTTTAAACAAACAATGGAACTTTTGAATACTGATATTGATAATAATGACAAAACTGCAACAATTTCTTTAAACTAGTATCATTTACTTAAAAACTATACTTATGTAAATGGAATGCTTAATTTATTTCTTCCAAACTGCAGACATATTGGCTCAGGTTTTTACATTAGGCCAATTGGTAGCTAAACACGTAACTGAAAAATCATTTCAACAGAGATGTGATATAACAAACAATAGCGTTTAATAAAAATTCTTAGGCTGTGGCTGTGGGAAAAAAAAAAACATTAAATTTTTAAAAGCAGGCTTTGCTACTTTCTTTTTATTTTGTAATATAAAGTGAAAATAATTTTCATTTAATACAAATAAATGGGAAAAAATGTTTATTATTTAATATTCTCTAGGAAAATATAATTTATTTGGGAGAAACAGTCATAAAAAATAAATTTTTCCAACTTTTCCGTTTTTTTCCGCAAAAACCCGGTAAAAAAACAGTTTTTTTTTCCGCCACTTATATTTTTCCGGAAAATTTACATCTCTAGTCTAGCTTTCCAATTTTGTATAGTTGTGTTAAAAAATGAATTAGTAAATGTGACAAAACGTTTTGCGCTTGTTGAGCAAAGCAATTGAGAACAGAGAACAACCTCAAGAAAAATGAAAAAAGTTCACTATCTTATCGGAAGACAAACATACAAAGGCTTTTATCCACGTATTTTGCGGTGAGATGGTGCAATCAGGTTCTTTTGTTGTGTTTCGGGGAAATTCTTAGAGCCGGAGAGGGACAGTTGGCTGGGGAGTTAACCATGCCCATTGCAGAGATACTGAACAGGCGACTGACCAAAAAAATGCTTAGAAAATAGGTTTCGTTTGTCAAGTCAACAACTAAATTTTTTTTTTTTCTTCCTCTCTTACTTCCCTCTTTAAAAAACAACAACAAACAAACAAATAACGCTCATAATAGTTTTATAAGCAAAACTTAAAATAAATAATGTCTATAATTTTTTAATAATATTAAAGTAATTTTTCATTTTTTCATTAAAGTATGACCTTTACAATTTTTGTTGGTGGTTCTAAACTTCTTTCCAGCACTGTACTTTCAATATAGGTAATTGTTCACTTCAGTAGTTTTTAAATAGAGATTATTCACTTTATAAAATTATATAACAGATCAAAGGGGATGTTTAAATTGTCTATCGCCATAATTGCTCGACTTTGATCTATAATGTAGTAAAACATATTGAATATTTGTAATAACATAACATAATAATATAACTTTAATACACACACAGAAATATACTTATACAAGTAATAATATATTAAATTTAAGTAGTTTTATTAAGTTATAAAAGTTGATCTAGCATTATGTTATAGAGCATTTTAGAATGCAAATTTATATTAGAGTATTTAAGTATTTTAAGTAAATAAAAAGAAATATTTTTTTAAAGAAATTATTTTTCTGTAATTAATACATGAACATTTATTATTGAAGAACTTTAATAAATTTGGAAACCTGTAAAAGTTGAAATACAAATAAGAATTACTAAAAAGTAAAAAGTCATTAAAATAGGAAAAATATATTTTTGATTTTATTGATAGATTATTATGTATTATTATTTATTATTAATTATTGAAAGGAAAATATATTATGGTATTTTATGAAATAAGAAATGGTTTATTAATTATTAACTTTAAGTGTTAACTCAGTTTACAATATTAATAATTTTAAGTATTTATCATAAACTATGTGTAATACATGAATTTTCGTTTCTTTTCTCATGCATACAATGAATATTAAAAATACATATTTGTATGAAATCCCATTTTACATGTAACTGAAATTGGTGATCTCAAAAGGGGATTTTTTCCCCCTTAAATAGATGTTCTACAGAAGATTATTTTTAAATGCTATTTCCATACATATTGTACATATTGTAAAGTATCATTTGGAATAAAATTAGGAATTTACCTGCAGTAAAATTTGTATCAAACTAACCAATATATAAAAGAAGCATTTTCACTGAAAACGCATATGTATTTTTTTTTTAATTCATCCGTATAGCAAAAAATTTTGATTTAAGAATGAAATTATCATTATAAATGGAAAAATATGAAATGAAAAAATCAATACAAGATAGACATTTTTTTCAAGAAAATTGAAATGCATTTCTGATGTATTTTTAGGTAAACGGAAAAAAAAGTGACCGGAAAAAAAGTTATCGGAAAAAAAGTGACCTAAACTACAAAAGCGGAAAAAAAGTGACACGGAAAAAAAGTGACACGGAAAAAAAATGACAAGGAAAAAAAGTGACAAGGATTGGTTTTGGGGATTTATTATTGATTTTTGGGGATTCATTGTTTATGTATGAAAGGGGGATCGAGGGGGGGGCTCATAATTTAGGTAAATGGGTTTTTCATGCTGAATTAACTGTTTTGGTTCAATTTTTGGATATACGTTCATACTAAAAAGACGCTTGCCTGATTAGTTTTGGGAAGGGACGATTACCCCCCCCCTCCATCCGTCCTCAATGAGATGAATGGGTTTTTATGCAGAATTATCCAACTTGTGTCAAATTTGCATATAGGTTCTCTTCGATAAGGCTTATATATAGTATAAAATGCCTGAAGAGTTTTAGGAGTTTAATGGTTAAGTATAGAAGGGGAACGGGGGATAACCTTTCTTAAATTAAATTAATGGCTTTTTATGGATAATTATCCGATTTGCTTCGAATTTTGGACATGAGTTCATTATGATAACACCTATCTCTGATTAGTTATGGGGTTCTTTTGCTTATTATAAAGGGGGACGAGCAATTACCTCTCCCTCAAACTAGATAAATAGATTTTTATGCAGAATCATCTGATGCATTTCAATTTTTAAACATAGATTCTTTTTGATAAGGTGAATTCCGAAATAGTTTTAAGGCTTTAATGGCTAAGTATAAAGGGAAGATGGAGGAAACCCCTCTTAAATTAAATAAATGGCTTTTTATGCAGAATTATCCGATTTGCTTCGAATTTTGGACATGGGTTAGTTATGATAAGACGTATTTCTGATTAGTTATGGGGTTCTTTTGCTAATTAAAAAGGGGGGCGGGTGATTACTACCCCCGGACTTAAATTAGATTTAAAAAAATTATACACACTTATCCGATTTATTTCATTATTTTGGATGTAGGATCTTTTTCATAAAGTAAATTCCTGAATAGTTTTAAGGGTTTAATGGCTATGTATAGAGGGAGAACGGGGAATAAACCCCCTTAAGGGTGTATTCGAAAAAACGCTTTTCCACCTTCAACAGCTCGAAATTTTCCGATACAATTTCAGACACATTTTTAAAAGTAGAAACATGAAATTTGCTGAGGATATTTTTGAAGAGATGTACAAGGTGCCGTGTGCTGTATTTTTAAGCTCAATTTATTAGAATTTGATTTATAAACAATTATCTTCTCAGTATGACCCTTTTTTTCGTTCACAGATCTCCCGCCAGGGGAAAATCTGTTCAAAATGCCGTTTTTAATTGCTTTTTTTGCAATATTTTCTGCATTTATCAAAGAATTGACAATTACGGCACCTTGTGTACTTTCTAAATAAGACAATTTGCCAGTTTGATGCATATGAGAGTAAAAATGAAGTCAAAAATAAATCGGAAAATAAGCAGTTTGAATCGAAATACACCCTTAAATTAAATAAATGGCTTTTTGCGCAGAATCATCCGATTTGCTTCAAATTTTCGATGAATATTCATTATAAGAAGGCGTATCTCTGATTAATTATGGGTTTCTTTTGCTAATTAAATAGGGGAAGCGGGCGATTAATCCCCCACTCTTTAAATAAGTTTTTTTTTTTTTTTTTCACAATTATCCAACGTATTTCAAATTTTGGATATAGGTTTTACCTGATAAAGTGAATCCCTGAATAGTTTTAAGGGTTTAATGGCTAAGTATAGAGGGATGAATGGGGGATAACCCACAATTAATCAGAAGTTCGCCTTATCATAATGAACACACATTCAAAATTTGAATCAAATAAGATAATTCTGCGTAAAAAGCCATTTATTAATTTAAGGGGGGTTATCCTCCGTTCCCCCACTGTATACTTATCCATTAAACCCTTAAAATTATTCTGGGATTCACTTTATGAGAAAAAACATATATCCAAAATTTGAAATATATCGGATAAGTGAACATAAAAAACAATTTATATAATTTAAGGGGGGGGGGATAATCACCCGCCTTAATTTTTAATTAGAAAAATAACCCCATATGTAATCAGGGATACGCCTTATCATAATGAATCTATAATCAAAAATTTGTAGCAAATCCTATAATTCTGCGTAAAAAGTAATTTAATTTAAGGTAGGTTATATTCTATTCCCCTTCAATACTTAGATATCAAATCCTTAAACCTATTCAGGGATCCACCTTATCAGTAAGAATCTACATTTCAAATTTGAAATACATGGGATAATTCTGCATAAAAACCTATTTATCTAGTTTAAGGGGGAGATAATTGCTCGCCCCCCCCCTTTATAATAAGCAGAAGAACCCCATAACTAATCAGAGATACGTCTTATCATAATGAACCTATGTCCAAAATTCTAAGCAAATCGGATAATTATGCGTAAAAAGTTATTAATTTAATTTAAGAAAGGTTATCCCCCGTTCTCCCTCTATATATAACCATTAAAATTCCTAAATCTCTTCATGCATTATATACTATATATATATACTATATATAAGCCTTATCGAAAAGAATCTATATTCACAGGGCCCGACTTAGACAGTGGGGGGCCCTGGGGCAAACATTATTAGAGTGGCCCCCTTCTATCTTAAAAATGTTTGTGAATTATACTCAAGTGACTAAAATTAAAATTCAAATCTATTGTATGTATGCATAAATTCCGTACCAAGTACTGATTTCAGTATTTATATTTCACACCTTTATACATAATAACAGAAGATAAATAATTTTAACTATTAATTTTTTTATGATGTAACTATTACTTTAAGGAAACGTGGGGCACGGAAGCAAAGGGAGTAGGAGAAAAGAATACCCCTTAAAATTGAAAAAAAAGAATTTTGGTAATATTTTGCTATTTTATATCATTTGGCCCTCTTTTAACAAGAAACTTTTCTCTCCTTGGGGGGCCCCCTTCAAACCGGGGGGCCCGGGGCTATTGCCCCGCATGCCCCTGCCTTAGTCAGACCCTGTATATTCAAATTTGACGCACGTTTGATAATTCTGCATAAAAACCCATTCATCTAATTGAGGATGGATGGGGGGGGGGGGTAATCGTCCCTTCCCAAAACTAATCAGGCAAGCGTCTTTTCAGTATGGACGTATATCCAAAAATTGAACCAAAACAGTTAATTCAGCATGAAAAACCCATTTACCTAAATTATGAGCCCCTCCCCCGATCCCCCTTTCATACTTAACCAATGAATCCCCAAAATCAATAATAATTCCCCAAAATCAACCCTTGTCACTTTTTTTCAGTGTCACTTTTTTTCCTTGTCACTTTTTTTCCATGTCACTTTTTTTCCGTGTCACTTTTTTTCCGCTTTTGTAGTTCAGGTCACTTTTTTTCCGATAACTTTTTTTCCGGTCACTTTTTTTCCTAGATTCGTATTTTTATACTAGTTTTAGGAAAAATAAAATTTGAACATCGATACAAATATAAAATTTTTAATTGAATTGTATATTAAAAATTCCCATTATAATTTCTGAAAAAAAAAAAAAAAAAAAAAAAAAGAGAGAGAGAGAGAGAAAGGGTGCTGGTTTGAAAAAAATTTCAACAACCGCACTTGCATTTTTGTAGTCATATTCTATAGTATTATAATGGACTTTCAATATATATACCAATTATTCGTGCGTAAATATTCAATTTAACAAATGTAACAAGTTATTGCTAAGTACTGGATTTGTCCGTTAAAACTAATAGATGAGATTCCAGAATTTGAAGTGGTACCACATGATCTTTGTTTGCAGTTTCAATATTCTAGTCCAGTATTGAGGTTATAAATAAGAAAATTTTTAAGGCAATTCATGCATTTTTCTAACACTTTATAGAATATTTTGGTTTAATTACTCAGTTTAACTTTAACAGCAATGCACCCGACACCATTTAATGAAGCATACGATAATAAAATGAAATAATAATAAATGGTATAAATAGTTAAAAGATATGTTTTGAAATAATATCTTGAGAAAATAGAAACATTATTTCCATTGTTTAGGATTAGTTTATATATATTAGTTTATATAAAACTTATTCGTTCTGTAGTTTTTATTAACCAGTAAATTTTCAAAAAAAGAAAAAAAATCTTTTAAAAAGGAAGTTATTTTTATTTATTCATTTTAAAATTAGATAGTTGCAAATTTCAGCATTCACCATGTTCCTATTTAAGGCTCCTGTTTCTAAAAGTGTGATAGCTAATGCTAATCCTATGGGGATATTATTTTCTAATATCTCGCTTGTATTTTGACACTTGTATTTGATTATTATTTATTATTATTATTTTGCATTGGATAACTGAGATCCATTTCTACATCGCTCCTTTTTTTATTTTTTCAATTTCGATTACAGATATTTTTTAGAGAGGCACTTTCATTTTCGGAACCGGTTTTGAAAGCGTAAGTAGCTTTATAAAAAATAACAGCAACCGAATACGGAAAAGTAAAAAAGGAGCAATGTAGAGAGGGACCTCAGCTAAAAATTAATGTAGTGTTTCCGAAGCAAATATTAATTTCCCAGTTAAATTTATGCGTTTATTAAGTGGCAACTTTCCTCTTTTCACTATTTTCTGCCGGTTCTTCTGATCTGAAACTAATATTATCGGCTTTTCTGTCTATTACAACACTTGCGAACTTGAAATTTTTAATTCGTAAAGATTTTTTTTTTTTTTTTTTTTTTAAATCCTGTAAGTGTAAAAGAACGGAGGAAATAAATGAATCTTTGCAAAATTTTTGGAAATGCTTGAATTTCGAATGTGGATTTTTGAGGTCATACTGTACATCGGATTTCATTTAAAAGACACTAAAGAAATTGAAATTTTTCAATGAATGCGAGCTCAATAATTTTTAAAAGAAGATTCTTTTTAAATTGTTATCAAATTTAATGTTTATAAGACTATAAAATGTATACTAAAATAGAAGGCTTTTTAAATGAAGAAAATCAAACACATATAATAACTTTAATTTTAAAAGACGGTGCATTTTTTAAAAATCAGTTTGCATTGAAATTAATAAAATTTAGTTATTTATTTTCGGTTCATACTTTACAAAATATTTAATAACTTTTGAAGAAAAGTAAAATTATAGATGCTTGAAAGAGCAATATTAAATATTGAGTTTTTATTATAAATATATGTATTTATTAATTATTGATATATTTTATTTTTGTTATTGATATAAATTCAATTATTATTATTATTATTATTATTATTAATTATTTTTACAAATTTACTTTAATAAGTTATTAGGGAAAAACTAAGCACTTGGTTGAGGAAAAACTCGAATAAAATATTTCTAAATAAGTAAATGGTTTATTTTGTCCCATAATCATTGAACTACATTTTATTCAGATTCTAACATATTTCCTTAAACTGGTGACTTGGTTAGCACTAGCAGCTTAGCTTAGAATTGTCAAGGACACGGAATAATCATCAACACGCTTTCTCCCCTCGTTATTGGGAGTATTTTAACGGAAGTGCCGGTATTGTACTGACAGACCGGACCATTGTAATCATTGTTCATCATTTCTGAGGATAAAGTTGGGACAGGTTTGTAAAACAAGACACAAAGAATTTCGAAGGGACCTCCTTACAATGTATATAAGAAAAAATATCTTTTTTTTTTTGGTAATATTGCGTTTCAAGAATATATGACCTTAATTTATAAATTTATCCTAAAAAGTATGTAAAACAAGCGTAAACAAATTGAAAAAGTATTTCTGTTTAATCAAGAAATTCTTTCAAAACATGTTTTTTAAACTATTTATAACTATTTATATTCAGGGGCCTTGCTAAAGGGGGGGGGAGCCTCTCCCCCCTCCAAATTTTGCACTTGCTGTTACAGTTGGCAAATTTACAAGCTGAACTTTAATAAAAAAAAAAACTATAATGCACTTTCTATTTCTCCTAGGTTTAACAAAAGTTACCAATGTAATTATAAATATTATTAAGCTTTTTACAAATAAAAACTCTATTGCATTTTCTAATTGTGATAACTTGGTAAAATTATAAAACTAATTAGCAAACACCGAGAATTATTTATGTTTGCGTTTCACTGAGTTGGTAACTACTGAATCTCCCCCCTCCCCCTCTTATTCTTAAGGGTGTCAAAGAAATTTTTATTTCACATATATTTGCATTACTTCTGAAATGTGTCAGAAAAGTACATATTTAAATATCTTTTCTAGTGAAGATGCGCTTTTTTACGGTTGCGCTTTTTTCCGGGTACGCTTTTTTCCGTGATTCTAATTTAGAATATAGTTGTAATGAAAACGTTGTTATACCACATTCAAATTACCCTGAAGTAAAAAAAAAAAGGAAAATCATAATATATTTTGTAAAAAGAAAAAAAAAAATGAGGAGTTGTTTCCGTAAATCTAATAAAGTGCCCGAAATTACGCAATGGATAAAATAATGATATAGACTTTGCTTATTTCACAAAGATCTTTGGTTAAAACCCCTCCCAGAGTTAAGAGAGATTGCTATAATTACCGCTTATATGAATCAAAACCAAACTTAATATTTAAACTTTTTAGTGTACTTTGGAATCCGTCGCTTTATTGAATCAGATTTCATTTAATAAAATCATTCAATTGAATGGCAGAAATTCTACTTAAAATTGTGAAGGTGCATATTACATAGATTAGTTAAGTAAAAATTGGTTATTTGAACTAAATCTCTTTTCTGAGACGTATTATGCTAAAGGAATGATGATTTTCTGCCACACAGATGCTCTTTGAGTTTACGTATTATGCAGCAAATATTCTAAATTAGTACTGATTCTATTAACCAGCGATTCAAATAGCCGGTAAACACCTTTATCAGAAATTCACCCCCCCCCCCCCTTCCGTAGAACCAAATTCTGGCTGCGCCACTGCACAAAGCATAATGCAATACGCACATTTATAAACACAATGTAATCCATTAAATTTTACGAATGCTAGTATGCAAATAACAAATAGTTCCACACTGAATTCTACATAAAATATCATGAAATTATTATGTAAGGTGGGGTGCTTTATTAATTGTCAAACCGTAATCAGCATAGTACCCGACATCTCAAATAATTTTTATGGCGATGAATGTTTAATGGTGTTGAAAATTTTGAATTGTCAATTTTTAAATTAATTAATAATTTGTTTAATATATATATATGCTGTCGGAGGTAATTCATGTAAATAATAATAATAATAATAATAATAATAATAATAATGATAATAATAATAATGTCATTTAAGAAGTAAGAGTCAACGGCATTTATTTAAAATCTTGTGTGCATGGAATACAAATTCGAATTTATTTTTATGTACGAATAGTGTGGTATCCTAGAGTTAAAAACTAATGTTACTAGCATTAATAAAACTATGTTATATTTATGCATAAACATCCGCAATAAAGATTATTATTCTAGAGGTAAAAAGCATTACTATTTCCTAAAATGTTATAAATCGTAATTGACAATGTTTGCCTTTTTGAAAAAATAATATTAATTGGATTATCAAGGTTCAATCCAAGTAAATTTTAGAGGCATTGCTTCAAAAAATTGCATTTCAATAAACTCCTTAAATAATTTCCTTAGAAACTTTATTATTTTTATTTTGTTAGGTCCCTTCCCTCTCCCAACCCGAAAAAAAAAGCCTGTGAAATGGAAACATTTTATTAGAAGGTAATGGTTGCTTTTATCGAATTTGACCCATTTGCGTAACTTGAGTTCATCTTGCATTACAAATTTTATTTTTTACAAAAATATATTATTTTTCATATTTTTTTTCTTCACAATACTGATGACAACAAAAATTGCATTGACTTAAGCATGTATAATTTAAAAATAGTTATAAAAAACCAATAAATCATAATACATAATTTCAGATTTGTTGAAAAAATACCTTTATCTAGATAATGCATAATTTTCATTAAATACTATGACAATTTTAAATTAAACAAAGAAACTCATTCAATGGAAAATTAAACTTACGCGTATCTGGAACTTCATAAAGAAAACCATATCGTACTTTACATAAAAGCATATATAAACTACATTAACGCATACAGATTTCTTTTTATCTATTAAATGCATAAATTTTATAAAGTTCGTCTAATAAAGAAAACAGTGAATATTTAATATATTATAATGCTTTACATGGGCGTGCCCAAAGGGGAGGGGGAGCTGCTGGTGCTACAGCCCCCCCCCCCCCCGAAATTTTCCAAAGTGATATGAAAAAAATGCTGATTCTTTCTCTTCCTTTGGGGTGGGGGGGGGGATTTATTTTTTTTCCAGCATACAGCAAAGATGACATTCCCATTAGTTCCATATTAGTCCATATTGGCCCCACCAGCAGCTGAGAGAATCTGCTCTCGAAAATAGTAGACGGCAGGTCTTGTGTTCGAACCCAATCGCGGCCGTCCTTCTAATTGTTCGGAATTTTCCATGGTTTTCATCAAACCTTGGATTTCCTTGTGCAAATACGGGTTACGTTCCTTAGAAAACCCCCCACGGGGGGCACTCCCCCTCTTTGGGCCTATATCCTGCGTGTTGATAATCAGCAGTCTTTAAATAAACCAAACTAGTCCTACTCCACATTTACACCAAAGAAGAGAAAGGGGACTGATGTGATAACAACCCTCCCTCCTTTTGAAAATTAAATGAAAAAAAAAAGCATTTTTTCTTTACTTTTTTAGATAAATCTGTATTTTTTTTTTTTCTTGTCATATAGCGAAATCGGCATTCTCGTTAGCCTCATATAAGTACACAATGAATTCAATACATGCTTAAAGATGGGAAAGAGGCTGATGAAATTACAGCTCGAAATAGTTGATAATGAAACGAAAAAATAGTTCTGATTTTTTCTTTATGTTTGAAATAAATATGCATTTCCCCCCTATCATTTAACAGACTAGCCGTCTCTTTCGCTATAGTTCCATATTAGTACACGATAACACCATAATTTACCCTAAAATGTTGAAGGTGACTGATGGGGTACTATCCCCTTATAAAAATGATCAAAAATAAAATGAGAAAGTGCTTGTTTTTTTCTTTTAGTTTGCGATAAATGTCTTTTTTCCCCTATCATTCAAGAGAATATAGCCGGTCTCGTCTCTTTAATTCCATATTAGTGCGCAATGACACCACATTATATCCAAAGAGCTAGCTGAAAGAGGTTTCCCTCCCAAAATTGCTAAAAATAATATGACATCATAGACAAACTAGCCACTCCCTTCGCTTTAGTTCCAGATTTCTACATAATGCCACCACATTATACCTCAAAAAGTAAAAGGAAGCTATTAGAGTTACAGGCCCTTCCGAAATAATTGAAAATGAAATGGGAAAAAAGTACTTATTTTTAATACTTTCCAACAAAGTTGTAAAGTGTTTATACATTCGGTTTCTCTGTCCGCACTCTAATTCCCGCAAATATTGTCGGATTGCTATGATTTTTTTGTATACGTTATTGATGTTTACCCTAGCACGAACCCTATTGAAAATGAAGTTCCTACTATGATTAGTTTATTTACAGGGATGGTCAAGTTTCCCGATACATTATGGACAATGGGAAAAATTGTTTAAAATGAATTTTAAAGGGGTTACACCCTGTCAAACTTACTCAAATTTATATGAATTCGCAAAGTGCACTAAAATACGCATCCTGTAAAATATACAGTCAAAATAATAGTTATTATTCATTTACAGGGCCACTCAAAAGAAACCCATTACACAATAATAAATTGTGGAATTGTTTGCGACATATTTTAATAACGTTAAAATATTTCAAGTATAAAATTGATATACGCCGCTTTTTCAAAACTAGAATCTTTTACACACGCTTTGAGAAAATTTGCAAGAGAAATGTACTACAAAATGTATTTTTAAAAAGAATGGTCTGAATAAAACATAAAAATATTCGCCTATAAAGTGAAACTTTCTGATACCCCCGATGTATATATGACTTGCAAGGAAAGGGACAGAAAATTTAATCTATACTACATTTTCCTATATACGTTACTTAAACAAATGTTTGCTAGTTAAAAAAAAAAAAATAAATAAAAAAAAAAAAAAAATACAGATTTTAATGACAAGAAGAAATATTTTAAAATAAATATAGATATATTTTTTCTACGCGCATGCTGACAAAGTCTATGATTGCTACAGTAAAATTTACATTTTGATGGTGCAATCATAGATTTTGTTTTTAATTTTTTTTCTTTTTTTCAAGTAAACTACTATTAAAACAGCAATTATTTCTAAATTTAGGATATCCAAACTATGCCGGCTGAGAACCGATGCCTTATTTGCCAATATATAGAAATCGCATCATCTTTTCAAAAATTTTAGAAAATAATAATAATTAAAAGAAAGAAGAAGAAAAGCACATTTCACATTACTGAAATAATTTTGATTGCAAACACTTTAAAACGATAAAATTTTCTATTAAAAAACTGTAAAATACCTTATTTATTTATTTATTTATTTATTTATTTAATGTTGCCAATGTTGAGCTTTTGCCAATTTCAGTTTGGGAAAGCCCGCTAAATTTCGTTATCGGCAAACGATCGTTTATAACTGAAAGTCTAATTCATGTGTCGAAACGTACATAAAGAAATGCATATACATATATAAATGTAAGAAAATAATGTATATGAGCTAAAATATGTCAAAAAAATTCAAAATGGTAGATAAACACTTTTTTTTTTTTTTTTTTTTTTTTATCGATACCGTTGAATAAATTGTTATCCTAAATATTATGACAAACCACATTTTTTCGTAGACTAAAATCAGGAAAAAAAAAATCTTCCATGTTCTTATAGTTTTTGAATAATTGTAAATTTTTATTTTATTTTCTGTAAAAAAATATTATTTCCAGTTTTTAAAAGTTATAGCAGCGAAAGTTGCCTATTCAGTCTTTGCCTTCTTTTGTACACATATTTTATTCTTATCCTATTTCCACATGTTTTTACATGTTATGATCAATGAAGTAAAATATTATTTTTTAAAATAGTTTCGTTATAATTACTAAGTACTAGTAATTGTCATAATTACTATTATTATTTTTACGGTGCTTTTTTTTCTTTTGTTATTGATCTTTTTCACCGCGCACTTCGGTGAACGCAATATGTTATATTTTTTGGCATAATATTTATCAAAAACGCTACTCTGTCGTAAATCTTATCAAGGTTAATCTTTTAATTTTTAGTATTTCACACAGGTAAATTATTTTATGACTTTATGAGAGGGAGATTTTTTAAAGTGTAGGTTTAAAATAAATTTTAAATACAGTGAAAAGATTACGTGACCCGGCCATTCTGTTACACAGATACACTGTGACTGTACATGTTTTGTGTCACTCAAAGGCATTTCAGTACCTGTTATAAAGAAGAAACAATTTCAAGAAACAAAAATATTGTCTTCTTTTTAAAATTTCTACAAAAGTCCAAATTTGTTTATAACTATCCAGTAAGTAACTTATGTTTCAAATACCAAAATAGCCGTGAAATTGGCATAAAGTGTAACACGAATTCTACTGCAAAGTAAAAGACTGGTTTGACAGTGACGTGAATAAAGAGTTTCGTACAGCTGTCTTTGAAAAGGGCTTGAAAAAAGTCACAAATGGATTGTCTCACCCAATGACCTAAGGTCAATGGTCCCACCTTTTGTCATTATCGTAGGAGAAAAAACGGAATCTATAAAAGAAGTTTAGTTGCTCTAACCGTAAACAGCATTGTAAAAATAGTGCAAGGTATCAATAGGCATTTGTAAACTACTCGATCAATTGCTTTTTCCAGATGTGTTAAAAAAAAAAAAAAAAAAAAAAAACTATACATGTAGAGATATTTTACAGGCTTAATTACGTGTTTAAGTTAGTTTTGTGATTATTTGACAAGAAAAGAAAAAGAACAAACAGAATAAATTGAGGAACAATTCTAAACTTATTTGTAAACTTTTTTGGCTTAATATTTTATCAATTCGACGAAAGGCTCAATTCTACTTTTTTTTTCATCTTTTATTAAATTTGCTACTTTTTTTTTTTTTTATGTATTACTTTCTATAACCACATAGCTGCGGCTTCATGAAGTGTATCATAAAAATATTTCGATTTTGCTTTAGATATATACAATTAGATATATAAGTTGTGAGACAATAAGATACCTGAACAAATTAATTACTTAGTTCACCCCCACCCCATTTTCTTAGATAATTCATTGATACAACGAGGGAAAATATTAAAAGATTAAAACCTTCTCGTGAAAAGTAGATCAATGTAATGTCAAATACTCTTGTGTTACAATGAAATTAGAACCCATATAAAATGTTTGAATTCCGATAGTTTATTTTTGTAAGAATTTTGATAGTTTATTTGTTTAGAAAACTTGATATGTAGTCAATGTAATGAAAAGAATAAACAATACGCGAGAAAAAAATTTATTAAACATTTACATCTGCTAAGAAGGAAACGTATTTTTTTTCTTTTCAATGTCTTAGAAGATTTTACTTTTACCATATACCATTATTTAGATTTTTTTTTTTTTTTTAATAATACTAATGATAACTGAAACATTTACATACAACAAACAAAGGTTCGTTAAAAGCGTAAATATCGCAGCCTATGTCACTTCTGCATAAATAGAGATTATAAACATGAAAGCAAAACAAACAAACAAAAAAAAAAGATAAGGTTTTTTTTTTTTGGGAATCTAGGAAAAAAAGTGACCGGAAAAAAAGTTATCGGAAAAAAAGTGACCTAAATTACAAAAGCGGAAAAAAAGTGACACGGAAAAAAAGTGACAAGGAAAAAAAGTGACACGGAAAAAAAGGGACACGGAAAAAAAGTGACAAGGATTGATTTTGGGGAATTACTATTGATTTTGGGGATTCATTGGTTAAGTATGAAAGGGGGATCGGGGGGGGGGGGGCTCATAATTTAGGTAAATGGGTTTTTCATGCTGAATTAACTGTTTTGGTTCAATTTTTGGATATATGTTCATACTGAAAAGACTCTTGCCTGATTAGTTTTGGGAAGGGACGATTACCCCCCCCCCATCCGTCCTCAGTTAGATGAATGGGTTTTTATGCAGAATTATCCAACGTGTGTCAAATTTGAATACAGGACCTGACTAAGGCAGGGGCATGCGGGGCAATTGCCCCGGGCCCCCGGTTTGAGGGGGGCCCCCAAGGAGAGAAAAGTTTATTGTTAAAAGAGGGCCAAATGATATAAAATAGCAAAATATTACAAAAATTCTTTTTTTTCAATTTTAAGGGGTCTTTTTTCTCCTACCTCCTTTGCTTCCCTGCCCCACGTTCCCTTAAAGTAATAGTTACATCATAAGAAAATTAATAGTTAAAATTATTTATCATCTGTTGTTATGTATAAAGATGTGAAATATAAATACTGAAATCAGTACTTGGTACAAAATTTATGCATACATACAATAGGTTTGAATTTTAATTTTTGTCACTTGAGTATAATTCACAAACATTTTTAAGATAGAAGAGGGCCACTCTAATAATGTTTGCCCCAGGGCCCCCCACTGTCTAAGTCGGGCCCTGTGAATATAGGTTCTTTTCGATAAGGCTTATATATAGTATATAATGCATGAAGAGTTTTAATGGTTATATATAGAGGGAGAACGGGGGATAACCTTTCTTAAATTAAATTAATAACTTTTTACGCATAATTATCCGATTTGCTTAGAATTTTGGACATAGATTCATTATGATAAGACGTATCTCTGATTAGTTATGGGGTTCTTCTGCTTATTATAAAGGGTGGGGGGTGAGCAATTATCTCCCCCTTAAACTAGATAAATAGGTTTTTATGCAGAATTACCCCATGTATTTCAAATTTTAAATATAGGTTCTTACTGATAAGGTGGATCCCTGAATAGTTTTAAGGATTTGATATCTAAGTATTGAAGGGGAATAGAATATAACCTACCTTAAATTAAATTACTTTTTACGCAGAATTATAGGATTTGCTACAAATTTTGGATTATAGATTCATTATGATAAAGCGTATCCCTGATTACATATGGGGTTATTTTTCTAATTAAAAATTAAGGCGGGTGATTTTCCGATTCCCTTAAATTATATAAATTGTTTTTTATGTTCACTTATCCGATATATTTCATATTTTGGATATATGTTTTTTCTCATAAAGTTAGTCCCAGAATAATTTTAAGGGTTTAATGGCTAAGTATACTGTCAGGTTCTGAGACCACCTCTGCTAAAGATTGGAATTTCCGTTATTTCTCTATCTTAATCTCTTTTATATTATACCGGCTGTGTACTAGAATTTTCAAGGTGACATTCTTTCTTTGTTGAAGGGAGAATTGACAGGTAATCCTCTACAGGTGGTGAGTGAGAAAGAGGAGATTGCGGAGAGGCGTGTTCATCCGTCAGTGAGGTATGTGGATGATGAGCTGACAAGCAACATGTCACTAATCAAGAAAGGAATGTGGAATGTGGAATGTGTCCAATGGATAAGCCACAAAGGGGGTTGACATTGGGGAAACACCGTGATTTGAGAAGAGCAAGTCTTATCTCAGATTAGTTCAGTTCGTATCTCGGTTCATACCTAGAGAGTAATGTAGGACAGAAGTCCTGATAGGGTGTGCTCTGCGTTGTAGAGCGGAGGCAGTGCGTATCTGGAGAGCAAGGGGCACAGACGTCCTGGTGTTTAGTGCTCTGGGCCGAGAAGTGCAGGCCGTGTATCCATATGTTGGGAGATTCGAAAGTGATCTCCGATAAAGTTAATCTAACGTGCATTGAGTGTGAGGTGGAAGGTGTAATTCGAATAGTACACAGCCAACCTTTACTGTGTTTAATTTAATGTTGAACCGGATCACCTATATCCGAGTTGTAATTGTATATAATGGTAAATAGCGTATTTAGTGTGTACATATATTCTAAATAAACTGTTAATTCAGTTAATTGACAGTGTCAGTGTTCATTTACACAATCCTCACAGTGGGTGACCGATATCACCTAGTAATATCGGTGGTGGCAGCTATAACTACCACGGACTTTCTTCAAAGTTGTGCGGGCTGAGAGGAACGCCCGACATATACAGTGGGGGAACGGAGGATAACCCCCCTTAAATTAATAAATGGCTTTTTACGCAGAATTATCTTATTTGATTCAAACTTTGAATGTGCGTTCATTATGATAAGGCGAACTTCTGATTATTTGTGGGTTATCCCCCCCGTTCATCCCTCTATACTTAGGCATTAAACCCTTAAAACTATTCAGGGATTCACTTTATCAGGTAAAACCTATATCCAAAAGTTGAAATACGTTGGATAATTGTGAAAAAAAAATCTTATTTAAAGAGTGGGGGATTAATCGCCCGCTTTCCCTTATTTAATTAGCAAAAGAACCCCATAATTAATCAGAGATACGCCTTCTTGTAATGAATATGCATCGAAAATTTAAAGCAAATCGGATAATTCTGCGCAAAAAGCCATTTATTTAATTTAAGGGTGTATTTCGATTCAAACTGCCTATTTTCCGATTTATTTTTAACTTCATTTTTACTCTCATATGCATCAAACTGGCGAATTGTCTTATTTAGAAAGTACACAAAATGCCGTAATTGTCAATTCTTTGATAAATGCAGAAAATATTGCGAAAAAAGCAATCAAAAACGGCATTTTGAACAGATTTCCCCCTTGCGGGAGATCTGTGAACGAAAAAAAGGGTCATACTGAGAAGATAATTGTTTATAAATCAAATTCTAATGAATTGAGCGTAAAAATACAGCACATGGCACCTTGTACATCTCTTCAAAAACATCCTCAGCAAGTTTCATGTTTCTACTTTTGAAAATGTGCCTGAAATTGTATCGGAAAATTTCGAGCTGTTGAAGGTGGAAAAGCGTTTTTTTTAATACACCCTTAAGGGGGTTTATCCCCCGTTCTCCCTCTATACATAGCCATTAAACCCTTAAAACTATTCAGGAATTTACTTTATGAGAAAGATCCTACATCCAAAATTTGAAATAAATCGGATAAGTGTGCATAATTTTTTTAAAATCTAATTTAAGGCCGGGGGTAGTAATCACCCACCCCCTTTTTAATTAGCAAAAGAACCCCATAAATAATCAGAAATACGTCTTATCATAACTAACCCATGTCCAAAATTCGAAGCAAATCGGATAATTATCCGTAAAAAGCCATTAATTTAAGAAAGGTTATCTCCCGTTCCCCTTCTATACTTAACCATTAAACTCCTAAAACTCTTCAGGCACTTTATACAATATATAAGCCTTATCGAAAAGAACTTATATGCAAATTTGACACAAGTTGGATAATTCTGCATAAAAACCCATTCATCTAATTGAGGACGGATGGGGGGGGGGGGGTAATCGTCCTTCCCAAAACTAATCAAGCAAGCGTCTTTTCAGTATGAACGTATATCCAAAAATTGAACCAAAATAGTTAATTCAGCATGAAAAACCCATTTACCTAAATTATGAGCCCCCCCCCCGATCCCCCTTTCATACTTAACCAATGAATCCCCAAAATCAATAATAAATCCCCAAAACCAATCCTTGTCACTTTTTTTCCGTGTCACTTTTTTTCCGTGTCACTTTTTTTCCATGTCACTTTTTTTCCGTGTCACTTTTTTTCCGCTTTTGTAGTTTAGGTCACTTTTTTTCCGATAACTTTTTTTCCGGTCACTTTTTTTCCGTTTACCTTTTTTTGGTCTGAACACTTTCGTTAGAGTAAAGATCAAACTGTTCTGTAGAAATTCACCCGAGCCGGGCCGGGTTCGGGCCGAATTTTTAACTTTTTTCCAGGCCAAGCCGAGGTCGGGCCGAAATTTTAACTTTCGGGCCTGGCCAGGTCGGGCCAATATTTCTTTCTTTCGGGCCGGGCTGTGCTCGGGCCACAATTTTAAATTTCGGGCCTGGCTCAAGCCTGGAAATTTCGGCCCGTGCAGACCTCTAGTGCGCGTTATACACGAGATTGTAAGAAATCGCCATTTTTACTTGTAAAGTAGGAGTGCACCTTATACACGCGTGCGCCCTATACACGAGTAAATACGGTATTTAAAAGTATTTTTTAAAAGATTTTTTTACATAATGCATTCAACAGTAGTAAAATTTTGTTGCATGACTTGCCCCGAACAGAGGAGACATGGGGGATAGATAGAAATTCTTATCAACAAAGCAAATAAAAATCATTCTTCCCCCTTTTTAACCGACTTCATTAACCGACTTCTTAACCGACTTCAAAGAGGAGGTTATGATTTCGACCTGTATGTATTTGTTGTTCACCCATAACTTTTGCAAATATGAACCGATTTTGATAATTCTTTATTTGTTTGAAAGCATATGAGGCCCATGTGGTCCCATTCGAATTTCATAAAAATCCGATAATTAGAACTTTTTTAAAAATAAAAACTTTAAATTTCAAACTCATTTTGAAGCAATCGACCAATTAGAAGTGTTCCTTTTGCATGCTTTCATATTACACTTACATAGACACACAATATTTTCACTGTTAAAAGTTTGAAGTTTTTGCTGCATCATCACTCCACCGCTTTTATGGAATATCTCCATTTTGACCAATGAGAATTCACCATAATACAATGAAGTAATCATTTTCTATAAAAGCGATGGATAGACGATAAAGTAAAAGTTTCAAATTTTTAACAGTGTTCAAAGTGCAAAATCCTAACTGGACGAGGGCCAGGATTCACATAAATTTTGCGCTGTTTGCGAAACGAGATTTATTAACAAGAAAATTTATTTAAAACATTGATTTGCTAAAATTCAGGCTTCTGATTCGTTAATCTGGTTTCGCTAACAGCGCGAATTCTACCTGGATTCCGGACAAGTTCTCTTATGCAAGAAACCGGAAATATAGCATCTAGGGGATATAGTGTGGAAATCGGCTATCTCAGGGCGTGTTCAGAGCAACTTACAAAAGTAACCAATGTTACCGATCGATTGTAGGGCAGTACAAAAGCAAACTGTGGCAGCAATGAAAACTATTCTGTTGAATTGTAGCTGACGTCACACTTTGCTTTGATTTTCATTTCGTATTTGTCTACAATCGGTAAGTGGTCTGTAAGTAACCGGTAAGTTGTGGTGAACACGCCCTCTTTAATACTTAAAATAAGCGCTAAAATGTTCTGTTCGTTAAATGTGCAACAATGCTAATGAAATTTAAAGATAGAAACGACATCTGCAGGACATTTTCTAAAAATGCAAGAATTATTGCGAGTCTAGATAATGTATCACGAAAATGCCGCAGATGTCGCTGTGATCGACACTTTGGAATTCAGTAGTATCGTTGCACATTTAAAGGATACAAATTTTTAGCACTGCTTGCATTGTAAAAAATTGAACCCTTTTGCTGCATCGTCACTCCATCGCTTTTATAGGAAACGATTACTTCGCTCTATTATGGAGCATTCTCATTGGTCAAAACAAAGAAATTCTATAAAAGAGATGGAGTAACTATGCAGCAAAAGGGTCAAATTTTTTACAGTGTCGATAGCAAATTTTCACTCCATGTAATTCAGACTCTCTCCTTCGAACAATGAAAAGTTCTTAAAAATAAAGGCTTATGATTGGTCAATCTTGTTTTGCTTAACAGCGAACAATCATTCTCGATCCTAACCACTGTTGCAGAGATGCTAGTTTTTTTTTCAAAGTACGAAATCTTAGCTGGAACAATTCTCGTATCCACCAAAGTGAAAGATCCACATCGATCCAGACATGAGAATTCGATATCGAAAAGCTGAAAATTCATCTCTAAAGAGCCTTACACGCTAAAGCAAGAGTGTCTGTAAATCAGGGTGCTTGTTATGCCGGATTCACAAAGTGATTAAAGTACATTGCTATGTGCTAGATTTACATTTGGACAAATATAAATGACGAAAAATTTTGATAAGCTTACCATTAAAGTTAAGCGAGTTAACTTCTTTCACCCATAAAACAAATTCGTTCAGGCGACTACCGCCAAGTTCTGGAATAAAAATTCTTAAATTTTCTGTACTTTGGAAAACCGCGTTTATCAAAGAACATTCTTAACTTCAAATATTACTACTTTCATATAGACGCATGTTGAATCATGGTGTGATTTTGATAATATCTTCCTTTTTATTTTTTAACCGACTTCAAGGAGGAGGTTATGATTTCGACCTGTATGTATTTGTTGTTCACGCATAACTTTCGTAAATATAAACCGATTTTGATAATTCTTTTTTTGTTTGAAAGCGTATGGGACTCATGTGGTCCCATTCAAATTTCATAAAAATCTGTTGATTAGAACTTTTTAAAAAATTAAAACATTAAAATTCAATATCTTTTAGAAGCAATCGACCAATTAGAAACGTTCATATTTCATGTTTTTAAGTTACACTTACATAGACACACGATCTTTTCAAAATGTGAAATCCTAACTGAACAAGGTTCACATTTATTAACAGTGTACACTGTAAAAAAATTGACCCTTTTGCTGCATAATCACTCCCCCGTTTTTAAAGAATATCTCTCTCTTGACCCATGAATATTCTGCACGATAGGCCGAAGTAATCGTTTTCTATAAAGGCGGTGGATTGACGATGCAGCAAAAGGGCCAAATTTTTTACAGTGTACACTGTAAAAATTTTGATCCTTTTGTTGTATCGTCACTCCCCCGCTTTTATAGAATATCTCTCCTTTGACGCATGAGAATGCTCCATGATACATTGTTAAAAATTTGACCCATTTGCTGCAGCGTCACACAACAACTTTTATTAAATATGTTTTTATGACCAATAAGAATGCTCCGTAACACAGTGAAGTAATCGTTTTCTATAAAAGCGGTGGACTGATGATGCAGCAAAAGGCTCAAAGTTTTTATAGTGTAATTGGGACCAAAGCGTTTGTAAAAAGAAATATTTCCGAATCAAATGCTGTCACTCTCTTATAGAGGCAGCCAGATGTAGGTAATGAGTTTCAGATTACTCATCGAATACGCCACCGCTCATTTCCGATTACAGTGTCACTGTAAAAAATGTGACCCTTTTGCTGCATCGTCACTGCCCTGCTTTTGTAGAATATCTCTCTTTTGACCCATGAGAATACTTCGTAATTGGGTGAAGTAATCGTTTTCTATAAAAGCAATAGAGTGATGATATAGCAAAAGTATCAAATTTTTTACAGTGTAGGTTCCCTCGATATGAATATGACACATGTAGCACAGTATATAATTGGTTGAAACGATTCTGGACAAAAACGAGTCACCAAGCATCTTGTTGAGCGGGCAATTTTCGTCAACCTTGTTAACTTCTCATACGAGTACAATCTAATTCTTCCAGGAAATCATCATCATCAAATTCCATAATGAAAAAATGCCTGGCAATGCAATGCACTGTTAAAAATTTGCAACTTTTGCTGCATCATCACTCCATCGCTTTTATAGAATATCTTTACTTTTATCAATGAGAATCCTTCATAATGCATTTAACTAATCTTTTTCTATATAAGTGGTGAAGTGATGATACACTGTTAAAAATCTGCTGCATTTTGTTGCAACGCACTCCGCCGCTTGTATATAATGTCTCTACTGCGACCTTTGAGAATGCTCCTTAATACAGTCAAGTAACCGTTTTCTATACAAGCGCTGGAGTGCGTAGCAAAAAAATGCAGCAGATTTTTAACAGTGTACACTGTTAAAAATCTGCTGCATTTTGCTGCAACGCCCTCCACCACTTGTATATAATATCTCTATTCCAACCAATGAGAAAGCGCCATTTCACGGCCAAGTAACCGTTTTCTATACAAGCAGGGGAGTGCGTTGCAGCAAAATGCAGCAGATTTTTAACAGTGTACAGCAAAAGTTTCAAATTTTTAACAGTGTAGTTGGGACAAAAGCGTCTGTAAAAGAAATATTTGGGAATGAAATGCTGTCACTCTCTTATAGAGGCAGCCAGGTATCGGTTATGAGTTTCAGATTCCTCGTCGAATTGCCACTGCTCATTTCTGATGCCATTACTACCTGTATAGGTATTAGAGTGTTGCTCTTTATCGATTGAAGCATAGTGCGATTTTTGCTAAAATCTTTCTTTTTCCTTTTTCTGAGTGAAGGGGGAGTACTTTTGACTGACTACACTAGAAAAGTATAAGACAGCTAGATAGAAATATAAAGCTGCTCACCGGGGCCAATTTGTTTGGTCAATACAACAACAACAACACTAGAAAAGCATTTTACTATACATTAATATATGAAGTCATTTTGCTCATATATGGAAGCACTATGTCGCGCTCTTATGTATAAGGACACTTTACTTGATGGATTGTCACCTTTTGAAAGCCACTTTCGATGACCGTAGGATTCGATGCAGACTAAGATTTCATAAATGCGGTAGCTTTTCGAAGTGGCAGATCTTGTCTGAAGAAGTTACCATACAAAAAAATCTTAAGATTCACAACGATACTAACCGATATTGTAAGTGGTTTCAGAAAAGTTGACAATCAAACAGTGACAAGTAAACTGAATACATCAGAACTTAGCAAAGTGCGTACATTAATATTGCATTGCAAAGAGCTATCGTGTGCCAGTACACATAATTATGTATTACGGTATGCATAACTAAAAAGTAGGAAATAAAATAAGCTTTTTAAGAAAAAAATATCAACCGACTTCAAAAAAGCGCTAAAAAGAATTAAATAATTCTTTAAAGTTCTCTAAGGCCAAAACGTTATCCAATAAGCACACATCGGATATTAGATACCGGCATAAAAAACGGTTAAATTTAATATGTATAATTTAATGTCCACCAAACATAGATTTTAGAGATAATATTACTTACAAGAGATGAATTGACATATTTATGATTTATTTTATGAATATATACATATAAAAAGTAATGAATTACTTTTTGAAGTTGGTGCCAAACTCTATTTGATGTATATTAAGAATTGTAGCTAAATTATACCTAGTGCCATAATTAAAATGGGGATAATCATTATCGATTGTGATTGTTTGGCACCAACTTAAAAATGTAATTCATTACTTTTTATATGTATATATTCATAAAATAAATCATAAATATGTCAATTCATCTCTTGTAAAATAATATTATCTCTAAAATCTATGTTTGGTGGACATTAAATTATACATATTAAATTTAACCGTTTTTTATGCCGGTATCTAATATCCGATGTGTGCTTATTGGATAACGTTTTGGCCTTAGAGAACTTTAAAGAATTATTTAATTCTTTTTAGCGCTTTTTTGAAGTCGGTTGATATTTTTTTCTTAAAAAGCTTATTTTATTTTTCCTATTAGTGAACACAAGCTTTATTTGAAATACACTTCAAATAATAGTTCATCGAACCATGATTATAGATGCATGCATACACACATGAAGAAGAAAAACAATGTCAACCATTGGGGTATTTTATATTTTAGAATTAAGTAACTTTATAATAATTTAGTGATTTTTAATAATAATTTTGTAATTTAACAAAAAAAAAAAAAAAAAAAAAAACGACTAAAGAAAAAAGAAGCAAAAGAAGCAAAGGCCATTTCACAAATAAAAAAAGAAAATTTTGATTGGATCAAAAATGATATCGGTATCAAAAGACACCCCCCTCTCCCTAGAGATATCTTCCAATGTTACGTGTCAGACCCCTTATTCCCCCTAAAATGATAACGTTATATTTCCAAAGCCCTCATCATCGTATATAGAAAAAAATGTACTTTTAAATGCAATTTGTGTGAAATCTGTATCTCAATATTTTTGAGATTATTATTTTTTTGAATAGTTTTTAACATTTTTTAGTTATCGGGGCTACAGAGAAGTATTAAAAAAATGTAGACATCACAAAGATTCAGGTATGTCTAAGATATCTCTATTTTTGACCGAGAACAACAACCCAAATGGTTAAAAAAAATTGTAACAAATCCGCAAGCCATTTCAAACCATTCCAAAACTTGCATACGGACAAAGTGACCAGCTGCAATGAAGATGAACTCCATATACAGCATGATAAGTAATGTACGCACGAAATTACCTTTCAGAAGAAAGTACACTATCTACCAAAAAGTATTTGTACACTTTCAGTTTTTGACATTTTGTCAAATATTTAAAAATATACTGGTCGGATTCTTCTGGAACTTCAGAAATATAAAGATTATGTTTCACTTTATATTTATTTACATTCATTTGTTAAGCGGGTAATTAGGGGGCCGGCAAAAAAACAAAGAATAATAGAAATATTTGTGATCGCCCTGTACATGAAACGACTTATCCCTTTAGAATACAAATATATGAATACAGTAGAATACACTGTTAAAAAAATTCTGAAATTCACGAACATTTTTTTCCTGAATTTCACAGAAAAGTTCCCTTTTAACAACTAAAGGGTATTTTCCGTTACAAATCACAAAGTTCCATCATATTTCCTGAAAAAAAAAAAACGAAATGGGTGGAAATAAAAACAAAAAACGGAGACACGCCGTTGTGTGGGGAGCTCCAGGGCCGAGTGGTGAAATTACCACGCGGCTAATCGCCTGCGAGCGCAGATTGTGGGTTCGAGTCCCATTGGCGCCATGGAATAATGAAACATAAAAATTCCTTTTAAATTACATTTTTCTGTTTATTTTTCTCTTTTTTTCTTATTAAAAATCGTTTAATTTATTAACCGAAAAATAAAGAAATAAATAGTGTACGACAATTCCCCCCCCCCCCCCAAAAAAAAAGTCTATATATGTATATATATATTGTAAAAAAATTGTTAATAAAAAAATTTTTATTAAAAAAAAACAGTGGTTTCAAACAGTGATTTTTTTTTAATTTAAACTATTTAAAAAATTAAAAATGATTTAAAAAAATAATAAGTATTATGCATCAGTCTAAAATAATCCGTTTACAAACATTCTAAGGAATATATTTGAAAGGAAATCTTTAAAAAGCACAACAGATTTTCCCACTAACTCATAAAAGACATACTTTGTACCGTTTAGCATCAGCAACTTTGGCTCAGTTCGTAAGAATTTGTTTCGCAATCTGAAGGTCCTGAGGACGGCGTGAACTAAATTATCCAAAATAACAATTAAGTAAAATAACATAGCAGCTTAAAATCCCTCGGTGATTTAGAATTCTTTGAAGATTAATCGGTAAATCATTTTTAAAAATTATATTAAATTATTACTATTATAAATCAAACTTTGTAACGGAAAGTTACTGATTATTACACCGGAGTTTTCCCTTCTTGTATTTCCCACAACGGAAAATCTACTAACGGAACGGTAAAACTTCGGCTACATTGCTGCCGGTAGTTTCACCTGGAATTCACAGATTTATTTTTAACAGTGTATGTACACTAATTTTTGTGAGAATAGCATGTATATTTATGGCGATAGAGCGATTTTTTTGAAAAATTCAAAAAATTCTGGTATGTTTTTTGTTTATATCATGCTGGGTTTTTGACCAAATTTAACGCAAATTTCAGAAAAATTGGCAAAATGCAGTAGAAAAAATGTAGCGCAATTGGAATATAAATATATTAAATATTTTATGAAATATGAGTAGTTGTATAAAATAATTTTTATCTGCGCATGCGCGAACTAGAAAAACATTTTTTTTACATCATTTAATAGTCAATTCTATGGAGTGACTTATAAAAAAATCCAATCAAATATCGTGAAAATTCAAAAAGATATAATTATTTTAGTGAGATGTTTTTACTCTGCTCTCTAAAAACGGCTGAATCTTAAGGGATTCTCCACAAATTGACATTTTTTAATGACTGACTTAAAAAAAAAACTAGTATTGAATTAATACAATATCTAATACAATATTGCTGCTAATAAATACTTGACAATTGTGATAGAAAAGAAAAAGAGCTTTATTCGCATTCAGGGCCAAAACTAAGAGAGGGGGGGGGGGGAGAAGAGCATGTGCTCCGGGCGCTAGGATGAAAGTGTTCCAAATGTATCTTTCGTTTGGCGATTTTTTTCATGGCTATGTTTAGCATAATATTGTTAAAATTATTATATCTGGGCTATGCTAAAGCATAAAAAAATCTAATGATGATGGCTTAAGGTGCCTGCCCCTACTCGCGAAGATCCTCGCAAGCTAATGCTATTCCTATGGGGATGCATTTTTCTAACTCTTTTGCATTTGGACATTTTTAAATAATATGTTTTGCATTGGATAGCGGAAGTCCTTTTCAAGATCGCTCCGTGATTACTTTTTCAATTTTGGCGTAGATATTTTTATAATGTTTCTTTCACTTTCAAAAGGGGTTCTGAAAGTGAAACTAACTTTATAAAAAATATCTATGACTCAAATCGAAAAAGTAGTCAAGGAGCGATTTTGAGAGGGACTTCCGCTATCCAATGCAAAAAAAAAAAAAAAAAAAAAAAAAAAAAAAAAAAAAAAAAATGAAAATTTCAAAATGCGAAAGAGTTATTAGAAAAATGCCTCCCCACAGGAATAGCATTAGCTCAGCAGTGTTTTCGCGGGCAGGGACAAGGGCCTTAAAGATCCTGTTGAAAGTAGAATTTTTTTGATTCGGTTTAAAGTATCAAATTGGAGTATTTTAATAAAGCAGAATACGTTATTTTATATTACATATTTTAAGTTTTAAAATAAGTCGGCTATTAATAAATTGGAGAAATTTTCTTTGTAAATATGCTTTGCGAAGGAGGGGGAAAGGAGTACCTTCAAAATCCACGTTTGCCTCGGGAAAAAAAGACTGGTTTTGGCCTGTTCACATTTAATAATTTGTAGATCCTCCTCGAGAGGCAATTACAGCTGCGACTCTCCTGGGCATGCTCTCAACTAGTCCTTGTATTACATTTAATGGTATTTTATTCCACTCTGTTTGCACAAGGCAGGTAAGCTCTTTTACTGATTTTGGGCGTGTGTCACCCGCCTTAATTCGACGATCCAACTCGTCCCAGAGGTTCTCTATTGGGTTCAGGTCTGGGCTCTGGGCAGGCCACTCGAGTCGATGCACTCCATTATCAGCATACCAATCCATGCTGGACCTCGCTACATGGCAGCTTGCGTTGTCATCCTGGAAATAACATGGGTCCAATCCATAGTATTGACACAACGTAGGAAGTGCACTGTTGTCCAAAATATTACAGTAGGCATCGGCATTGAGCTTACCATGAATTGGGACCAAGGGTCCTAGTCCGAACCAGGAAAAACAACCCCAGAACATAATTCCCCCTCCGCCAAATTTAACTGTGGGCACAATACATTCTGGTAGGAGGCGTTCTCCAGGCAGACGCCAGACCCAGACCCTACCATCAGAACGGTAGAGGGTGAACCTTGATTCATCACTCCAGAGAACCTGTTTCCATTGCTGTACAGTCCATTGCTGGCGTGTTTTGCACCAACTTAACCGAGCTGCGCGGTTGGACTTGGTGATTAAAGGCTTATGGGCGGCAGCACGGCCATAAAAATTAAGCAGATGAGCTTCCTTACGGATGGTATTCATGGAAACAACACATCCTGAAGCTTGTTGAAATTCTTGGCGTATGTGTAACATTGGTTGGTTGCGGTTCTTCCGAATTTCTCTAGACAGAACCCGTCGGTCTCTATCTCCCAGTTTCGTCGGTCTGCCTACTCTGGCCACATTCTGACAATCACCATTCAGCTTCCATTTTCTAATCACATAAGCCACAGTCGTTTTGGGGTAATTAAGCTCGCTAGATATGTCGATTAAAGATCGGCCATTTCGGTGGTACCCGATGATCACACCTTTCTCAAAATCAGACAGCTCTGTTCTTCTTGGCATCATGCATGCGATTGATGTCAGTGTTGTTTTCGACACCACATTTAACAGTGGAGAACTTGACGTATTTCAGGATCGCAGATATCGACATTTGCATAAGAGCCATTATCAATTATGTATCAATGGGTAGATTTGACACAAATGCTTCGATTTTTTATAATTATTTTTATCCTGAAATAGGTTCGTTCTGGTAATTATCTAAGAAAAAAAGTAAATCACAAGTAAAAAACGTAAATGGAGATTTGGCAATTTGCGTAAAATCTGACGTCATTCAACTGCCTTCAGAGACTAATTGAAAATCAGTTCACTCCTATCCACAATAACTTTCTGAATTTCCACGAAATTCGATCGGATTTTTTTATGGGTAGCTCCATAGAGTTGAATATTAAATTATGTAAAATGATAAATTTTATCGTTCACGCATACGCTGATTAAAAAATATTTCATACAAATACTCATATTTTAGAAAACTTTTAATATATTTATATTTCAACAGCACCTTATTCTTTCTACTACATTTTGCGAATTTTTCTGAATGTGGCTTTATATTTGGTTGAAAAAATTGCATGACATAGAACATTTTAGAAAATATTTAATATATTTATACTTCAATGAATTTTGGTGAACTCCCCCCCCCCTCCCTTTTCCTCTTTGCAAAGCATCTGCAAAAGTTTTTGCAAAGAAAAATTTTCTAATTTATTAATAGCCGACTTATTTTAAAACTTAAAATATGTAATATTGATTAAAGTAGTCTGCTTTGTTTAAAAAAAATGATACCTTAAAATCGTGAAACCGAATCAAAACGAAAAAAAAAATCTGCTTTATGCGGGATCTTTATGCCATCATCATTAGATTCTTCTATGCTTTGGTATAGGAGAAATGCTTTGAATGGGACGATTTTGACAATATCATGCTAAACATAGACATGGAAAAAATCGCCAAACAAAATGTACATTTGGGACACTTTCATCCTAGCGCCCGGGGCACATGCCCTTTTCCCCCAACCCTCTCTTAGTTTTGGCCCTGAATGTGAATAAAGCTCTTTTTCTTTTCTATCACAATTGTCAAGTACTTATTAGCAGCAATATTGTATTAGATATTATATTAATTCAATACTAGTTTTTTTAGTCAGTTATTAAAAAATGTCAATTTGTGGAGAATCCCTTATGATTCAGCCGTTTTTAGAGAGCAGAATAAAAACATCTCACTAAAATAATGATATCTTTTTGAATTTTCACGATATTTGATTGGATTTTTTTTATAAGTCACTCCATAGAATTGACTATTAAATGATGTAAAAAAATGTTTTTCTAGTTCGCGCATGCGCAGATACAAATTATTTTATACAACTACTCATATTTCATAAAATATTTAATATATTTATATTCCAATTGCGCTACATTTTTTCTACTGCATTTTGCCAATTTTTCTGAAATTTGCGTTAAATTTGGTCAAAAACCCAGCATGATATAAACGAAAAACATACCAGAATTTTTTGAATTTTTAAAAAAAATCGCTCTATCGCCATAAATATACATGCTATTCTCACAAAAATTAGTGTACATATTCTACTGTATTCATATATTTGCATTCTAAAGCGATAAGTCGTTTCATGTACAGGGCGATCCCAAATATTTCTATTATTCTTTGTTTTTTTTCCGGCCTCCTAATTACCCGCTTAACAAATGAATGTAAATAAATATAAAGTGAAACATAATCTTTATATTTCTGAAGTTCCAGAAGAATCCGACCAGTATATTTTTAAATATTTGACAAAATGTCAAAAACTGAAAGTGTACAAGTACTTTTTGGTAGATAGTTTATATACAAACGCGGAGTCGTTAGCCCTAGTAGATTCACTTTGACCACCGTCATTTAACACTAGAAAGCCGGGAAGGTGTCATTTCGACACCGATCACTGGACTAACTGTCCATTCGAACTAGAAAAATCTTCAAAAAATATGTCATATGTCAGTTGCAATGAAATGAACTATACAAATAAAGTAAATATTTTCAAATTATTTTTCTGGTTTTAAATGTATTTTATAAATGTTGCGCAAAATTTCCCGGCGTTCTAGTGTTAACCTTTTCTGACTCTGAGATATTCTGTTTCTAAAATTATGAAACGATTCACTGAACCAAAATTTACAAACTAATTTATTAGAAAATAAATACATGCTTATTTTCATGTGCTTTATAAAAGTTAAAGTATTATTAAAGTTAAAGTTTTTTTTGTGTGACTGGTGAACTTATTGTAAGCTCCAGCAGCAATATGTGTATCAATATTGTAAAAATATTGTTAGATTCGTTGGTGTTGCCAAAGTGGTAAAACTTAAATTTTAAATCTTGAATTTTCCGCCAATATGTATGCGCATGTCCATTAGAGCATGTAAATTTGCATGCCCGGTCACGGCTTGATAGCTAGAAAAATATTCGGCCCGGCCTGACCAATATAATTTCTAAAATTTCCGCTCAAACCCGGCCCAGGTCAAAAAAATGCTAAAATTTCGGCCCGCGCCCGGCCCGAATGAATTTTCACAAAACATTGATTCTTAAGGAGGAAGAGTTTTGACCCCCCCCCCAAAAAAAAATCTTAGTCTTTATATATATTCATATATACATATATATATATGTATATATATGTATGTATGTATATATATATAATCTTCATTTACATAGAAGTGCCACAGGCTGCAATAACTATGTTTTTAATGAAGCTCTGTTTATTGCATGTCTATGTTTCGAATATCATATAATATTAATACATATTCTCTGTAATGGAGACATGAAAATCTAAAAAAGGTACATAGTAAAATCTTTTAAAATGGAATTGCACAGTATTAAAAAAAATCGTAAACACAAGTTTTTTTCTTAACATTTGTAAATGTATTACGTATTTCTCACATATTGCTGCACTCATTTTGCATGGATGACATCTTTTTCAGTTTAAATCAAGAATCCGTGATAGGCATGTTCTTTTTCATATGTTTAACTATATTTTAAATTAGTTATTTTTTAAAAAGCCTAGAAATCTACGATTTTTTTTTAAAGAATGAGTTTAATGTTTAATTGTAAAAGAATAGCGATTTAAAAATATAATTATTTTTTATATAACTAGGGGGGCTCAGTTCTCCTGCTCGCCACGCGCGCGAACCCCCCGGCGTAATCGCTTCGCGATTCCAAGTTGTAAGCTACCCCTGCTTGCTGCGCTCGGCAATACCCCATGGTATGAATAAGCAATTGCAGACCTTTCAAATGATGTGTCACACGACTGGTGTTGTAAAGAAATTAAAAATGTGCCCCCCCCTGGGAAGGCAGAGTGGGGGATGACACACAAGACATCCATAATATTAATAAGAAGTTGCAGGCATTTCAAGTGATGTGTCACACGACTAATGTTGTAAAGAAATTAAAAATGTCCCCCCCTGGGGTCGGATTGGGAAGGTTACACACAAGACATCCATAATATGAATAAGCTTAAGCAGTTGCAGACCTTTTAAATGATGTGTCACACGACTAATGTTGTAAAGAAATTAAAAATGTGCCCCCCTGGGGGGCAGATTGGGGGGTGACACACTAGACATCCATAATATGAATAAGCAGTTGCAGACCTCTCAAATGATGTGTCACACGGCTGGTGTTGTAAAGAAATTAAAAATATGCCCCTCCTGGGAGGCAGAGTGGGGGGTGACACACAAGACATCCATAATATGAATAAGCAGTTGCAGACCTTTCGAATGATGTGTCACACGACTGGTGTTGTAAAGAAATTAAAAATGTGATCCCCCTAGGGGGCAGAGGGGGGGTGACACACAAGCCATCCATAATATGAATAAGCAGTTGCAGACTTTTCAAATGATGTGTCACACGACTGGTGTAGTAAAGAAATTAAAAATGTGCCCCCCCTGGGGGCAGAGCGGAGGGTGACACACAAGACATCCATAATATGAATAAGCAGTTGCAGACCTTTCGAATGATGTGTCACACAAGACATCCATAATATGAATAAGCAGTTGCAGACCTTTCGAATGATGTGTCACACGACTGGTGTTGTAAAGAAATTAAAAATGTGATCCCCCTAGGGGGCAGAGGGGGGGGGTGACACACAAGCCATCCATAATATGAATAAGCAGTTGCAGACTTTTCAAATGATGTGTCACACGGCTGGTGTTGTAAAGAAATTAAAAATATGCCCCTCCTGGGAGGCAGAGTGGGGGGTGACACACAAGACATCCATAATATGAATAAGCAGTTGCAGACCTTTCGAATGATGTGTCACACGACTGGTGTTGTAAAGAAATTAAAAATGTGATCCCCCTGGGGGGGAGAGGGGTGGTGACACGCAAGACATCCATAATATGAATAAGCAGTTGAAGACCTTTCAAATGATGTGTCACACGACTGGTGTTGTAAAGAAATTAAAAATGTGTCCCCTGGGGTGCAGAGCGGAGGGGGACACACAGGACATCCATAATAGGAAAAGGCAGTTTCAAACCTTTCTAAAAATATGCAACACGAGTGCTGTGGATAAAAATTTTAAAAGTTCCCCTTTGGGGGGTGTCAAAGTGGGGTGCGGCGCCCCAAACATGAATAATTGGAATAAGCAGTTACAGTTCTTTTAAACTATAGGAAGGCTCCGCCCCCCTGCTCGCTACGCTTGCCAAACCTCCGCGTAATCGCTTCGCTATTCCAAGTTGTAGGCTACGCCTGCTTGCTGCGCTCGCCATTACCCCATGGCTTCCCGATTTAGAGGTGGGCAATATATCAGTTACTTGTATATAATATAGTATATTCAATATACATTTGTATATTGTATATTTTACAACAATTTGAAAAGTATTTGTATATTGTATATTTTACAAAACTTAATATACAATATACTTTGTTACCCATAAGCAATAATTTTAATTTTTGCGTTCTAAAGAATTACATTAAAAATCAAAAGATATAAGCTATAAAATGTCTCGGATACTATATGTTTATAAATAGTAGAATAAGGGGAAACAGGACACACACCTTTATGCAATTGAATGTACTACCATTATTATTAATTTTTTAAAAGTATTCTAAAAGTATATCGAATATACATTTTGGAAAAAGAGTATATTGTGTAATATATATCTTTCGAAATTCCTAAAATGTCTGTATATTGTATATTTTGGGCAAAAATGGGCGAGTATTTGTATATTGTATATAATGTACTTTTTTCATGTATACTGCCCATCTCTGCTTTTGTTCTTTCCTTGTATATTTTATTCTTCCATGCTTATTAAGGTCATGTAAGAATAAATATCCGGTAAGAATATAAAAATCAGATTATGTGACACTAATGTAGGCGAAATTTTGGGATTCATAGGCACCTAATGTTAGGATATAAATGGTCGGCTCGCCTAATATTTAAAAAAAAAAAAAAAAAAAAAAAAAAAAAAAAAAGTTTTTAGCTTCACAGAGTCACATTAGGATGCTTGCAAGGAATTCTGATATTCATAGACACTTATTTTACCTAACGTTCTTGATGAAAAGTACCAACAAAAAGGTCTTGTACTACTTCCTGATAATTTATTCTTTCATATTTTTGACTAAATATGCTGTGCAATAGGACGTCCGGCCATTTTAACCTTTGGACGTGGCTTTTACTTTCAGTATCTATGTAGAAATATCATTGGAAAATTTCAATTAATGTTGTACTTAAAGTATGTAACTAAAGCAGAAATAATTTGGAAATTCGAATTTCACTCACATTTATACTAAAATCTTATATATAATATAAAATGTTTTCCTTTTAATAGTAAATTTGAAATCTAAAAATAATTGGCAAAAAAATAATTGCTAGACGAATCCATCAAAGAATTTTAATTTTAATTAAGTTTTCAGAAATAAAAAATGGCAATATTTCTTGAAAAAATTTGAGTTATTATACTTAGCGATTTATTGTTTGATTACAGATAGTAAAAAAAGTATAAAAAAAATCTATTGAAATTGCGAAATTGTAACCCTATTTTTGTTAAAATAACTTAGTTTTAAAACTTTTTGTTAATTTAAAATATTGGTTTTGCTGTGATTTTAATTAACTATTTTTCGTAGAAATTAGAAAAATTAGTAAAAATTTCGTAGAAAGTTTAAGGTACTAAAAAATTAGAAAAATGTTTCTCAATTATGATTCTTGCTTTTAAATTTCTAAATTTAAAATAATTAAAAAGATAATGGCTGAAATATAAACGTAGTCATCCATTGTGGTTTCAACAATGAAAGTAAGACAAATAAAGCTACTATCGCTAAACTTGGCGAAAAAATCGTAAAAATCTGGAAAATATCGAGTAACTACAAAACTAATGGGAATAAAAGAAAAAAAAATTCGGCAATAGCTAGCATTTCGTATGATAAATCAGTGTACCAACTTTCGTCACGCTAGGCCAAAAGGTTTGGAAGTTTTTTGGCGAACATCTCCACAAACAAGCTGTTTTATATACATAGATGAAATGATTATTCTATTCTTTGAACCAAATAAAATTTACAAAGGGTAAGGGATGGCTGTTTGCTGGATTCCTTAATCTTAAACATTCCATACTGACAAATTTTATTAAAAAAATATATATATATATATAATTTTTCGTGTTTTTTTTTTCAAATGCTTTCTTTTATTCCTGATCTTCTCATTTTACTTAATGCCGATAAACTTATATTTTCTGTTCTCGAATTTTGTAATGATTCAAGAGCACTTAATAGCATTTTCTACTTTCTAAAACCGGATTGTATGCACTCCCCCTTTTTTTTCCAAATAAAAGATTAAACAAACCAACAAATAAATAAAAACTCTTTGTAAGTGTGCGGCCGGTACTGTCTTTCATCTGAAAAGGGTAGAAGTAGATGTGATTTTTTTCACATGCTACTTGGTGGGTATCAGGCTATGGTTTCTTGACCAGTAGGAGGTCAATTGAAGATTGGATGTGATGATGGCTAAACGCGTTATCACTAGTGCATCAACAGAGAATTTTCCTCTACCCCCTCCTCCCCCAGGTTAGACATTCAAACTGCTTTCTTTTCATCAATTGTACATATAAACAAGAAAGTAAAAGTCTTTTCCTTGGACGAAAGCAATTCTTTACAAAACCGGCTTTTTGACTCTACAAAGGAAACACCATGATCTGTGAAATTAATTCTTGAAAATAATTTTTTGGAGGTGTTATCTTTCACTTTCTTTTTACCCAAATTATACACTTTTCTTAGTTTGTTGGTTTTAATTCACTAAGTTATTAATAGCAATATTTTTTGCATACTTTCTTTAGTATTCTACAGCATCTTTTCTGGTGGACATTTATATTAGTGCAGAGGGGGTAGAGTTGCCCGGGCACACAGGGTTTCCCCCTACCGGATACGCCTGTAGTCTGTATTTATGGCCGTCAGCATTTTATCTCACCTTAAAGGAATAGTATTATAACCACATTTAGATATGATGCTGATGGGGACCATAACATTCCTTGTCAAAAGATGGTGTCTGTGGCATTCATAGCCTTTTTTTTTTTTTTTTTTTTTTTTTACAGAATCTTGCAAAAGAATTCTTAAACATTGCGGTCTATAGGCGCAATAAATTCAAAAGGAATTTTAACAATGTTATAGTATTTAAAACACAACAATTAGATACATATCTTTTATATACATCGTAAAAAGCTTAAAAGAATGATGTTTGCGACATTAAGTCTTTTTATTTTACAGGGTGTGAAAAAAACCAGAGATACATTGTCGTTTATAGTCGATGATGCACAGAAAGACATTTTAATTTAACTATATAATTTTTTACTCGTACGTGAAACTTTTGTCTGCTTTTAATAAGCTATTTAATATGGGTGTTGCAAACGATGTACGCAAACATTCGTGTATACTACATACACAGTTGCTCAAAATAATTTGAAAACGTGACTCTTTATGTGTGCCTTAGCAAGTTCTTTGTATCATTGTTTTGAAAGAAATTTAGATCATTAATTTAATTAGAGAATTATCATCATTTATAATGTTAATAGCGATATACAGAGATGCATAAAAGTATTTAAATATAATGGTACATATAAGTCTTAATTTTTGAAAATTATTTTATATACTTCAGGGTATCGTTTTTCTTTCTTTCTTTCTTTTCTCATTACAAATAAAACTTTTGATTTTTATGTTAAGAAGCAAACAAGATTGTTAATATAGTGAAATTTTTCTGTATTGGACATCTACGGTTCCAAAAAAAAGATATCCAAGTTAGAGAAGTATCCAACTTATAGAGGTTAGACATAATGTTAAATATCCCAATAATCCGTTCTCAGAAAAGTGTCCAACTTGGGAAGTTTCTTTCTAAAATTTCTTTAGTTATTTGCAATTACTATTTAAAGGGAAGAAATTAAAAAAAAAAAAAATTTAAAAATGTTTCATATTACAATAATGGGTAATGTTTGTATAAACTTCCGTGACTTAAGTACTTATTACTATTTATAATTTTAATTTTAGTAATTTATTTGTTAAATTAAACTTTCTTTAATTATTAAATCAATTATAAAATCCCTTACTTTAAATAAATGTGCTTTTCTAACGTCCATAACAATAATTAGAGCCCTTTACCTCACAATGCTCCTTTTCTAATAGAATATATATTTATAAAAACAATAATTAAATAAGAAAAATAAATCTTGCTATGACGCATGGATTATAAAACACTTTCCAACGACTCAGAAAAGTAGTTTCCCATATGGCCCGTATATTTGTGAGTCCCTGTATTTCGCTATAAATGTTATCCATTCTAAAATTTAGATCTGAGTTATATCGCTATTTATCGTTAGCGTTACACAAATATAGTGATGGTGTGATATATCGAGATATTACGATAGTCACAATACAACTATGTACGGCAATATATCGTTAAATAATAGTTATTTAATATCGCTATCCAAATATTAAAAAATAATACTTAACAAAAAATTTTGACATTTGCTTATTTTGACATTGCTTATTTTGACATTTATACTGTTTTAAAGTGTCGCACAAAATAATATGTACGACCCTGTAAAAATAGTCAGAAACGTTCATTTTTCATAGAGGATTTTTTTCTTGAGTCTATAAACAACATATATCATTTCATTAGTTTTTAAAATATTGAAACTGTTATAAAACAGGTTTAAAAACAATGCATGACACAGGCTCATTGGAATAATGAGAAAAAATGACATTCACAAAACATTTAATTAACACAGATAAATGCATAATTGCTGGATTGATTCGAGAAGAGATATGACGTCACATACGTAATACTTGTCACATGATCACTGCAAGTATGCGATAATTCTTTTTGATGTCCACAGAAAAATCGTCTAAATTTATTTTAAATTTCTTTCACCCATAGACCGTTATGTTAAATAATTCTTTTGCGATGACCTGTAAAAAAACTATAAGTGCCACATATACCATTTTCAATAGGGAACTTTCTGGAGTCCATATATACAACATATTCAAATTTCAAGATGATACGAGTATCTTTACGCGAGTTTTAACACTTTTCATCTTCGTTGGAAAGTGTTAATAATCGTCTGAATTTATTTTTAATTTTTTCCGTCCATAGACCATAATGTTAAAGAATTCTTTTGCGATGTCCTGTAAAAAAACTATAAGTACCACATACACCATTTTCAATAGGGAACATGCTGGAGTCCACATATACAACGTATCAGAATTTCATGATGATACGAGCATTTTTACGTGAGTTATCGCGCGGACAGACAGACAGACTGACGGACATACGGACAGACAAACTGAAGTTATAAACACTTTTCAACTTCGTTGGAAAGTGTTAAAAGCAATGTTTCCTTTCTAAAATAAGTGATTAATTTCTCTACTGTTACTCGATAAAATATTCATGAGTAAATCATTATTGATAAATACAAAAATAGAAAACTTATATAATCATCTATTCTGATAGTTAACATTTAAGGTTTAACCATTTCCGCCATTTTTGTTAAAATCATGTTTGTGAAGAAAATTTTTGCAGCAATAAATTTTCGAATTATACTTGTTACAATACTTTGTTTTGTACCAAATATTATGCATAAAAACGATAGTTTTTCGACAAATCGTTAATAAAATAGTTGATTTTGCCTTAATATGACTTTTTTTTAAAATTCAGACAAATAAAAAATCAATTTTTTAAAAAAATTATTATATTAAATAAAAATAGTTTCATGTAAAGGAAATTATAAGAAATATTATTTTTCATTAAATTCGTAAAAAAAAATAAAATAAAATAAAATAAAAATAAAAAAGACTGTTCTCGTGTTGATAAGAACACGTATATCATATAAAATTTCCTCCAAAATAACACGTATCCCCCAAATTTGATCAAAATATGATATAACTGTGGATTGTTCTAATTGGTCACCATGGAGTTTCTAGACTTTTATGGAAAAAGTAAAATTAAAATGCTTAATTAAAATAATTATATGTAAATTTAAATATTTTATATCTTGAAAAGGTAATGTTTGCTTCAGGATGAGATTGCATTTTATCATTTTATACGTATAAAAAAAAATCAATTACTTCATAGAGATATAATTTAGATTCAAATACCACTTCATAGCCCAGCTTCAAACCTTCGCTCCCTTTCGCCCTCAGGTCTTTAACCTCCCAAACTGTTCTGTGATTCCCTCCCGCTGAAATATCATTTCATTGTGTACCTACTTGTAGGACGAACAAAACTTTCTCACTTTCATATTACCGGTCTGCCTAAGGACATTTGGGGACACTGTGGTGGCTAGTATTGTCTAGGAGGAGACACAATCTTTGCAGACAGAAACTGATGTTTCACTTGACCACCAATTGAGTAACATGATCTCGGTCTGCTCCGCTCCTTCCCCCTTCCCCCAAATAAGGAAATACAGTTAAATTATATTCGTAATTTTTTAAATATTCTTTACTAATTATTAAAAATATTATTTGTTTAAAGAGGTTTAAAAGGAAAATTTTTTCCTGTGATGATTTGTAAAATAAAATAAAAATAATCCAAAAAATCCCCCCCCCCCGTACTTTAAATAATAAAACATTAAAAAAAAAAACAAAAACATAGAATTAGAATAGATTTTAGTTAAATAATAATTATATAAGCTTTTAGTCAGACTTCTTCTACGAATTCCCACACTGGGCGAATAGTAACGTGTAATGTAAATATGCAATAAAACTATCTGGTACTCTTCGAAAGAGAACATTTTGAAATTCTTTTAGTGATAGTTAAAGATATAAAATCCCCCATTTTGAAATAAGCTATTATAACATTTTCATGATTACATCTCGTTTACTATAAAAAAATCTATAAAAAGTGTTCAACATAATATTTTTAATAACGGGCAATTTCGCAATTTTAGAATTGAGTTATAAATTTTATTAATTTTTATGGAAATAATATTTGTATTTGGAAAAGGAACAAAACATTTTTAAAATTTAATGTATGAATTTGAGAATCAGAAAAAGGAAAATAATAAAATAAAATAAAACTCTCAATGAGTATGAGTATATAGAGGGTGGACATAACGTTAAACCTATGGATCTGTTCTCAGAAAAAGTGAAGTGCCTAATTTAGGAAGGTGTTCAACTTAAGGGGATGTTCAACTTGGGAGGTTTTACTGTATATAAATTGTAACGATCAATATATATGTATATGCATTGTGCAGATTGTAAATGAATTGTGCTCGTTGAAATATGTTCATTATATGCATTGTGCAGTCATAAGTTTTTAACTAAAAGTGAGAGTAAAAATACTCGATACATTCAATCATTTAGTGAAAAGTATAGTAAACTTTCAGTAATTAAAAGTATAGTTAATTCACGCATCGAAAAGGTCTACGAGTTTCATTGACGGGCCTGAAATATTATCCAGGTGATGTGTTCTCCCATCACGAATGTATTATTATATGGTCAAACCTCATTAACGCGAACACGCTTAACATGTAATACTTTTAATCCGAAGTGGATACTCTTTCCCAATCAAATTAATAAAAGTTATAAACAGTTACCTTATTATAACTTTGACTGATAACATGAAATACTGCTAATACATAAACAAAATTTTATTATGTCCTCTTCAAGTTCACGTTAATGAGGTTTGGTTTCATCAAAGGGTGAGAAATAATAAATTTGTTAATTTTTAAATAGTAAAACATATATATGAAATAATGTTGCCTTGGTTAACATTTTCATTATTCCAAATAAAGTGAATTAAATATACGTTACTGTTACGTTCTTTATAAGATAAAAAAAAAAAATCAATTTAAAAAGGAGTGTTAAAAGGTATCTTCTAAGTTCACCATATATTAATAATGATACTTCAGGATGCTAGCGATGGTTTATTTTCATTCCCACTTTTTCCTAATAATTATATGTGTCACAGATTTTTGCACTAATTTCTGAGAGACGTATGACGAAAATTAATATTAAAAAAAAATAAAAAAATCTTGGTAGATAAAATTAAATATCACTACGCACACTCTACGCCAGTTCTGCATGCATAAGCCTCGATTAGTACGCACGTTTACATGGTCCCCGTTCATACTGTATTCATACAGAGTCCACGGTTCGTAGGTGTGTATACTCATACACATGTACTCGCTTTCACTGTCTGTATACCGAGTCCACGGTTCGTATGTGTATACGCATGGTCCTCGCTTTCACTGTGCGTATACCAAGTCCACGGTCCGTATGTGTATACGCATGGTCCTCATTTCCACTGTGTGTATACCGTGTCCACGGGTTGCATGTGTATATGCATGGTCCTCGCTTTCACTGTGTGTATACCGTGTCCACGGTTCGTATGTGTATACGCATGGTCCTCGCTTTCACTGTGTGTATACCGTGTCCACGGTACGTATGTGTATACGCATGGTCCTCGTTTTCACTGTGTGTATACTGAGTAAGCGGTACATAGGTGTATAGACAATATAGTTAATTCTCTGAACTTATTAAATTTTCATCTATTTCAGTCAACATGTAGGACATTTACATTACTAAGAAAAAAATGTATACTTATCACAATCGTAATATTTTTAATTAAAATTTACTGGGTATATTAAAGAAGAAAAATTTTATAATACTGAAAAAGAGATTCAAGAAATTCTTCCACATATTCATATACTTATACATTCTTATTACTAATTTAATAATTATATAAATGCAACACATTTGTATTCCTGAATTTACATATTAGTTGTAATATACGTATAAATCAGAAATTCGTCTTTTCGCCTTTTAACAAATAAATAAATAAAAGAAACGAATATAATTATCGATTTGATGCATATTTCAAAAATATATATAAGTAAAATTTGAAATATACTGCGAAAATTTTGGTTTATATTTATTCAAGTTCAAAACTAAAGTTGCATTTCAAATACTCTCTTAGAAGAATGAAAATGAAGCAATGTCTTGCTTTTTTCGTTTACGTTCCCATTTGAACAATTCACAAGCGAAAAGTCCTCTGTTGGACGGTTTATTCACCGTGTGTGTGAATGTCCTCGGTTGCCTTGCAAAAAAGCATATTTGAAAAAAGCCTATATTTAAAATTTTTGAACCGGTTATATAATATACGTTCATCTAGAATACTAAAAAGCTGAAAAAAAATAAAGAAAACACATTATTTCAATAGGTCCGCAGTTGGTCGGTTTGGTTACCGCGTCCTCGTTTCCCACCATATTCCGGACTGTGTGTGTGTGTGTGTGTGTGTGTATTTTTATATATACTAAATGTTATCATGGAGCTTAAATTCATTAATACATTTACATGCATTCGAAAAATCTAATAAAAAACAATTTTCAGTTACATTAAAATCGTATGCTTTTATCAAAGAAAAATGTTGCTCGCATAATTAAGTGACAGTTTCATCTTTTCTTCCAAATACACGAAAGTATTTTATTTTTTTACAGAATTTCAACTGTAATTCCGCCGCTGAATTCGACTTATACTTCCTATAAGTAGTTTAATTAGTATGTTTTAGAAAATATTATGAGTATGACCAGAATGGAGACCTTCCTTGTAAATGGAATCCTGGTGTTCATAATTTGTAGTAAAATAGCGTTAAAAACAATGTATGTTTCTTATGTGATATACAGCATAACTCTACCTTTTAACATTGTATCGTTACTACTGCTGAATTTGTTATTAGATACTGCAACAAATCGTCTTCAATAATTATTACAACAAAAATGCTCGTTGGAATATCTATTGCAATGCGAGTTTTTTATCCTTCTCTGTTTATAATTATGATGAAAAAAAGGTTCATACTCACACAGCTGGCTGCTTCCATACTGAGAAATCGCACAGAAGCAGGAAAGACGACACTCAGTCCAACAATACTACCACTACATACACTAACTACCAAAAAGTATTTGTACACTTTCAGTTTTTGACATTTTGTCAAATATTTAAAAATATACTGGTCGGATTCTTCTGGAACTTCAGAAATATAAAGATTATGTTTCACTTTATATTTATTTACATTCATTTGTTAAGCGGGTAATTAGGGGGCCGGCAAAAAAACAAAGAATAATAGAAATATTTGGCATCGCCCTGTACATGAAAATGCACGAAACGACATATCGCTTTAGAATACAAATATATGACTACAGTAGAATATGTACACTAATTTTTGTGAGAATAGCATGTACATTTATGGCGATAGAGCAATTTTTTTGAAAAATTCAAAAAATTCTGGTATGTTTTTTGTTTATATCATTGTGGGTTTTTGACCAAATTTAACGCAAATTTCAGAAAAATTGGCAAAATGCAGTAGAAAAAATGAAGCGCAATTGGAATATAAATATATTAAATATTTTATGAAATATGAGTAGTTGTATAAAATAATTTTTATCTGCGCATGCGCGAACTAGAAAAACATTTTTTTTACATCATTTAATAGTCAATTCTATGGAGTGACTTATAAAAAAAATCCAATCAAATATCGTGAAAATTCAAAAAGATATCATTATTTTAGTGAGAAGTTTTTACTCTGCTCTCTAAAAACGGCTGAATCTTAAGGGATTCTCCACAAATTGACATTTTTTAATAACTGACTTTAAAAAAAAACTAGTATTGAATTAATACAATATCTAATACAATATTGCTGCTAATAAGTACTTGACAATTGTTATCGAAAAGAAAAAGAACTTTATTCACATTCAGGGCCAAAACTAATAGAGGGTTGGGGGAAAAGGGCATGTGCCCCGGGCGCTAGGATGAAAGTGTCCCAAATGTACATTTTGTTTGGCGATTTTTTCCATGTCTATGTTTAGCATGATATTGTCAAAATCGTCCCATTCAAAGCATTTCTCCTATACCAAAGCATAGAAGAATCTAATGATGATGGCATAAAGATCCCGCATAAAGCAGATTTTTTTTTTCGTTTTGATTCGGTTTCACGATTTTAAGGTATCATTTTTTTTAAACAAAGCAGACTACTTTAATCAATATTACATATTTTAAGTTTTAAAATAAGTCGGCTATTAATAATTTAGAAAATTTTTCTTTGCAAATACTTTTGCAGGTGCTATGCAAAGAAGAAAAGGGAGGGGGGGGGGGAGTTCACCAAAATTCATTGAAATATAAATATATTAAATATTTTCTAAAATGTTCTATGTCATGCAATATTTTCAACCAAATATAAAGCCACATTCAGAAAAATTCGCAAAATGTAGTAGAAAGAATAAGGTGCTATTGAAATATAAATATATTAAAAGTTTTCTAAAATATGAGTAAATGTATGAAATATTTTTTAATCAGCGTATGCGTGAACGATAAAATTTATCATTTTACATAATTTAATATTCAACTCTATGGAGCTACTCATAAAAAAATCCGATCGAATTTCGTGGAAATTCAGAAAGTTATTGTGGATAGGAGTGAACTGATTTTCAATTGGTCTCTGAAAGCAGTTGAATGACGTCAGATTTTACGCAAATTGCCAAATCTCCATTTACGTTTTTTACTGGTGATTTACTTCTTTTCTTAGATAATTACCAGAAAGAACCTATTTCAGAATAAAAATAATTATAAAAAATCGAAGCATTTGTGTCAAATCTACCCACTGATACATAATTGATAATGGCTCTTATGCAAATGCCGATATCTGCGATCCTGAAATACGTCAAGTTCTCCACTGTTAAATGTGGTGTCGAAAACAACACTGACATCAATCGCATGCATGATGCCAAGAAGAACAGAGCTGTCTGATTTTGAGAAAGGTGTGATCATCGGGTACCACCGAAATGGCCGATCTTTAATCGACATATCTAGCGAGCTTAATTACCCCAAAACGACTGTGTCTTATGTGATTAGAAAATGGAAGCTGAATGGTGATTGTCAGAATGTGGCCAGAGTAGGCAGACCGACGAAACTGGGAGATAGAGACCGACGGGTTCTGTCTAGAGAAATTCGGAAGAACCACAACCAACCAATGTTACACATACGCCAAAAATTTCAACAAGCTTCAGGATGTGTTGTTTCCATGAATACCATCCGTAAGGAAGCTCATCTGCTTAATTTTTATGGCCGTGCTGCCGCCCATAAGCCTTTAATCACCAAGTCCAACCGCGCAGCTCTGTTAAGTTGGTGCAAAACACGCCAGCAATGGACTGTACAGCAATGGAAACAGGTTCTCTGGAGTGATGAATCAAGGTTCCCCCTCTACCGTTCTGATGGTAGGGTCTGGGTCTGGCGTCTGCCTGGAGAACGCCTCCTACCAGAATGTATTGTGCCCACAGTTAAATTTGGCGGAGGGGGAATTATGTTCTGGGGTTGTTTTTCCTGGTTCGGACTAGGACCCTTGTTCCCAATTCATGGTAAGCTCAATGCCGATGCCTACTGTAATATACTGGACAACAGTGTACTTCCTACGTTGTGGCAATACTATGGATTGGACCCATGTTATTTCCAGGATGACAGCGCAAGCTGCCATGTAGCGAGGTCCAGCATGGATTGGTATGCTGATAATGGAGTGCATCGACTCGAGTGGCCTGCCCAGAGCCCAGACCTGAACCCAATAGAGAACCTCTGGGACGAGTTGGATCGTCGAATTAAGGCGGGTGACACACGCCCAAAATCAGTAAAAGAGCTTACCTGCCTTGTGCAAACAGAGTGGAATAAAATACCATTAAATGTAATACAAGAGACTAGTTGAGAGCATGCCCAGGAGAGTCGCAGCTGTAATTGCCTCTCGAGGAGGATCTACAAATTATTAAATGTGAACAGGGCCAAAGCCAGTCTTTTTTCCCCGAGGCAAACGTGGATTTTGAAGGTACCCCTTTCCCCCTTCTTCGCAAAGCATATTTACTAAGAAAATTTCTCCAATTTATTAATAGCCGACTTATTTTAAAACTTAAAATATGTAATATAAAATAACGTATTCTGCTTTATTAAAATACTCCAATTTGATACTTTAAACCGAATCAAAAAAATTCTACTTTCAACAGGATCTTTAAGGCCCTTGTCCCTGCCCGCGAAGACACTGCTGAGCTAATGCTATTCCTGTGGGGAGGCATTTTTCTAATAACTCTTTCGCATATTAAAATTTTCAATTTTTTTTTTTTTTTTTTTTTTTTTTTTTTTTTTTGCATTGGATAGCGGAAGTCCCTCTCAAAATCGCTCCTTGACTACTTTTTTGATTTGAGTCATAGATATTTTTTATTAAGTTAGTTTCACTTTCAGAACCGCTTTTGGAAGTGAAAGAAACATTATAAAAATATCTACGCCAAAATTGAAAAAGCAATCACGGAGCGATCTTGAAAAGGACTTCCGCTATCCAATGCAAAACATATTATTTAAAAATGTCCAAATGCAAAAGAGTTAGAAAAATGCATCCCCATAGGAATAGCATTAGCTCGTGAGCATCTTCGCGGGTAGGGGCAGGGACCTTAAGTCATCATCATTAGATTTTTTTATGCTTTAGCATAGCCCAGAAATAATAATTTTAACAATATTATGCTAAACATAGCCATGAAAAAAATCGCCAAACGAAAGATACATTTGGAACATTGTCATCCTAGCGCCCGGAGCACATGCCCTTCTCCCCCCCCCCCCTCTCTTAGTTTTGGCCCTGAATGCGAATAAAGCTCTTTTTCTTTTCTATCACAATTATCAAGTACTTATTAGCAGCAATATTGTATTAGATATTGTATTAATTCAATACTAGTTTTTTTTTAAAGTCAGTTATTAAAAAATGTCAATTTGTGGAGAATCCCTTAAGAATCAGCCGTTTTTAGAGAGCAGAGTAAAAACATCTCACTAAAATAATGATATCTTTTTGAATTTTCACGATATTTGATTGGATTTTTTTTTATAAGTCACTCCATAGAATTGACTATTAAATGATGTAAAAAAAAATGTTTTTCTAGTTCGCGCATGCGCAGATAAAAATTATTTTATACAACTACTCATATTTCATAAAATATTTAATATATTTATATTTCAATTGCGCTACATTTTTTCTACTGCATTTTGCCAATTTTTCTGAAATTTGCGTTAAATTTGGTCAAAAACCCAGCATGATATAAAAAAAAAACATACCAGAATTTTTTGAATTTTTCAAAAAAATCGCTATATCGCCATAAATATACATGTTATTCTCACAAAAATTAGTGTACATATTCTACTGTGTTCATATATTTGTATTCTAAAGCGATAAGTCGTTTCGTTCATTTTCATGTACAGGGCGATCCCAAATATTTCTATTATTCTCTGTTTTTTTGCCGGCCCCCTAATTACCCGCTTAACAAATGAATGTAAATAAATATAAAGTGAAACATAATCTTTATATTTCTGAAGTTCCAGAAGAATCCGACCAGTATATTTTTAAATATTTGACAAAATGTCAAAAACTGAAAGTGTACAAATACTTTTTGGTAGATAGTGTACAAGACCAATTCTAATTACAAACTCCTTTTATAACCCTTTAAAAGCCAATGTTACCAAAAGGGAACATTGCAATATTTGTAATAAAAAACATATATTTTCCAACATAATAACGATGTTCCTGTTTTTCCTATAAAATATAAGGTTGTTTTTAACTTTTGAAATGAAAATATTATGTTTAAGCATATACCACAGATATTGAGGAATATGTAAATTCATTCATTTGCATAAAAAGTACATTATTTGCTTTTATCGTTTTCTCTATATTACTTACATTTTACCGCTAGGGATCTAAATGTTTTTGGAATTCATGAAAATACTCAAGAACAATATACAACAGCATAACTTGTTATATTTGCTTAGGTTGTCAATCAATAATCACGTTCCAAAATGCGAATCCAAAATCCGAAATGAAAACAGCCAAAAAACTGCAGAAATATATTGTTATATGTTTTCTAAATTTGTATGCATAAATTAAAACATTTGAAGCCGTAATACAGGAAAAACAAAATTATTATTACATTGAGATATTAATACGGGGTGTAAACGGTTAAATATACCATGATATAACTATGTTAACAAAACATAAAATATATTTTTAAAATAACTAATACGCACACAAAAACTTTAATTCTCTAAATATTACAGCTTTCATAAAAAATTTCAGTTTCTGCCATTATCATTCTTTTTTTTTACTTTTTTTTATTTATTTGTATTAAATGTTCCAAGACATAAACTGTATAGCATCCGTAATTCCGTTATATCTTTGAAATTATTATTTACTTTTTTCTATTTATTAGAAATAATTTTCCTTCCATATCTTTAAAGATTAACTCACAAAAGAGATAATTTAGGAAAAGATAAAAATAGTATTCTTCACTTGTAGATAATAACAGAATAATTTTGTTTGAGCTATTTATCAACCAAATCATTTGCTGAGATGGGATGTACGCTTAAAAAGAAAACATTGTGTTAGCATTTTAAGCATGCTAAAATTAATAACAGCTTTAGTAAAAGAGTTTTAAATAAGTGTAAAAGCAACATTTTCTTTTATTCAGTTGGACTGAGATTAATTAATGCACATCTAGCAATTTCAAAATATGGAAACGGCCATTGTTACTTTTGCACACAAGAGATAATTTTCATTAATGGGCCATTCCATGAAAACAGGTAAATTGATAGTCATTTTTAAAAATTTGTTTAAATAAATATTTTTGGTATTTACTGATTGGCAACATGTCAGATTTTATGTTTTGAGTAAGAATGTTAAGTTTATCTTTTATGGATTGGCAACACAACAGTTTAAAGATGGCGTCCATGTGCAAGCAAGTATGTTGCGTTTTACAATACATTTTGAGTGAGTTTTTTTAATAAAGAATATCCAGTGAAACTTTTGAAATCAACATTTTAGGTAAGTCTAATATTCATTGTTTATATTTCACTAAACTGAAATATATAAGATAATTTCAAATAATTATTACAGCGCACAAAAAGAACTTTGTTTCTGTGTCCCACACGTGACACAACACATGAACTTTTTCACTTAGGAGGAAAAAGGAACGCATTTATTTTGTTTAATTGGCATTTTTAAAGCAGTTTAGTGTAGTACGCTTATCCTATGCTAGTTAAAAATTTGGGTGAAATTTTTATTTGGAGAAAAATATCAAAACAAAATTGTCCCGCACGTGACACCTTATGAGCGGGACGATTATTTTTGTTTTCTGAATGTTAAATAGAGATTTATTATAGCATAGTTTTAGCAGTTTAATGATTATTTTGTCCTAAGAACTTATTCTATGTAACTAAAACGAAATTAAGATTTTTTTTATGATAGTTCCATTTTTTTTCTTTTTTGTGATGCTAATATTTTTTATTTCCATTTTTTTTATAAATTTATTTTAATAAAATTTGAACACTTTGATGGTTATTTTTATTTTAAGAACATATTGTTTTCCAGCAAGAATTGATCTACTTAATTTATAGGCATTTTTCTATACAATAAAAAGAGTCATGTGTTTAAGAACATGTTATTATTCTGTAGAAAAAAATAATAAAACTTCTTATCTATATTCTGTTTTTCTAAGTTTAATTCTATTTTAAGTTCAATTTTTCTATGAAATTAAGTAAATTTAGACAAAAGCGTTTAAAATTGATAAAGTTTGTTATTTGTTTAGCTGAAATGGAGAGATCTGAGTCTACTAGTGCTAGAAAAATGAAAAGGATGAGAGAGAAAATGTCATTAGAAAATCCTAATTTCCAAAAAGAAGAAAATAAAAGGCTCAGAAACAGCAGCTTCTTTTAAGATGGGTGAATGGGTGTTGTAAAATATGACAGCATTAATTATCCTGGTGAAATTATAAATACCCATCATGATAGTGTTGAAGTGTCTGTCATGATAAAAAGTGGTAAATTCTACAAGTGGCCACAGTATCCAGATAAAATTCTATATTCATTTAAAGATGTAGTAAAAAAGATATCAATCCCCAATGTAGCTAATAAAAGAGGTTGTTTCAAATTTCTAGAAAATTTTTGAATTTTTGTTTATACATTTACTTTATTTTATGTTTTAAAATGTCAAATTGAACATTTACTTCGTACAAAAAAAAAATGTTAAAATAAATATTTTTGTATTGTAAAATGTATAACATGCATTTTCTTTTTTGCATTCTTTTTTTTTTCTGATTTTTGAAAAGGTTACTTGAATGATATTTGCAAATGTCCCACACGTGACACTATACGTTATAATTTTTTTTAGCTATTTAAAAATTTATTTTTCAAATAAGAATGCTTATTTCATGAACATTAGACCTTTAGCCTCTAATACATATTTTTTTTTTTTTGAAATTGCAAAATTAGTAGAGCAGAAATGTTATCTGGATCATACAGCAAATTACAAGTGGTTGACTTCTGATGTCCTGAACGTGACGCATGCAAATTAATTAATAACTAAATCAGTAAACCATTTAGGAAAAATCTGCCCCTGCCTGAGATATTGTTATAACAAATATAAACTTACAAAAATACGTTTATTCTTATTTCTGAAAAACCTTAAGCCCTTTAACACAATTTTGGTGGAATTATGGTGTCTGATTGTCCCGCACTTGACAGTGGAATGGCCCTAATACTTTCAATTCTTTTGTAACAAAATCTATGCAGGATAAATTTATGCAACAACTTAAAAACACGTGTTTTATTTCCATAAACCATGTGTAATTTGTAACAAAATTCTTTTTACATGCTTACTAAATGCAATAATAAATGTTTTTTTTTTATTCTTGTGACAACCATAAAATACAATATTGAAAATAAGACTTGACGTAGAAATTCTGCAAACTGTGTAAGTATATCGGAATAAAATTTACAGAATATTGCAGAGTAATTATATCTTTTTAAAAAGGATTAGCCTTTAATATTCTTCAAAAACGCCTGAATTAATAATATTTGATTTTAGAAAATACTAATTTTAAAAATTAAATTTTAGCAGATATTAATTGTAAGTGCTAAAAAAGCTCCTTAACATAATGTTTTAACAATATTATTTTTTTACACAATAAATGTTTAATGTATTTTTAAGTTTAAAATAACATAAAAGAATGGAAATATAAATTAAAATGAAAGATTGTAAAGTCCTCAAAACTTTATCAACTATCATATCAGAGATCAGTAAAATGAACCAGAATTTTATGTTTTTGTAGGATATATAACCATTAGCATGAGACCATTTTGGAAAGAAACAAATTTAATGCGTAAACAGTAACAGTAAATTTATTTCTCCACTCATACCTAGAGTCGCAAAATTGGGGAGATTAGGTTTTTATATAAAAAAAAAAAAAAAAAAAAAAAAAAAAAATGAGAATGTTTTTAATTATTTTTTTTTCACATTCATTTTGCAGTATTATTGTACTCATGAAGAATATTGGGTTGAAAAAAGATATTTAGGCATAACACTAAGTTGTTAACAATTGAAATTTATATACATAAGCTAGTGAAATAAATTGGCAATTCAAATTATGGGGTGTTAACTATCAAAAATGAATGGTAATTTATTACGATTACTTTTTTTATCATTCAGTACACAGTTTTAAATTTCGAACTTAGACATTGTTCTTAACAAAAATCCCCATCATAAAAGAAGTCCGAAATTCGAAGATTTTAGTGCCAGCATTATCTTATAATTTACAATTTTAGTATACATTTTCGGCTGTTTACTTTTAAATCTTGGGTTTTATAATCATCTCTATACAATGAATGAAAATAGAGCAGTTGACATTTTTTAGACTTTAGTTTTTCAAAAAAAAAAAAAAAAAAAAAAAAAAAAAAAAAAAAAAAAAGCCACGTCAAATTATAAAAAAAAGTTTGTCCGCCTGTACGCATGCCTGTGTGTCTTCTTTTTTATTCCCCATAATTTAATAGCTATACACGCCCCTACCATAGAATCCAAATTTGATATTTGTTGTTGGCTGTAGCCAGCGGGTCTCAGGTGACGTTGTGCATATTGCGCAGGAGGGTTTCAATAAGATAAAGATTTTTGCGAGATTAATATTATTTTTTTTTTTTTTTGTTTAACATTAGTAAATTCGTGCACTTATGAATAGAATTGACTCAAACATCAGTTATCTATTTTTGACAATGAACGTCAAATCCTACTGAAAACCGGCGAAATCCCTCGCAAGAACGATGTTATTGCATGTTTTGTGAAATTCCCTAGACTTTTGACAAGTTAAGAGAAGAGTTAGTAATTATTTTTCCACAAAATTTTAAATTGAGTTGTAATGTCATTATTCCAATGTTTGTTTGTTTATTTTCGAAAAATATTATTTTTAAAAAGTGGCACTGTGACAGTGATCTACTTTAATTTTTGTTACTGATACAGTAGCTGTAGAATAAAGATCACTGTAAATTATTCACTTTACAGATTTTATCAGGGTTTACAGAGGTGCAAAAAGTATTGAAATACTTGTGATTCTTTCCGTTTTTCTCCATTAAAATTGCACATATTTCAATATTTCGTGAAAGATACTTTATTTTGTTAATGAAGACAATTTTTTACTTCTTTTTAATAATTTTGTGGGTAAAATATTCTAAATGTTGTCATTTTTTTTTTTTAAGAAACATATTTTATTCAATGCACTAAAATTTATTGTCTGTATAACCAATTTGCTTGATTAAAAAACCACTTTCAAATAAAATTTTAAAATTGATTGATGGCTGTGCTAGATTTTCTATCTTTTCTCGAGTTAGCATCAGTATTATTTTATTCTTAAAACTTTTCATTTCGCTGTTTTGATTAATTTATTCTAATTGGTAGCTTTTTTTTTATTTTGTCAAAGACCATTCTGGGATTATGGGTAAAGGAAGTAATATTTTTCCTAGAAAATTAGGTGTGATAAAGAATCTTATCCAAGAAATTCACTATACACTGCATAAAATCACTATAAAAGCAAAATTTTTGTAAGAACTTGTGTCTAGAATAGTCTTTGGACTTCAAATGAGAATATGAAAATTGTAAAGTAGGGAAAGGCGAAATAAAATTAATTTACTGAAAGAGTAGAAAGGAAATTAATATACAAGATGCTAAAGCTAACATAAGAGCAACTAGTCACTAACTAAAAATCTCTTTGCAAGCACATAGAATAAATGTATGCAATTCTTCTATCCGTAGTAAGCTCATCTCAGTGTTGGTTGTCCTTTAAAAAATATCAACTGCTATGGCAAAGAAGAGAGTTGCTTGTGCAAAGCTCGTACAAAAAATATTCGGAAAAGGACTAGAGCAAGGATTAAAAAATAGATTTAAATTAATTAATACGTTGAATTAAAATTGTTCATTTTCTTTCCTTAAATCATCACCTTTCCCGTGCAAAATTAGTCGGGGCCTTGTCTGAAGGAAATTTTGGTATTCAAAACACTACCTGGCATGAAAAACGCCCAGATATGAACTCCATATAAAATTTTTAGGTCATTGAAAAGAAAAAAAAATAAATAAATGCATAATCACAAACCAAAATAACCCATAGAACGACACATCTAAATTTGGCACCAACTAAATACAAATTAATTGCCAAAAGCTCATAAAACGTATGCAAAAACATATCGAATCTTTAATAAAAAAAAAGGAGATGCACACTGAATGTTAAATGTTTCAATATTTTTAAAATTTAGTATTATTTCTTTAACATGACAAGTTTTATTGTAAATTTCTCAATTGTTCTAAAAATTTTCACACAAGAAATTTATTTGCGCTTTTTTTTTTACCTCGCCATGATTTCAAAATGATTAAATAACAAAAAAAATCTTCATATACAAAAAAATAACATACATTTTAAATATTTTTATTAATTTCCGAAAACCCTGATGAAGAAATATGATTTTTTAAGTTTTAAAATGCATGATATAAAATAAATTTTGAGATATGTATATCCAACTACTTTTTAAAATATCATGTATCTTAAAGTTACAACCGTATCATTATAAGGAAAAAAATGAAGCTTTGTTGGTATCCCTAATAAATGACTTTTTAATGTTTAAAAAATATTTTTTTTAAGTTTTCTGTTGATTTCTCTCTTTATAATGTTATTTTTTTAACTCGCAGTTTGAACAAATATTTATCTTAAAAGTACGATATTAAGCATGGTAAATCTTGTCACGACACATTTTAAGATTCTACACCCATCGTTTTACCGAAATCGGAATTTTGAAATGTTTATTTTGCCATACACATTTTTTTTAATTAATAGAAACTATTCTGGGCTAAAATTCATGCCTCTACAGATTTACGCATCGTTTCTTTTATTGATTTTACCCGTTTAAATTCTTAGCAAGTTCTTGTACCTATATTTATAGTAAGTATTTTCATCTATTTTTAAAGAAACACTTTTTCTACTTTTTAAGCCTAATGGTAATTCTAAAATAATTTTACAAAGCTTTTTGTTCCTGTACGCGGTTGGTAAATTGTACTAATAAAATTTAAAGCCTATTTTGGCATAAATAGAAAGAGGATTTTTTCTTGCTATGTTTTTGCCACCTCTATGTTTTAATCTTGCGCATTCCACTAGCAGGGCTCCCAAATGGTTCGCCAACTGAACATCAATATTTTCTTAGAAAGAATTTCGTTTTATATTTTTCTTGCAAATTGCGCAAAAATCGCCTTTGGAGGTTAGTTTTAGCAGGAATACTGTAGAAACCTACAATGAAATTTCCTTATAAAAAATATGGTGTTCAGTTCCCGGACCATTTAGGAGCCCTGCTTTAGCACCTACAAGATAACATATTAAGTTTTATGACAAAAATTTTTTTTAAACAGAGACAACAATTTAAAAAAAAAAATGCATCACGTAGCATTCTCAAAGCAAATTTTATTGCCATACTGTTCTACAACTTTTGCAAGAAATATAAAACTAAATCTACTTCCTTAAAATATTGGTGTGAGTAGAATAGAAAATAAGCTGCCTCTGATTGCCATGTGAAGGACAAAATTTTAACATAGTTAGTTACAAGTTTTAGTGATACTCTCGTAAACTAAGAACTTTTTGGCCATATTAAGAAGTTCAAAGAAAACAAATATACTGATATTTTCAAGAACATATATATATATATATATATATATATATATATATAATGCATTTTTACATTTGCTCATCTAAATCATTATTACGCATATACTCCAATACAAACTATACATAACATTATTGTGAAGGTTTTTATAAAAAGAATGATAACGCATGTCTGCAATTGTTATTGTATTATAATTAAAAAAATATAAATCCAATGAAAAATTGAATTTAAATATCATTTTACTTGTAAAACATTTAGTTGAAGAAAATAATCCTATCCTTAATATTTTTCCTTGAATTCTATTGACGCTTTGTAACCCCTCATGCTACATTTATGTTGTATACAGAATCACTTTCTATTCTAAAACTACTGATCTTTTAGATAATAGCTTTTAAGATCCTATTGAACAAATTTGCAAATTAAACTACTTAAACTTGAAAAAGATTTTGCCAGCTGAAATTTTGTTTTCTCATTGTGAAAGAATTTCGATGTTTCTAAACATCATTCTAACAAATGCTTGCTTTGAAAGGAGACTAATTTTATTATGTTAATGACAGTATTTTAATTTGTATTACATGCATCTTCATTTGATAAAAATTAACTTATACCTACCCTATATGAAAAATTCCGAATAATAAGTATATGTGGTATTTGGCAGCTTCCATCCATAATATATATTATTAAAAAGAAGTAGCATTCTATAGTTTGTTTGTAGCGGATAATGTCTTGAATAACCAAACAAATTTTTAAAGTAATGCATAAAAATTGATGGCGACATTCCCTGCTGGAACATACGCGTATTTTATTTATCATTATTAGGTATTATCATTTTATGTCGGTGAAGTTCCATCGGGATGCAAGAAAATAAATTGTAAAATTGATTTTTAAAATTTTGAAATGCCGAAAATTCGTGAAACTTGAACTATTCCATAGTAGTTACATATAAACGTGAAAACAAGCATCTTATAAGACGTCAAATATTCTTACAATTTGTCTTTCCAAACATTCAAGTTTTTAATATTTTATGCAAGATTTATGTTGTACAAGGTACCTCATTAGGCTACGGAAATAATCATCTTTTAGATAATAGATGTTAAGAAGCTATTGAACACATTCATTGATTAAACTACTTAAATTGAAAAGATATTTTGCCACTGAAAATGTACGAATACGTTTCACAAATACCAAAACGTCATTTTAACAAAAGTTTAATTTGAAATGCAACTAAGTTTATTATGATAATAAAATTTTACACTATATATTATCAATTTTAATAGATAAATAGTTAATATATAGATTCAGCGTATAAAAAACATCGTTAAATATGTACTTCAAGTATATATAATTTTCATTTAATATATTTTATTCATAATCTACTCTACTATTATAAAAAATAATAATAAGATAATCGCTGAATCTATTGAACCGAATTCAAAAATAATGGTGGTACATTTATGACAGTCTCCGTCGCAACATAGACTATGTTTCCAAACCGAAATAAAAAAACACATTGTTTTCAAAAAATTAAAATTTAGTTAAGTATGTAATTCCTTAATGGGGATACAATTGTCAGTAACGTATGTCGGAATGCAATATAAGACCTTTTTAACACTATAGAACGCCATTGAAAAAAAATAAAATTTTTATGCTTTCGTCTGTGCGGTTTCTGTTCTTGAGTGCTCTAACTCACGTAAATATTTTCTGCAGTCATCCAATTCATATATGTTATGAAGGTTTTCTACGCCGCTTTCGTTATTGAAAATAAACTTTGTAACATACATAGTTACTATACTGGGACAGTGAATATAATTCCATTAATCACAATCTTTCGATAAAAAAAATCATATTTAATGATGTTACGCTATTTCAAACGTAACGAATTTGATATATATCACCGAGAATCATCGCTAACATATGTGTATGTAACACTGTCTGTTTGTGGGCGGGCGGGTGTGTTTTCAATGAAGATATTATACTTTACAATGTAACTATAAAAATACAAATCAGTCCATAATATCTGTATAAAGATTTTTTAATTAATAAATTATATGTTCTCATAGATTTCTGAGACATTAATATTTTTGTGTGTATTTCATGCTACATAAAAACTGACTGTAATCAAAACATCATCTTACACCTCAAAATTTAAGCACACAAAGAAATATTTCTTGATACTACAGTTTTACTTAATTATTTCAGATAACATACGGTAATTTCTAAATGATTTTATAAAATGTGAAATCATCAAAATCGCTATGAATTTTAAATTAAACGAATGTAGGTTTACTATATTTATCTGGTTATACTGTATTAACAATCGACTTTCGAAAAATGTGCTCTTAAATATTAGTAATTTTATCTGAAAACGATAAATTTGATTTGCCGAAAAACGTGAGTTTAAGAAGAAATAATTAACGTACGTATTATAATAAATTAAAATTTAAAAATAGTATCCACGGAAAGGAATATATTTTCAAAACTCATTGTCATGATTCTCTGATATTTTATTTTTTTATAATTTTTCTTAACGACGTTAGTTTTGCTTACTCGAGTTAAGCTACATTTAAATAAATGATAAATGGGAAAGCATCCATTTACATATAAAAATACATCTAAGTTTAAAATGACAATAATTTACTTTCGACTCATGTAGAAACAACTTCTTTCACATTAATTATATATCGATAATCTACGTATTTCGTCGATACATTTTACAAAAAATGCTATTTATAATTTCAGATGAATAGAAATTGTTTGGTGATACAAAAAAGTAATAAAATAAGATAAATAAAAATTTGTGAATTATTTAAATTTATTTTAATACAGAATCAATTTTCATTACTTGCAAAATTATTTTAGCTATAATAATAGTAGTTTTTCATTTCGGCATTTTTCTTGCTTCATTGAAAATCCATATGCCTTCTGGTTAGTATTCTAGAGAAAGCACATCGTTAATATACTTCAGCAAGAAAGACTTTCATGCTCATTAGCGCTTATCGCATTTCCCTCAGTCTACCACAATATTCAATTTATTTCTTTGATACGCTTATCGGGTTTTTAATAACATTACTGTTATTTTTGATTTTACAGCATTTATTTTACTTAGGGTTTAAATGTTTAAAAAAATTAAATAGAAAATTTAGATTGAATTGCAATCATTAAATTTTATTCTATTTCTTGAAAAAAAAGGATTTAATAAGATGTTTATTAAAAAAACATACAATAACTTTTTTCTGACCACGCTTATTCTAAAATGTTATGATTATTATGCATCCTGTATTTTCATTGAATTTATCACTAAGGGCTCTTAATGCAAATATCTATATATATTCTATGTACTTTCTAGTAATTTATTATTTATTATTAATGATTTTTTTAATATTATTGATAAAACAAAACTTCACTTAATCTACTATTCCTAATTGCAGATATGTAGTGTGATTTCATTTTTTTTCATAATACAACTGAATTACATTCCTATAGGAACAATACATCTTTTTTCTTTAAAAAATGAGGAAACTAAATTATTGACATATTTTAATTTTCTCAATTTCGGAAACTACATTAAAAAAAAGTAAAAATCTTATAGGAACGCTAAGTTAAAGCGGAAATGAAGATTTAAAAAAATGATTTTAAAGGAATAGGAAATAAATCCTCACGCGATTACGAAAAAGATAAAAGACCAAGCATAATATAATACTCTAGAATCTCTGAAGTGTGTGTAGGATAAAGACAATAAATTTCAAAGATTTTTTTTCAAATATTGTAATTTAAATCAAAGTAAGAAATTACATTTGAACAAAAGTTTTCTGGAACGCCCTTTATGTATTTAAAATGAAGTGTCTTTTAAAAAAAGAAAAGTGAGAAAGAAAAATAATTGCATAAAATTTTAAAAAGAAATGCGTAACAAAAATAAATTTATAAATGATAATCAATACAAGCTAAATATATAATACTATCTCGAACTTTATTAAAAGTTATAAAAACTGAATAATTAGGTACAGTTAAATTATGAATGAAATATGTAATAAAAAAATTAAGCTGTTAAAAAAGAAAAGAAAAAAAAAATCATTTGCATTAAATTCAATGCACAAAAATGTATTTAATGCACATTTATCATGGACATTTACGTATTATGCACATTATGCTTATTTATCATTTCAAATTATTACAAATGAAAGTACACAAACTTCGACATCAAAAAGGTATCTAAAATGAGGTTTTCGAACTTTTGAAATTCGTTCTGTAAACTGTTCAACGTTAAACTTTTTTTTTTGTTTTTAATCTTATGAAGAGCGTTATTTTTAAATCGAGTTATGCATCGTTGCAGTTACATATGAGAACCGCTGGCCCATACTTACAGCCAATGTTAAGAAGGCTAGACACTCATCTTCCAATTTTCCCTTTTATATTTTAAAGTCTATGAGCGTTTGATATATTCGTGTATTTAACATGGTTCACACGGGTACCGTTATTTTCAAGGTAAAATACCAGCATTTCTTTATAGATAAATAAATATAATTCAAAAACACGAAACTTTGCTATTTCAGGGGATATTTTCTATATGAAAATACCGGTAACGAAGAATTTCTTGATCATAAAATTTCAGGAACCGTACGATCCATGTTTAAAATATCTCTTTAAGAAATGAATATTTTAAAGTTCTATTCTTTATATTCACTTAAAATATTTCTCCGTTTTCTTTAATTTTAAAATTTTAGTGTACACTTAATTTTTGATGAAGTGATAAAATTTTATATACAGTTCGTCAGCTGTTAATCCAAAAATAATAATAATAAATAAATAATAATAAAATAAGCACAGTCATCGAGATGTTAAAAGCGCCAAATCCACCAATCGAGCTGTTTAGTGGCGGGATTTAAGAGATACCGCCCTAAAATTTGTCGGTCTTTCTTTTTTTGCAATTGACGTTTGCACTGTCTCATAGTATTAATTCTCCCACGAATATTTACAAATACATAAATATCTATAAATGAAATTTATATATATATATATATATATATATATATATATACATTGTAAAAAAAAATCTGTAATTTTACTAAACTTTTCGAGGAAACTGGGATTCTTAGAGCTTGTTATGTAACGTTAAAAGCAAACATTCACGTAACAGAAAGAGTTACAAGAATTTTGTCTGTTCTGGGAAATTCAAGTGTACTTTATATTTTCCTATGTATGAAGGGCATTTTTGGATTTTTTGTTGAAATTAAAACTGTGGGGTACAACTTATACACAAGTAAAGATAAGTAAACAAAATTTATATTCTAAAAAAAAAATGTTAAATGTAAATAAACTGTAAAATAAATAAATAAATAAATTGATGTAAACAATAATAAAAATGACTCTTTTTTGACAGTAAACAAATTCGCTATTATGATTTATTACTAAAGTTGTAATATGAATTTTGAAATATCTCCTAGAAAACAAGGATTCCTAGAGCTTGTTATGTAACATTAACAGCAAAAATTCATATAAGAGAAATGGTTACAAGAATTTTGTCTGTTACCGCTACAAAAAAGTGTTCTGGGAATCCAATTTTCGTAGAAAAAGTACGGTAAATTTATTTTTTTAAACAGTGTTTTTTTTTTATTTTCGTATGTATGAAGAGAATTTTTGGATTTTTCTTTGAAATGAAATTGTAGGGTACAACTTATATACTGGTAAAAAAAAAACTCCAAAATTCATATTTTAAAACAAAAAAATAAGTAAATATAAGTAAAATGTAAAATACACAAATAAATTACTAAATTGTCAGAAAGCATAATAATTATAACTCATCATTTGACAGGAAATAATCATCATTTATTACTGAAGTCGTATTATGAATTGTGAAACAACTCCTTCAAACTACTTTGTTAGCTGTTTATTTGTAGCTTAAATATATGCCATAAAATATTCACTGAATTATATATGCAACATTGAAACATAAATCACTTACAAAATATTTTTTTCCAAATTTCAAGATTTTAAAGATTTTTAATTTTTTATGATTTTTTTTCCCGAAACAAATACTGATGAAATGTAAAAAAAAGCACTTTCAACCACAGGTAAAAATTGTGCGACTATTTTTAAAAAGAAGTCTCCTCTCAATTCATTTCCTTTATATATATATATATATATATATTTATAAGACACGTTTTACTCAACTCTTCTTCTATTTATTGAAATGGATAGATCAGCAAAAACCTGACTTTTTTTTCCGGAAGTAGAAAAAGTACTTATCTTTGTTGTGTATTTACTCAGCACGATTGCAAATGTTTTTAAATATTAGCTTAAAGTATCAAGCTTTTTGCAAAATTTTAACTACAGGAAGTGGAATTATTTTACACATGGTGATAAAATATTTTTTTAAGAGTAACTTTCAAAAGTTTAATATTAGACTACTATATTAAAAATATTAATATATAATAATTTTATAACAGACGGAATTAAATATTTTTTGGAAGAGTGTGAAAGTTAAGTATATTGCTTTTTATGTGCTCTAAGAAAAGGTACATGTTCCATTAAATGACTAATATATATTTTTTTATCTATGAAGATGCAGTATGACTTTGAAGAAATCTATAACAATCCTTTCAGATTTAGTACCATTTCGAAAAGCGATCTTTATATTTAAAAGACGGAAATTGTAAAAAAAAAAAAAAAAAAAAAAAAAAAAAAAAAAAAAAAAAAACTTTAAAGTTACTGAGATTTTTCTAGCAGTCTTGTATTCAAAGAACTTTTCATTTAACGGTAGCAGAAAAAACTCATGTAACCTTCCTCGGTTAAATGTGTTTTGGGTTCTACCGTTACATAAAAAGTTCTTTTTTTTCGTTACAGTGTAGGAACCATCATATTTTCGATAGTTAAAGAAGTGCTTAATAAAAGAAACGAGTTGTTTTAAGTGCTTATATATCGAAAGAGTTTAAACAAAGAATATATATATATATATATATATATATATATATATATATATATATATATATATATATATAGATAGATAGATAGATAGATAGATAGATAGATAGATAGATAGATAGATAGATATAGATATAGATATAGATATATTAGGTAATATAAATTACCAAATAAGCGTTTTCCTGTTAAACAGACATATTTTACAAAGAAACATGTAACATTCAGAGCATTAACATATCTTTATTCCGCAGCTACTTCATGATAAAAATGGCTACCTGTCCGTTTCACGTCCATGTACACCATGTACACTTTCGACATTTGACTTGGACATTAGTGGGAGGCCCAATTACAGAAAATGTCACTGTAAAAATAAAATCTAAATTCAATATGTTTAATGCATCAGCCAGTGGTTGGGATAGTACACGAATGCTTAAAGCGTAGGACAGCAGCAGTGGGCTGCTCTGTAATAATGATTTTTTTGTTAATTTCTTACCTTTTTATTACTATGTAAGTATGCACCAGAAAATTAACAGCATCCTAAAAAGGGGTATTCGGAAAGGGGTATTGAAAAGAAAACTGAGTAGTATTCTTTGGAACTACTCAGAAGCATTTGTGAAAAAGAGTGTCATTAAATTAAACATTGGTTGCAGAAACCTTTTTTTAAATCTTGAAAATATTTTTGTTTCTGATATTTCAAGGATAAAGCATGCTTTTTGAAATCATAAGTAACTGGAAGGAGGTTGTTGTACACTTCCATTTGTAATTATATTATTTATTTATTTTTTAAATAATAATGTTTGTTATTATTTCGTTGTTTTTTAAATTGAGTGAAAAAATAACATGAGACCACATTTTTTAGAACATAAAAAATAAAAGTTGCTGGCATAAATAAATAAATAAAAAAATAAATAAAAATCTTACCGCAATAAATTGAAGTTTCGAGCCTTTCTTTTCTTGAATATTAGTAAAAAATGTTATCAATGTAAAATAGTCGTTAAAATAAACATTCATGATATGCTGAATACATGATAGGGTAATATTTTCAACAGGGTTTGCTTTTCAAAAATCAACTACACGCAACTAGATTTCGCTCAAAAAAATAGCATTTACATTGCATTATTCTCACTAACTGTCTCCATTAAAACCTGTAACTAAATTTTGAATATTCTAAAATCAGTGAGGCTCATAAAGACACTGACATATTCAAAATGATCTTTTAATAATTTAGTATTTAAAAATATATTTATGCACAAACATATAAAAATATATTTAAGAATAAACTTATTATTTATCAATGTTCAAAAAATCACTATTGTTGAATTTTAAATTTGATATTTGCCAATAAGAAAATTAATGTACACAATCTACAGTAAAATAACTAATTATTTTCTCTGTTTTAAATTAATCTCTCTTTTTCTGATCTTTGTGATTTTAAATAAGACTTAAGGTGATGAATTACATATAAATTCTCTGTAATTTTACAAAAAAAAAAAAAAAAAAAAAAAAATACACATTGTAGCTCATATTAAATGTATACCGTTGCTGCTTCTTTCACATTAATATAAGAATTGGTCGTCTTGATGAAAAATTGTTGATGTATAATTTTCTGTATGGTTATTACATAAAATTTTCCTAATGTGAAAACAAAAACATTATTGTACACTTCATTAAAAAAAAATTGCTAATATTAAAGCAGAAAAATGCAAAATTTTATGTTTTCATTTCTATTAATAGTTTAGCTGCTTTGTTTCTGCTTTTATGTTATTCATAAATTGAATTCTTTATTAATATTTTTTTCAAATTCCTGCAATGCCATATTTTTAAAATTTATGAAAATATTCTTACTAAGTATAGTTTTTCTTATAAGATCCTGAAAGTACTATTATTCTTATAAAAATGTACACATTTTTTATGATACCCTACAATGTATTATAACACAACAAAACCTCTTTTCAATGATGTGTATGATAAAAAAGATGTATGATAAAAAAGCGAAGTTTTCATAAAACAACTCTAATAGTTCATACATCAAGCTGTCCATGACAGAAGCTCATGATGAAATATAGATTTTGTTTTGGTTCACAACTGGAGCTCCTTTCTTCATACTCATAAAACCTTAGAACTGTCAAATGTCATAATGCTTAGGGATGAATGATGCTTAATATCTCTCTTTCATGTTTTATTTAGACGAAGTCAATAAATAACAATAGACTGTGTAACAGTCATACAAATAAAATATTTTATACCTATTCTGTGAAATAAAAGTTTTTCATTATTATTTTTTTATAACGAGACACATTCTGTTTTCTTTTTTATTATATTTATTCAGCAAATGTCAAAGTATTGGAAAAAATGTTTCAAAATATATATAAAGTGTTTGAGTATTTAACATTATTTTGAAAAAAAAAGAAACAAATTATAAATTGAAAATTTTAAAATGGATTTTCTGAACTGAAAACAGAGACGTATATTCATCATACATTTAACTTCTATCTCCCTATCTCCTAAAACACGCAGCGCGTTGTATCAGCAATCTCGGACATACCCAATGCAATGATATCTAAAAAATAATATATATATATATATATATATATATATATATATATAATAACAATAATAAAAAATACACATTTTGATAAAGAAAATATGTAATGAAATTAATGAAAATAAAGCAACAATGTAAGTTGGATACTTTTACTTACTAAGAAATCATTTTATAGAAATTAGGGAATAAATATGTTTTTCTTTATAAATACAGAAATTTTTTTTTCAGATTATTAATTAGATTTCATTTTCTGAATTTTTCCCAACCGTCATGTCTTGAATAACTCTATGGTGAAATTTGATGTACGAGCTTTTTGATTATTTTATTTTTATAAAAATATAATGATTAAGCATCAGAACTCCTCTGTCTCCTAAAATTTTTCAACTAGAAAATTCTTCGGTACCAATCTTTTTTTTTTTTTTTTTTTTTTTTTTTTTTTTTTAAATACTGATATTTTTCCCGAAAATTCCCTAAATTGTACGAACCCTATAATATAATTATAAATAAGTAACATTTTGATTGTTCTTTAAAAACCGTTATATTACTTATTTTCTGTCATAAAAAAATTATTTATGTAATTCTGCATGGATACTTTATTTAAGTACTCTTTCAAATCACTACCTTGCGAGTAATATAAAAATCGAATGTAATACGGAAAGAAATTAGGGTAATATTAAAATCGATAACATGTTAGGGTAAATGACTGATAAAAACAAGTAAAGAATAGGAATTCCTTATGTCATAATGTGCATTAATACAAAGCTATTTACTACTTTTTTTTACAAATGTAAGTTATATATTGGGTAATCAAAAACGGGTGGAATGAATTACATCAAAGACGAAATTAAAATGACTCTTTTTTTTTTACAATAGATTATAAACTTGGATATAAAAATTTCTATAACTTTCATAAGAACATTATTCTACAGTACAATATCAGATTTATGTAATAAAATCTGAATAGTTCAAAATAGGTTTTCGTATCTTATGTTTTCGTATTTTATGTATTCAAATTATTAATACTAAATGCCGTATTTTTAAAAATATATTAATTAGTTCAAAAAAGACATTTCCGAATAGTTTATTATAATTTTTGTGTTACATAATTCATGGAGAATAATATCATGGACACTTATATTATAGCATTTTATTCAGTATAGATTACGCTCTAAAGTAGCATTATCTACAAATCGTACGCATGTATCATTCATTGCAGTTTTTATATATGATTTTCAAATACATTAACAGATGCATGGTTTTATAATTATGGATAAGTAAAAGGTAATGTAAGATTTATAAACCATCAATTCGAATACAACTTATTCTATAAAAGTAGAGGATTAATTCTATATTTCAAACAGATTAGTTCGAGATATAAAATTTTGCATTATGCTTTGAGTATTCCCCTTAACTATGCATAATAAAGAAAGTTAATGATAATACAAATGATATTTTATAAAACAAAAGTCATAAAATCCGAAGTCATATCAATAATTAAATTTGTACAAAACCGGACACTTAAAACAATACACTATTTGAATTTAAATACAGATATAATAATATACTATAACCTACATAATATCTTGCATGATGTAATTTTACAGATGCATGCCTTATATTTTTATTGTATTTTAAATCGTTCAGTAATCTTCAAACCCTCTAAATGTCTTCCAAATTGCAGCAATTATTGAAAAGAAATCTCAGTAAACCCACTCTTTATGAATTCATCGAATTTATCGGCTGAATGTGTGCGACTCAATTAAAAGTTTTTAATGCATTTATTCTACGTATGTAGAAATTTCTAGAAAATTTATAGTTCATTTCAAAGTTTCAAATTTAATTTTAATTTTTATTTAGAAAAGCTTTTAACAGAGAATTCATGTCTTATAAGTAACTATCATTCCAATTTTCAAATGTCTAACACCTTCAACATAAAAAAAATTGTAATATCATTATAATTTTTAGTTAATCTCCTGTTCCTTTCATTAGTGGCAGTAGCCTAAAATATAATCTGCGTTGTTACTATCAGCTTGCAATGTTAATTTTGAAAACAGATAGTATTTCATGCGATCAATCGAAGCTGTTATTTAGGAAGATATGAGAATGCTTTTGGTTCATTTTCCCATTTTAAACTTCGAATCTTATAAAAACTCTCTTAAGCAACATTTTGCATCCTATAACTGTCTACTATGCTAAATTTTATATTTATTTCTTACAGATAGTTACAGATCTTATAAATACAGTGACAAAGCATATGATGTATGTTTTACCACGGACTGTGACCGTTAAATTGGCAAAATTAATATTGAAATTGGCTTGTCATTTCTGCAGATTCTTTAGAAATCGAAACTTAGAATATTTTAGAAAAGTTTTTACTCATTTTTACCGTTTTATTTATTTTTATTTTTTTCTTTTCTTTTTTTATAAACTCTTTTTTAGAGATAATGTACTGTAATGATTTCAGCCCCTTTCCAGGTTCTAGTGTCGGCAGCATAATGATAAGTCATTTTCACGATTATCATTTTAGGTAGATTTCGTATGAAATACTACCTATTGCATTGTCTCCCATGTTGGAATTTCTGAAAAATTTTTGCGGATCTACACGAATCATGACTCCTAGACCCCAAAACTACCATCAGTAAAAAAGTTTATATATCTATCTATCTATCTATCTATCTATCTATCTATTTATCTATCGGTGTATATCACTTTCTTCTAGACACGATAACTTCCATAATTATGCTCAGATCTTCATCAAACTTTTACATAAAATCAAGGGGCATAAAATCTCGGTCAAGTTCGTTAATGGGCAAAATCGGACCAAGGGGGTGGAAGTTAGGAGGGTTTTTGTGATAACAGAAAAAACGCGATAACTTTTTAATTAAAATAGATATCGAATCGGTTTAAAGTTTATATTACTTCTAAAAAATGAGGAAAAAGTTTATGCGTGACAGATTTTTGATCAAGTTAAAAATGGGCTCAAGGGGCGAAAAAAACATGGTTTTGGGGAGAAAAAAATTCATAACTTCGTCAATTCTCAAGATATCAAATCCAACTAAATTTTATATAAATGTACTCAATATTATCTAAAACTTTTGTATTTACAAGTTTTTGATAGGACCAATTTTTACCGATAAAAAAAATTAAAAACGAAAAGAAAAAGGGGGGAGGAAAAAGAAAAAAAACCCATAACTTACTCAATTCTTAAGCAATTAAATCTAATTAAATTTATTTTACATCTTCACAATAATATCTACAACTTTTATATTGACAAGTTTTTCATAGAACCAATTCTTATAGCAAAAATAAATTAAACAAAAATAGGAGTTGGAGAAAAAACCTCAAATCCAAACTGCTTATATTCTGACTCACTTTAAAATTCATTTTTGATTTTAAACGCATCCAAATGACAGATCCTCTTATTTAGCAACTATATAATGCGACTTATTGGCCAATTTTTTGATAAAGGCTGAATATATTTTTAAAAAGGCTGCCAAAAAAGGTATTTTGAACAGATTTCCCGAAGTTTTCATCATTAAAAAATTCATTAAGTATAACAAATTGCGTTTTTCATGAGTCATTTTTAAATTCATTTTTGTTCTCAAACGCATATAACTTACAGTTTCCTCTTATATAGGAACTATATAATGTGACGGATTGGCCAGTTTTTTGATAAAGGCAGAATATATTTTTTAAAAGGCTGCCAAAAAGGGTATTTTGAACAGAATTTCACGAAGTTGTGATTAAAATTTGAGGAAATTTAAGAAATTGCGTTTTTACCGAGTCATTTTTAAATCTTTTTTTGTTCTCGAACGCATCCACTTTACAGGTTCTCTTATTTAGGAACTATATAATGTGACGGAGTGGCCAGTTTTTTGATAAAGGCAGAATATATTTCAAAAAAGGCTGCCAAAATGGGCACTTCGCACAAAATTTCCCAAAGCGAGATGATTAATGAACTGTGGGTATTCAAATAACAAATTGGTTATTTTATGACTCATTTTTAAATCCAATTTTGCTCTGACACGCATTCAATTGACAGTTTTTTGTTACTTAGGAACTATATAATGTGCGTATTCGTCGATTTTTTGATAAAGGGTGAATATATATATTTTAAAAGCTGTCAAAGTAAGCACTTCGCAAAAAAATTTCCCACAGCGATCATGATAAAAGAATTGAGGTTGTATTCAAATAACAAATTGTTTATTTTATGACTCATTTTTAAATTCAATTTTGCTCTCAAACGCATTCAATTGACAGTTATTTGTTATTTAGGAACTGTGTAATGTGCCTTATTGGTCAGATTTTTGATAAAGGTTAAATATATATTTAAAAAAATCTGTCAAAGTGGGCACTTCGCACAAAATTTCTCAAAGCGATCTTGATTAAAGAATTGTGGATGTATTAAAAATAATAAATTGCTTATTTTATGACTCATTTTTAAATTCAATTTTGCTGTCAAACGAATTTAATTAACAGTTTTTTGTTATTTAGGAACTATATAATGAGCATATTGGTCAATTTTTTAAATAAAGTAAGAATATAATTCAAAATATATTGCCAAAATGGGCATTTAAGTAGAGATAGGCATTTTTTTTTTAGATGAAAACTTTTCGAAATCTACCTCCGCCTATAGGCCATGCCGAAAGGGATTTTTTTTATTGCACCATACTAAATTAGCAGATATACTCTAAAATTTCACAAATAAAACTTGACACACATAAAATAAATACAAAAACAATTAAAAATCTGAAAACCCTGCTGAAAACAAAAGTCACTCTCCCACTCTCCGCCTTTTCTTTTCATTTTTAGCAGTGCCATATATCAGCGCCGTCTGGCCAATATAGAAGAGACATCCTGGATTCAGGTCACACAGTCAGGATCGCTTCTTGCGAAATTCTAGGCGAGATTTTTATGCCAAATTCAGTTCTCGGAGTCGTTACAGACTCCTCCCCACTCCAAATTTTGTACATGTCCAAACAGAGTCCTAAATAAAGAAGCAATAATATGACAAGTCCAATGAACGCCAAACAGTACCTTCCCATCTATAGTGACCAGGATTACTTGCAAAATGTCACAGGCACATCTCCCCCCAATTCATTACAGCATTGTGCCGCACTGACTAACTGTCATAACTATAAAATTTCTATACTTTTTTAATACGAGGTAATATAACACCCCGCAATATACCAGACACAATATAAATTCATGATTCAATTTACATAGCACTAATTTTTTGTAAAATAAAGATGTCTAATTTTTTTTAACTAAATATTATAACCAATGTAATTTATCATAAATACTATTACAATTAACAGAAAATCTTCCTATATTTTCTGTAAAACTTAACATTATACAATAATAAATATTAAACAATGCATATCTTTCTGCTTTTAAACTGAACTATAATATACTTTTTTTCACAATCATAAATCTAAAAAAAACCAATACATATTAATCAAATTATGGACTACCAGATCAAAATCATCACAAAAAAAATTCTGTGATATTATACAACTATAAATAACATAAAACATACATTTTCTGCAAACAACTATTATCATTAATAAAACTGCACAAAATCTATAAAACTCAATAGCTACTAATAAAAGTATGGGTTACGTTGATAAAGTGTCGGCCTTGCTAGATTTTTTTTGTGATTATTCATCATTCAGTTTCTCTCTGGTTTACATTCTACTGTTCTCTCCATCTTCTCGCCATTCTCTTTGAAACACTTTCTGTCATCAAAACTATGGCTCCATTTTCTGTCAACTCTCTTCTTGAACAAAACATGAACAACTCCAGTTCCCCTTTTGGACAATTTTTCAGTTTCTTCACATCTTTCAATTAACCAATCAAGTTAAAGATCAATTTCATCTTTCTCTTTAAAAGCCCTCCCAATGAAATCAACTGCAACAGAGTTTTGCTTGATATCCGTACTTTCTCTCTTCTCCTTCGAACTTTCAGTCTTATTGTCAGTTATAAACTGAAAATTTTCGCATAAATTCTCAACATTAAGATTGTCTCACTCTTGAACCTCATATACAGCCTCCAAATTATCCCTAGCTTTCAAATTACTTGTTTTAAGAGAGTCAATTTCATTCTCTCTACAGCGTTCATCAATATGAACCTGAAAAAGTTCAAGATTACCTTCAAACGTACTTTCATTATTAACTTCAGATACATCTCCCGGATTTTTATCTTGTGACATTAGGGAAATTCTGTATCCTGTTCAGTGACTTTCTCATCATTTCCACAATTCAGTTTTAAATTCAGCTTATCATTAACTCTATTTTCATCTTTTATCAATTTTATCTCTCCTCCCTTCGCAATTTGAAGCTCAGAAAGTTCAAACACTTCAATTACGTCTATAATATCCAAGATTTCCTTTTCAAGAGAATTACTTAATTTCTTAGTCGGTGACTGATTTTCCATTACTTCAAAGTCCAAAGATCTCGTATAGCTGCAGAAAATTTCATCAGTATTACTCTCTACTCCCTCTTCTACTCAATCAACATCATCAATGCTTAATATTGTTTTTCTCTTCTCAGGATTCTAAACAAACACACAAAGTCCAACAAAATTTCCTCGATATGACACTTTTCCTCTGCTTCTTTATCAATATCAACAATATTTAATATATTCTTTCCTTTCTCAGGAACCTTTTTAAACAACCACACAGGGTCCAATAATATTTCATCTGTATAATCAGGAACCACCTGCAAATTCACCTTTCTGTCCTTCTCATTCATTTCCTTTCTCAGATTCTCTAGTATGAACCTTCTCTCATCCGCCTTTTTTCTCTCGGAATCTTTCTCCAGACATATTCTCTCATCTATCACAGTCGAAAGCATATACCTTACAAATTCTTCGTCATAAAGAACAGTCTTCGTAATTAATTTATATAAGTCAATGATCTTCATATTATCATTAAATTCCTCTCCCAATTCCATTGCAAAGTTTCTCAAATCCACTTTTTGGCCTTTTCCAAGGAAACCCATTTTAAATTTAAAGTAAAACACGCTGATGCGTAAGTCAACAGTTTATCAAAATCACGGACACCCAACCAAAGAACTAAAATTGGATCAGCCTATTTATTCAAAACACCAAATAAGTATTTTCACAATAACTTTAAAAGATGTATATAAATACTATTTTTATACAGTTTATGCAATTAAATATCATAAAATATTTTTCAAAAAAAAAAAAAAAAAAAAAAAAAAACACCACTTTAAAACATCAATGTACCATTATTTTCAATTCAACAGAATAATACACCAATTTGATAAACTTTTAAGATAATTTTCAATTTCTGAAAACTCACAATTTTGACCAAACCAGTTTGGTTTTAAACATATGTCTCGATACGAAATGTAATAAACCTGAAATCAGTTTGACTTCATTTATTCAATAAACCAGTTTGGTTTTAAACACTTTATTTCGAAATACAAAACTTACCAAACCTGAAATCAGTTTGACTTCACCTAATTAATAAACCAGGTTGGTTTTAAAAATACATTTTTTGATGCGAAACATATTAAACCTGAAATCAGTTTGACTTCATTTATTCAATAAACCAGTTTGGTTTTAAAACTAGAATTACCGCGTTTTTTGTATACCTAGAAATAACGCGGTGGGTCACATCTGACCCATGGCTTTTAAAAACGCTATACGTGTTTTACAAGGAAGGTGGACACACAATAATTATTAAAGATGTTTACAATGATTTTTAATTAATAATTAACACAATTTAGCATTTAGACTGTTACATAATATGAAATTTTGAGATTAAATAATTCAAAAGAATTTTTTAACTAAAAATGTGCTTTGAAATTTTGATACCTTTTTAATAACATATATACATATGATTTATCGATTTAAATTGTGTAATAATGTTCCTACAGATCAATTAGATATTCAAATACAATAAAATTAAATATATATATATATTCGTGACATTTTTTAATTACACTTTTCCGTTTTATGCAGTTTACGGTCCAATCAATTCATACAAAATGCCATAGATATTTTTTTCTTTTTCTTTTTTTCTATGCATGATACACACACAAGTTATAAGCAGTTTTTGCAAACAAAGTTAGTTTCTTTGTCTTAGCTTTATGTGGAAAGATTTTTCATTTGTTTGAAATTTCAGTGTTGGTGCGTGGAAGGATATCTTCACGTTCTTTTGAAAATCTTTTATCTATAATTTTAGAAAGAAAACGTTTCTACTTATATTAGAATATGTTGTATATTTAAAAACAACCGAAATATTTATGATCACTAGATCTTGAATCAGATTTTGCATAAGTCAGAAGTTATTGAACACTGCGGCTCTACCGTCTATATAGTTCGATGTTACAAATCGCTTCGAAGAGTCATTTATTTTTTATCTTTCCCACTTTTTAGATTTATTCCGATAAAGTAATTTCTTTTCTTTTTAATTTTTTGCAAAATTCTTACAATATATTTGTGTTTCTTATTTTTCCCACAATATTTATTTGCCTTCTTTCATTCAGCTTGCTACTACATATATTGGATTCGAACAGTGAAATTTTATTGTCATTTCTAAGAAAAAATGTTTTGTCATTTATGTCAATATTGTTAGCCTCATCAAATGATGACAATATTAACTTCGTCACTAAATGTTTTATTAAAGTCATTTAAACAGAATTAACGTTAAAAATTAAAATTTTTCTCATTGAAGAAACCTGCATAGTGATTCCATTACTATAAATGTGCGAAAGTCAAATGCTACAAACAGAGTTTTTTTATCTCTGAGGTTTATGAGAGGAAAAATATTCTTTTTAATTACTTTCTAAGGTATAACATTAAAAAAAAAAACTATATAAATCATCCTTACACTAGTTTGAAATTACATAAAAACTCACACATTTACCTTTGAAATGCGTAATAAATATTTGATCACAACCCCCCCCCCCCTCCGCGCCTGTACATACGCACATTCCTTTCCCTCTTTTGTGAAAAGTATATGTGGAACATATACTTACACTATTCTTAGGTTATTTATAAATATAGAGTTGAAATCCTTGTTGAAATAAATGAAAAATGCAATTATTTTGTTCGGGTCAACGATGACCCAGCATGGTAGTTCTAGGTATAAAGATGTATGTATAAAAAAGTTTTCGTCCGACTTCAACTAAATTCATGTTAAGACATTATATTAAGTATTTAGGAAAAGTCAATAAGTTTCAAAGTTTTACTTTGAAAAGAAACTATGATACGAGCGAAAAACCACGTCTTGGGTCACGGATGACCCGCCTCGGTAATTCTAGTGTTAAACACTATCTTTAGTAATACAAAACACACTAAACATGAAATCAGTTTGACTTCATGTAATCCATAAACCAGTTTAGTTTTGAAAGTATAGTTTTCGATGCGAAACATATTAAACCAGAAATCAGTTTGACTTCATTTAATCAACAGAACAATCTGGTTTCAACCACCATATTTTTCAATACAAATGACACTAAAAATTTTAAAATCAGTTTGATTTTTTTTCTCAACCATTAAATCGATTTAATTTAAATTCAATTCTAGTCACCAAATATTCTTATTAAACCAGCTTGGTTTTAAACATTCTTTTTCATATTTTCATATTTTATGATAATCAAAAGTATAAAATACAAATCTGGATATTGCGGCTGCTATATAAATTAAAACAAACCAATCCAGCAAGAATTTTAATCAAAATGAGCAACACCAATACTTAACTATACGCTTAAAACAACATGGCACACAGTAATGAATTTAAAAACATACCTGTGATACCATATTTGTTCTCGTTACCATTTTCCAAATCCAAATCCTTTTGAGACCTCCAAAATAAATAGGCTGTAATGATTTCAGCCCCTTTCCAGGTCCCAGTGTCGGCAACATAATGATAAGTCATTTTCACGATTATAATTTTTTTATTTCACCAGACTAAATTAGCAGATATACTCTAAAATTTCACAAATAAAACTTGACACACATAAAATAAATACAACAACAGTTAAAAATCTGAAAACCCTGCTGAAAAACAAAAGTCACTCTCCCACTCTCTGCCTTTTCTTTTCGTTTCCAGCAGTCTCATATATCAGCGCCGTCTGGCCAACATAGAAGAGACAGCCTGGATTCAGGACACACAGTCAGGATCGCTTCTTGCGAAATTCTAGGCGGGAATTTCATGCCAAATTCTGTTCTCGGAGTCGTTACAGTACTTTTAATACTAAACCACTATGCAAAATTTAAAGTTTCTAGACGTTTGGAAACCCTACAAGTGGCCGAGAGGTTCTGCCTCAAAGACTGGTAGACGACAGGTGCTGGGTTCTAGCCCCTTTGCGGCCGTCGGCCTAACCGTTTTGAGTTTTCCTTAGTTTTCTTCGAACATTGAATCCTTGTGTAAATACAGGTTAGATTCCATAAGAGAGACTCTCACAGAGGGAACACCCCCATTTAGGTCCTATATCTTAGGTGCAGATAATTGACCGCCATGGACACAAAGAAACTTGATGCTTGGATATTCTTAAATATCTTTTTAGAACATTTTTTGGACCTGCAGGATATGGGAGGGAAAGGGGGTGGTCCGATATTGTGAACTTTAATTAATTACGTTTACTTGTTCATTATTACCTTCAATTAAAGAATGATGCACTTTTTCATTTAAAAAATCTTGTCTGTTCATTAATGTAAAACTATTATTTATTTCTTTTCAGTTTTAAGCTTTTGTATTTTTAAAAATTTTGCCCCGCGGTTGTAAATTCTTATCCACTTTTTGTTTGTCGTCAAATGCGAATTATTTTGCAAGATATTAGGTAACTCAAAATACAGTAACTTAAAAAAATATATACATATATATTTTTCTATCTGCAGTTTATAATTTTAATTGAATATAAAATATACTTTAAAAAGAAACCTTCAACATCAATTTAAAAGTATGGCATATAATATTTTTTAATAAAAATAAACTTTAATATTTATTACATTGCTAATTCAGTGCAGAGTGAAAGCATTAGTTTATTAAAACATCGTGAAACCGACAGACATATCTTACATCAAAATTGGACCTAACGTGCATATATAATTATGATAAACGGAAATACTATCTGGTCCATAAACTGTACGAAAAATGATCATTTATAAGAATTTTCTATATCAATGATATCTTTTTAACGAAAATTTAAAAATATGTTTAAAGATTGAATTATCTATTATTTTTTTTATAACTTGAATCTACTGTAATATCTTACATTAATAATTTTATAATTTGCTAATATATATATATTTATATATTATTACATGATGTAACTTTTATGTGGTTGAAAGAATCTTAAGTGTTTCTTAATTCATTTCGTGTAAGAATTGATACAATATTACTAAAAAGAGCACACGATTTTATAAATAATTCATCACATTCATTAACATTAAATTATGACAGCTTTTCGAAAAATGGTTAATAAAACTGAAGTGGAATTGTTTATTACTAATACAAATTCTTCACAACTAATTCATTGTGTTAATTAAAAAACACTACTAATTATAAATTAAAGCATTTTATAGAAAATAAGTTTTTTTTCTTTTCATTTTCCTATTTTTACAGTTAGACAAATAAAGAATTTTAAGTACATGCATAGCATTCTAAATATATATATCTATATATAATCATTATGTAACGAATAATATTTGTTTTGGTTTTCTCAATTTATAGCTTGTATATGTTTTCAATTGAAAAATAACAAATATTAGCCTCTGATATCCTACTTCTTTCACTCAGTCTATAAAGTGTCGCATCCAGAAAATTAAGTTCCGTTGTGTAATACATCCTTAAAACAACATAGATGCATCGTTGTACGGGATATTCTATACTGGAATTTCTTTTAACTTCAGAGCATCGAACTTTTTTAATTTACACACTGTGGTATAGGGGAAAATGTACTTTAAGATCAAACTTTTGTTTTAATACGTTATATCAATTTATTTTGGGGATATTAGTTTTTTGTTGATTCTACACAGTTTTTTTCCCCTTTTTTAAGTTGTCAAATCACGTACTCCATTTCTGTAGAAAGTAAAGAAAAATATTTGGAAAATAGCAGATTATTGTCTTTTTGCCTTGACAACTGAACATAAATAAAAATATGTGGTATTTTGAGAAAATATATATGAAGAATTTCTGTTAACACGTGAAACTGTTTAAAACTCGATTTAATTTTAATACCTATATCATAACAAACAAATGAAGGTATGTGAATTATTAGACAGCGATTCTTTTTGACCACATTCTTGAAAGATTAATTTTCTTTTTGCTGTATTTGTGTAATATTCTGCGATAGTGACGTGAAATATGTATGATCTGTAGTTGATGTTACAAACTGCATTCTAAATATGGAACCGCTCAGCGGATGCGAATGACATCTTCCCATATGAAATGAATGCGGGTGTTTTAAGTTTTAAAAATGAAATTTGTTTTGTACTATCTACATTTATGTACATATAATATATATATATATATATTTATCGGTGGGGGGACACTAATTTCTGAAGAAACTGTCTTTATCTTTTCTAGATTTTATTATTGCTCAGTCACCATCCCTTTTCTCAGACTCATGTGTAGAGTTTTAATCGGATAGGTTTCTTTGTACACATCTTAATTCACTGAGGCTAAAAAGTGCGTAGCATATTGTAAACAAAGATGATTTATTGAAATTCTTAAAATAATATTCTTAAAATGCTGTGAGCAAAGAAAATTTTTTTTTTTTGTACATATAAAACTTTTTTTTATATTTGTTCTTACTTTGCATCTGAAAGCATCATAAAATTTATATATCTATGAAGAGGATACATCATAATGATTGTGTATTATTAAAACAAAAGCTGACTAAATATTATTTAAAAATATAAATATTTTTTTTTTCATCTCACAATATTTCATATTCTTCGTGTTGTTATACCTTTTTTTTATAGTAGGATTTAAAACGCAATTACTTGACTATTTAATGATTCCTTATGATAGTTATACAGAGAATATTTAAATGAGGAACACAAATTTTTAGAATATATATATGTTACGACTTAACATTTGAAATTTGACTTATATCGAAAATCAAATTTTGGGAAATCGCGAAAATTTTTTGTGTGCGTTCATTAGTTTTCATTGTTAACCCACTTTTTGTAATGTCCTAAATAACGATAAAACTTACGCAGAGTTTTTAAACTTACGTCTTCATATTTTTATAAATGTATTTGTTAAAGATATGTATATTACAAAAATTTTAATTATAAAAGAAAAAAATCTTTAAAATGTTTCTTTGTATGTTCTGCATAATTATTTTCGAAGCTGTTAAAGTTATTGAAATATCATTTCATGCTTGTAATTAGTTTCATAAGCAAAAACTACTTTTAAAGTAATATTTATTTTTTTTTTTTGGTTTCTATTATCGAAGAAAAATGAACGACATTATATCTAAAATTACTTAGCACATTTATGAGAGAAAATTAATTTTCCATCCTATTATCTTCTGAAAAACTGCATAATTATGCAAAAGATTCATTTCTATGTGCTGAATCTTTATGATTTACTCTTAACTAATTTATATTATACACGTCAAACGAAAGTTGTCTGGTTAATATGCTAAAAATACATTATTTAACATTAATGAAAATAATTTACATGTAGAACGTGTTGTTAAATAAATATCTTTGTACTATATATTTTTCTTTCTGCACCGTTTCTTTTATGTATAAAATCAAAAGGTATATATTATTAAAAACTGTAATAGAAATATTTAATTGAATTGTTTATGCTATGTAAAGAATTTTATGCAATGTTATGTTCATATATGTAAATTACTTCAATAGGAATTACTGCAATCAGTATTTTGCGTCATCTTTGCAACTATTATTTAACATATAACACTTTTCAATAAATTAATGAATTTTGTCACTTTTTTAGTTTTAAATTTAAAATCGCTATTTAAAAAAGCATTCCGTGTGAAAAAGTTAAAATAAAAAAGGTTAATTTCATAAAGTCGACATCAAAAGATAAAAGAACCATTTATTTTATTTGTTTAAAAGCAGCATTACCTTGGTCGTATCTGAAAACATTTAGTGTTTAATCCTTCCCCACAATTGTAGACAAATAACGAGTAACAAGCACCTTTGCAAAAATATAACTCAGTTAAGCCTTCTATTGTAAAAATATGCTTAGATATGCTATCTAGTAGTGAATTTATTGCTGAACTGTTTCAATTCACCTGTAATGTATGTTTTTTTTTTTGGGGGGGGGGGGATGGTATAAGTTATTGGAGGTATTGGCAATAAATAATTAAAAGATGTTTTGTAAGAGAGCCCGGTATTGCGCTTATTTCTATTTATGCATATCAAATAATTAACTGATTAAAATCATTATATATTACTTAATATCAAAAAACTAATTAAAATAATTTTACTACATTAAATTACTTGTAAAATAATAATAAATAGAACGCCTTCAGCATATCAACAACAAACAACATTTTTATTTACAATATTGTCTGCCTTTTTGTTGCCATAACAAATAAACGGAGATTTAACAAGTTCATGGAGGCTACATTACTCCCTCCCCAGTAACATAGTTACGATACAAATATAATATATACAGAAATATAAAATAGAAACACAATATATTAAATAAAATATAAAAAGTACATAATTAGTCTCTGTAACGTTTCGGAAACCTTACTTGTCTACCAGAGCGTGAGAACGTTTTCTCACGAACATTTTTATCAGGCAAATCTGAATGTTCATTTTTGATTATTGATGGCACAGGCACAGGTAGTTGGTTATCCGGTAACTCGTGATAAGGAGAGTTCTCATCATTTGTTAATAAATAAGCAGGTTTCAATCTATCTATGGATATGTTGATATCTCTTTCCTTAATTTTTACTGTATAATACTTTTTGTGTCTTTTGACAACTGGAAAGGGTCCATCATAAGCAGGTTCGAGTGGTTTTTTAACCCGATCAATGCGTATGAATACATGGCTAAAATTGTGCAAGTCCTTATGAACAAAAATTTTTTGAGAAGGCTGTCGGCGAGTTTTAAAAGGTTTTAACTCTTCCATTTGCTTCTGCAATTCTTTAGCAAAGGTTTCTGTTTCGATAATAGTTTTCGGTTGCTCAAAAAATTCTCCTGGTAGCCTGAGAGGTTTTCCGTAGACCATTTGAGCAATGGTAAACTTTGTATCACCACGTAAAGCTGATCTCAATCCCAATAGTACTGTAGGTAATGATTCAGTCCACTTAATTGTATTTTGAGCTCTAATTGCAGCTTTTAAAGTGCGATGGATTCGTTCTATCTTCCGATTACACTGTGGATGATAGGCTGTTGTTGGGCTCAATTTAAAACCACAAATAATACTTAAATTTTGGAATAATTCTGATCTAAATTGTTTTCCTCGATCCGTGTGGAATGCCAAAGCGAGAAATCCATTGATCATAAAATGCTCGAGCAACTGTTGGAGCCGTCACATTTTCTAGAGGAACTACTTCTATCCAACATGTGAAGCGGTCAATAAGGGGTTAGGCAGTATAATTTTCCTTCAGACGGTGTTAGTGGACCTATGATGTCAATATGAACGACACTAAATCGTTCATCTGTTTCTTCGAAAGTGGCAAATGGAGAATGCGTATGTCTGCTAATTTTGTTTTTCTGACAATCAATGCAGGATTTTGCCCACTGATTAACATCTTTCCTAATATTTGTCCAAATAAACCTTGAAGCTATTTGTTTTACTGTATTTTTCACTCCAGGATGAGCTAAATTGTGGATTTTCCTAAAAATTTGTTCTCTAAAAGATTCAGGAATAAATGGTCGGATTTTGGAAGTTGAAATATCACACCAAAGAAGTTTACCTGAATCCAAAGGATATTGTTTGAAATTTAAAGATGGATTTAAACGTAATTTTGTAAGTTCTTCATTATTAATCTGCCCATCAGAAATTTTGTCATAATCTATTGTAGAAATCGATTGTATTCTGGATAATGTGTCTGCAACTGTATTTTCTACTCCACTAATATGTCGAATATCTGTTGAAAATTGTGATATATATTGTAAATGACGCAACTGTCTAGGCGAAGCTTTTTCATTTTTTTGCTGAAAGGCGAATGTTAAATGTTTATGGTCTGTATAAATTATAAATTGTCTTCCTTCTAACATATGTTTAAATTGCTTTACAGAAAGATATATTCCCAGTAATTCTCGATCATAGGTACTATAACTTTTCTGAGCATTACTTAATTTTTTTTAAAAAAAGGCTTATGGTTTCCAGTAGCCTGCTTCAAATTGTTGTAAAACTGCACCAATGGCAAAATCAGAAGCATCACAAAAGAGAGATAATGGAAGATCAGGATTAGGATAGGTCAATAAAGCAGCATTTGCTAGGTCTTCTTTACATTTTTCAAATTTTTCTTTTGTTTCATCTGTCCAGTGAGATTTTCTTTTGTCTTTCTTTTTCGCCCCTTTTAAATACTCATGAAGTGGTGCTTGATTTTCAGCAGCATTTTTATGTATCTTCTATAAAAATTCACCAGACCAAGGAAAGTTCATAATTCGTGGATTGTTTCCGGTAATTTATAATTTGTAATTACTTCTACTTTTTCTTTAAGGGGTTTTGAACCTTCAGGAGTAATCATGTATCCTAAAAATTGTAACTGGTTTACTCCAAAAACTGATTTTGCAATATTTAAACGAAGACCATATCGATCCAATCTTGAAAAAACTAATTTTAGATGTTCTGTGTGCTCATCTTCCATTGTAGAAGCTATTAAAATATCATCTAAATATGGGAAAACGAACTCCAATCCGAAAAATACTTCATTAATGAAACGCTGAAACGTAGATGGAGCATAACGTAATCCAAAATTCATCACATTATATTCAAATAATCCAAACGGCGTTATTATCGCTGTTTTTTGCTAATCTTCTTCTGCAATTGCTATCTGAAAATAGGCCTTAAATAAGTCAATTTTTGAAAATATTTTCTTTCATTTTAATATATGCTGAAAATCTTCTATTCTGGGAATAGGGTAACGGTCGGAAATGTTTCGAGCATTAAGGCGTCTGTAATCCCCGCGGTCTCAAACGGTCTTAAACTTTCATCTTTTTTGTTAACTAAATGAAATGGACTAGCCCATGGTGATTTGGATGGTCTGATTATATCATTATCCAACATAAACTTGAATTCTTGTTTTGCTAAATTTAATTTTTTATAGTCTAATGGGCGAGGTTTTGAATAGACAGGAGAACCTTTAGTATCAATATAATGTTTTACATTGTGTTTGGAATTACATATTAAAAGATTTGGCTTCGTTAAATTAGGATATTGTAATAACAGATGTGCATATTGAGAATTTTTGTCAGTTGTACTTATGCTATCAGCACTTGATACACACATAACATCGCTTTTAACAAAAAGGTTAGTAACACCATCTATTAATTTTTTATTATGTATATCAATAAGCAATTTAAATTTATTAAGGAAATCTGCACCTAAAATTGCTTTGTCTACTTTTGCTATTACAAAAGGAAATTGATATTGTCTACGTAAGCCCAAATCTAGTGTTAAAAGTTTGAAACCAAATGTAGGAATTATTGAACCATTTGCTGCATACAATTTGAAAGAGTTACATATTTTATGTTTAGATGAAGTAGGAATAATTGATAAATCAACTCCTCTATCAACAAGAAAGCGTAAATCGGTTGTTTTGTCTTTAACAAATAAACGGTAATTACGGCAATCTTTAAATTCTTCAGCAGCAGAATTTGCCTAGAATTAGCCTAGAATTAGCAGCAGAAAACTACTGCTGATCGGAGTTTTCCAATTTTTTCCAGCTGCACGGACTTTTACATTTATTAGGATAACATTGATTACCAAATTTAAAATGGTAGTAACAATATTTCCCATTTGGATTAAATCGTTTTCTCGATTGACTTCTACTTTTATTTCGTTTAGTACCAGATTTCCGAATTTTACTTCTGGATTGCCTCTCAATTTTTAATGCCGAAATCTGGTTTTCCAATATAGAAATTTTCTCAAATATTTTACTCATAACAGAAGAATCTGAACTCGCAGAAAAAATTTGAAGATCTCATTTCAAAAATTTTATCTGCCATTAGTGATAAATTATCTAAATTTTCACTGCTTACAATTAGAATATTTTTTATTGACTTTGGTAATTTATCAAGAAATAAAGTTTTCAAAACCTTTTCTGGTATGTTATTTCCACTGAGCGATTTCATTTTAAGCAGTAGTTGGCTTGGCTTCATATCACCCAATGAAATTCCCGTAAGCAATTTCTTTAGTGATTTTTCCTCACTCTGTTTAAATGTATTTAAAAATCTTTCTTTAGCAGCGGTATATTTATCATCCCGATTACTTTGGATAATATCCCATATATTTTCAATGTATTTAGGGTCTAACTGAGCCACTAAATCATTGAATTTTGTTTCTGCATTTATAATATTTACAAGGGAAAACTGAGTATCAATTTGGTAAAACCATATTTCAGGATTATCTACAGAGATTGGAGGAAATTTGATGCTTACCTTGTTTGCTTCAGAAACCTTGTTTGCTTCAAGAATGGAATTTGTAGACGTTTTCGTTGATTCTTGAGTCATTTTTCAATGCGTTAATGTCCAAAGCAGGGTCACCCGAATTTTGTAAGAGAGCCCGGTATTGCGCTTATTTCTATTTATGCATATCAAATAATTAACTGATTAAAATCATTATATTTTACTTAATATCAAAAAACTAATTAAAATAATTTTACTACATTAAATTACTTGTAAAATAATAATAAATAGAACGCCTTCAGCATATCAACAACAAACAACATTTTTATTCTTTTAATAACAACAATATCGTCTGCCTTTTTGTTGCCATAACAAATGAACGGAATTTTTACAAGTTCATGGAGGCTACAGATGTATTGTTCAGTAATAAAACGAGTAAATTTTATAAGATCTGTAAACAATAATGTTTTAATGTTATCTTTAATTTATTTTTCAAAAAAAAAAAAAACTTAAGTATTAAATGTAAATAATATTTTAATAGATACTAAGATCAAAATAATAAATTAAAATAATAGAGTTAATCAATATATTAATACAATTAAAAATATTTAAATCCCGTGGAAATGAACTTCATAACACTTCCCACAAGTTCTATGAAATATAGTGCTTGATTTGATTTACAGCTTTTATATTTTGATTTTATAGCATGGCAATGGGTAACAGTATAAAAGTTTTATTGTCACAGCTGAAAGCTTGTGCAGTTAGTCCTCCTTGCATTGTAACAATGATACATCTCTGTACACAACTTATCAGATCAACACATCTCTGTACACAACTTATCAATACATTGATTAAAAATTTTTAAATTCACTATTTTTAATATATACAGGGTTATTTCTAAACTGATGGTACAAACTTTAAGGTATTGTGATAGTACACATCAAGACAAACAATATTAAATAGAAAACTGAGAGTCCCAAACGTCTTCCGAAGGTGACAGGGGCCATTAAAAATTATTGTCCAAAAATTCAAATGATTCTAAAAAACAGAAAAAGTGGTCGAATCGTTAGCGGTTTTTACTAAAATTATTCTTTATGTCAATATTGTCTTGAAAATTAATTATAAATATAAATATAAAAAAATGCCGATAGAGAGCGCTATAGACTTTGGAGTAACGAACAACTATTTTTACCGTTATTTCTTGCGTCTCATTAAACTTTTTTAGAAGCTTAGAGATAAACTTAAATTTTGAGTTCAAAATCTAAATCGTTGGGTGTGATTAAGTAGCGCAAATTGAACTGTGGGGGAGGTTCAAATTTCAAATGATTAAAAAAAAAAACGGAAAAATTGGTCAATTGATTTGCGATTTTCACTAAAATTATTCTTTATGTCAGTATTATGTTGAAAATAAATTATAAAGATAAAATTCGAAAAATGCCGATAGAGGGCGCTTTAGACTTTGGAGTAACGTACAACTATTTTTTACCGTTATTTTTTTGCATCTCATAAAAATTTTTTAGAAGCTTTGACATAAACTTAAATTTTGAGATGAAAATCTGAATCGTTGGGGGTGGTAAAGTAGCGCAATCTTAATGGGTGTGGGGAAATTCAAATTTCAAATGAGTATAAAAAACGGAAAAATTGGTCGATTCGTTTGCGGTTTTCACTAAAACTATTTTTTATGTCAGTATTTCCTTGAAAATAAATTTTAAAGTTAAATTTCAAAAAAATCCGTAGAGGGCGCTTTAAACTTTAGGGTAACCAACAACTATTTTAACCGTTATTTTTTGTATCTAATTAAATTAAGCGGAGATTTTTGAAATTCATGTTTAAAATTTATTTTCAAGAAAATATTGACATAAAGAAAAGTTTTAGCGAAAACCGACCAATTTTTTCAGTTTTTATAATCATTTGAAATTTGAACGTCCCCACCCCCATTGAACACACTTCAGTTTCCAGAGAGAGAGAAAGGTGAAACAACTGCTGTGCTGAACACACAGGTCTGGAATTAACTATACTTCGGTTTTCAGAAACAGTTCCAGTATTGGATATACGTGACAGTGCAAACACACGAATATTCAAATAGTACTTATGTTTAGCAATAGATAATGAGTTTGCGTGAAAAATGAGACTTTTACTTGTATCTCTAAATTGATACAGAAAAATTCCTTATACTATTTTAAATTTTTACTTAATATATATCTATATAAATTGGATCAAGATTTCAAAATTAAATTTCGCAAAAACAAAGATGGATAGAATTATGCAGTTAACGGTTTGTTTATTAGATAATGTGTAAAAATGTAATACAAAAATTTCGACGGTGAATATTTTGAAAAGATTGTGTTTTGATTGCAAAAAAAATACTTAACTTGGTATTTTGCTTGTTTTAGATTGCTTTCAAAGAAAGTGTTTTTTGGCGCGCAGTGTCTTTTTCTAGCGATTATTTAAATTTATTTTTTGGAATTTTCAAAATTTAAAAAATTTAATTCCAAAAATCTTTTCAAAAAACTTTGGAACATTGCTTCCACAGGAGCCTCAAATATTGGTTCAAGATTTCACCATCTTACAGTGGCAGCTATTGAGCACGAAAATTTTGTCCATAGATGGACAATATTTTTAACAGCGCAATGCCTAGTAGTGCAGCACTCAGAACGTCTATTTACTTCATTGCAGGTGAAAAACTCAGTTCTTTGGTGCGAACTGGGAAAGCTTCACTTAATCTTCCCTGTAAGGCCTTCACATTGATTTAGTTGAGTAAAGAATTAAAAAGAGATTAATACTCGAGGATTAAAATATGTGGGATTGCATTAGTCTGAGCACCTCTCTGGATATCGAATTTCAAATTTCTAGCATTAACTTCACTCCTTTCACAATTTTAACTTTCAATTTTTTTAAAAATATTTCTATTCAAAGATAAGTATTATACGAAATTCTAAATTTCTAACTTCAAATGTATTATGGAAATTTAAATTTTCTTATGGTTTTACTTTTAAATCTCGATTTTTAAGGAGAGTTTTATCTGATAACTTACGTTATAATAGCAAGTGTCGTGTAAAATAAATAAAATAATAAATATAATACACGAAAATTTAAAATTTCTACCTCTAACAATTGAATTTTTAAAGAAATTAACAATTTAGGATGTCATATTTTGCCTGTTTAACACTGAAATTTCTAAGATTTGTAAAGCCGCCATTAGTGAGTATTCACATAATAAAAGTCGATATCTATATAACCATGCTACATTTCTGAACATTTATAATCAAAAGTATTACAGTTATCGTTAATTAAACATGTTTCTTTCTTTATAATCATTTGTTTAAACATTTTTTTATTTGATAAAACTTATAGTCGTATTAAAGAAAAAGTTTCTAATCTTCAATATTACAAAAAGTGTTTAAAATGGTTTTAAAACGTGTTCAAATCTTATGACAATTTTCTGTTTAAAATTTTTTTAAACCGTTCTTGTCGAGCATAAATTGAAATTGAGCGGCTACAAATAAATTCCTTGCCCCCTTGTTATATCTGTATTTTTTTAAGTAACTAACGCTGTTACCGCTCTCAATAATGAAGTAATTGTGACCTATGTTATTTCGACATTAATATTAAGAAAACTATCAGACGCAAAAATATAACAAATTTTATGGTATTATGAATAAATTTTTTATAAACACGCTAATGCACACAGTTTTTTTAAATCAAATAATCCTTTTAAAGGATGGTTAATGTTAAAAATGTCCAAACTTCTTCCATTAAAATGTTTTTTAGGAGCTGAAACTTAATTATTTTTAGATCATTTTATGCAATATAAGTTCCCGATATGCAGACTGCATTTATTTATTTTTTTTCATTTAATTCATTTTTTGAGAATATATTTTATATTTTAAATTCAAATTTTCAGAATTGAAGGAAATATTTTTTATATATTTTAGAAAAGATTGTCTTTTCAGATTTTCGCCAAATGATCAAAGAAAAATAATTTCATGAAATAACAATAATAATAATAATAATAATAATAATTATAATAACATATACAAGCGACTGTCACAAAAAGAAAAAAAAATATCTTTCAAATATGAATTAAGTAATAATGAGTTAAAAGCGGGTAAATATTGAAAATTACGTCATAAAACTACATTTATATGTGAGTATTAAAATATAAAGGAAATAATCAATTCATTAAATGCGTTTACAGCTGTGAAAAGGAAAAAAGCACGTCATATTTAAAACAGCCAAACAAAAACGCGAACCTATTAAGCGATTTACACGAAAAGGGAAAATGTCAATTTATGTCAAGGACTAACTGAAATTGAAGTATGAATAAATTTTCTGCATGTATTCTGAAGTTAGAGCTATTAAAAAATGGCACAAATTGCAGCATAGCAGAACCAATTGTTGAGCGATTTACACCAAAATATAAACAAATATCAATTCATGTCAAGGATTAACTGAATCACAAGCTTGATGAAATTCCTTGCATTAACTCTGGAGACAGATTTATTGCGCAAATCGAACGAAATACCCTTAGCAAAATATGGCATAGGATTTTTTATGGAAACACATGGTTTTATATGGAAAATCATAAAAAAATTATGTCATTATATGTAAACATATTGTATTCATATGGTAAACATTCATCGCTCTATGGTATTGCAGAGCAATGTCTATGGTAAAGTTATAGGATAATGATATGTACCATACCTTTTTATGGTATAGAGAAATGTGCATGGCAAAGTTATAGGATAATGATATACACCATACATGATATGGTATTCCATAACCAGGTGTACGGTAAAACTATAGGGAAATGAAATGTACCATACATTCAATGGTGTTCCATAGCTTGGTGTATAGTAAAATAATACATAATTGTTTGCACCATAAATTGTATAGTATTTCAAAACATGGTGTATGGTAAAATCTTAATACCTTTTGAAAGTTTATAATATATTAGATTTTGTGTAACTATAATATAAAATTACTCGGTTGTGGTCATCTCAAAACTTTCTACTATCTTTATGTATGTCTTATGCACTTCTAAAAAATAGAATCATAGCAACGCCACTGGTTAGATTGAGATAGTTTAAACCAAAATCTATTTAGGAACAACTTATGTTAACATATAACCAGTCTAATGAAAATCCCTTGATCTCAAATTAATATAACATAAAATAACATATTATTTTATTCTTATATAATTCATATATATATGTGTGTGTAAATGCGTTAAAAAAAATCTTGAGAAAAATAAATTATTCAATAAAAATATATAATTGACATATTTCCTACAAAATTCTAACAGCGATTAAAGGAGTCAGGGACACACATAAAAAATACTGCATTAAAAATGTATCTGTTTTTTTATGCTCATAATGACATTTTTAAAAAATCATATTTAGAAAAGGAAATATTATGGTTTTTTTTTTTTTTTTTTCGTTTTCAGCATCTAGCTTTTAAGCATTGATTGTCATGGATAAGACTTCTTGTATGCGTTTTTCTTCATGATGCGTTTTCACAATTTCTCACATTTAATTTAACTCAAGAACCCCGTTAAACATAAATGCTTTAAAATTAGAACATGCCTTTTTTTAATTGCTTTACTTTAATTTTGATTCAGCAAATTTGAAAAAAAAAAATATATATTTATTTTTGAAAGTATTATTATTTTTTTCAAACTTTTACTTTAAATAATTTTTTTTATTAATATTTTTAAAAAGGCTGAATCAAAATTAAAATGTAGGTTTTTTCTGTTGATTTAATTGCTAAAAAACTAAAATTCTACAATTATTACATTGAGTTACAATAATTTTTAATTTCACTCCACTTTTTTTTTTAAAAAAATTTAATTAAAAAAAGTATAGAGAAGTTTTATCATGTGATTTTGTTTTAAAATGGTATGTTTAATATGAGAAAAAATTGCGAAATTTTAATTCAATAAAAGATTTTTTTAATGTGTCCCGGACCCCCTCAAAATAAACAAATTGTCAAAAATAGCTTATAATTATTTAAACAAAATCTTTTTGAATTTTTTTTAAAAAGGACCTACAAATATTTGAATCACCAAAATAATTTTTGAAATATCTTTTAAAAATATTAACAACAAAATATTAATACATATATATTAATATAAATAAAATTAGCCTATAATTATTTAAAGAAAATCTTTTTGAATTTATTTTAAAACGGACCTACAAATTTTTTAATCACCAAAAGAATTGTTGAAATATCTTTTAAAAATATTAACAACAAAATATTAATACATATATATTAATATAATATAATATATTAATTAAATATTAATAAACATAATAGTACCCCCCCCCCAAAAAAAAAAAAAACGATTCATAATTAATTCACGTTATTTTATAATTTTTAAGTCATTTTTGGAACAACAAGGATTTTTATTTTATTTAAAAGTTAAAATATTAAAAATATTAAAAATTATTTTACGATCTATAAAAATATCAAAAAACCTACCAGCATTTTTATCGACTTCAAATTATGATAATATATGAAATAATAGTGTTTTTATTTTGTTCTTATGGTATTTCATATATGTGAGCAGAGACTATGCGTTATAAATAAAAAATCCTATGGGAGAAATAAAATGATTTAACAAAAATGTATATTTGATGACATATTTCCTATAAAATTCTAACAGCGATTAAAGAAGTTTTGTAATTACAAACTTTAAAATTACAAACTTCTGTAATTACAAACACATTCTTAAAAAAAACTGCATTAAAAATGTCTTTATTTTTTCTTATGCTTATAATGACGTTTAAATCATGTTTTCTATTATTATTCGAAGAGACAATAGTCAGACAATAGTAGTATTTTTTAGTTTTGGTTTTTATATTCATTTATATTCATTTTATATGCAACAACAAATTTTTTATTTTATTTTATTTAAACTTTAGTAATTATTGAAAAGATTAAAAATCATTTTACAATGTATAAAAATATTGAAAAATCTATTAATCTTTTTGGTATTAAAATTTAAAAGAAAGATTCAAAATTTCCCTAAAGATTATCTAAAAAATAGTAATATATATATTTTTTTTTTTTACTTTAAAATAAAAAAAAATGCTCTTAAGTAAGGAATTATTATAATACATTAATATAATCATTAAAAATATATTATATACTAAGTTATCAAATGATTTCTTATTCTTATTAAATATTATTTCTTATCGACTTTCTATTTTTTTAATTAATTTTAATAAACAGAAAATAGTTTTTCCTTTAATTAATTGGATTTTATAACTAAATAATATTTGCTAAGATATTTACTCCAATTATAAAAGGTAAGATATTACATTAAAATAATAAATTAACTTATAAATACATGTCTATAAAACAATTTATATTTTAAAAAAAACCCTTTAAAACTACCTTCTTTTGTCAACCATTAACTTAGAACGACAAATAATGATGATTTACCGAAACGCTTTAATCATATAACGTTTTATAAGCACAGCTTATCATCCCAGCATGGCCGAATGGTTAGGACGATCGTCTCCCATTCCTACCGTCCGTGGTTCAAATCCCACAGCTTCCTAAGGCCAAAGTACATTGGTAAGCTTAGTTCTCCGTATTCCTAAAAGATGGCGCACACCAAAGTTGATATCGTTAATATATTTTTTAATATATAGTATCATAAAGAATTACCATACACTCAACGTTTATATGGATTTTCATAAGAATTACCATACACTTAACGATTATATGGTTTTCCATAGAATCACTTTTACCATAGGCAAAAATCCATATGATTGCACTTATGGTTTTTTTTTAATGGTAATTCTATGCTTTTTTTTGCTAAGGGGACAGCATAGTAGCGCCACCTTTTGCGCTATATACACCAAAAAATAATAAGTACCAATTTATATTACGGACTACAAGAATAGATTTTTTTATGAAATTCCATGCATAAGTTCTTGAGACAAAGCGCCCACAAAATTTATGTCACATACATACGTAAAAATAGATTGATAGACATAGTCACAGATTCGCAGGCAGACAATTTCTAAAAACATGTTTTTGAATTTTCAGACCCTTAAAAGTGTAAATCTGTCAAATCCGGAATTTAGAAAGTTTCACGAATCCAGTAATTAATTCCTGTAAAGACAGAATAAAGTAAAAAATAAACAAAAAAACCGTGATGAAGAACTTTTGTACTTAGTATTTAGTCTGCGTAAATTCATCAATAAGTGTTGTGGCGCAGGCACGCGGCATCAATTTAACTAATGGTTGAAGTTGATCTGTGGTGAGTGCTATTATACTTTCCGTAGAATTTTCACACTTTTTTTCAAAATTTCGCCAAATTTCAATATTTATAATTTCCCATACGTTTTGTCAAGTTTGATACTATGATTTTTTTTATTGGATTCTTATCATTTTGCGGCCAATTTCAAGTCCATTTTTTTTTTCAAAAGACACTGTTTGAAAAGTTTGTATCTATACTTTAAAACGTTATCATGCTGAAACAAATAGTTATGACAACAATTATTCTCCCAAGAATGCAGCAAATGAACTTGTAAAATATCTTTGTACATTTCAACATTCATCTTGCCATGGATTTCAGTTTACGGAACGATTCCTTTTTTAGATAGTGCTCTTCACATCATAACGTGTTCTCCGCCATACTTTATAGGAATAACACGTTGAATCATATCTTTTGTTTTTAGGCCGTCGGATGCAGTGTCTGTCATCGCTTCCAAAAAATAAAAAGTTTCAACATCAGTTCATTGGAAGATAGTACTTTCTTCAAATTTTTACTTGAAAAGTATTTGTATTTTTTGGTAAACGAAAGTAATATCCGTTGATTTTTTTATAATTTTATTTATGATTTTTTTTGACACCGACCGACACTTCCGTAAAGCCCAACATCATATAGGCGACTTGACACGGTAGATCGAAGCAATTCAGAAATATCTTTATCCCGCAAAACACAAGATATTGCGATGTAGATTTTTTATGTGGATCATCAACTTTTTTTACTCCTGATAATTATGTCCACATTAATAATCGTTTTTCGCCTTTTCCTTCTCATCTCTTGAAGGTCATGGCCATCTATACAGTTTTTTTTTATATCGTTCACAACAGACTTTTCGATCGGTAAATTTGACGCAATCTCACGCGAGCATTGATTACTTAGGGATAAACCAATCACTCATTTACGAACATTGATTGTTGAACTTATCATTTTTATATTTCAACGAATCTATTCACGTTGTTGTATCCTCAATCATGGCGTAAAAACACTTTACCAGTAGAAAAATACAAATGAATGACGGACGATCGCAAAGTTTTGCCCACGCGAATTTAGAATTCATCCCATTGCCTCATTTGTCTGTATTATCTACTCAAAATGATCACGGTTTTTAGGTCCTTTACATATTCATAAATTCTGGAGCAATTGCGCTTTTTCTACACTGAAACCTTCAGGAACACAAATGAAAGAAACTAAAGTTATGAAACTTTTCACCGCCCCACTATATATATATATATATATATATGTACATATATATATATATATATATATATATATATATATATATATATATATATATAAATAAATATATATATATATATATATAAATATATAGCGAAACACCCTGTATATATATATATATATATATATATATATATATACAGGGTGTTTCGCTACCAGACCGACAAACTTTGAGGGGCGTTAGTAGACATGTAGACAAACATTATTAAATAGGAAACCATGGGGCGCAAACGTCTTGTGTAGGATCTAGGGGCCATTAAATTTTAAGGTCCAAAACTTCAAACAATGATAAAAAAAGGAAAAAAAAGGTGAATTCGTTTGCGGTTTTCGCTAAAATCATTCTTCATATCAATAATTTTTTCTAAAAAAATTTTAAAGGTTACGTTCAGAAATTGACGATAGAGGGCGCTTTAGACTTTAGAGTAACAAACAACTATTTTTTACCGTTATTTTGTGTATGGGGTTAAAAGTATTCTAAAGTTTAGACTTAAACTTAAATTCTAAGCTCAAAATTGGAAAAACTGGGATCGGGTAAGTAGCAAAAATCGAGCTGTGAACAGAGGGGGGGGTTAAACGCTCATAAACATCGGGCAAACTAACCGATTTTGTTGCGGTTTGCTTGTAGGTCATTCCCTCGTTAAGCATTTCATTAAAAATGACGTACAACTTGGTGTCCACATTTTTTGAAAGAGGGCGCTTCCAACACATCTAAGACATTTCAATTGCATTATTCCTAGGTGTTTTTCTTCTAGATTAACATACTTCAAGGAAATGTTATGGATGCATTGACGAGTCGGAATCACATAGTGATTTAACGTATCCAATTTAACGCATCCAATGCATTTTGCCCAACCATTCCTCAATGATACCGTAAAAGATGGGCAAATGAAATTCAAATTCAAGGCGCAATCCAAAGATGTGCTGAACAGAAAAAACCGCTAAATTTGCTGAAAAAACTGCTTTCAGCAATATTGCCAGCAGTTTTTGCCTAAAAAATTGCAGTAAAATTAAATGTCATTTTTTCATCTAATTTTACTGCATTTTTTGTGGGTAAAACTGCTGACATCTTTGCTGAAAGCAGTTTTTCCCGCAAATTTAACTGTTTTTTCTTCTTTTTTTATAGTATGCTAACGATAAGTCCAAGTTAATAAATATTGCGGGTGAGTCATAAATAGCGAAACAATAGGCTATCTCCTTAAATATTGCCTCTAGACCCATACTTCCAATTGCAGAAATTCATAAAAAAAGGTGAAATTTTTGATAAGTTGAAACTCCATGTGGCGACTATTTTAAAAAATACAAAAATTAAGTTTTTATACGTCCCCCGTAGAGCAAAATTCCGAATTAGGAAATTATTCCTCATCCATTCTTAAAGTGAACAAAAAAAAAAAAAAATCATCTCCGTATCTGAAAATCTGGCAAAGATATTAAAATATGCTATATATTTATAGTATGCTAACGATAAGTCCAAGTTAATAAATATACCGGGTGAGTCATAAATAGCGAAACAATAGACTATCTCCTTAAATATTGCCTCTAGACCCATACTTCCAATTGAAAAAATTCATAAAAAAAGGGGAAATTTCTGTTAAGTTGAAACTCCATGGAGGGTCTATTTAAAAAAAAAAAAAAAAAAAAAAAAAAAAACAGTTTTTATACGTCCCCCGTAGAGCGAAATTCCCAATTAGGAAATTATTCCTTATCCATTCCTAAATTGAACAAAAAAAAAAATCATCTCCGTATTTGAAAATCTGACAAAGATATAAAAATCCAAAATTCTCCAAAATTCGTGACTTACACCACTTTACCATGTCTGTAAACGAAGAACTTTTGACTTGTTATCAAAGCAAATGAGGGATCGTCCACAAATTATCCGTATTAAATGTCGATTCAAGACCGTGCTTCTTATTTGGACATACTAAAGCAGCGTATTTATTTAAATCAAAACTTGTTTTCAAATATGTTGGTCGTTAGCACTACAGGTCTGAATGGATCGAAATACCGAGGTCCAACCCCAATCCGACCCATAGAAAAAAAAATTCTGCCCGGCATGGAAAAAATGTTAAAATCTTAATCCGGACAGCCGTAAATTTCTACATTTTTTTTTTTTTTTTTTTTTTTTTTTTTACTTCTGTGTACTCGCCAAAAATACTTATTATAGCTTATCGTTTTTTATATTTATACTTTTTATTATTAAAGAAGTGCCAAAGGCTGTGATATATTTATTTTATCAATGAATCTCTGTTTATATCTAAATGTTTCACTTATATTTTAATATTATTAAATATCCATATCCCGTGCGTTGAAGACTTTGAAAAATGTTATGAGTTGATGTAATGACTTACAGTAAATACTTTTAAGGCGAAATCACATAGGAAAGAAAAAAATATGTAATAGGCAAATGACCTTTCTAAGAGGGTTAAATCTATTTTATTTTTTCTCAGGTATTATTGTATTTATTTTGCATGGATCAACATATTTTTTGTTTATGACAGAATTCCGTCATCGGCAGATTTTCTTTTCTGGTTTTATTGTGTTTAATTTTTTTGCATTTAAATACACTATTCTTAAAAGAAATTAATTTTAAAGTTTTTTTTTAAATAAAAGTTATTTAAAATCTATTCGTAAAAATATATTACTATTTTCGTAAAAATTTTCATTGAGCCAAATTATACTTATTTCAAGCACGATCAGGTCAGTCAGAGACAGTGATTTTAATGCGGATTGCTCGAGGCCGGGATTGAAAATTTCGACCAGTGCAGACCTTATTAAGTTAATAATTAAGTTAATAATTGATTAAGTTAATAATTGTTAAAGAAAAAAGTACAAACTTGAAACATTTCATTTTTTAATTATTTTACAATAGGTTTGTTTCGGTCAAAATTGAAAAATTATTTACTTATAAAATAAACTTTTTTTTAAAAGTTACATTATTTTTTCAATAAATATTTTTAATAAAATTTATTTAAACAAAATTAAAATCAGATTTTTATCTTTAATTAAATGGAAAGAAATCCAATAAAATATGTTTGGAGTTATAACGATTTTTAATTATCTTATTTAAACCATTACTAATCATATGAAATTTTTATATGTTTTATGAAAAATTTTAAGATGCGATTTTCTTAGAAACTTATAAGGATAACCATCACAAAAAAGAAAAAAGTCAAAATTCTAATTCAAAAAATAGATTTTTTTTCGCGTTTCCTAGAATTGTTAAAGTAACATTGTCTTATGAATTGCGCGCATTTCAATTTCTGTCTAGTCAAATGGCTTTAATTTAAAAAAAAAAAAAATTATTCAAATGTCTATAACACTGCGAGTTCTGAAGATATGAAGATGCAACATTTTGTGTACTATTCAGGATTGGATAAGGAAAGTTTTCCTAATTCGAATTTTTATCCAACAAGGGCCGTATAAAATGTTAATTTTCGCATTTTTTCACATAGACCCTCGCCCCCTTGGAGTTGCAACTTATCTTATCAAAAAGTTTACCTTTTGTGAAGTTGGAAGTATGGGTCTAGGGGTAATATTTAAGGAGATAGTCTATTGTTTTGGTATTTATGACTCACGCTGTATAAGCCGAGATAAATAATAAAATGATTGTTTTATAGATATTTTCATGCTTGAACTTGCAAAATACCCATTCATTGACCGACACATAACAGTATGGATTCTGCTTATTGCTCTATATATTAAATATAAAACTTCCACAAGTAGAAAATATTAAACAAAATAAACATTTAATATTTATTTGTTTGGTGATCTTGATTTAAAACTCATTAAGGAATCCTAAATCTTGAAGCATGCAAGGCAGCAGTAACAGTGAACATTATTGACGAAAAGTGTTGGGAAAAAATTGTGTGCTTTCATAACTTGCAAAACATTTGCTAGTTATTATACGTTTAATTTGGACGACATTAAATGTTTCTAAAAACTTGTTCAACCAAAACTGTCCCTTAGAGTAATTTAGGATAACATTAAAAAAAAATGGAAATATATTTTGATTTTTTTCAGTATTTCTGAGTTGATTTTAATACTGAGTTTTGAAATAATGTTACATTACAAAAATACAACAATTTATATACCTAACATAACAATAAAAAATCATTTAAATGCCTGTTTCTCATGTAATTTGCTTTATACTTATTTATCTACTACGAATTCATCACTCATAATTTGTAACATAAAAAAAATACTAAAAGGCTTTGAATAGCTTTGTATTAAAGCACATCATGACATAACGAATTCCTCTTCTTTTACAGTCATTTACTCTAACGTTTCATCGATTTTTATATTACCCTAATTTATTTCCGTGTTATATTCGATTTTTATATTACTCGCAAGATAGGGATTTGAAAGAGTACTTAAATAAAGTATACATATAAAATTACGAAAACATTTTTCTATGGTTCATTGAAAAACAAGTTTAAAATATCTAGAATAAGTAAGGGAGACAAATATATTTAAAAATATGGTGGTTAAAATAAAGCTAGATATATAATTTTAGAAAATATCTTAGAAAATTTCACATTCTTTGGCTTAGATACTAGAATAACTATGAAAAGTGCCAGATTTGACATCATAGAGTTAGTTTTCTGGCAAGGAATTCCCATGTATAGTCAAGAGTTCTATTTCCATTCTTAGCCACATTTTTCAATCTGTTTACATTTTTACAGTAACATAATCAATATTTTTTTTCACGAAATATAAACCAAAATTCGCCTTTTCATCACAAAATTAATCAATACACTATTGTGGAGAAATATTCAGAGAACTAAAATCATTTTAAAAGTCTAATAAATATTTTTCTAAATAAATATTCTTCTAAATAAATATTTCTTTGAAATTAAATACAGAATGCTTATAATGTAATTACCTCTGATTTGAGTTTCATGAAGCTTGAAAGAATAAATCAAACGAGTTCAACTTGTTGGGAGGCCTATCATATGGCTTGAGCTCAACAAACCCCACATAACATTTATTTTAAAAAATAAAATTACCCAATTTGTTCTGGGGAAACCTAAAATGAATACAACATTAAAGTATATACATTTTAATGAAATCTCTCTCCTATAATCTCCATTTCCCTTTATTTTTATTTATTTATTTATTTATTTATTCCCTTAAGATGAATAAACTCAGTTGAGAAAGAGTCAAATTTGACTAAGATCTCTATTTTAAGGAGGGAACAGGCAATAACATTTAGATTTGTTTGTTTTGCAATTGTTAGTGAAACATTAAGTTTGAAAATGAATTTAAACAAACACAACAATAATCCTAAATAAGCATAATGTGAGACATTGATAGAGAGAGTTCGCTGGGCACGGAAGACAACCATGCTTGATCAAGATTCAAGATTCAGCTAGGTGAGGTAGCCTATTCATGAACAACAGCTTTATTAGTCCCACCCAATGAAGCAAATCAAACATTTCTCATCTTACAAATAGACAAAGTTTTGCAAGGTTTATTGTACAGATTAATTATAGTTATTATCTTCATAAGAGATGCGTCTGTGGAAGTTGTAATGAAAATAATGCATATTATTGATTCTAAAGGAACATTTAATCATTTGACAGCAAGATATTTTAAAATATATATTGATTGTGTTCAAGCGGTGTAACACAATTTATAATTTTTTGGAATAGGTTTGGCTTTTTTAAGACTAAGGAGAACCATAATGATAATAATGTTAACCGTGCTTTTCTAAGGTGAAGGTGTGAGGTTAATGTAAATTTACACTTTTGGCCTTTAAAATTGCTACACCAGGAAGAAATGCAGATAATAAAATGATATTTATTGGAAAAATATATTATGATAAAAATTAAGAGTGATTAAATTTTCAAGAAATTTGGGTGTATAGATCCTGAGAAATCAGCACCCAGAACAACTACCTCGGGCATTAATAAAAGTACTTGTACGCCTGGGCATTGAGACAAACAGAGATTGGATGACATGTACAGGTACTGATGCCCAAGCAGCTTCAACACAATGCCACATTTTATCAACCGTAGTGACTGGCGTATGGTTATGAGCCAGTCGCTCGGCGACCATTGATCAGACTTTTACTGTTGACGAGAGATCTGGGGATATGTTCTGGCCAGGGCAACAGCTGAACATTTCCGTATCAAGGAAGATATATACAATTCCGGAAACATGCGTTCGGGCATTATCCTACTGAAATTTAGAGTTTCGCCGATCTCGAATAAAGGGTAGAGCCACGGGTCGTAAAATATCAGAAATGTAACGTGCACTGTCCAAGGCGCCGTCAATGCGAACAAGCAATGACAGAGACGAGTATCCCATGGCACCCCATACCATCACGCCAGGTGATGGGCCAGTATGACTATGACGAATGCACGCGGCCAATGTCCGTTTACCACGATGCCGCCAAACATGAATGCGACCATCATGATGCTGCAAATAGAGCCTGGATTCATGTGAAAAAATGACTCCTCGCCATTCGTGCATCCAGTTTTGTCCTTGATTACACCATTGAAGACACTCCTGTCTATGACGCAGCGTCAAAGGAAGTCGCAGCCATGGTCTCCCAGCTGAGAGACCATGCTACTCATCAAACTGTAATCAAACTGTTCGTGCAGACACTTTTTGTCTTGCAAATGACCCCATTTCTTGACTCAGAGGTCGTGACGTAGTTGCACGATCCATTACGGCAATACGGATAACATGCCTATCTTCTTGGCTGCTATTGATAGGGGGCTGTTGAGATCCCATACAGCGTTCCGTCTTACCGTCCTGAATTCATCGAATCCATATTTTAGGAACAGTCATTGGATCTCTACCAACGCGAGCAGCAATACTGCGATACGATAAACCGCAATTTTGGTAAGCTACAATTTGACCTTTATCAAGGTCAGAAACATACTGGTACGCATTTCTCCTTCTTACACGAGGTATCACAAAGTTTGTTTCACCAGGAAACAATGCTCAAATGCAATGTCTGTATGAGAAACCGGCTGAACAATTTCCTCATTTAAACACATTATAGGTGTCGCTACCGGCACCTGCTTTGTCAGAAGGCGCTGAAAAGCTAATCACTTGCATATCAGAGCATCTTCTTCCTGTCGTTTAAATTTCACGTCTGTAGCATGTCGCCTTCATGGTGTAGCAATTTCAATTACAAGTAGTGTAGAATATAATGCAAAGTGATTTCTAAATCGCCACAAGTACAATTCGGCAAAAAAACCTTATTAAATTTGTTCGGAAATGGTCCGTGGTTTGTCGCGAATAGATAGATATTTCTGTGGTATAGTATTAGGTATGTTCTGGGAGGAGACAGTATGTATAGCGCCCTCTTTCGGCTTAATCCCATTTCTCTTGTTAGTATTGAAGTAGAAATATATATAGTACTTTTTTAGCACTTTCCAACAAAGTTGAAAAGTGCTTATGCATTCGGTTTGTCTGGCCGTCTGTCCGTCTGTCCGTCTGTCCGTCTGGCCGGATGGCCGTCTGTCCGTCTGTCCGTCTGTCCGTCTGTCCGTCTGTCCGTCTGTCCGCGCTCTAACTCCCGTAAATATACTCGGATTGCTATGAAATTTTTATACGTTATTGATGTTTACCCAAGCACGAACCCTATTGAAAGTGAAGTATCTACCATGATTAGTTTATCTACAGGGCGAATCAAAAGTTTCCCATTACATTACGGCCTATGGGGAAAAATCGTTAATATACTCGGATCGCCATGAAATTTTAGGACATTATTGAGGTTTACCCTAGCACGAACCCTATTGAAAATGAAGTATCTACCATGATTAGTTCATCTACAGAGAGAATCAAAAGTTTCCCATTACATTACGGCCTGAGGGGAAAAATCGTTAATATGCTCCGATTGCCATGAAATTTAAGGACGTTATTGACATTTACCCTAGCACAAGTCCTATCGAAAATGAAGTTTCTACCATGATTAGTTTATCTACAGGGCGAATCAAAAGTTTCCCATTACATTACGGCCTATGGGGAAAAATCGTTAATATACTCGGATTGCCATGAAATTTTAGGACGTTATTGACGTTTACCCTAGCACATGTCCTATCGAAAATGAAGTTTCTACCATGATTAGTTTATCTACGGGGCGAATCAAAAGTTTCCCATTACATATTTTAAATATATTAAGCTTTTTCATGTATAATAAAATTGATATATGTCTCTGAAGCTTAATATAAATTATACGCTACTGTCTTGCATAATATGAAGTACATAGCATTTACAGGGCCATACAAAAGATTTCAAATAGTATATTTTTTTCGAAGTACCGTATATGTGTCTGATGATGGTTGATGGAGGGATGAAATGCATTTTAATTATGATATGCGCGTTTATTTTTCACTAAATATATGCACATTATATGGTGTGTATAAATGTTATAGATGATATACAGGGCTACCCGTAAAGACCTCACCAACGTTACTGAATATGAGCGTAAATTATTTAAACGTGGTTCTTAAATAAGCTATGCATTTTTACGCTGAGCTTCATTCAATTTACTGAGAAATGTTTGCAGAATATAGATAAAAGGATATACAGGGCCACGCAAATAATTCGGTACATGGACGCGTATGAATGATGATTTATGAGAATGTGATTTCAGTTGTTTTAAAAGTGTTTTAGTTTACAATAAATTTTAGCCTAATGCTGACGTGTAATAAAGGTACAATGTAAACTACAGGGCTGAACAAAAGTATTCAAGTATGTTTCCATCTAATAGTATGAATTGCTGAAAAAGAAATCTCAAGCTACTGGGTATTTTCTTGCTAAGCTAAATTTTCCCATTATATGAACTGACATATGAAATACAGGGCTGTTCTAATGTACTGGAATACATATTTGGGTATATTTGCCTATACACTATTATTTCCCTAAATAACAAAATTTTGTTAAAGATTTCATTAAGTGTTGGAAAGTGCTTCATAATCTATGCTTAAAGCATGATTTTGCATACTTGTTTAAGATATGAAGCTGGATATGGAAAAAACGTAACGCCTATAGCTTGAAATGTGGAATCAAAAGCTGCCTCATTAGCTAGTTTGTCAGCAATCTCATGTGTCCACGATCCCATTGAAAATAAAAAATCTTGAAGGAATGCACCAAAGCTTGTATTATATTTCTTTATGTAAATATGAGTTCCATTATGCTTTATTGAATAATAATCCATAGAAAGTACATTTAATTTTACTCGAAAAAATTTCAAGTTAACTTTTCAAATTTCATCGCAGAGTAGGGGAAATTTTGTAAACGGATAAAATCAAGAGTCCGCCTTATCGCGGCAAATACACCTATTTGGAAAATGATGTTTTAACAACTGCCCTACAAACATTCCCAATCAGGAAATGCTCCATTTTTTTTAACATTTACGATTGGATGTCCTTCAACTGAGATATGGCATAATTTACAAGCATATCTGAATGCGCATTAACACCAATAACACCAAATATAATGCGAAAAAATCCCTGTCGGCTGGGCCTATAGGTGGAGGTTGATTTCGAAGAGTGCAAATTTAAAAAATATATATATGTATGATTAGAGATAAACCCAATTTAATAACTTCATTTGGCCGTTTATGAAAAATTTTTAATTTCATTTTTCTGAAAAAACTGGTTTTATCAGAATCATCTTAAGAAAATTCCAGCTCAAATGCCCATTTTGACAACATATTTTGAAATAAATTCTGAATTTATTAAAAAATCGACCAAAACAGCACATTATACAGTTCCTAAATAACAAGAAACTGTCAGTTCTAATGTATTTGAGAAAAAAATTTAATTTAAAAATGAGTCATAAAATAACCGATTTGTTGTTTGAATACATCCTTAATTCTTTAATCATGATTGCTTCGGAAAATTTTGTGCGTAATACTCACTTTGACAGCATTTTTAAAAATATATTCTATCTTTCTCAAAAAACTGGCCAATGCCTAATCCGATTAAGCAAGGATCTGTTATGTCAGCTACATATGCCGTATGGTAATATTTCGTTTCTCCAAAGTTGATGGTTAAATTTGCCTTTCCATATATGCCTATCTTGTCGCCTGTCACAGTTTGCAGGGTAACGCATGGTGGAGTCCAGATGAGTTTACATTTAAATTTTCGAGCGAAATCTTCTCTTATTATTGTAACATTGGCTCCTGTATCGACAATCATATGGCACTGAATTCCGTTAATAAAGCCTATCACATATATTTCATTATCACCGCCACACATTTTTGATATCTGGAGGATCTTCAGGTGGGGCTTTTCATTCTCTGGCAACCTCCGCTTACCCGAGATGGCCAAAATTTAGTTTCCCTGCTGACTGTTTGAATTTATCTCACGTTCGTGGATTTTGGGGCAATTTCTTCGGAGATGTCCTGTGTCACCGCATCTCCAGCACGTGGGATTCTGTCTTCTTGAACTTGTTCTTCCATATTTTAAAGCTTCCAGCTCTTGATTTATTTTCCTAATTTCTTTCAAGACGTCGCGTCGCTCTCAGTGTCTGAGCTTTTGTTCACAGTTGCCCCTCGGACTGAATGACGATCTCTTCGGCAGGCTTGTGTAGCTGCTTCCAACTTTAAGGCATATAGTAATGCAGCCTTTAAATCCAAACATCTGCCATTCGTACCGCTCTCTGCACTTCTGGATCTTTTATTCCGTCTACAAAGTACTGCAGTAAGAGCATTTCCCGTACATTTGTTGGGCAGTCGATGAAGGATAAATTTGCCAGCCGTTCTATTTCTGAGGCAAACTCTTGAAGGGTTTCACTCGATTTTTGATGGCGGCTCTTCATTTGTATTCTCGTATAATCTTTGAAGAATTTTTCTCCGAATCTCATTTCAAGTGAACAACTTAAAGTCTCAAAATTGAGTTGCGTCATATCGGGCAATGTTTGCAGCACGTCGGCGGCTTCTCCTCTTAAAGATGCTGCCAGTTGACAAGATTTCACCTCGTCACTCCATTTGTTCGCTTCGTCACTAAATGTTTTATTAAAGTCATTTAAACAGAATTAACGTTAAAAATTAAAATTTTTCTCATTGAAGAAACCTGCATAGTGATTCCATTACTATATATGTGCGAAAGTCAAATGCTACAAACAGAGTTTTTTTATCTCTGAGGTTTATGAGAGGAAAAATATTCTTTTTAGTTACTTTCTAAGGTATAACATTAAAAAAAAACTATATAAATCATCCTTACACTAGTTTGAAATTACATAAAAACTCACACATTTACCTTTGAAATGCGTAATAAATATTTGATCACAACCCCCCCCCCCCTCCGCGCCTGTACATACGCACATTCCTTTCCTTCTTTTGTGAAAAGTATATGTGGAACATATACTTACACTATTCTTAGGTTATTTATAAATATAGAGTTGAAATCCTTGTTGAAATAAATGAAAAATGCAATTATTTTGTTCGGGTCAACGATGACCCAGCATGGTAGTTCTAGGTATAAAGATGTATGTATAAAAAAGTTTTCGTCCGACTTCAACTAAATTCATGTTAAGACATTATATTAAGTATTTAGGAAAAGTCAATAAGTTTCAAAGTTTTACTTTGAAAAGAAACTATGATACGAGCGAAAAACCACGTCTTGGGTCACGGATGACCCGCCTCGGTAATTCTAGTGTTAAACACTATCTTTAGTAATACAAAACACACTAAACATGAAATCAGTTTGACTTCATGTAATCCATAAACCAGTTTAGTTTTGAAAGTATAGTTTTCGATGCGAAACATATTAAACCAGAAATCAGTTTGACTTCATTTAATCAACAGAACAATCTGGTTTCAACCACCATATTTTTCAATACAAATGACACTAAAAATTTTAAAATCAGTTTGATTTTTTTTCTCAACCATTAAATCGATTTAATTTAAATTCAATTCTAGTCACCAAATATTCTTATTAAACCAGCTTGGTTTTAAACATTCTTTTTCATATTTTCATATTTTATGATAATCAAAAGTATAAAATACAAATCTGGATATTGCGGCTGCTATATAAATTAAAACAAACCAATCCAGCAAGAATTTTAATCAAAATGAGCAACACCAATACTTAACTATACGCTTAAAACAACATGGCACACAGTAATGAATTTAAAAACATACCTGTGATACCATATTTGTTCTCGTTACCATTTTCCAAATCCAAATCCTTTTGAGACCTCCAAAATAAATAGGCTGTAATGATTTCAGCCCCTTTCCAGGTCCCAGTGTCGGCAACATAATGATAAGTCATTTTCACGATTATAATTTTTTTATTTCACCAGACTAAATTAGCAGATATACTCTAAAATTTCACAAATAAAACTTGACACACATAAAATAAATACAACAACAGTTAAAAATCTGAAAACCCTGCTGAAAAACAAAAGTCACTCTCCCACTCTCTGCCTTTTCTTTTCGTTTCCAGCAGTCTCATATATCAGCGCCGTCTGGCCAACATAGAAGAGACAGCCTGGATTCAGGACACACAGTCAGGATCGCTTCTTGCGAAATTCTAGGCGGGAATTTCATGCCAAATTCTGTTCTCGGAGTCGTTACAGTACTTTTAATACTAAACCACTATGCAAAATTTAAAGTTTCTAGACGTTTGGAAACCCTACAAGTGGCCGAGAGGTTCTGCCTCAAAAACTGGTAGACGACAGGTGCTGGGTTCTAGCCCCTTTGCGGCCGTCGGCCTAACCGTTTTGAGTTTTCCTTAGTTTTCTTCGAACATTGAATCTTTGTGTAAATACAGGTTAGATTCCATAAGAGAGACTCTCACAGAGGGAACACCCCCATTTAGGTCCTATATCTTAGGTGCAGATAATTGACCGCCATGGACACAAAGAAACTTGATGCTTGGATATTCTTAAATATCTTTTTAGAACATTTCTTGGACCTGCAGGATATGGGAGGGAAAGGGGGTGGTCCGATATTGTGAACTTTAATTAATTACGTTTACTTGTTCATTATTACCTTCAATTAAAGAATGATGCACTTTTTCATTTAAAAAATCTTGTCTGTTCATTAATGTAAAACTATTATTTATTTCTTTTCAGTTTTAAGCTTTTGTATTTTTAAAAATTTTGCCCCGCGGTTGTAAATTCTTATCCACTTTTTGTTTGTCGTCAAATGCGAATTATTTTGCAAGATATTAGGTAACTCAAAATACAGTAACTTAAAAAAATACATACATATATATTTTTCTATCTGCAGTTTATAATTTTAATTGAATATAAAATATACTTTAAAAAGAAACCTTCAACATCAATTTAAAAGTATGGCATATAATATTTTTTAATAAAAATAAACTTTAATATTTATTACATTGCTAATTCAGTGCAGAGTGAAAGCATTAGTTTATTAAAACATCGTGAAACCGACAGACATATCTTACATCAAAATTGGACCTAACGTGCATATATAATTATGATAAACGGAAATACAATCTGGTCCATAAACTGTACGAAAAATGATCATTTATAAGAATTTTCTATATCAATGATATCTTTTTAACGAAAATTTAAAAATATGTTTAAAGATTGAATTATCTATTATTTTTTTTATAACTTGAATCTACTGTAATATCTTACATTAATAATTTTATAATTTGCTAATATATATATATTTATATATTATTACATGATGTAACTTTTATGTGGTTGAAAGTATCTTAAGTGTTTCTTAATTCATTTCGTGTAAGAATTGATACAATATTACTAAAAAGAGCAAACGATTTTATAAATAATTCATCACATTCATTAACATTAAATTATGACAGCTTTTCGAAAAATGGTTAATAAAACTGAAGTGGAATTGTTTATTACTAATACAAATTCTTCACAACTAATTCATTGTGTTAATTAAAAAACACTACTAATTATAAATTAAAGCATTTTATAGAAAATAAGTTTTATTTCTTTTCATTTTCCTATTTTTACAGTTAGACAAATAAAGAATTTTAAGTACATGCATAGCATTCTAAATATATATATCTATATATAATCATTATGTAACGAATAATATTTGTTTTGGTTTTCTCAATTTATAGCTTGTATATGTTTTCAATTGAAAAATAACAAATATTAGCCTCTGATATCCTATTTCTTTCACTCAGTCTATAAAGTGTCGCATCCAGAAAATTAAGTTCCGTTGTGTAATACATCCTTAAAACAACATAGATGCATCGTTGTACGGGATATTCTATACTGTAATTTCTTTTAACTTCAGAGCATCGCACTTTTTTAATTTACACACTGTGGTATAGGGGAAAATGTACTTTAAGATCAAACTTTTGTTTTAATACGTTATATCAATTTATTTTGGGGATATTAGTTTTTTGTTGATTCTACACAGTTTTTTTCCCCTTTTTTAAGTTGGCAAATCACGTACTCCATTTCTGTAGAAAGTAAAGAAAAATATTTGGAAAATAGCAGATTATTGTCTTTTTGCCTTGACAACTGAACATAAATAAAAATATGTGGTATTTTGAGAAAATATATATGAAGAATTTCTGTTAACACGTGAAACTGTTTAAAACTCGATTTAATTTTAATACCTATATCATAACAAACAAATGAAGGTATGTGAATTATTAGACAGCGATTCTTTTTGACCACATTCTTGAAAGATTAATTTTCTTTTTGCTGTATTTGTGTAATATTCTGCGATAGTGACGTGAAATATGTATGATCTGTAGTTGATGTTACAAACTGCATTCTAAATATGGAACCGCTCAGCGGATGCGAATGACATCTTCCCATATGAAATGAATGCGGGTGTTTTAAGTTTTAAAAATGAAATTTGTTTTGTACTATCTACATTTATGTACATATAATATATACCTTTTTTTTATAGTAGGATTTAAAACGCAATTACTTGACTATTTAATGATTCCTTATGATAGTTATACAGAGAATATTTAAATGAGGAACACAAATTTTTAGAATATATATATGTTACGACTTAACATTTGAAATTTGACTTATATCGAAAATCAAATTTTGGGAAATCGCGAAAATTTTTTGTGTGCGTTCATTAGTTTTCATTGTTAACCCACTTTTTGTAATGTCCTAAATAACGATAAAACTTACGCAGAGTTTTTAAACTTACGTCTTCATATTTTTATAAATGTATTTGTTAAAGATATGTATATTACAAAAATTTTAATTATAAAAGAAAAAAATCTTTAAAATGTTTCTTTGTATGTTCTGCATAATTATTTTCGAAGCTGTTAAAGTTATTGAAATATCATTTCATGCTTGTAATTAGTTTCATAAGCAAAAACTACTTTTAAAGTAATATTTATTTTTTTTTTTGGTTTCTATTATCGAAGAAAAATGAACGACATTATATCTAAAATTACTTAGCACATTTATGAGAGAAAATTAATTTTCCATCCTATTATCTTCTGAAAAACTGCATAATTATGCAAAAGATTCATTTCTATGTGCTGAATCTTTATGATTTACTCTTAACTAATTTATATTATACACGTCAAACGAAAGTTGTCTGGTTAATATGCTAAAAATACATTATTTAACATTAATGAAAATAATTTACATGTAGAACGTGTTGTTAAATAAATATCTTTGTACTATATATTTTTCTTTCTGCACCGTTTCTTTTATGTATAAAATCAAAAGGTATATATTATTAAAAACTGTAATAGAAATATTTAATTGAATTGTTTATGCTATGTAAAGAATTTTATGCAATGTTATGTTCATATATGTAAATTACTTCAATAGGAATTACTGCAATCAGTATTTTGCGTCATCTTTGCAACTATTATTTAACATATAACACTTTTCAATAAATTAATGAATTTTGTCACTTTTTTAGTTTTAAATTTAAAATCGCTATTTAAAAAAGCATTCCGTGTGAAAAAGTTAAAATAAAAAAGCTTAATTTCATAAAGTCGACATCAAAAGATAAAAGAACCATTTATTTTATTTGTTTAAAAGCAGCATTACCTTGGTCGTATCTGAAAACATTTAGTGTTTAATCCTTCCCCACAATTGTAGACAAATAACGAGTAACAAGCACCTTTGCAAAAATATAACTCAGTTAAGCCTTCTGTTGTAAAAATATGCTTAGATATGCTATCTAGTAGTGAATTTATTGCTGAACTGTTTCAATTCACCTGTAATGTATGTTTTTTTTTTTTTTTTTGGGGGGGGGATGGTATAAGTTATTGGAGGTATTGGCAATAAATAATTAAAAGATGTTTTGTAAGAGAGCCCGGTATTGCGCTTATTTCTATTTATGCATATCAAATAATTAACTGATTAAAATCATTATATATTACTTAATATCAAAAAACTAATTAAAATAATTTTACTACATTAAATTACTTGTAAAATAATAATAAATAGAACGCCTTCAGCATATCAACAACAAACAACATTTTTATTTACAATATTGTCTGCCTTTTTGTTGCCATAACAAATGAACGGAGATTTAACAAGTTCATGGAGGCTACATTACTCCCTCCCCAGTAACATAGTTACGATACAAATATAATATATACAGAAATATAAAATAGAAACACAATATATTAAATAAAATATAAAAAAGTACATAATTAGTCTCTGTAACGTTTCGGAAACCTTACTTGTCTACCAGAGCGTGAGAACGTTTTCTCACGAACATTTTTATCAGGCAAATCTGAATGTTCATTTTTGATTATTGATGGCACAGGCACAGGTAGTTGGTTATCCGGTAACTCGTGATAAGGAGAGTTCTCATCATTTGTTAATAAATAAGCAGGTTTCAATCTATCTATGGATATGTTGATATCTCTTTCCTTAATTTTTACTGTATAATACTTTTTGTGTCTTTTGACAACTGGAAAGGGTCCATCATAAGCAGGTTCGAGTGGTTTTTTAACCCGATCAATGCGTATGAATACATGGCTAAAATTGTGCAAGTCCTTATGAACAAAAATTTTTTGAGAAGGCTGTCGGCGAGTTTTAAAAGGTTTTAACTCTTCCATTTGCTTCTGCAATTCTTTAGCAAAGGTTTCTGTTTCGATAATAGTTTTCGGTTGCTCAAAAAATTCTCCTGGTAGCCTGAGAGGTTTTCCGTAGACCATTTGAGCAATGGTAAACTTTGTATCACCACGTAAAGCTGATCTCAATCCCAATAGTACTGTAGGTAATGATTCAGTCCACTTAATTGTATTTTGAGCTCTAATTGCAGCTTTTAAAGTGCGATGGATTCGTTCTATCTTCCGATTACACTGTGGATGATAGGCTGTTGTTGGGCTCAATTTAAAACCACAAATAATACTTAAATTGTGGAATAATTCTGATCTAAATTGTTTTCCTCGATCCGTGTGGAATGCCAAAGCGAGAAATCCATTGATCATAAAATGCTCGAGCAACTGTTGGAGCCGTCACATTTTCTAGAGGAACTACTTCTATCCAACATGTGAAGCGGTCAATAAGGGGTTAGGCAGTATAATTTTCCTTCAGACGGTGTTAGTGGACCTATGATGTCAATATGAACGACACTAAATCGTTCATCTGTTTCTTCGAAAGTGGCAAATGGAGAATGCGTATGTCTGCTAATTTTGTTTTTCTGACAATCAATGCAGGATTTTGCCCACTGATTAAAATCTTTCCTAATATTTGTCCAAATAAACCTTGAAGCTATTTGTTTTACTGTATTTTTCACTCCAGGATGAGCTAAATTGTGGATTTTTCTAAAAATTTGTTCTCTAAAAGATTCAGGAATAAATGGTCGGATTTTGGAAGTTGAAATATCACACCAAAGAAGTTTACCTGAATCCAAAGGATATTGTTTGAAATTTAAAGATGGATTTAAACGTAATTTTGTAAGTTCTTCATTATTAATCTGCCCATCAGAAATTTTGTCATAATCTATTGTAGAAATCGATTGTATTCTGGATAATGTGTCTGCAACTGTATTTTCTACTCCACTAATATGTCGAATATCTGTTGAAAATTGTGATATATATTGTAAATGACGCAACTGTCTAGGCGAAGCTTTTTCATTTTTTTGCTGAAAGGCGAATGTTAAATGTTTATGGTCTGTATAAATTATAAATTGTCTTCCTTCTAACATATGTTTAAATTGCTTTACAGAAAGATATATTCCCAGTAATTCTCGATCATAGGTACTATAACTTTTCTGAGCATTACTTAATTTTTTTTTTAAAAAGGCTTATGGTTTCCAGTAGCCTGCTTCAAATTGTTGTAAAACTGCACCAATGGCAAAATCAGAAGCATCACAAAAGAGAGATAATGGAAGATCAGGATTAGGATAGGTCAATAAAGCAGCATTTGCTAGGTCTTCTTTACATTTTTCAAATTTTTCTTTTGTTTCATCTGTCCAGTGAGATTTTCTTTTGTCTTTCTTTTTCGCCCCTTTTAAATACTCATGAAGTGGTGCTTGATTTTCAGCAGCATTTTTATGTATCTTCTATAAAAATTCACCAGACCAAGGAAAGTTCATAATTCGTGGATTGTTTCCGGTAATTTATAATTTGTAATTACTTCTACTTTTTCTTTAAGGGGTTTTGAACCTTCAGGAGTAATCATGTATCCTAAAAATTGTAACTGGTTTACTCCAAAAACTGATTTTGCAATATTTAAACGAAGACCATATCGATCCAATCTTGAAAAAACTAATTTTAGATGTTCTGTGTGCTCATCTTCCATTGTAGAAGCTATTAAAATATCATCTAAATATGGGAAAACGAACTCCAATCCGAAAAATACTTCATTAATGAAACGCTGAAACGTAGATGGAGCATAACGTAATCCAAAATTCATCACATTATATTCAAATAATCCAAACGGCGTTATTATCGCTGTTTTTTGCTAATCTTCTTCTGCAATTGCTATCTGAAAATAGGCCTTAAATAAGTCAATTTTTGAAAATATTTTCTTTCATTTTAATATATGCTGAAAATCTTCTATTCTGGGAATAGGGTAACGGTCGGAAATGTTTCGAGCATTAAGGCGTCTGTAATCCCCGCGGTCTCAAACGGTCTTAAACTTTCATCTTTTTTGTTAACTAAATGAAGTGGACTAGCCCATGGTGATTTGGATGGTCTGATTATATCATTATCCAACATAAACTTGAATTCTTGTTTTGCTAAATTTAATTTTTTTGAGTCAAATGGGCGAGGTTTTGAATAGACAGGAGAACCTTTAGTATCAATATAATGTTTTACATTGTGTTTGGAATTACATATTAAAAGATTTGGCTTCGTTAAATTAGGATATTGTAATAACAGATGTGCATATTGAGAATTTTTGTCAGTTGTACTTATGCTATCAGCACTTGATACACACATAACATCGCTTTTAACAAAAAGGTTAGTAACACCATCTATTAATTTTTTATTATGTATATCAATAAGCAATTTAAATTTATTAAGGAAATCTGCACCTAAAATTGCTTTGTCTACTTTTGCTATTACAAAAGGAAATTGATATTGTCTACGTAAGCCCAAATCTAGTGTTAAAGGTTTGAAACCAAATGTAGGAATTATTGAACCATTTGCTGCATACAATTTGAAAGAGTTACATATTTTATGTTTAGATGAAGTAGGAATAATTGATAAATCAACTCCTCTATCAACAAGAAAGCGTAAATCGGTTGTTTTGTCTTTAACAAATAAACGGTAAACACGGCAATCTTTAAATTCTTCAGCAGCAGAATTTGCCTAGAATTAGCCTAGAATTAGCAGCAGAAAACTACTGCTGATCGGAGTTTTCCAATTTTTTCCAGCTGCACGGACTTTTACATTTATTAGGATAACATTGATTACCAAATTTAAAATGGTAGTAACAATATTTCCCATTTGGATTAAATCGTTTTCTCGATTGACTTCTACTTTTATTTCGTTTAGTACCAGATTTCCGAATTTTACTTCTGGATTGCCTCTCAATTTTTAATGCCGAAATCTGGTTTTCCAATATAGAAATTTTCTCAAGTATTTTACTCATAACAGAAGAATCTGAACTCGCAGAATAAATTTGAAGATCTCATTTCAAAAATTTTATCTGCCATTAGTGATAAATTATCTAAATTTTCACTGCTTACAATTAGAATATTTTTTATTGACTTTGGTAATTTATCAAGAAATAAAGTTTTCAAAACCTTTTCTGGTATGTTATTTCCACTGAGCGATTTCATTTTAAGCAGTAGTTGGCTTGGCTTCATATCACCCAATGAAATTCCCGTAAGCAATTTCTTTAGTGATTTTTCCTCACTCTCTTTAAATGTATTTAAAAATCTTTCTTTAGCAGCGGTATATTTATCATCCCGATTACTTTGGATAATATCCCATATATTTTCAATGTATTTAGGGTCTAACTGAGCCACTAAATCATTGAATTTTGTTTCTGCATTTATAATATTTACAAGGGAAAACTGAGTATCAATTTGGTAAAACCATATTTCAGGATTATCTTCAGAGAATGGAGGAAATTTGATGCTTACCTTGTTTGCTTCAGAAACCTTGTTTGCTTCAAGAATCGAATTTGTTGACGTTTTCGTTGATTCTTGAGTCATTTTTCAATGCGTTAATGTCCAAAGCAGGGTCACCCGAATTTTGTAAGAGAGCCCGGTATTGCGCTTATTTCTATTTATGCATATCAAATAATTAACTGATTAAAATCATTATATTTTACTTAATATCAAAAAACTAATTAAAATAATTTTACTACATTAAATTACTTGTAAAATAATAATAAATAGAACGCCTTCAGCATATCAACAACAAACAACATTTTCATTCTTTTAATAACAACAATATCGTCTGCCTTTTTGTTGCCATAACAAATGAACGGAATTTTTACAAGTTCATGGAGGCTACAGATGTATTGTTCAGTAATAAAACGAGTAAATTTTATAAGATCTGTAAACAATAATGTTTTAATGTTATCTTTAATTTATTTTTCAAAAAAAAAAAAAAACTTAAGTATTAAATGTAAATAATATTTTAATAGATACTAAGATCAAAATAATAAATTAAAATAATAGAGTTAATCAATATATTAATACAATTAAAAATATTTAAATCCCGTGGAAATGAACTTCATAACACTTCCCACAAGTTCTATGAAATATAGTGCTTGATTTGATTTACAGCTTTTATATTTTGATTTTATAGCATGGCAATGGGTAACAGTATAAAAGTTTTATTGTCACAGCTGAAAGCTTGTGCAGTTAGTCCTCCTTGCATTGTAACAATGATACATCTCTGTACACAACTTATCAGATCAACACATCTCTGTACACAACTTATCATTACATTGATTAAAAATTTTTAAATTCACTATTTTTAATATATACAGGGTTATTTCTAAACTCATGGTACAAACTTTAAGGTATTGTGATAGTACACATCAAGACAAACAATATTAAATAGAAAACTGAGGGTCCCAAACGTCTTCCGAAGGTGACAGGGGCCATTAAAAATTATTGTCCAAAAATTCAAATGATTCTAAAAAACAGAAAAAGTGGTCGATTCGTTAGCGGTTTTTACTAAAATTATTCTTTATGTCAATATTGTCTTGAAAATTAATTATAAATATAAATATAAAAAAATGCCGATAGAGAGCGCTATAGACTTTGGAGTAACGAACAACTATTTTTACCGTTATTTCTTGCGTCTCATTAAACTTTTTTAGAAGCTTAGAGATAAACTTAAATTTTGAGTTCAAAATCTAAATCGTTGGGTGTGATTAAGTAGCGCAAATTGAACTGTGGGGGAGGTTCAAATTTCAAATGATTAAAAAAAAACGGAAAAATTGGTCAATTGATTTGCGATTTTCACTAAAATTATTCTTTATGTCAGTATTATGTTGAAAATAAATTATAAAGATAAAATTCGAAAAATGCCGATAGAGGGCGCTTTAGACTTTGGAGTAACGTACAACTATTTTTTACCGTTATTTTTTTGCATCTCATAAAATTTTTTTAGAAGCTTTGACATAAACTTAAATTTTGAGATGAAAATCTGAATCGTTGGGGGTGGTAAAGTAGCGCAATCTTAATGGGTGTGGGGAAATTCAAATTTCAAATGAGTATAAAAAACGGAAAAATTGGTCGATTCGTTTGCGGTTTTCACTAAAACTATTTTTTATGTCAGTATTTCCTTGAAAATAAATTTTAAAGTTAAATTTCAAAAAATTCCGTAGAGGGCGCTTTAAACTTTAGGGTAACCAACAACTATTTTAACCGTTATTTTTTGTATCTAATTAAATTAAGCGGAGATTTTTGAAATTCATGTTTAAAATTTATTTTCAAGAAAATATTGACATAAAGAAAAGTTTTAGCGAAAACCGACCAATTTTTTCAGTTTTTATAATCATTTGAAATTTGAACGTCCCCACCCCCATTGAACACACTTCAGTTTCCAGAGAGAGAGAAAGGTGAAACAACTGCTGTGCTGAACACACAGGTCTGGAATTAACTATACTTCGGTTTTCAGAAACAGTTCCAGTATTGGATATACGTGACAGTGCAAACACACGAATATTCAAATAGTACTTATGTTTAGCAATAGATAATGAGTTTGCGTGAAAAATGAGACTTTTACTTGTATCTCTAAATTGATACAGAAAAATTCCTTATACTATTTTAAATTTTTACTTAATATATATCTATATAAATTGGATCAAGATTTCAAAATTAAATTTCGCAAAAACAAAGATGGATAGAATTATGCAGTTAACGGTTTGTTTATTAGATAATGTGTAAAAATGTAATACAAAAATTTCGACGGTGAATATTTTGAAAAGATTGTGTTTTGATTGCAAAAAAATACTTAACTTGGTATTTTGCTTGTTTTAGATTGCTTTCAAAGAAAGTGTTTTTTGGCGCGCAGTGTCTTTTTCTAGCGATTATTTAAATTTATTTTTTGGAATTTTCAAAATTTAAAAAATTTAATTCCAAAAATCTTTTCAAAAAACTTTGGAACATTGCTTCCACAGGAGCCTCAAATATTGGTTCAAGATTTCACCATCTTACAGTGGCAGCTATTGAGCACGAAAATTTTGTCCATAGATGGACAATATTTTTAACAGCGCAATGCCTAGTAGTGCAGCACTCAGAACGTCTATTTACTTCATTGCAGGTGAAAAACTCAGTTCTTTGGTGCGAACTGGGAAAGCTTCACTTAATCTTCCCTGTAAGGCCTTCACATTGATTTAGTTGAGTAAAGAATTAAAAAGAGATTAATACTCGAGGATTAAAATATGTGGGATTGCATTAGTCTGAGCACCTCTCTGGATATCGAATTTCAAATTTCTAGCATTAACTTCACTCCTTTCACAATTTTAACTTTCAATTTTTTTAAAAATATTTCTATTCAAAGATAAGTATTATACGAAATTCTAAATTTCTAACTTCAGCTGTATTATGGAAATTAAAATTTTCTTATGGTTTTACTTTTAAATCTCGATTTTTAAGGAGAGTTTTATCTGATAACTTACGTTATAATAGCAAGTGTCGTGTAAAATAAATAAAATAATAAATATAATACACGAAAATTTAAAATTTCTACCTCTAACAATTGAATTTTTAAAGAAATTAACAATTTAGGATGTCATATTTTGCCTGTTTAACACTGAAATTTCTAAGATTTGTAAAGCCGCCATTAGTGAGTATTCACATAATAAAAGTCGATATCTATATAACCATGCTACATTTCTGAACATTTATAATCAAAAGTATTACAGTTATCGTTAATTAAACATGTTTCTTTCTTTATAATCATTTGTTTAAACATTTTTTTATTTGATAAAACTTATAGTCGTATTAAAGAAAAAGTTTCTAATCTTCAATATTACAAAAAGTGTTTAAAATGGTTTTAAAACGTGTTCAAATCTTATGACAATTTTCTGTTTAAAATTTTTTTAAACCGTTCATGTCGAGCATAAATTGAATTTGAGCGGCTACAAATAAATTCCTTGCCCCCTTGTTATATCTGTATTTTTTTAAGTAACTAACGCTGTTACCGCTCTCAACAATGAAGTATTTGTGACCTATGTTATTTCGACATTAATATTAAGAAAACTATCAGACGCAAAAATATAACAAATTTTATGGTATTATGAATAAATTTTTTATAAACACGCTAATGCACACAGTTTTTTTAAATCAAATAATCCTTTTAAAGGATGGTTAATGTTAAAAATGTCCAAACTTCTTCCATTAAAATGTTTTTTAGGAGCTGAAACTTAATTATTTTTAGATCATTTTATGCAATATAAGTTCCCGATATGCAGACTGCATTTATTTTTTTTTTCATTTAATTCATTTTTTGAGAATTTATTTTATATTTTAAATTCAAATTTTCAGAATTGAAGGAAATATTTTTTATATATTTTAGAAAAGATTGTCTTTTCAGATTTTCGCCAAATGATCAAAGAAAAATAATTTCATGAAATAACAATAATAATAATAATAATAATAATAATAATAATAACATATACAAGCGACTGTCACAAAAAGAAAAAAAAATATCTTTCAAATATGAATTAAGTAATAATGAGTTAAAAGCGGGTAAATATTGAAAATTACGTCATAAAACTACATTTATATGTGAGTATTAAAATATAAAGGAAATAATCAATTCATTAAATGCGTTTACAGCTGTGAAAAGGAAAAAAGCACGTCATATTTAAAACAGCCAAACAATAACGCGAACCTATTAAGCGATTTACACGAAAAGGGAAAATGTCAATTTATGTCAAGGACTAACTGAAATTGAAGTATGAATAAATTTTCTGCATGTATTCTGAAGTTAGAGCTATTAAAAAATGGCACAAATTGCAGCATAGCAGAACCAATTGTTGAGCGATTTACACCAAAATATAAACAAATATCAATTCATGTCAAGGATTAACTGAATCACAAGCTTGATGAAATTCCTTGCATTAATTCTGGAGACAGATTTATTGCGCAAATCGAACGAAATACCCTTAGCAAAATATGGCATAGGATTTTTTATGGAAACACATGGTTTTATATGGAAAATCATAAAAAAATTATGTCATTATATGTAAACATATTGTATTCATATGGTAAACATTCATCGCTCTATGGTATTGCAGAGCAATGTCTATGGTAAAGTTATAGGATAATGATATGTACCATACCTTTTTATGGTATCCAGAGAAATGTGCATGGCAAAGTTATAGGATAATGATATACACCATACATGATATGGTATTCCATAACCAGGTGTACGGTAAAACTATAGGGAAATGAAATGTACCATACATTCAATGGTGTTCCATAGCTTGGTGTATAGTAAAATAATACATAATTGTTTGCACCATAAATTGTATAGTATTTCAAAACATGGTGTATGGTAAAATCTTAATACCTTTTGAAAGTTTAAAATATATTAGATTTTGTGTAACTATAATATAAAATTACTCGGTTGTGGTCATCTCAAAACTTTCTACTATCTTTATGTATGTCTTATGCACTTCTAAAAAATAGAATCATAGCAACGCCACTGGTTAGATAGAGATAGTTTAAACCAAAATATATTTAGGAACAACTTATGTTAACTTATAACCAGTCTAATGAAAATCCCTTGATCTCAAATTAATATAACATAAAATAACATATTATTTTATTCTTATATAATTCATATATATATGTGTGTGTAAATGCGTTAAAAAAAAATCTTGAGAAAAATAAATTATTCAATAAAAATATATAATTGACATATTTCCTACAAAATTCTAACAGCGATTAAAGGAGTCAGGGACACACATAAAAAATACTGCATTAAAAATTTATCTGTTTTTTTATGCTCATAATGACATTTTTAAAAAATCATATTTAGAAAAGGAAATATTATGTTTTTTTTTTTTCGTTTTCAGCATCTAGCTTTTAAGCATTGATTGTCATGGATAAGACTTCTTGTATGCGTTTTTCTTCATGATGCGTTTTCACAATTTCTCACATTTAATTTAACTCAAGAACCCCGTTAAACATAAATGCTTTAAAATTAGAACATGCCTTTTTTTAATTGCTTTACTTTAATTTTGATTCAGCAAATTTGAAAAAAAAAATATATTTATTTTTGAAAGTATTATTATTTTTTTCAAACTTTTACTTTAAATAATTTTTTTTATTAATATTTTTAAAAAGGCTGAATCAAAATTAAAATGTAGGTGTTTCTGTTGATTTAATTGCTAAAAAACTAAAATTCTACAATTATTACATTGAGTTACAATAATTTTTAATTTCACTCCACTTTTTTTTTTAAAAAAATTTAATTAAAAAAAGTATAGAGAAGTATTATCATGTGATTTTGTTTTAAAATGGTATGTTTAATATGAGAAAAAATTGCGAAATTTTAATTCAATAAAAGATTTTTTTAATGTGTCCCGGACCCCCTCAAAATAAACAAATTGTCAAAAATAGCTTATAATTATTTAAACAAAATCTTTTTGAATTTATTTTAAAAAGGACCTACAAATATTTGAATCACCAAAATAATTTTTGAAATATCTTTTAAAAATATTAACAACAAAATATTAATACATATATATTAATATAAATAAAATTAGCCTATAATTATTTAAAGAAAATCTTTTTGAATTTATTTTAAAACGGACCTACAAATTTTTTAATCACCAAAAGAATTGTTGAAATATCTTTTAAAAATATTAACAACAAAATATTAATACATATATATTAATATAATATAATATATTAATTAAATATTAATAAACATAATAGTACCCCCCCCCCCCAAAAAAAAACGATTCATAATTAATTCACGTTATTTTATAATTTTTAAGTCATTTTTGGAACAACAAGGATTTTTATTTTATTTAAAAGTTAAAATATTAAAAATATTAAAAATTATTTTACGATCTATAAAAATATCAAAAAACCTACCAGCATTTTTATCGACTTCAAATTATGATAATATATGAAATAATAGTGTTTTTATTTTGTTCTTATGGTATTTCATATATGTGAGCAGAGACTATGTGTTATAAATAAAAAATCCTATGGGAGAAATAAAATGATTTAACAAAAATGTATATTTGATGACATATTTCCTATAAAATTCTAACAGCGATTAAAGAAGTTTTGTTATTACAAACTTTAAAATTACAAACACATTCTTAAAAAAAACTGCATTAAAAATGTCTTTATTTTTTCTTATGCTTATAATGACGTTTAAATCATGTTTTCTATTATAATTCGAAGAGACAATAGTCAGACAATAGTAATATTTTTTAGTTTTGGTTTTTATATTCATTTATATTCATTTTATATGCAACAACAAATTTTTTATTTTATTTTATTTAAACTTTAGTAATTATTGAAAAGATTAAAAATCATTTTACAATGTATAAAAATATTGAAAAATCTATTAATCTTTTTGGTATTAAAATTTAAAAGAAAGATTCAAAATTTCCCTAAAGATTATCTAAAAAATAGTAATATATATATTTTTTTTACTTTAAAATAAAAAAAATGCTCTTAAGTAAGGAATTATTATAATACATTAATATAATCATTAAACATATATTATATACTAAGTTATCAAATGATTTCTTATTCTTATTAAATATTATTTCTTATCGACTTTCTATTTTTTTAATTAATTTTAATAAACAGAAAATAGTTTTTCCTTTAATTAATTGGATTTTATAACTAAATAATATTTGCTAAGATATTTACTCCAATTATAAAAGGTAAGATATTACATTAAAATAATAAATTAACTTATAAATACATGTCTATAAAACAATTTATATTTAAAAAAAACCCTTTAAAACTACCTTCTTTTGTCAACCATTAATTTAGAACGACAAATAATGATGATTTACCGAAACGCTTTATTCATATAACGTTTTATAAGCACAGCTTATCATCCCAGCATGGCCGAATGGTTAGGACGATCGTCTCCCATTCCTACCGTCCGTGGTTCAAAACCCACAGCTTCCTAAGGCCAAAGTACATTGGTAAGCTTAGTTCTCCGTATTCCTAAAAGATGGCGCACACCAAAGTTGATATCGTTAATATATTTTTTAATATATAGTATCATAAAGAATTACCATACACTCAACGTTTATATGGATTTTCATAAGAATTACCATACACTTAACGATTATATGGTTTTCCATAGAATCACTTTTACCATAGGCAAAAATCCATATGATTGCACTTATGGTTTTTTTTTAATGGTAATTCTATGCTTTTTTTTGCTAAGGGGACAGCATAGTAGCGCCACCTTTTGCACTATATACACCAAAAAATAATAAGTACCAATTTATATTACGGACTACAAGAATAGATTTTTTTATGAAATTCCATGCATAAGTTCTTGAGACAAAGCGCCCACAAAATTTATGTCACATACATACGTAAAAATAGATTGATAGACATAGTCACAGATTCGCAGGCAGACAATTTCTAAAAACATGTTTTTGAATTTTCAGACCCTTAAAAGTGTAAATCTGTCAAATCCGGAATTTAGAAAGTTTCACGAATCCAGTAATTAATTCCTTTAAAGACAGAATAAAGTAAAAAATAAACAAAAAAACCGTGATGAAGAACTTTTGTACTTAGTATTTAGTCTGCGTAAATTCATCAATAAGTGTTGTGGCGCAGGCACGCGGCATCAATTTAACTAATGGTTGAAGTTGATCTGTGGTGAGTGCTATTATACTTTCCGTAGAATTTTCACACTTTTTTTCAAAATTTCGCCAAATTTCAATATTTATAATTTCCCATACGTTTTGTCAAGTTTGATACTATGATTTTTTTTATTGGATTCTTATCATTTTGCGGCCAATTTCAAGTCCATTTTTTTTTTCAAAAGACACTGTTTGAAAAGTTTGTATCTATACTTTAAAACGTTATCATGCTGAAACAAATAGTTATGACAACAATTATTCTCCCAAGAATGCAGCAAATGAACTTGTAAAATATTTTTGTACATTTCAACATTCATCTTGCCATGGATTTCAGTTTACGGAACGATTCCTTTTTTAGATAGTGCTCTTCACATCATAACGTGTTCTCCGCCATACTTTATAGCAGCGGTTCCCAAACTTTTGGGCTCGCGGAGCCCTTTTGGCGAAGAATTTCAAAGGCGGAGCCCCTGAACCTAACAATGCTTTGTTGTTTACAAATTAATGTTATTTTTTATGCCTATGTAGCAGAGAAAAATCAGAGCCAGTAATTTCCACCATTGGACCAAGATAGCTGATTGAAGGCATATGCAGTTCGGAATGCATATGCATATGCAAGTTTGGCCCTTTCCAGATACAGAAATTCTGAATTCCTACTAGATAATTTTAAAATCAATTATATAATTCTTTAGCAGTTTTATTTAATGTTTCTATTATTGGATACAATAAAATAAAAATAAGGATTAAATCCCTCTTTTTTGTATTAAAATATCTACTTTGTATAATCGAGATATTTCCATCAAGTACATCAAAAATTATATTAAAAAATTTGTGATTTCTGAAAGCTTTTTTTAACGAGGAAAACAAACCCAAACGAAGTTCAAGCAATACTGTTAAGGGATTAATGACATTCATTTTTAAAATAAAAAATATTCTTTTTGGGATTTCCAATATGAACTCGGAATTAATTATCAAAATTGTATGTTTGGATTATGCATTACAATAGGGTTTACGTAAGTAAAACTAGTATTATTTATGGCGAAAACCCCACACACACTGAAAAGAAGATGAATTATACAGTTTTCGTTTGCAGAGAGATCTTCTGTATAAATTCCAATTGATAAATAAAATTCCGCTGATAAATAAAATTCAAAGATATAAAAAAAAAAGAAATCTATGCACACAAATGAATCTAGTGAGAGATTTTAAATGATACAAGATCTTTTAAGAAAACATATTTTAAGCGACAGACATTGTTTTAAAAATTAAATACAATTTTGAAAACTAGAATAGAAGATTTAAATAAGTAAATTTTAATAAAAATAAAATAAACTGTTTAAGTAATTTAAAATTCCGATTTTTTTTTTATATCTGATGCAATGTTGGACAATTGTAAAGTCTGGTTCTGCATTTAACCGGTTTCTGTATTTTTTTATACTTGTGTAAGTGAAGAATCCAGCTTTACACAGATATGTCATTGAAAATGGGAGTAAAGAACGTTAGAACCTTGTTATTAATCAAAAAAGAATTAGGTATAAACATATGAATAGACGCAGTTCCGAAGAACAAAACTGTTCTCCCTTTTGTTCGGCAAACAAAGTTAACAGAGATGGCAGGAGTTTTCTGTTTCGAATCAAATTATGCATTCGATTCAGTATACAACAGGGGTGCAGAATGTGTCCGATCCAGAAATCTAGGATCGAGGGAAATTTTACAGAAAGATATGTTATTGATTTTATTTTAACAATGAATTACATAATTCCCTAAAATAATAATAAAAATATCACTACAAGTAAAAAGATCTGTATGACGACTTTCACAAAATCGCTCTCAGAATAATACGTACCGTATATACTCGTGCCTAAATTGAGATATTTTGGAAAAAGAAATATGCCCATTTTAATACAGAATATATGTAAGCCTATAACATAACGTAAAATTTGGTGAAATTTTCATATGGATTGGGGAAAATGCTGAGAATAAAAACATTTTCTGCATCCCTGGAATATAATTTCTTGTAGATTATTTTAAATCGAATTTTAAAACACATTGAAACCAAAAATATTATACAAAACAAATAGGTGCATGTTTTATGCAAATGTTTAAACAGCTTCGAATAGTATTATTGTATTTTTTTACCTAGTTATGTATGTATTTATTTTACATACACACATACATACAAAAATTCCTATTTATTTTTGAAAATCTTTCACTTGCAATATACTAATTTCTTTCATGTTTTGTTTATTATCCTGGAACGCTGCGGAGCCCCTCGAAAGTTCAGGCGGAGCCCCAAGGGCTCCGCGGAGCACACTTTGGGAACCTCTGCTTTATAGGAATAACACGTTGAATCATATCTTTTGTTTTTAGGCCGTCGGATGCAGTGTCTGTCATCGCTTCCAAAAAATAAAAAGTTTCAACATCAGTTCATTGGAAGATAGTACTTTCTTCAAATTTTTACTTGAAAAGTATTTGTATTTTTTGGTAAACGAAAGTAATATCCGTTGATTTTTTTATAATTTTATTTATGATTTTTTTTAACACCGACCGACACTTCCGTAAAGCCCAACATCATATAGGCGACTTGACACGGTAGATCGAAGCAATTCAGAAATATCTTTATCCCGGAAAACACAAGATATTGCGATGTAGATTTTTTATGTGGATCATCAACTTTTTTTACTCCTGATAATTATGTCCACATTAATAATCTTTTTTCGCCTTTTCCTTCTCATCTCTTGAAGGTCATGGCCATCTATACAGTTTTTTTTTATATCGTTCACAACAGACTTTTCGATCGGTAAATTTGACGCAATCTCACGCGAGCATTGATTACTTAGGGATAAACCAATCACTCATTTACGAACATTGATTGTTGAACTTATCATTTTTATAATTCAACGAATCTATTCACGTTGTTGTATCCTCAATCATGGCGTAAAAACACTTTACCAGTAGAAAAATACAAATGAATGACGGACGATCGCAAAGTTTTGCCCACGCGAATTTAGAATTCATCCCATTGCCTCATTTGTCTGTATTATCTACTCAAAATGATCACGGTTTTTAGGTCCTTTACATATTCATAAATTCTGGAGCAATTGCGCTTTTTCTACACTGAAACCTTCAGAAACACAAATGAAAGAAACTAAAGTTATGAAACTTTTCACCGCCCCACTATATATATATATATATATATGTACATATATATATATATATATATATATATATATATATATATATATAAATAAATATATATATATATATATAAATATATATATATATATATATATATATATATATATATATACAAGGTGTTTCGCTACCAGACCGACAAACTTTGAGGGGTGTTAGTAGACATGTAGACAAACATTATTAAATAGGAAACCATGGGGCGCAAACGTCTTGTGTAGGATCTAGGGGCCATTAAATTTTAAGGTCCAAAACTTCAAACAATGATAAAAAAAGGAAAAAAAAGGTGAATTCGTTTGCGGTTTTCGCTAAAATCATTCTTCATATCAAGAATTTTTTCTAAAAAAATTTTAAAGGTTACGTTCAGAAATTGACGATAGAGGGCGCTTTAGACTTTAGAGTAACAAACAACTATTTTTTACCGTTATTTTGTGTATGGGGTTAAAAGTATTCTAAAGTTTAGACTTAAACTTAAATTCTAAGCTCAAAATTGGAAAAACTGGGATCGGGTAAGTAGCAAAAATCGAGCTGTGAACAGAGGGGGGGGGGGGGTTAAACGCTCATAAACATCGGGCAAACTAACCGATTTTGTTGCGGTTTGCTTGTAGGTCATTCCCTCGTTAAGCATTTCATTAAAAATGACGTACAACTTGGTGTCCACATTTTTTGAAAGAGGGCGCTTCCAACACATCTAAGACATTTCAATTGCATTATTCCTAGGTGTTTTTCTTCTAGATTAACATACTTCAAGGAAATGTTATGGATGCATTGACGAGTCGGAATCACATAGTGATTTAACGTATCCAATTTAACGCATCCAATGCATTTTGCCCAACCATTCCTCAATGATACCGTAAAAGATGGGCAAATGAAATTCAAATTCAAGGCGCAATCCAAAGATTTGCTGAACAGAAAAAAACCGCTAAATTTGCTGAAAAAACTGCTTTCAGCAATATTGCCAGCAGTTTTTGCCTAAAAAATTGCAGTAAAATTAAATGTCATTTTTTTCATCTAATTTTACTGCATTTTTTGTGGCTAAAACTGCTGACATCTTTGCTGAAAGCAGTTTTTCCCGCAAATTTAACTGTTTTTTCTTCTTTTTTTATAGTATGCTAACGATAAGTCCAAGTTAATAAATATTGCGGGTGAGTCATAAATAGCGAAACAATAGGCTATCTCCTTAAATATTGCCTCTAGGCCCATACTTCCAATTGCAGAAATTCATAAAAAAATGTGAAATTTTTGATAAGTTGAAACTCCATGTGGGGACTATTTTAAAAAATACAAAAATTAAGTTTTTATACGTCCCCCGTAGAGCAAAATTCCGAATTAGGAAATTATTCCTCATCCATTCTTAAAGTGAACAAAAAAAAAAAAAATCATCTCCGTATCTGAAAATCTGGCAAAGATATTAAAATATGCTATATATTTATAGTATGCTAACGATAAGTCCAAGTTAATAAATATACCGGGTGAGTCATAAATAGCGAAACAATAGACTATCTCCTTAAATATTGCCTCTAGACCCATACTTCCAATTGCAAAAATTCATAAAAAAGGGGAAATTTCTGTTAAGTTGAAACTCCATGGAGGGTCTATTTAAAAAAAAAAAAAAAAAAAAAAAAAAAAAAAAAAAAAATCAGTTTTTATACGTCCCCCGTAGAGCGAAATTCCCAATTAGGAAATTATTCCTTATCCATTCCTAAATTGAAAAAAAAAATCATCTCCGTATTTGAAAATCTGACAAAGATATAAAAATCCAAAATTCTCCAAAATTCGTGACTTACACCACTTTACCATGTCTGTAAACGAAGAACTTTTGACTTGTTATTAAAGCAAATGAGGGATCGTCCACAAATTATCCGTATTAAATGTCGATTCAAGACCGTGCTTCTTATTTGGACATAATAAAGCAGCGTATTTATTTAAATCAAAACTTGTTTTCAAATATGTTGGTCGTTAGCACTACAAGTCTGAATGGATCGAAATACCGAGGTCCAACCCCAATCAGACCCATAGAAAAAAAATTCTGCCCGGCATGGAAAAAATGTTAAAATCTTAATCCGGACAGCCGTAAATTTCTACAATTTTTTTTTTTTTTTTTTTTTTTTTTTTTTTTTTTTTTTTTTTTACTTCAGTGTACTCAAAAATTGTTTCGCGGGGAGGAGCTCTCGCCAAAAATACTTATTATAGCTTATCGTTTTTTATATTTATACTTTTTATTATTAAAGAAGTGCCAAAGGCTGTGATATATTTATTTTATCAATGAATCTCTGTTTATATCTAAATGTTTCACTTATATTTTAATATTATTAAATATCCATATCCCGTGCGTTGAAGACTTTGAAAAATGTTATGAGTTGATGTAATGACTTACAGTAAATACTTTTAAGGCGAAATCACATAGGAAAGAAAAAAATATGTAATAGACAAATGACCTTTCTAAGAGGGTTAAATCTATTTTATTTTTTCTCAGGTATTATTGTATTTATTTTGCATGGATCAACATATTTTTTGTTTATGACAGAATTCCGTCATCGGCAGATTTTCTTTTCTGGTTTTATTGTGTTTAATTTTTTTGCATTTAAATACACTATTCTTAAAAGAAATTAATTTTTAAGTTTTTTTTTAAATAAAAGTTATTTAAAATCTATTCGTAAAAATATATTACTATTTTCGTAAAAATTTTCATTGAGCCAAATTATACTTATTTCAAGCACGATCAGGTCTGTCAGAGACAGTGATTTTAATGCGGATTGCTCGAGGCCGGGATTGAAAATTTCGACCAGTGCAGACCTTATTAAGTTAATAATTAAGTTAATAATTGATTAAGTTAATAATTGTTAAAGAAAAAAGTACAAACTTGAAACATTTCATTTTTTAATTATTTTACAATAGGTTTGTTTCGGTCAAAATTGAAAAATTATTTACTTTATAAAATAAACTTTTTTTTAAAAGTTACATTATTTTTTCAATAAATATTTTTAATAAAATTTATTTAAACAAAATTAAAATCAGATTTTTATCTAATTAAATGGAAAGAAATCCAATAAAATATGTTTGGAGTTATAACGATTTTTAATTATCTTATTTAAACCATTACTAATCATATGAAATTTTTATATGTTTTATGAAAAATTTTAAGATGCGATTTTCTTAGAAACTTATATGGATAACCATCACAAAAAAGAAAAAAAGGCAAAATTCTAATTCAAAAAATAGATTTTTTCCGCGTTTCCTAGAATTGTTAAAGTAACATTGTCTTATGAATTGCGCGCATTTCAATTTCTGTCTAGTCAAATGGCTTTAATTAAAAAAAAAAAAAAATTATTCAAATGTCTATAACACTGCGAGTTCTGAAGATATGAAGATGCAACATTTTGTGTACTATTCAGGATTGGATAAGGAAAGTTTACCTAATTCGAATTTTTATCCAACAAGGGCCGTATAAAATGTTAATTTTCGCATTTTTTCACATAGACCCTCGCCCCCTTGGAGTTGCAACTTATCTTATCAAAAAGTTTACCTTTTGTGCAGTTGGAAGTATGGGTCTAGGGGTAATATTTAAGGAGACAGTCTATTGTTTCGGTATTTATGACTCACGCTGTATAAGCCGAGATAAATAATAAAATGATTGTTTTATAGATATTTTCATGCTTGAACTTGCAAAATACCCATTCATTGACCGACACATAACAGTATGGATTCTGCTTATTGCTCTATATATTAAATATAAAACTTCCACAAGTAGAAAATATTAAACAAAATAAACATTTAATATTTAATTGTTTGGTGATCTTGATTTAAAACTCATTAAGGAATCCTAAATCTTGAAGCATGCAAGGCAGCAGTAACAGTGAACATTATTGACGAAAAGTGTTGGGAAAAAATTGTGTGCTTTCATAACTTGCAAAACATTTGCTAGTTATTATACGTTTAATTTGGACGACATTAAATGTTTCTAAAAACTTGTTCAACCAAAACTGTCCCTTAGAGTAATTTAGGATAACATTAAAAAAAAAATGGAAATATATTTTGATTTTTTTCAGTATTTCTGAGTTGATTTTAATACTGAGTTTTGAAATAATGTTACATTACAAAAATACAACATTTTATATACCTAACATAACAATAAAAAATCATTTAAATGCCTGTTTCTCATGTAATTTGCTTTATACTTATTTATCTACTACGAATTCATCACTCATAATTTGTAACATAAAAAAATACTAAAAGGCTTTGAATAGCTTTGTATTAAAGCACATCATGACATAACGAATTCCTCTTCTTTTACAGTCATTTACTCTAACGTTTCATCGATTTTTATATTACCCTAATTTATTTCCGTGTTATATTCGATTTTTATATTACTCGCAAGATAGGGATTTGAAAGAGTACTTAAATAAAGTATACATATAAAATTACGAAAACATTTTTCTATGGTTCATTGAAAAACAAGTTTAAAATATCTAGAATAAGTAAGGGAGACAAATATATTTAAAAATATGGTGGTTAAAATAAAGCTAGATATATAATTTTAGAAAATATCTTAGAAAATTTCACATTCTTTGGCTTAGATACTAGAATAACTATGAAAAATGCCAGATTTGACATCATAGAGTTAGTTTTCTGGCAAGGAATTCCCATGTATAGTCAAGAGTTCTATTTCCATTCTTAGCCACATTTTTCAATCTGTTTACATTTTTACAGTAACATAATCAATATTTTTTTTCACGAAATATAAACCAAAATTCGCCTTTTCATCAAAAATTTAATCAATACACTATTGTGGAGAAATATTCAGAGAACTAAAATCATTTTAAAAGTCTAATAAATATTTTTCTAAATAAATATTCTTCTAAATAAATATTTCTTTGAAATTAAATACAGAATGCTTATAATGTAATTACCTCTGATTTGAGTTTCATGAAGCTTGAAAGAATAAATCAAACGAGTTCAACTTGTTGGGAGGCCTATCATATGGCTTGAGCTCAACAAACCCCACATAACATTTATTTTAAAAAATAAAATTACCCAATTTGTTCTGGGGAAACCTAAAATGAATACAACATTAAAGTATATACATTTTAATGAAATCTCTCTCCTATAATCTCCATTTCCCTTTATTTTTATTTATTTATTTATTTATTTATTCCCTTAAGATGAATAACTCAGTTGAGAAAGAGTCAAATTTGACTAAGATCTCTATTTTAAGGAGGGAACAGGCAATAACATTTAGATTTGTTTGTTTTGCAATTGTTAGTGAAACATTAAGTTTGAAAATGAATTTAAACAAACACAACAATAATCCTAAATAAGCATAATGTGAGACATTGATAGAGAGAGTTCGCTGGGCACGGAAGACAACCATGCTTGATCAAGATTCAAGATTCAGCTAGGTGAGGTAGCCTATTCATGAACAACAGCTTTATTAGTCCCACCCAATGAAGCAAATCAAACATTTCTCATCTTACAAATAGACAAAGTTTTGCAAGGTTTATTGTACAGATTAATTATAGTTATTATCTTCATAAGAGATGCGTCTGTGGAAGTTGTAATGAAAATAATGCATATTATTGATTCTAAAGGAACATTTAATCATTTGACAGCAAGATATTTTAAAATATATATTGATTGTGTTCAAGCGGTGTAACACAATTTATAATTTTTTGGAATAGGTTTGGCTTTTTTAAGACTAAGGAGAACCATAATGATAATAATGTTAACCGTGCTTTTCTAAGGTGAAGGTGTGAGGTTAATGTAAATTTACACTTTTGGCCTTTAAAATTGCTACACCAGGAAGAAATGCAGATAATAAAATGATATTTATTGGAAAAATATATTATGATAAAAATTAAGAGTGATTAAATTTTCAAGAAATTTGGGTGTATAGATCCTGAGAAATCAGCACCCAGAACAACTACCTCGGGCATTAATAAAAGTACTTGTACGCCTGGGCATTGAGACAAACAGAGATTGGATGACATGTACAGGTACTGATGCCCAAGCAGCTTCAACACAATGCCACATTTTATCAACCGTAGTGACTGGCGTATGGTTATGAGCCAGTCGCTCGGCGACCATTGATCAGACTTTTACTGTTGACGAGAGATCTGGGGATACGTTCTGGCCAGGGCAACAGCTGAACATTTCCGTATCAAGGAAGATATATACAATTCCGGAAACATGCGTTCGGGCATTATCCTACTGAAATTTAGAGTTTCGCCGATCTCGAATAAAGGGTAGAGCCACGGGTCGTTAAATATCAGAAATGTAACGTGCACTGTCCAAGGCGCCGTCAATGCGAACAAGCAATGACAGAGACGAGTATCCAATGGCACCCCATACCATCACGCCAGGTGATGGGCCAGTATGACTATGACGAATGCACGCTGCCAATGTCCGTTTACCACGATGCCGCCAAACATGAATGCGACCATCATGATGCTGCAAATAGAGCCTGGATTCATGTGAAAAAATGACTCCTCGCCATTCGTGCATCCAGTTTTGTCCTTGATTACACCATTGAAGACACTCCTGTCTATGACGCAGCGTCAAAGGAAGTCGCAGCCATGGTCTCCCAGCTGAGAGACCATGCTACTCATCAAACTGTAATCAAACTGTTCGTGCAGACACTTTTTGTCTTGCAAATGACCCCATTTCTTGACTCAGAGGTCGTGACGTAGTTGCACGATCCATTACGGCAATACGGATAACATGCCTATCTTCTTGGCTGCTATTGATAGGGGGCTGTTGAGATCCCATACAGCGTTCCGTCTTACCGTCCTGAATTCATCGAATCCATATTTTAGGAACAGTCATTGGATCTCTACCAACGCGAGCAGCAATACTGCGATACGATAAACCGCAATTTTGGTAAGCTACAATTTGACCTTTATCAAGGTCAGAAACATACTGGTACGCATTTCTCCTTCTTACACGAGGTATCACAAAGTTTGTTTCACCAGGAAACAATGCTCAAATGCAATGTCTGTATGAGAAACCGGCTGAACAATTTCCTCATTTAAACACATTATAGGTGTCGCTACCGGCACCTGCTTTGTCAGAAGGCGCTGAAAAGCTAATCACTTGCATATCAGAGCATCTTCTTCCTGTCGTTTAAATTTCACGTCTGTAGCATGTCGCCTTCATGGTGTAGCAATTTCAATTACAAGTAGTGTAGAATATAATGCAAAGTGATTTCTAAATCGCCACAGGTACAATTCGGCGAAAAAACCTTATTAAATTTGTTCGGAAATGGTCCGTGGTTTGTCGCGAATAGATAGATATTTCTGTGGTATAGCATTAGGTATGTTCTGGGAGGAGACAGTATGTATAGCGCCCTCTTTCGGCTTAATCCCATTTCTCTTGTTAGTATTGAAGTAGAAATATATATAGTACTTTTTTAGCACTTTCCAACAAAGTTGAAAAGTGCTTATGCATTCGGTTTGTCTGTCCGTCTGTCCGTCTGTCCGTCTGTCCGTCTGGCCGGATGGCCGTCTGTCCGTCTGTCCGTCTGTCCGTCTGTCCGCGCTCTAACTCCCGTAAATATACTCGGATTGCTATGAAATTTTTATACGTTATTGATGTTTACCCTAGCACGAACCCTATTGAAAGTGAAGTATCTACCATGATTAGTTTATCTACAGGGCGAATCAAAAGTTTCCCATTACATTACGGCCTATGGGGAAAAATCGTTAATATACTCGGATCGCCATGAAATTTTAGGACATTATTGAGGTTTACCCTAGCACGAACCCTATTGAAAATGAAGTATCTACCATGATTAGTTCATCTACAGAGAGAATCTAAAGTTTCCCATTACATTACGGCCTGAGGGGAAAAATCGTTAATATGCTCCGATTGCCATGAAATTTAAGGACGTTATTGACATTTACCCTAGCACAAGTCCTATCGAAAATGAAGTTTCTACCATGATTAGTTTATCTACAGGGCGAATCAAAAGTTTCCCATTACATTACGACCTATGGGGAAAAATCGTTAATATACTCGGATTGCCATGAAATTTTAGGACGTTATTGACGTTTACCCTAGCACATGTCCTATCGAAAATGAAGTTTCTACCATGATTAGTTTATCTACGGGGCGAATCAAAAGTTTCCCATTGCATATTTTAAATATATTAAGCTTTTTCATGTATAATAAAATTGATATATGTCTCTGAAGCTTAATATAAATTATACGCTACTGTCTTGCATAATATGAAGTACATAGCATTTACAGGGCCATACAAAAGATTTCAAATAGTATATTTTTTTCGAAGTACCGTATATGTGTCCGATGATGGTTGATGGAGGGATGAAATGCATTTTAATTATGATATGCGCGTTTATTTTTCACTAAATATATGCACATTATATGGTGTGTATAAATGTTATAGATGATATACAGGGCTACCCGTAAAGACCTCACCAACGTTACTGAATATGAGCGTAAATTATTTAAACGTGGTTCTTAAATAAGCTATGCATTTTTACGCTGAGCTTCATTCAATTTACTGAGAAATGTTTGCAGAATATAGATAAAAGGATATACAGGGCCACGCAAATAATTCGGTACATGGACGCGTATGAATGATGATTTATGAGAATGTGATTTCAGTTGTTTTAAAAGTGTTTTAGTTTACAATAAATTTTAGCCTAATGCTGACGTGTAATAAAGGTACAATGTAAACTACAGGGCTGAACAAAAGTATTCAAGTATGTTTCCATCTAATAGTATGAATTGCTGAAAAAGAAATCTCAAGCTACTGGGTATTTTCTTGCTAAGCTAAATTTTCCCATTATATGAACTGACATATGAAATACAGGGCTGTTCTAATGTACTGGAATACATATTTGGGTATATTTGCCTATACACTATTATTTCCCTAAATAACAAAATTTTGTTAAAGATTTCATTAAGTGTTGGAAAGTGCTTCATAATCTATGCTTAAAGCATGATTTTTCATACTTGTTTAAGATATGAAGCTGGATATGGAAAAAACGTAACGCCTATAGCTTGAAATGTGGAATCAAAAGCTGCCTCATTAGCTAGTTTGTCAGCAATCTCATGTGTCCACGATCCCATTGAAAATAAAAAATCTTGAAGGAATGCACCAAAGCTTGTATTATATTTCTTTATGTAAATATGAGTTCCATTATGCTTTATTGAATAATAATCCATAGAAAGTACATTTAATTTTACTCGAAAAAATTTCAAGTTAACTTTTCAAATTTCATCGCAGAGTAGGGGAAATTTTGTAAACGGATAAAATCAAGAGTCCGCCTTATCGCGGCAAATACACCTATTTGGAAAATGATGTTTTAACAACTGCCCTACAAACATTCCCAATCAGGAAATGCTCCATTTTTTTAACATTTACGATTGGATGTACTTCAACTGAGATATGGCATAATTTACAAGCATATCTGAATGCGCATTAACACCAATAACACCAAATATAATGCGAAAAAATCCCTGTCGGCTGGGCCTATAGGTGGAGGTTGATTTCGAAGAGTGCAAATTTAAAAAATATATATATGTATGATTAGAGATAAACCCAATTTAATAACTTCATTTGGCCGTTTATGAAAAATTTTTAATTTCATTTTTCTGAAAAAACTGGTTTTATCAGAATCATCTTAAGAAAATTCCAGCTCAAATGCCCATTTTGACAACATATTTTGAAATAAATTCTGAATTTATTAAAAAATCGACCAAAACAGCACATTATACAGTTCCTAAATAACAAGAAACTGTCAGTTCTAATGTATTTGAGAAAAAAATTTAATTTAAAAATGAGTCATAAAATAACCGATTTGTTGTTTGAATACATCCTTAATTCTTTAATCATGATTGCTTCGGAAAATTTTGTGCGCAATACTCACTTTGACAGCATTTTTAAAAATATATTCTATCTTTCTCAAAAAACTGGCCAATGCCTAATCCGATTAAGCAAGGATCTGTTATGTCAGCTACATATGCCGTATGGTAATATTTCGTTTCTCCAAAGTTGATGGTTAAATTTGCCTTTCCATATATGCCTATCTTGTCGCCTGTCACAGTTTGCAGGGTAACGCATGGTGGAGTCCAGATGAGTTTACATTTAAATTTTCGAGCGAAATCTTCTCTTATTATTGTAACATTGGCTCCTGTATCGACAATCATATGGCACTGAATTCCGTTAATAAAGCCTATCACATATATTTCATTATCACCGCCACACATTTTTGATATCTGGAGGATCTTCAGGTGGGGCTTTTCATTCTCTGGCAACCTCCGCTTACCCGAGATGGCCAAAATTTAGTTTCCCTGCTGACTGTTTGAATTTATCTCACGTTCGTGGATTTTGGGGCAATTTCTTCGGAGATGTCCTGTGTCACCGCATCTCCAGCACGTGGGATTCTGTCTTCTTGAACTTGTTCTTCCATATTTTAAAGCTTCCAGCTCTTGATTTATTTTCCTAATTTCTTTCAAGACGTCGCGTCGCTCTCAGTGTCTGAGCTTTTGTTCACCGTTGCCCCTCGGACTGAATGACGATCTCTTCGGCAGGCTTGTGTAGCTGCTTCCAACTTTAAGGCATATAGTAATGCAGCCTTTAAATCCAAACATCTGCCATTCGTACCGCTCTCTGCACTTCTGGATCTTTTATTCCGTCTACAAAGTACTGCAGTAAGAGCATTTCCCGTACATTTGTTGGGCAGTCGATGAAGGATAAATTTGCCAGCCGTTCTATTTCTGAGGCAAACTCTTGAAGGGTTTCACTCGATTTTTGATGGCGGCTCTTCATTTGTATTCTCGTATAATCTTTGAAGAATTTTTCTCCGAATCTCATTTCAAGTGCACAACTTAAAGTCTCAAAATTGAGTTGCGTCATATCGGGCAATGTTTGCAGCACGTCGGCGGCTTCTCCTCTTAAAGATGCTGCCAGTTGACAAGATTTCACCTCGTCACTCCATTTGTTCGCTTCGGCTACAATGGTGAATTGGGTCTTGTAGACTTGCAAGGAACTCTTTTCGTCGTATGTCGACAGCTTGATGTGCACGGGAGAAGCAGACAGATTCCTAAATTCTTCAAAATTACCACTGGACGCTGAAAGCTTCTTCTCAAGATCTTGTACTTTTTTATTTAGCTTTTCATCTACTTCAACTATTTTCTCTTCAATATTACTAACTTCATACTGAATTTTCTCTTCTACTTTACTAATTTCGTTCTCTATTTTCTCTTCTACCGAATCTATTCCTCTATCTACCGACGAGAACTTTTCTTCTAAAGTTTTCTTCATTTCTTCTTGCCTTTTATTAACTTCTTTCTTCAATTCTTCAGTCAACTCTTTCATTCTTTCTTCGTTTTTATTTATTTTATCCGCCAACTCTTCTTGGCCTTGATTCATTTTATCCGCCAACTCTTCTTGGCCTTTATTCATTTTTTCAGCCAACTCTTCTTGGCCTTTATCAATTTTATTTGTCAACTGTTCCATTCTTTCTTCGTTTTTATTCATTTTATCCGCCAACTCTTCTTGGCCTTTATTCATTTTTTTCCGCCAACTCTTCTGGGCCTTTCGTCAATTCTGCCTTTATTCCATTAATAGCTTCTAACAGTTCTTTCATTTGTCCGTCCATTGTTCTTGTTTTCGCCATAAGATCCCGACTCCTGTCACCAAGATGTAGCAGCGTATATAGGGTTCTTTCGATCTTATGGTGAGAAAACGTCAAACTCTTTTCTCTTAGAAAAGAAGAAAATAATTTATTTACAGGTCTTCAGAACAACAGAGTCTTCGAAACTCACAAATATTACTAGATATTCCAAAATAACTGTTCAAATCTATCGAACAAGTACAAATATAGGTCTCAGAGACTCTTTATACAATGTCTCAACACTATATCACATTCAAAACAACGTAGATAAAACTCAATGCATCAAGCAAACTTGCTTAGACAATCTCTAGTAGCTCACTCAATGCCTGACTGGTAAATAATAACAACAGCTCGCATTGGCTCTCCTATATATAGTCTCGCCGCATGCGGTGGAAATTTCTACAACCTTCTAGAAAAATCCGGAAAACCACGGAACAACATTCAATGTATCAGTAGACAGAGGGGGGGTTACCATAGAGAGGGACGGATTACCATCGCCAACAATCGCCAAATTTGTCGCCAATTTGGCGATATATCGCCAAATTTGGCGACCAAAATTAGTCATCAAAAGTGACGCCAACTTGGCGATATCTTTATTATTTCGGCAAGCTGCCATAGACATACACTGAAAAATAATAGACAAGTTTGCTTGATAACAGAGACAATGTAACAAAAACTAATATTAGTAAAGGAATGGAGCTTAATAAGATTATTTACATTATTTTACAGTACAAACACTAACTATTTACAAAATTCGTAACAATATATATATATATATATGTGTGTGTGTGTGTAATAATAAATAGATTATCGTGGAATAACTCATGATGGTCTGACGAAAAAAGAAACTATCGTCGATTCATGCTCTGAAGGTCATTGGTATAGGAAAATTTCTTCTTGATTTAGCGGCCTGAGTTAAATGCAATGGAGATGGGAATTTCTCCAGAAAAAATAAAAGAAATCAGTTTTTAGACATTTATTCTTTTTGAGCACTTTCACCAGTTATTCCACACCTCTCCAGTCTCCACAGATTCATAAAAGAGAACTTGTTATAAGCCTGTATCACCACAAAAAGAATAAGAAGAGCCTGCCGGGAATACACTGCACTCCACAAACATTCCAAATTATTCCGAGATGACACGGGAGTCCCGGTATTTGAAAGGTCAAAATCATTCTGATGCTCCTCAAAGCCAAAACGTCTTTCTTAAAATTCTAAGCTAACCTAGCCCCTCCCCTTTTAACGTAAGGCTTTTAAAGATCCATTAGGATCGTTTTCAAGACAGAGGTAATCCAACCCGGTCTCTACCATTGACCGATGGGCGATACTAGAGGCACGTATTCTTTAACGAATCGCGTAATAGAGTAATTGGCCCACGAAAAGCGTATGAATTCCTAGCAGACGATTAATTAAATAATAAAACAAAATTAAAGTTTCGGTAAATGTTTTTTAATTCTAAAAAAGAATATGTATTTGTGTAATCAATTTGAGATTTCGCAATAAGATATTGACGTTCAAGAAACATTCTAGCTCTTTTTTAAGAAAATAATCAGTAGATTATGCTAAGTTAAATAAAATAAAATAAAAAGAACTTTAGTCGTCAAAAATATTCATACATTACGGAAACTGAGAATAAAAGTATGTTCTTATAAAACGTTAAAACAATCCCAGGGCGGGCAAAATGGCTATTTTTTAAAAAATTTATTTATTACTTATATTTTACCAGATCTTCCAAACACATTTCTAAATAAAAGCTTTCAAACAAGGTATTATTCATAGCTGAATCTTTCCTGGTTTGAGTTATAATTGAATTATCCTTTCATTTCGTTTCATGCAATAAAACAATAGTGACAAAACACGGACATAACTAACCGGATGGATTTGGAAAACTTTGAGTTCTGGAGTTGGGCACTTCACCTTTTCAATTTTGTAGCGATCCTATGACTGGGACTAAACTTAATTATTATTAAGTTAAAGGGCGAATTTTAGATTTTAACACTTAAGATGTTACTTTCTTCTGATCAAGATTTAAGTTCTACAATTCCACCATTCTGTTTTAATCGTATATAAATTTATTCACCATCAATGGCAAAAACACCTCTTTATAAGAAAACTTCCATATCTGCAATTCTATTATGCATATAATAACGTTTTTACATGTATTTATTTATAAGTAAATAAATAAATGCATAAATAAATAAAAGTCCTTCCGGCAATGCCGGGAGGAAGAGGTAGCTTTCATATACTTACATATTTATTTATTTATTTTAAGGTAAGTTACATTGTTCAAAAATACTAAGCTCAAATTAGTAGAAATAATCTTATAAAATTAGTGATTTTATAAGATTGAATACTAGTTTTTGTCAAGACTGAATATTAATAGGAATTTTTAGAAATTAGTCATCTTTTATTCAACCTGGTTTTATTTTAAGCGATTTAGAGAGTCACCAAATTCCACGATATCATAAAGTATATGCCATTTTAAAGCAACATTGTGGATCGTTCAGATCAGACCGTTTCAAAATGTCAGCCATAAGCAAAATTCAAAGTGCTATAACTCAATCATTTTTTAAAATATAGACAAAATAAAAAGTGTTCCGGAATTGTTGTTTTAAGTTCTAACACGTAAAAGACAAATATTTTTCAATTTTTAATTTTTTCGCATTTAATTTTAAATTTTAAATTTTTTAAAAAATTTAAAATGGCCACCATTTTGAAACAAAATGGTGGATGGTGCTGGCCAACGACCTCGGTCGAGACATTTGTATGTACTATGTACATACCAAGTTTCATTGAAATCGGTTCATAAATACGCGTGTTATCACGTGACAAAAATCAGATCGTTTCAAAATGTCAGACATAAGAAAAATTCAAAGTGCTATAACTCAATCATTTTGTAAGATATAGACAAAATAAAAAGTGTTCTGGAATCGTTGTTTTAAGTTCTAACACGTAAAAGAAAAATATTTTTTAAATTTTGATTTTTTTGCATTAAAGTTTAAATTTTAAAATTTTTTAAAAATTTAAAATGGCCACCATTTTGAAACAAAATGGCGGATGATGCTGGCCAACGAACTCGGTCGAGACATTTGTATGTACTATGTACATACCAAGTTTCATTGAAATCGGTTCATAAATACGTGTGTTATCAAGTGACAAAAATTAGATCGTTTCAAAATGTCAGCCATAAGAAAAATTCAAAGTGCTATAACTCAATCATTTTTTAAGATATAGACAAAATAAAAAGTGTTCTGGAATCGTTGTTTTAAGTTCTAACACGTAAAAGAAAAATATTTTTCAACTTTTAATTTTTTCGCATTTAATTTTAAATTTTAAATTTTTAAAAAAATTTAAAATGGCCGCCATTTTGAAACAAAATGGCGGATGATGCTGACCAACGAACTCGGTCGAGACATTTGTATGTACTATGTACATACCAAGTTTCATTCAAATCGGTTTATAAATACGTTAGTTATCGCATGACAAAAATCAGATATATATATATATATATATATATATGGTTATATATATATATATATATATATATGTCAACATTTGAACGGAGGGTGTTTTGGGGGTCTGGGGATCATGATCGGTGAAAATATACCAAAATTTTCCGGAAGTGCTTTCCTCCGGACGGCTGCAATAGGTAGCTTTTTACTTTTTGTAATGAAAGCTACCTAAAAAACGTGAATCTGTAAACACAATACAACTGATGCATTATTTAGCTGTCCAAAGCAGAAACTCAAGATGAAAAATAAATTTTATTTTGGATCACAACTGGAAAATCTTCCTTCATACTCATAAAACCTTAGACCTGTCAAATGCTGCAATTGTAAAGGATAAATGAGGCTCAATATATTTTTTTCATGTTTTATTTAGAAGAAGTCAAGAAAAACAGTTTCATGGTTTATAGTCATAAGTAAACAAAATACACTTGATTATTTTTCTAGAAATAATTTTGTTTTTTATAGGAAAGCTCTTTTCGTTATTCAATGTTTTATTAAATATTTTAACAGAAGAAATATTCACAACAAAAAGGGAAGAAACACATAGCGTTGTAAATGAAGTTTAAGTTGGAAAATTAATGATTAGATGAAATGAAATTTCATTTAAATATTTGAGTTTTGTTGAAGAAGTGGAAAAAAGTAGCTAAAAACTGAAATTCTGGTATTTCAGAATTTAATGTTGTCCCGATTAAAAAAAAATATGCAACTAAATTTAGATAGCACAAATCATTTTTCAGTTTTTAGGCTTAAAACACATACTTCTATTTTATAGAAAACGATGTAATTCATATCCGTTGAATAATTCAACAATAACACGCTACTCTAATACAACATCTACACAAAAGTATTCATAAGGCTCACGATTGCAAAATAAGCAGAAAGCAATATCTTCATTAAAGAAATTATAAGACAATGGCCATCTATTCATTCATTTTCCTTCGTTTGTTTGGCCCCACCAGTGGCCGAGAGGTTCTGACCTCTCAACTGGTAGACGGCAGGTGCTGGGTTACAACCCAATTGTGGCTGTCGGCCTAACCTTTCGAAGTTTTCGTGGTTTTCTTTGAACCTTGCGTAAATACGGGTTAGGTTCCCTTAGAAAGACCCCCCACGAAGGGCACTCCCCCCAGGGCCTATATCCCTTGATTAGATATCGGCCGACAAAAAATAAACCAAACCTTTGTTTATTTGCAATATTAACAAATATTCAAAATCAAATATCTATCCTACATACATATAAAATAATGAAACGAATTTATGAAGCGAATTTGCGAAATGATTTTATGAAACGGCTGATTTAATTACTGATTTTGCTTTACACCAATTTTTCCTAAAATACGTAATATTATGAAAATGAAATTAACACCAAAAATCTGTATTGTTTCACAGATCTCAAAACTGTTATTATAATTTTAAAATTTGAATTAGTTTTCTAAAAAAAAAAAATACTAATTTTATTTTTATTTCTATTAATGGTGCCGACACAATGGCTCAATTTTTGTGAAAAGAAAGGACGAAACGGAAAATTATAGGAATTATTAAATTTTCTGTTTTTTTCGTTAATTTTAATATGAAATTATCTTTTATTTCAAATGATAATTAATACAACTTAGTGATTATATTTTTCCAGGAAATTTTTAGAAAATAAAAATCTTTTCACATTACAATCGCCAGAAGTAAGTTTCTTTAAAAATTAAAAATCGTTTGTCATTTTACAATTTTACAATTGTTAAATTGATATAAAAATGATTCCTTTTTGTGGGGGGGGGGGGAAGGGATTCTTAGATTTTTATTGTTGTTATAGCAAAATTGAAAAAGGTAATTTTCAAACAGAAAGAATTTTTTAAATTAAGAATTTAATGATTATATATGTTGAAAGTTGAAAATAGAAAAAAATTATGTTAAAATATTTACATGTAATATTGAAAGAAGTACGAAAGGTTTAAAATTACACAATTATTAACGTGAAATGCATTTAAAGGAAATAATTATGTCTTGTGTAAGATATCTATTTATTAAATTGTGTCATAATTAAAACACCTGTTATAGTTAAATTATAATACCAGGAAAACTTTTAAAAGTGAAGATTAGGTCGTATTTTTTAAGCTAAAATAATATTCCCAAACACCTTTAAATTAAATAATATAGGTATCCGGATCATTCCATGTCAATTCAACCAATTTTTCCCCCATTTGTAACCCGACCGACAGAGATTTGGATGAAGCTTAGTGTACACACTAATTTCATCATGAAATGATTCCATCAGAAATTTTTCCTTCCTAGACCTCATGGTTTGTGAGATATGGGGGGTCCTATTCCTGGGGAATTTCTCAAATATCACATTTCTTAGTCTGTATTCTGAGATTGCAGTTCCATCTTCGAAAAATTGTTTCTCTGGATCTAAAACATGAATCATCCTGAAAATAGCACTGTAAGAAGATAAAAAATGCAGATTGTAATAAAAAATATTTAAAAAATTTACTTGTAATATTTAGGATAAAAAAAAGTCAGCCAAAGTTGAAAGTTATGGTTATTTTTCCAAATTTTTGTGACTTCACGAAAAAGGCTGTACACAAAAAGGCAAATTAAATTTCCAATTTCTTTTTGTTTTAAATAAAAGTTTACACTTTGGGCTTTCTATCTATGAAATAAAAATGATGTGTTTCGCATGGCTTATGCAAAAATTTTGGGTACTTTCAAATAAGCTGGATAAGTGCTTTATTTTTATATATTACATATGCACACAAAAAAGCACATGAAATTTCCAATTTCTTTTTGTTTTAAATAAAAGTTTACACTTTGGGCTTTCTATCTGTGAAATAAAAATGATGTCTTTCACATGGCTTATACAAAAATTTTGGGTACTTTCCAATTAGCCGGATGCATGTTTTATTTTTACATATGTACATATGTATAGATCTATATACATACAGATGTATTATACATGTACATATGTATGTATATGTACAGTATATTGATATATAAATATGTATAACACTGGTGCAAGTGTAACCGAAAAGTACCAAATTTTACCTTGTTTTGAAAATCTGCACTAATTAAGGGGGAAAAAATCTGACTAAGTTTAGCTATGGTATTTAAATAATTACTGGAGTTTCTATGAGTTACTGAATTTAATGTTATTTGATACAAAAACAAATTGGAAATTTCATTTGCCTTTTTGTGTGGAGACTTTTTCATAAAGTCACAAAAATTCGGGAAAATAATCATAACTTTCAACTTTGGTTTACTTTTTCGGCCGTATATAAATCTCTATTAACTGCCCAAATTGCTTTATTCACTTGCTTTTTATGCCGCTTAAATTGATCTCCACATTTATATAATTCATATTTCATTAAGAGCGAAATTATGTAAAGCTCACTTATATTAATCAACGGGTTTCGCTTAATTTTTTTTTTATAAATGCAATAGTCCTAACTAATAAAAGTTCTTTTTCTGAATCACAGAGATTATCAATGTAGTCTATTTCTCTGTTATTTCTATAGCTAGTTTTGTGACATTCTAAACCAGTTAATATTACAATACTGCAAGCCTAAAGACTAGTAGAAGGTTTAATATCAGGCTCCATATTAAAACAATAAAGCAAAAAAAAATATTTATACATATCATAAACTATAAAGTATGTAACAATCAGATTATATTTTTAGTAGCACAGTAAAAGTTAGATCCTTCTTCTATGATAAGAAACAACAGAATGACAATGATTTTATTAAATTGATTTTAAAACATCTGCTTTCATACTAACGAACATTACCCTGCCTTTACCAGAAGGTGTTTATACAAGGCAGGTGCAATTAAATCTTTCAGACTATAGAAACAAATTTAAGTTCTGTTAAACATTTGTGTATTTAAATATGCCAATATAAATATTTAAACTGATTAAAATTAACCAAGGACAGGAAATACAAAGTTTTGAACATTTTTTAAACACAAATAATTAATATATAAGCATTCGAAAGAAAGAATGGAAATGTGAGGAGAAAAAATTATCTATTTTATAATGTACAAAAAAAATTGTTTTGAGTTTAATTATTGAAAATAAAAGTGAGAGATTCTTTAGATTAGCAAAAAATGTCCATTATTAAATAACTAAATGAAATGTATGGACCTTCACTAAATTTAATGCGGAAACATATTAGAGACAGATTTTGTTTAATCAGAAAAAACAAAGCCTAAATTTTGCTTTGCAAATTAAAAAAGCATGGATGAAATAACATTAAATTCAATAACTCATAGAAATTCCAGTAATTATTTAAGTACCACAGCTAAACTTAGTCATATTTTTTTGAATTGACATGGAATGACCCATTCGTGAATCCGTGAGAAAAAAAAATACATGATAAATCCATTTTTAAGTAAATTTTACGTCATTTGTTAAAAAAAAAAAAAAAAAAAAAAAAAAAAGGTTTTCGTTTAAAAAAATTAATGTTACGTTATATTGTATAAAAATAGATAGTGAGAGTAACAAGTTTGTTTATAAATTGCATCACTTGAAGCATCATAAATATAGATAAAAATAAAAACAATATACTTTTGATTTATTTTCTAGACATTATATTCGATAAATACAGATTAGAAAATTATGATATTCTTATTATTTAAGATAAACATTGTACATTGTAAAACGAACCTAGATATACGCATGATGGTGCACTAAAACAAAGAAAAGAGTTCGTAAAAAAGCTTCACCTGTTATTAAATACCTTTAAAGCTGGATCACAGAATAAAATTTAAACGTAACATGGTTTTGAAAGTTATTCACAAACAGACACAGTTTTTTTAGCCGCGAACCTGAAGAAGAATTATGTCCATAGCGTCGTTATCATTCATAATGATAGCGGCATTTTTAATCAAACCTTTATACAAGCTAATTTTCAAAAATGGAATTAATCATACTTTTTTGTCCCGAAAAGGGGTGAAAAAATACAATGATGATAATAATGTGTCATAAACAAATTGAAATGCGATTTTCAAAGAAACTAATTTAAAAGTATTTTTTTCTCTTAAAAATTAAAAATGTGCGACGCTTAGAAACTTAAAGAAAAAATGCAGTAGAAATTATCTCACACATTGATAATCTGCTTAAAAATGCAGCTTGCTCGCATAACGTAACGTTATTTTTCAGAGACGAAAACTTTAACTGCTGACAAAGTAGAAACTGCATCTTGGAGGCTAATATTCCTATAAGTGACTGTGCACTTTGGAAATACAGTCACGAAAGTGGTGTATTTTGACCTAGATGACACACTGAATAAAAATATATGACTTCAGGTGACAGGATAGCAGTTACGATCACAGATTTTACATAATTTTTGCACGAATTGCTGATTTTTTACTAAATCCGAGCTAAAAGTAAGTTTATCCAAATACTTTTCAAACAGTCACTTTCAAGATTTAAATTATATTTTTTAACGTTCCGTATTAAGTTAAAAATGAAATACATAAAAATATTGATGTTAGTGCAAAAGTACATTTTTATAAAATTAATCTTAATAACAAATGACATTTTGCTATTTTTTTTTAATTCTCACTTTATATTACAATGTATCTTTATATTACTATAGTATATAATTATCACTTTATATATAATTCTCACTTTTTTAAAATAATTTCTGAAATCACCTCAAACAGAATAAGGTATGCTCGCAAGATATAATAATATGGTTATCGCATATCGATCTTTTTACCTATACACAAATACATGACCATTAATCTGTGATTGACATGTGACATCTTTTTTACCTTTATTATTTTTTATGTAGTGTCATCTCCAAACTAAAATAAAAATTATATTTACATACGTAATACTTTTTAGCAATAAATTTTAATTTAGCTTAATTGGAGAATAAGGAATATAAATGCAAACTTGCAAAAAACCTTTTGTTTTTATTGCATTGCAGTCCAGCACTCTTTTTCTATGTATGTGTGTGCATGTGGGAATAATTCTTTTAGTACTTCTGATACTTTATATTAAATTGCGCATCACTCTGTACACGTGTATTGATATGTTTTAAATATTAAAGCATTTAGTTCTCTTTTCAGCACTTTCCAACAAATTTAAAAAGTTCTTACGCATTCGGTTTGTCTGTCCATCTGCTCGTTTCTCCACGCTCTAATTCCCGTAAATATACACTGATTTTCAATCATTTGATGAAGCGTATTTAGGGTCACCAAAGCATGTCTGGTATTGCAAATAAAGTTTGTACGATTAGTGGTTGTTCGATTAATGGCTAGTCAAAAGAATTCGATTACATTAAGATATACGTAAAAAAATCCTTCAGAGAGTATTTTAATGACATTATGCTATCTCAAATGTATTAAAACTGATATAAATCACTTTATTTCACTACGTTCAAGTTAAAACAGAGCCTTCATAGCACTTTTTAAAATTAAATTTTATATTTCATTCATAGCATTTTATATTTAATTTACAATGACACACAAAAGCAATGGGTTACAATACTGATTTTGCATAATAATTGCTGTAGAATACGTTTTAAAATTCGGGATGCGCTTTCAAATTTAATTTGTTTTTTGGATATTAATCTTTATAAAATTTATACTTCATATACAGGACTGCACATAAGTTTAACATACCATTTTCTTTATTAGAGTGAAATGATGAAGGGGAATTTTTAACTGATATATATCTATCGCTTAAATGAACTAAATGCTGGAATGCATTTTGTTAATAGATACATATTTTTATATCATGTACTGTTCCAACAAATTCGGATTATTTTCCAATTGTTGATTGGAATAGCTGAAATTCGGTTTTGAAATGCGCGTTAAACATTCCCATATGGTCAAATGAGAAGTAATATTTTAATTTTTTAAAAGATGCTGTTTTGATCCATGATTCTCAATGTGTTTGAAAGAGCTTCATAATCTAAGCTTGAGGCATAATTTTTTCTTTCATGTTTTATTTATGTTTACATGAAAATGTATATTAAATATTCGTTGTATTCATTTTTCTTAAATATAGTTTGAAAAGCAGAAAATGGAGACTGGAAGAAATAAGCTAATTAATCTCAGAACTTACTACTCATGGATTCAACTTCAAAAGACAGAATCAAAGTATAGCAAAGTTTGAAAATGAATAAATATTAATAAAAAAGGGGATCTAAATACATGCCACATTAAAATATAATTATATTAAAACGAAATTAAAAAAAAAAGTGTTGTTCAGAAGAGAATATTTTAGTACACATAGTGTAGAAAAATTCAACATGCAATAATTCCTAATTTTAAAAAAAAATTATTTGAATTGTTATCTATTAATTAAAATAAGAATTCTGAAAATGTCTGTATATGTTTTAAACAAATACCAACGAAGTTTACTTATGACAATGAACAAAAAAATAAAAATTGATAGAAAATATAAGGAATTTTCCTTTAAAGATATAGAAAATTAAAATAATTCAGCAAATATTTGATTCTTTTTTGTGAACATGCATCGTTGTTTATAATTTTTATATCTATTTTTTCATTTTTTGTTGTTTGTTCGACATTTATTTGTATTTGGATGAAAGATTAATGCGAAAAATTAATGGGTGACTGTAAATCCATGGATAGAAAATGTTTGTAATGTAAGAACATATTTCTATAAATTAAAATGTTGACAATTTGTCTATTTTCTTATTTTTACAATATGTTTCTAATTGTACGTACATAATAAATATCAGTTAAAAGTTACTTTGAGTAAGCATTTTTTTTTCGGTGACAAAATATAATTGCTTTAAAACAATAATTTTACTCTATGTTAGGAAATTATAAAAATGTTTTAAATAATTATGAAAAAGGTTTAGTAATACTGACAGTAATAAAGAATATTATCAATATTAAATAATAATGTCAATAATAATGTCAATGACATATTACAAAAGAAATATATATATATAAGATTTTTTTTCACTAATCATACATTCGTATAATTCCTAGTGTGATATATTTTATGTTATTTAACATTTAACTTTTAATACCTCAGTTTTTTTTTTTTTTTTTTTTTTTTTTTTTTTTTTGTAAATGTTTTTAAATAGTGATATTTTTTTGTTTCATTATCTCAGCTTTTGCGCTTTTCGAAAATATAAAATTTGCTGCATGTAAACTAACGATAAAATGTCGCAAATCTCAACTTTTAAAGTAACGTATATTTTCCACAAATACATTTCTATAAATCTTTTATTCAATAATAATGCGAACAGATTTTCAAAACATAGTTAGTTATCAAGACAACAAAAAGGAACAGCATATTACATATCACGTTCGTGCCTTGTACTGTCAATTTAGCTCCTTTCAACCAGCATGTTTCTATGTCAGACGACAAATAGGATTAGCCGAAGAAATATGTTTAAAGTCTAACGAAACATGTAGCTAATCGAGTCCAGATAAATTAAGCGAACATGTCCTGTTATATACGGGCCTTCATTATTTAAGCTATTAATAGCATTCTGACAAAGCATTTTTAGCGTAGAACGAGGATTATAAGTTATAAACCAGGACTTGTTTTAATATTTGTTGTTGATTACTGGAATGATTGAGAAGTAAAAATCTGGTTATGTATTTAGAATAAAGTATGATTGAGATAATTAATTGACAATGCTTAGCTTTTTATAGCACTTTAATATATATGACAATATAAATAAATGCATCTAATGGATATGCAAAATATATTGATAAATTTAATGAATATAACACTTACACTTACGTTAAAAAAAATTTTGATTTCGATACTCATCATGGTATAAGAGAAAACATGTTTACACCCATCGTTTCGAATTTATTCTAATGTATCATCTTCCGCGTATTCTTCAGACCTTAATGGAGAAAAATGTACCTACAACATGTACAACATGTTACAGCATTTAATGTGTGTGACTATGTTCTATATAGGTTATTTTCATAAAAAATAATCAAATCATTTATATTTGTAAATTAATGCGGATGTACTATTACACATATATGTAGATGCGGGGTGTTCTTATAAGACTGAAACACGCGTTTTAATTTTCTCCCTAAATTAGATATGCACATAAGCTAAATTACAATTAAAGACTAATAATAAGAAATTAATAAATGAATAACTTAAAAGATTTAAATATATAAAATATTTTAATAATATATTATAATAATATAGCAGTAACCTGAAAAGTTTATGACATCCCAGTTTCCAAGGAAAATCATTGTAATCTTACAGATTTTTCTTTTATTTGCCAGATGGTGCAATTTCACCCATAAGAATGAGAATTATCCTCTGAATAAGTACCTGACAATTCCTTAAGTATTTTCCTTGCACAATCTTATACTACAATTTTTTACAGCATTTATATGAATTTTTAATTTTATAATTGTATTTAATTTTATAACACGGAATTAACATAAAAAGGATAAAAATGTGCTACTAATTAAGGTAATTAAAGTAATTACTTTGGGATAAAATAATTGAAATGAGAAACAAAATTTGCGAAAAAAATATGATACATGTATTTATTGTACATATTTACTTCTTAGAATTGTAACTAAATTTAAATTTCTGACTAAGTAATTTATTGTCATTTTCGAGATATTAAAGACTTTTGTATTTGATAACGCTATTTCTTACCCCACTCAACCCCCCCAAAAATGTATATTTACAAAGTAATTTGAAATAGAACAGAATAATAACGAAATTTTATTATGCGTTCAATATATTAAAAAAATATTTTAATATAAATTTAAGTAATGTCTAAGGGAATAAAACAAGTCTATTATAACCTGAAATATATATCTATACATGCCTTTCAATATTTCCGACGATAATAAATTAAATTGTAATAAATTCAAAAAGCAGTTTTAATACGCTCAATTTAGTGTACGATTCTTTTTCCAATTCTGTATTGCTCAAAGCTATTCGAATATTTTTGGCAAGGAAAATTAGTTACTGCAGATATAAAAAGAAATTGCTTTCTTTTTAATTTATTAGTCAATATATATTTATATTTATTTTTTCTTTTTCTAAGTAGTTGTTATTTGGAGTATCATATTCAGTCGGAAAATATTCAGTAATTTATGAAATTACGCAAAATCATCATTTTATTTATGTTTTTGAAGTTGTTACAAGTTAAACATTATTTAGAGTGTCATATTTAGTCTACATATATTCATTAATTAACAGAATTTATGCTAAATTATTAATTTTTTTTATATTTTTGCTGTTGTAGAACTTAAATTTCGATAATTAAACGCTAAAATCAAATATATTTGTAACATTAATGTTATTTAAATATTTTTAAAATTGCTTTTAGATGTTTGTAGTTAATAACAAACCATTTTTCTCTTGCTTATAAAATAATATTGATAGATAATTACAATATTTTATTGTATTGGAGTAAATTTTAGCTTGAGAATCTGTTCCCATATTAAAAGTAGAAAATGTCATGTCGGTGTAATATCATATCATTTTTCATATAAATCTTTGAAAAATAATTAATTTACACTTGCTTTCATAAATAAATAATATATGAATAATATATATTCCTATAAATTATTTCGACTTTTATTGTTCTGTAAATCTTTTTCAATTTATTTGTGTTATTGGTAAAAGTATTAAAGTTAGACGAAAACTGAACATTTTAAATCATAAACGACTGAATACATTAAACCATATTCAAGCTTTATATTATCTGAAGTAATTTTCCATTGTAAAAACTATTCATGAAAATTATCTTGTATTCGTTCACGATTATCGGTTTTATTTATTTTTGTAATATCGTATCTCAAAATATCTTTAAAAATGACAGACAAAATGGATCTTCTAAATTCCTTCACGTTTTACGTCAGTCACATATGGCTGCGTCAATCTCTTGAGGATTCAAAAATATTTTTCATTTTTCAGATATATTTAGCTTGACATTAACTTGTATTGTAAAAAATATTTATACCATTTAACGTAGGGTGGTAAAAAAGAACTTATATATTTTTTTATGACCTAAGTATTTCAAAGAAATTTCTGAGAGATTGTTTGTTTATTTATACATTAATGCTTCAGAGACAATCGTATTAAAAATACTATACTGTTAACTAACTAATTCTGACATTAGTAATAACTAATGGCATTACTAATTATTATGCTGCTATTATTGATGATGCTTCATAATGTTCAGTTGTTTTTAAAACTATGTTGTAGGTATTATTTTTCACATATTTTATATATATTTGTAATAATGTTTGATTTTTTGTATTTTTATTAAATTGTATTCGTAGAGGTTTTTAATTTACAATATTACCATCTGATCGAATTATTATTATTACTAATATATTACCCTTAAAAAATTACATTATCTTTTAACAAGATATATAAATATTCTAAAGTCAATGACGTCTAATTTAGCCATTTTACAATGAAGGGAAATGTCTTTACTTAATTAAAATATTAAGTCTTTTCACGAGTTACTCTTTTTTTATATTCACGAATTATGAATAGATATAAATAATAATGGAGTGCGATTAAGTGAAAGTTTTGTTAATTTTATTCCCGTACATAAGAAAGATCAATAAAAATGCGGATGCTTTCTAAAAAACTATTTTTATGTTTAAGTATGAGCTGTTAACTGGATAAAACAGAAGTAATTATATATTATGCATAAATAGAAATTTTACTACCTCGTTATATTTTCTTGTAAAATTATTCGCAAAATACAGGAATTCATGGATCGTTTCTTTATGATTTTCTGATCTAGTATTATATGCACTAAACTCCTCTAAATAACTATGTAAATATGCACTAAAAAGTTTGGATATGATGAAATGTACTTATTTTTATGTATAGAAGTATATAAAGGGTGATTCAAAAAACGTTGACAAAATAATATGACAAATCAAACATACAACAAGGATAAAAAAATCACATAGGAACATAAGGTAGCAAACTACTTATTGAGTCACAAATACAGGATATTTCATTCTAGCTACACCCAGCTTAATTGTAATAATTTCAAAGAAAATAAAAACATTGTAATGAAAATGCAACGATATGTACCTTATTTTGTGTGAAATGTGATAACGTTACGAAAAGATCTGAAAAAAAAATATTGCACAAGCAATCGATGATACTGAATAAACTGACTATCGAAGTCCAAAATGTGGGGTGTCAAGTGCATATTTCTTTTGCGCAAAATACGAACTTTTACCATTTTTGTTTGGTGTTATCACATTTAAAGCAAGGTTGAGAATGACTGTTAAACGTTTTATTATAATATACTTAAGTTTTCTGAAACTTTTTACCGTCAGTCCAAATTGAGTTAGGATGAAATACCTTGTATTTGTGACTCAGTAATTGGTTTGCGGCCCTATTTTTCAGTGTGATTTTTTACCCTTGTCCTATGCCTGATTTCGGATATATTTTTGTCAACTTTTTTTTTAATCACCCTGTATACTGATACTGAATATACTGAAGATATCCATGATACAAGATATGGTAAATTGAACCACACATTTCCGGTACATCAACATAATAAAAACAGTTTTAATTTTAAGAAAGGTTTAAATTTAGAGAGTATCTCAAAGGCATGATATTTGTTTCTAGATTTGAAAAGTTTTTTCAATGTTAGGTTATTTACATGCGTTTTTAGGGTATTTATATCTAGAGAAAGGATTCACCGACTAACAATACAGAAATTGTAAACAGTGTGCTACATAAAATTTGGAACGGAATCCTTGTACGACGAATAAAATGAATATTAAAATGGAAGAGCATTGCAGTACAAGGGGGTGATGACACATTATTTTCGTATTTCAAAAGGCCTATAAACATTTTATGCATAGAAAAAGCACATTATCAACATGAAATGCACATGAAACTGGCATTAATATAACTTCCTTTAAACAAAATCATACGTTTTTATTCCTATAATTTTAAATGCTTGTACATTTTTTATATAAAATGCGATATGAAAAATGATATACTTTGAAATATAAATAGAGTTTAAATGTAATATAGCGTCAGTAAACGCAGAACTACAAAGACGTACAGATAACTGCAAAAATTACAACTTTTAAACTATATATAAACGACATTTTTTACAGAATAAAGTACTATTCGTTTCGCTCCGACATTCGTTACCCTAGAATGTGCTGTTGCTTTCTTTGGTTTATTCAGCAGAAAGGTAGTTAAGCGTAAAACGCGAACGTTGTTTCGTTAGTTCCCGCTTGTTTCAGAAAGTGAATTGATCACAGAATTATGGGAGAGGAATTAAATGTATTATAGCGCTACAAGACGCAGAAGCGGAAAAGCAGATAAAGCAAAAATTACGACTTCTACATTACTTATGTAAAAAACGACTTATTTGAAAGAATAAAGTACTGTTTATTTCGCACTCTTATTTGTTACTGTAGAATTTACTGTAGTTTTCTTACAGTTATTCAACAGAAATGAAGTGTAATGCACAATCGTTGTTTCTTTAATTCCCTTTTGTTTATTAAAGTTTATTCATCACAGAATTATCGTAAAGATATTAAATGTATTACTGCGCTAGTAAACGTAGTAGCGCAAAGGCATACGGATAATGAAAAAATTTTGACTTTTACACTAGATATGTATTTTAAAAAAGACATCTTTACAGAATAAAGCACTGTTCATTTCGTACTCATATTCGTTACAGTAGAATATGCTGTAACTTTCTTTGGTTTATTCTACAGAAAGTACACTGAAAAAAATAAAGATGACAAACCAGTTGGTCACCGACATGGCGCCCAGGGCTGAAAAGTTGTTACCATTTAACAGCTGTGGGCTTGAAAATGTGTTTGGATATGTGTTTGCTCCCTCACTGGGTGATTCACGCTAATTAGGGTGCTGCGCAATGCATACCGTTGGAAGATTTTCACACCTTAGTCATTTGCGCATGCTCTGTGACGCGTATTTTTGACACTTTTAATTAGTTGATTTGATAATATGTATACACAAAAAACTGGCAAATTTGATATAATATTTTATTTCTGCAGATATTTTTATTAATCAGATACTTTCTATTATCGAGATTTTTCTTTTTTAAAATATCTCATTAAAAATTATGAATTATTAACAAAATAAATAAATAGCAATTCCTGAATTGATATTTTTTTTTACTTATATATGTGTCTTATCTTAAAAAATGTTTTGTGAGTCTCCTGTATTATAATATATTAATAAAAAAAATCACTGAAACATTTCACGGAGTGGCTGAATGAGTGCATGTAAGAATGTCAGATGATTGAGCTATGTAAATATATTTAACTCATATCTTAAATAATTTTTTTAATCTTAAAATAATAATGATAAATAAATTTCTCTGAGCTGAACATCTAACTCAAAATAAAAATAATAGTAAAAATGATAATATGTACATTAACCAATTTGAAGGTAACAAAGATCTGCATTGTTTTCAAACTGAACATATCTATTTACAATTTAGGTTGGGAGTTAAATTTAAAATGCATATTAAGAATTTTAGTTGTAACTAAAATGAATTTTAAATAAAAAAAAAAACACATGTTAATTGATATTTCTTTATGTAGTGACTATTGGCTTTCTAATCTCTATGTAAACATGATATTCCATCAATCATTAAAAAGCAGATTCAAATGTGATCAAATGCTTTAATTTTGGTCATTTTCTCTACTGAATTCGATTGAAAACGAATTAACCCATTGTATTTCATTTATATTCCATTAATTCAAAACAATAAGATATAATTGCTAGACAAAGGGGGAGGTGCAATTTTGAACCCTGGATTAGAATGCTTTCCCTTGTGGGGGGTTGCTTCAGGGCATTTTAAAGTAGGGGTGCTATTATTCTCCCATGGCCTGCCATCCTATCTCCCACTGGGGCACTCTGTATTACGGTGCTATCTTTTCACCCTATTTAAGGGCGCCATTCTGGCTGCCCTGGGGGTGTTGCCAGTGAGACAAGCCTTTCAATCCTTAAAAGGTGCAATGGGTCACCTGTAGTTTTAAAAGTGTAAATTAAGTGTAACGCGTAGCCGATGTTTATTTAATTCCCGCTAGGTTGAAAAAGTGAATAGATTACAGAATTCTGGGAAAGGGATGCGACAGAAATCTTCGTTTGTTTTTGTTTTACCATTTGTTCTGCAAAAGAAGTAAAATATTAAACACATGAAAAGCAGCATGTACTTTAAAAGTTTATTTTCTAATTTTAAAAACATGTGATATTTATTTATATTTATATTTATATTTATATTTATATTTATATTTATATTTATATTTATATTTATATTTATATTTATATTTATATTTATATTTATATTTATATTTATATTTATATTTATATTTATATTTATATTTATTCATTTTTGGAGGTTGAAAATTGAGCTAAGAAACTGCATTTTATAAAAAAAATATATTTGGATACTATAATTTTATTTAAGGCCCCTGTCCTTCCTCGTGAAGACGCTCGCGAGCTAATGCTATTCCTATGGGGAGGCATTTCGCTGATTTCTCATTCGCATTTGCATATTTTTGAATTTTTCTTTTTGCACATGATAGTTGAGATCATAATGAAGTGCACTCGTTGATAAAATTATCGATTTTTGTTTCTGTTCAGTTATAATATGACTTACAATTTTGAAATATGAAAAAATACGGGTGTTTTTTCATTCAAAGCTTAATAAAATGTCATCTATAAAACATTCGGAAAATTAAAAAACACCGCACTCTAGCTTAAACATTGGACTTTTCAGATAATTTTGTTTCATATTTTTATCCTAATTAGGGAATGTAGAATCAGTTATTTCGAATGGAATTTTTGATGAAAATTTAAGTGAAATGTCTTAAAATCCGGCCTTTCATAGGTCACGCCCATTTGACATTGATCGATAAGAGCACTCACCATCTCAACAAAGTTTGTGTAAGGGGGAGAATATCTATCACATGCATTTTTAATAGGGGTGACCACAGAGAAAGCCCTACAGGCAAATAAACTGGATTATACCGTCCAGGATCTTTGCTTGAGGCAAAACAGCAAATTTTACGAGGGCCATTATAGAAAATTTTCTCCTCTACTTTTTTGAGTTTTCACCGGTCTTTCTTTTAGGTAGATTTCGTATGAAATACTAACTATTGCGATCGCTCCAATGTTGGAATTTCTGAAAATTTTTTGCAGATCTACACCGATCACGACCACCAGACACCAAAACTACTATTAGTAAAAAAGTTTATATATATATATATATATATACAGGGTGTACGAAAAGTCTGGAAACGGTCGAATAACTCGAGAAATACATATGAGATTGAAAAACGTAAATATACGTGTTAAATATTTTTAAATAAGCTACTCAGTGATACCAAATTTGACCTTCGTAACCGACCCCCTGGGGTTCAGAGGGGGTCCAACTTTGAAATCTTAAATTATAACCCCCATTTTTTATTGCAGATTCGGATTCTACGGACAAAAATACGTAACTTTTGTATTTGATGTTTATTTCGAATCCTCGTTTATCACGGTGTAATTGAGCATATTAAATCGATACATATTCCCGCTTTTCCAACGGGATTTTCCCTAATCGAAACTAATTGGGGAGAATTTATGACATCAAATTCCTCGTCCTTTGCAATAATAGCGTTTCCTGAAAATCACCCGTGCCGATTATTTCGGTAGTGCTACACAGTTAAAAATTTGATCCATTTGCTTTAGCGTCACTCCACAGCTTTTATAGAATATCTCTTTCATGACCAATGAGAATGTTCCATAACACAGTAAAGTACACTGTAAAAAAAATTACCCTTTTGCTGCATCGTCACTCCACCGCTTTTATAGAAAACGATTACTTTACTGTGTTATGGAGCATTCTCATTGGTCACATAAGAGATATTCTATAATAGCTGTGGAGTGACGCTGCAGCAAATGGGTCAAATTTTTGCACTATTGAAATAATCGCCACGGGTGATTTTCAGGAAACGCTATTCCTACAAAAGACGAGGAATTTGACGTCAAAAATTCTGCCCAATCAGTTTCGATTAGGGAAAATCCCGTTGGAAAAGCGGGAATATGTATCGATTTAATATGCTCGATTACACCGTGATAAACGAAGTTTTGAAATAAACATCAAATACAAAAGTTACGTATTTTTGTCTGTAGAATCCGAATCTGCAATAAAAAATTGGGGTTATAATTTAAGATTTCAAAGTTGGACCCCCTCTGACCCCCAGGGGGTCGGTTTCGAAGGTCAAATTTGGTATCACAGAGTAGCTTATTTAAAAATATTTAACACGTATATTTACGTTTTTCAATCTCATCTGTATTTCTCGAGTTATTCGGCCGTTTCCAGACTTTTCGGACACCCTGTATATATATATATGTCTGCCTATCTATCTATCTATCTATCTATCCATCGGTGTATATCACTTTTTTATGGACACGATAACTTATTTAATTCTGCTCAGATCTTTTCAAAATTGATACATAAAATCAAGGGGCATAAAATCTCGGTCGATTTCGTTAATGGGCCAACTCGGACCAAGGGGGTAAAAATAGGAAGGGCTTTTGTGAAAACAGAAAAAAACCTATAACTTCTTTATTAAAATAAATATCGAATCAGTTTTAAGTTTATATTACTTCTAAAAAATAGGCCAAAAGTTTCTGCATAGCAAATTTTTGATAAAATTGAAAATGGGCTAAAAGGGGGGGGGCAAAAAATAGGGTTTTCGGGAGATAAAAATTCACAACTTTGTCAATTCTGAAGATATCAAATCCAAGTAATTTTTTTTATAAATGCTCTTAATATCCAATTGACAGGTTCTCTTTTTTAGGAACTATATAATGTGGCATATTGGTCAGTTTTGTTTTAAAAGCAGAATATAATCTCAAAAAATGCCGAAAAAATGGCATTATTAGCAGAGTTTCCTGAAGTTATCGTGATTGAAAAATTGTATTCATATAACAAATTGCTTATTTTCTGATTCATTTTTCAAATCCATTTTTGCTCTCAAAGGCTTTGAATTCACAGATTCCCTTATTTAGGAACTGTATAATATGCCTTATGTCCAGGTTTTTGATAAAAGCAAAATATATAAAAAAAAAAAAAAAAAAAAAAAAAAAAAAAAAAAAAAAAAAAAAAGCTGTGAAAGTGGGCAATTTGAACAAAATTTCCCGATTCCATCAAGTTTGAAGGATTGATGATGCAATCAATTAAAAAATTGCTTTTTTATGACTCATTTATAAATTCAATTTTACTCTCAAATGCATTCAACTGACAGTTTCTCTTATTTAGGAACTATATAATGCGCCTTATTGGTCAATTTTTCCATAAAGTCAGAATATATTTCAAAAATGCTGTCAAAGTAGGCATTTGTGCCGAATTTCACTTAAGATTATTCTGATAAAACCATTTGTGACAGAAAAATAAAATTAAAAGTTTTTCAAAAGCGGCGAACTAAAGTTGTTAAACAGGGTTTATCTATATTTATATTTTAATTTTTATTGTTGAAAGGAGCTCTCTTTGAAATCTACCTCCGCCTGTAGGCCAAGCCGACAGGTATTTTTTTGTATATGTGTGTGTATGCATTATTAACAGAAGAATTTTCAAGAACATTAAAATATTGTCACATTGCTCAGAAATCTACGAACTGGATATAAAATGATATACTCATCCTTTCTCTCTTCTCCCTCCCTCTTTCGATACGTTACTGTACGCCCCCAAACTTTATTAGAAAACAAGGAGGTTGAATTTCAAAATATAACCTGCATGTTGTGTTTTTATATTAAATTTATATTTATATTTTTTATGTTAAAAGATTTGTTGTGTTTATTTTTTATGATTTTCAATAAATGTATATCATTTTCATTTTCAATATTAATGAATTTTATTCATATTTCTTTAGAACCTATAAAATTAAATTTTTATATCATAAACAAATTATTGCTTAAATCATTTGATTGTTTTGCTTATGTTTCTCTACATATTAATTTTGAGATGCTCTTCCGAATACTGGACATGCTTGCTTTTTAGAAAACCATAAGGTTGGATTAAATTTTTTACAGACACTGGATTTTATTAAAGTATAGCAAACTGGTCAGTGTCCCCTCGACCACTCCTTTTGATTTTAGAGAGACATTTTTTGTAAAGCTGATATTTTAAAACTCTTTAAACATTGTACTGATTATTTCAATATTTTCGAACATTTAAATTACATTATTATTAAAATCAAAGTATATATTTAACAAAAATTACAGCAAAATCTCTCAATAGAGCTCCTCGGGAATGCTGAATTTTTTTAGCTTTTCGAAGATGTTTGTTATTCTGAGGTAAAAATACATACTTATGTTATGAGTTAGACTGAAAAAGATTCGCTAATTAGAGCTGTCCATTATAAAAATTTTACAATAAAGCCTTTATAACGGACATTCCCAAATAAATGATATCTCTATTTAGTAAACGCATCTTTCAATTCACAACGCATGATGTGAAGTTGTATGTTTTTATATCAGAAAAGCAGACTCCGCTGAATAGTGAATAAATTCCATGTTTTATTGTTTATGAAGAGGTTTAATTATGTATAGATATATATACCACTAATGGTTATATATATATATATATATCATATTTTAAAATTGCAAGTATAGAAATTCAAGGAATAGAGTGCATATCTATATTTGAAACAATTAACTATGAAATATTCAATTTAAAAAAAAACAAGATACAGGCGAGAAAAGTCAGTCTGTTCTCATTAGCGGAAAAACAGACTGTCGGACGTTCCTCTCAGTCCACACAACTTTGAAGAAAGTCAGTGATAGATATAGCTGCCACCACCGCTATTACTAGGTGATATCGGTCACCTACTGTGAGGATTATGTAAATGAAGACTTACGCTGTCAAGTAACTGAATTATCAGTTTACTAAGAATATATGTACACACTAAATACGCTATTTACAAATATATACAATTACAACTCGGATATAGGTGATCCGGTTCAACATTAAATTAGATACAGAAAAGATTGGCTGTGTACTATTCTAATTACACTTTCCACCTCACACTCAATGCACGTTAGATTCACTTTATCGGAGATCAGCTTTGAATCTCCCAACACAAGTATACTCGGCCTGCACTCCTCGGCCCAGAGCACTAAACACCAGGACGTCTGTGTCCTTTGCTCTCTAGAAACGCACTACTTTACGCTCTACAACACAGAGCACACTCTATAAGGACCTCGGTCCAACACACACCTTCTTGGTACGAAACCAAGGAACGGCCTGACCTAATCTGAGACAAGACTTGCTCTTCTCAACTCACTGGGTCACACGAATGTCAACCCTCTTTAGAGCTCATTCATTGGACACACCCTCCATTCTTTTCTTGCTTAGTGACATGCTGCTAATCTGCTCATCATCCGCATACCTCACTGACAGATGGATATGCCTCTCCGCAAACTTCTCTTTCTTTTATTCACCGCCTGCACAGGATTATCTGTCAATTCCCCTTTCCACAAAGAAGGAATGTCACCTTGGAAATTCTGATACACAGCCATACAATACGAAATAATGAAATAGAGAAACAGCGGAAATTCCATTCCTTAGCAGAGGTGCTATCAGAACCTGACACAGACATTCATTTTGTCATAATAAATTTAGAATTATATATAAATATATGCATATATAAATCTTATTTTATTCAATAAGTTCATAATGTTACAATTATTACTATTATTTTTACATAAAAAAATTCTGTGAGCCACAATGCATTTTGGAAAAACGGTTGAAAGAAATCTCATTGATTAATATTTTATGTTAACTTTTCATGAACTGTTTAGAATAATCCTTTTCTTTTTAACACTAGAATTACCGAGGCGGGTCATCTGTGACCTAAGACGTGGTTTTTCGCTCGTATCACTGTTGCTTTTCAAAGTAAAACTTTGAAATTGATTGACTTTTCCTAAATATTTAGTATAATGCCTCAACACGAATTTAGTTGAAATCGAACGAAAACTTTTTTGTATACACATCTTTATACCTAGAAATACCATGCTGGGTCATCGCTGACCCGAACAAAATAATTGCATTTTTCATTAATTTCAACAGGAATTTAAACTCTATATTTTATAATAACATAAGCATAGTGTATGAATATGATCCGAACTTCCTTTTCATAGAAGAGAGAAAGGAATGTTCATGTGTACAGGCGCGAAGGGGGGGAGGGGGACATATTATCAAATATCTGATATGCATTTGAAAATCAAATGTGCGTGTTTTTATCGTATTTCAAGCTATTTTTTCAAAGTTGCCGAAAGTTGTTATTTAGGTTACACCTTAGAAAGTAACTAAAAAGAATATTCTGCCTCTCATAAACGATGCAGAGGAATAAAAAAGTGTTTGTGCTTCAAACGCCATCACATTTATAGTGATGGCGTTATGACATAAGTTTTTTGAATAAGAAAATTTTAAAATTTTAAAGTGAATTGTCTTTTAATTATTTTAGTGGCGAATTCAAGATTGTCATCATTTGATAATGCTGTCAATCTTGACGTAAATGACGAAACAATTTTTTCTTAAAAATGACTATAAAATTTCATCGTTCGAATCCAGTACAAGTAGTTGTAAGCTGAATGAAAATAGCCCAGTAAATGCTGTGGAGAAAGGAATGAAACATAAATAAATCGTATAGTATTTTGAAGAAAATAATAATAAAAAAGAAATAATTTTGAAAAATGAGAAAGATACAAAATAAATCACTCTTCGAAGCGAATTGAAACATTAAACTATATGGAAAGTAGAACCGCAGTGTTCAATATTTTCTGACTTATGAAATATCTATTGATTAAAGATTTAATAGTCAGAAACGTTTGTGCAGTTTTTAAAGATACAACAGATTTTAATATAAGCAGAAGAGTTTTCTTGCTAAGACAATAGATAAATACAATAAAAAAGAACGTGAAGATATTCGTCCACGGACCATCACTGAAATTTCAAATGAATGAAAACTGTTGCCAGATAAAGCAATGCTAAGACAATAAAACTAATACTTTTATTGGAAACTATTTATAACTTGTGTTTGCATTATTCACAGTATAAAAGAAAAAGAAAAAAGACCATGGCATTTTGTCTGAATTGACTGTACGATAACCTGTATAAAAGTAAAAGTGTAAGTAAAATAAAAAAATACGGATATGCATACATAATTAAATTTATAGTGTTTAAATATCTAATTAATCTGTAGGTTATTACACAATTTAAATCGATTAATCATATGTATATATATTATTTAAAGGAGGTATCAAAATCTCAAAGCATTTATTCTAAAAATAGAAATAAAAAATTTCTTTCGTGGTATCGATTCTCAAAATTTCATATTACGTAATAGTATAGAAGCTAACTTGCATTAATTATTAATTAAAAATCATTGTATTCCTCGTGAATACTTATTGAGCGTCTTTATCTTCCATATAAAACAAGAATAGCGTTTTTAAAAGCCATGGGTCAGAGGTGACCCAGCCCGGTAGTTCTAGGTATACAAGAAACGCGGTAATTCTAGTGTTAACTTCTTTTTCCCTAGTACGTTTAGTTATTTATTGGAGTTTCATCAAAAAACATGTTTTTGGTAAATTCTTAGCGATTTCATTAAAAATATAAATACATATGTTTGATACTGTTTCTTTTATTATGTTTTAAACTACTAATTTATTTAAACTGCTGTTGACATTCACTATTCCATTGTAAACAATTTATTGGATAAGTCCGAAAACTTAAAAGTCCATGCTTCAAAAATTTACTATGCACACTATTCTAAAGCATAAAGGAAGATAACATTTTTTTATATTTTCCGAAGAGCATATTTTGAAACTTTAGATTTGTTTTTTATGGGTGAATATTAGGACTAATATATAATCTTTTAGAAGTTACACTTTAATGACAACAAAACATGATATTTATTATTTGAAAAAGGTAATTTCGTTTGAAAATATAATTATTCTTATGTTTTGTGGTTCCGAAAGTATGGGATGATATGGAAAGTATGATAAAAAATATGAAGACGCAGTTTTCACTTATCTCCGACCTGGAAGTGCCGTCTAGCTACACCAAGGCCGAAATTAGCAGTCCCCCCATCCCTCCTCTGCCAAGAAAAATCACATTTTAAATTTTACTGAGTTTCTGACAGCTGACTTATTTTGAAATTTAAAGTATGCAATCATATAATACGTAATACTGAACTACATAATCATCTTTATAAAATACTGATTTATTCAAAACGGAATAGAAAGAAACCAAAAAATATTTAAATTTTTACAGGTTTCCATTTTAGCTGATATAATTGTTATTTTTTTAATTAAATATATGCATATTTTTTTATTATTCAAGACCGGATTATGTTAAACATATTTCATTTTCACAAATTTTACTGTAGTAGTTTCACTATTACAATTGAGACGTTTAAAGACACATGAGGATACATTATTCCGGCGATGGCATTTCAAGCTCATAACAATCCCTAAAGCGGTTTTAACAAGTATCTCGCATTTTATCCATTTAAATATTTTTTCCGTAAATATCTGAGGCCTATATCTAATGTTGTGCTTTTCTACTTTTCGGTATTTAAGGGGGGGGGGGGGTAATAAACTTTTAAATTCGGATTTCGCTTGGAAATTACATTTTGAAATTTAAAACATAATCAAAATTAAAAAAGCAGAAACACATAATATTGGTCATCGATCTAATGTATCATGAAAAATAAATAAATAAATAATAAAATAAAATAAATATTAAAATTCAAGCGAGAATTCTGAAAAAAATGCTATATAGGCGCCAGGTGGGGAGGAATGTCCCCCCCCGTCCACCCACTGAAATCAACACTGCTCATATTATGTTATACTTTCCCTGCTTCCCCTCCTCTCCTTACATTTTTTAAAAAATGCAATAATATATATATATATATATATATATATATACATTAGTCATTGTATTATGAGTTATCTTTTGTTTTAATATTTCTGAGTTACTTAGAATGTTTTGAATGAAATTTGAAGCTTTGTTTTATAGAAACTAATTTGTAAATTTTTCTTTAAAACTATAAACGTATTAATAAAATAAAAAAAAATAGTTGTCTTTTATTCAGATAAGATAAAAGAAAAGGCATATTCGGATGTTAAAGAAAATTAAATGACAATTACAAAACAACGCTATCTGCCAATTTTGAATGGGTGAAAGAACGGATTTATAAGCAATTTAATTAAACATTTCCCCCGTTAAATAAATACTAATTAGGTATTTCCTGGCCTTATAGAAAACTCTCTCTCGTTGTTTTTATAAATTACTTATTTAGAGAACAATAAATTAGGATAAAATTAAAGAGATTTCTGTTATATCTAACATTGAAAACTGTTTTTTCCCTCCTGCCGAGCTTATATTATTCCGGGTGTATTTCGAATTTCATGCCACTGACCGCAAAGTCTACCCTCCTTTTGTATGTCCAGCTCGGTTGTATCTGGTTAACATCTGTTTCTAACTCAGTTGCTAATGATTCTTTTGTACATGAGAAGGGAAAAAGGCAAACACCTAATGATAGTTTAGTAACCAGTGGGTGCTGAAAAAATACACCTTCGTCGTAATAAATCACTGTAATTTGACAGCCAAGAAAATTATTTTTACCCTGATTGGATACAAAATTCTTCCGAAGGCACCTCCCTTCCTGGCGGTCATAGCTTGAACTAATTTCCCAATATAACCAGTTTAAAGTTCAAGCTCAGAGGGACAGAGGCCTTAAGCATTGCGCAATCTATTCATTATGGCCAGAGTCATTTCGTTGTTCGTTTAAGGAACTTATTCCCTAAGAAATTTAAATAACAGTCCAGTGACAAAAATTATAGCCCAAAACATAAATTAGAAATATTTTTTTTTGAAACCGGAAGTAATTGCTCAAAAAAGTTAGCATTATAGTTTAACAGTTGTTTCTTTACTTTTAAGCAGTATTAATAACCATGTTTTTTTTTGCACAATTAAGTTTGAAATTGAATTTATTAACTTTATACACATTTTCTTGCCATCTTGAAAGTTTTAACTTGCGTTTTGAATTGTTTATTTTTACCGAAAACAATATATCTTAAATAGGTTTTTAGATATATTTTAAAAATAAACTTTCTACGCGGACCAATCTGTAATGGAATATGTTTTTTTCATTGACAAATAATTTTATTAAGTTGATTCGTGTGATCCAAAATAGAGAAGATGTGGACCGTGAACCCTGGATGTGGTAAGATGTGCTGAATGAGTTATAATTCGTTCAGCACAACGAAAGAAATTTCGGGAAGAACTAAAATGTTTGAAAATAGGCAAGGCATTTCATAGTATAAAAATTTACCCACATGGATAATTTACATCTGCAATAAAAGTTTACTTACTTCATTAAACGCATTTTTAGGAGATGATGGGTTAATTAGAGTTGAGAGACGCTTAATTCTTTCGAATTTACTGCTTAAATCAAAATTTGCAATTGTGTCACCCTTTAATCATAAATTAACTGATATTTTATTGAATTATTTTCATCTGAAGTATTTTCATTTAAACCTTTCTTTTCCATTGCCTTGCTTTTCCATTTAAGGCAGAAATTTGGCTGCTTAATGTTATTAGTAAATGCGTCAATATTGTTCACAAATGTATGAATTATTTCAAAAACAAAGTAGATGTCAGCTCCCAAATGATGGCTGATCTGCCAAAAGAGCTTATAACAAATAATTTTTTATTTGTGATGACAGGTTTAGACTACGCATGATGACAAGCGTATTTTCCATTAAATTTAAAAATCAAAGGAAGGGAGTATTGAATAAAATTTATGTCGTATTTCATGTATGTTTGTCTGCCAAAGTGATACACCTGGACATTGTTTCATATCTCACTACTCAGGGCTTTATAGCTAGTCTAAAACGTTTCTTTTGGAGAGTACACAAGTGTGCAAAAACACTATTAAAAATGCAGAAACTTTCTTTGGAGTTTTCGGAAATCAAGATGAAAAAAAATGCATAAATTGGTTTAATTCCCAGATGAGAAATTGTGTAAATTTTTATTATATGAAGGTATCCAATGGAAATTTATTCCACACAAATATCCGAATTTCGGTTGCATCTTAGAAGCGGGAAATAAGTCATTTTAGTTTCATTTAAAACAGGTAATACGAGATAATAAATCAACTTTATAAGAATATTTAATGATTCTAGTTGAAATTTAGGGCGTATTACACTACCGCATTTTTATCCCACTGTCCACAGATATCGAAAATTGCGAAGCCCTGACCGCCTCTCATTTTTTAATTAGTAGACCAATTAAATTGATCCCCGAATTACAATGAGATAATACTAAAGAAAACAATCTGTAAAAATCTGAAAAAATGCCAAATTTAGTCAGAAAATTGTGAAAATCTGGAGAAGAGATTATTTGAATAATCTCCAACATAGAGATAAATGGATGTTTCAAAAAGGTTGTATATAGAAAGGAACTTTGGTATTAATAAGTCATGAAAAATTATTTTCTACTAAATGGGTAGTTCGCATAATAGTTTTTAAAGGAGGGATAATGTACAAAGAATGCTAAATTTATGTTTACCAGACGGACTATTTCTTAAGAGAAATGTCAGAGATATTTGTATTTTATCAGTTGAGCAACACAATTTCTTTCTTGCTATACACAATGTCTGGAATTAACTATTTCTTTATTGAATCTAGTCTTATATTGTATTTATTCTAGTATTATCATTAAGTACCGTAAAATGGGGTGAATAGGAACAGCGGGGTGAATAGGAACGAAACTTCCCAGCCATACAAATAAATTCATTATAATATTAAGAAAGTAATAACATTAAGAGTTGGGAAATTCAGTTTTGACATGTTTGCACAACTACTGTGGTACATAAATAAACTTCAAGAGGATCCCCAAAAACCTCATTTTTTCAACGTCTTCAAAACTTTGTATGTAACTACAGTATTTTTCGAATTCTAAACTTAAGAGAGTGGATTGTTCATTAACGATAGACCTGTGAACGATATTCTGTATTAAATTCTACTTATTTATAAACTATATAATGAAAAAATGTAAAATGGCTTGTAACATCAGAGTTTAAGATTTACGGATCGAATCGGAACACGTTTTCTCGCATAGTTTATTTTTCTGTATAGTGATAGTTTCATGTAATATGTGAAAACATATGTATGAATATGTATTGTAACAATATTTTCTTTGTTCTAATTACTTGAAGAGTTTAAAGGTGCCAAGAAATAACTTGGTTCAACAAAAAAGTCATCGCCTAATCCAACAGACATGGAACACACAATAAAAAAATAAAAATAGCAAATTAGTTAGAAAAACTGCACAGAATTATTCTCTGACATCCACAACATTACATAAACATCTCAAAATGAAAAACCAATTAAAAAAGAAAGAGATGCAAACAGTACTAAGGGCTGGAGATGAAGGCGTATTAGTAGATCATATTAATATATGCAGCGATTGGGTCTACTAAATAGATTCACTTACCCAATGCAAATAAGTAAATCTTATTGACTATATTCCTATCTGTATTCTGAGAATAATTCATTTATTTGCATTAAGATAATAATATTTTTATTATCGACAATGTCCTTGCTTTTGTATGATGTGGTAGGATGCATAACGTTTTAAAATAATCAAACTAATAAACGTAAATCATATATTTTACATTTTGGTTCATCGTAAACAAGCATTTTATTTTTGGTAATTAAGATAATAACTTTTGCAAACTTGCCATCATTAGAAAACATATCTGAAAATTTTAATTTATTTAATACATTTTATATGAAGGATGCATAAATTTCTTTTAAAAGCGTGTTTTTATTTATTTTTTAAGATACAAAATTAATGTGATTTGTGTTACGAGATTTTGCAACAGTCATTTTACCGAATAAATATAAAAATAAACTTTGCAATTTTGTATGCATCTAACAAAAGATTAATTATAGTTTTTTTGAAATAAGAAAAAAAAAGAATTACTCCAGATTTTTCAAAAGCAGAGTATTAAAAAATACACCAGAAGTTATAAATACACCGGAATTTATACCAGTATTTCACATTCCGTTAATTTTAAATAATATTTCCTTAACACATTATTTTAACCGCTTTTGCTAGACATACATACCATAAATTATTTTTAAATAAAAAGAAAGGTTGACGACTAAAGAAAATAAAATTGTAAATAATTGTAATTTTCTGTAACAGGTAAAAACACCTGAGACAGTTAATTTTCTTTTATGAAAGGGAAAAGCTATTTTGGATATTGCAATGTTAATTTTAGGATGCAACATTTTAATTTAAATACGTTTTGAGAAACCATTTATTTTGTTAGTAAAAAAAATAAAACCTTGTTCTAATAAGTACTTAAAAAATTAGGCAATAGAATAACTTAATAATTTCCTAGTAAGCTTCTTATTAACCAGAACATATATATTTTAAATACATACCAGGAAAATACGTCCAGGAAATAACATCCTGATTTCAAATTTAAATTTCTCAAAAAGAAATATCGATAGAATTATGCGGTAATCGGTTTGATTATTAGAAAAGCTGTAAAAATATTATACAGAAGTTTTGAAGGGCGGATATTTTGAAAAGATTATGTTCTGATTGCAAAGAATGCTTGACTTAACATTTTTCATGCTTTAAATTGCTTAGTTTGAATGAGATTTTGGGCGGACAACGCCATAATTTAAAGTTTTTTGGAACAAAATTTTTGGAATTTCAGATGTTTCAAAAATTTTGTTCTAAAAATATGGGTAAGTACCCCGAAAAACTCGTTGTCTACAAACACTCTAAAGCAAGAAAAACGTCAAGTCGAGCATTCTTTGCAATCAGAACATAATCTTTTCAGAATATTCTCCGTTCGAAACTTTAGTATAACATTTTTACAGCTTACCTAATAAAGAAACCGATTACCGAATAGTTCTATCGATATTTTTTTTTGAGAAATTTAAATTTGAAATCAGGGTGTTACTTGCTGGACACCCTGTATTTGAATAATTTAGGTTTTTAGCTAATGATAATGTATAATGATAATCAGGAATGATAATTACGAAATGAGAATGTTCGAAATGTGTACTAATTTAAATATCTACTAATGAAAATAACCTTTTGTCTTTCTGTTTTATGCTCTCTATTTAGTTTGGTAAAATCTAACGCTACAAGCTGAACATGGAAATGCTCAGGGACGCGATTTTTCCTGTTTAGCGGCTTCCAAAATGTAAAACTTTCAATAGATTAATGAAACACTTTAATGCTGTTCTTTAAATTAATATTATTCTAAAAAATAATATGTAATCATTAACATTACTACATGTATCTTTACTTATTTCATCAATAACTTGAGTAATTTGGTTTTCCACAGTTCATTCCTTTGCATTATTTTTGATTCCTATATCATACATTTTCATTCATCATGCTCACATATTTATATTCATACTATTATTAAACAACAAATGGATTTACATATTTTAAACACAATCTTAGATAAAAACATTGCATTTTGTAATTTATTTTCTTAAAGAGAAAAAAATATAAAAAATAAACCAGTTTAAGTTTGTAAATATAAAAATGATGTCACTTTTTTAAGTAACTACACCATATTTTAACTGACGATCCAAAGTAATGGAATTACCTATGTGTGCATATATAATGTTTTACTTTGACTAACGGACATATATCAGACAATATTCTAAAATTTAAACAAGCATTTCATTTGCATTATTTACCGCAATAGAACCCTTTCATATGATGCTTTGGGGAAATAAACGAAAACTAATATCTTCTCTGGCTGCACTTAAATCAATTTATCGCTATTTCTGATAATAATAAACCTCGATAAGAATACTAAAAAGGATTTTATTGCTTACATTTTCGCATTTTAGATTATATTTCGCTTCTATATCGCTCAGAGCATTTTGATTGTTAAAGGCGTGCAGGAAGTGAATAAATGCCAGTCAAACAACTGAAAATTTCATTTTTTCTTCTCTATTTATATCATATTGATGTATCCAGATATATATTTATTATGCTAGTTATTTATTATTTCTATATCACTCTAAGTCGATTATGATCGATATCATGTATAACAACTTGTTTTTAAAATAATGTCACTCGTTTTTATTTTTTTAGTTCATCTAACCATTAAAATGTTTGGATGAAAAAAAAAATGAAAGGAAGTATAGAATTTTTTTTACTGTTACTGCATGCTTACTGTTATCTTTTTACACGGGTTCTTTGTCATTTAAATTATTTCATATGTTGAACATTAACTCCATAAAATTTAGACTTTTCTTTTATTATTACCCTTGTATATGGAAATTACGCAAATGAATATTATGTAAAACAATCCATCGGAAAGATCTGCAAAGCTGATTTTTATCGTTAATCACAAAATGTATTTTTATATATATAAATGAATCAATAACACTAATTGTGTTAATTTTTTTAGAAAATAATTGGCAATCAATCTTCATTGCTGTTTAACAAAATGTACATTTTGCGCGAGTTTCACTTTTCTACATTGGTTGTACCACACAACCTTATTTCAGTGATGGATGCATGTTGGAAGTTGTGTGTGTTACTGCAAGTAGATGTGTAACATTAAATACAGTTATTGTATGAAGCTGTGCTTTTGTCTGTAAGGCCTGTCTCAAAAATTTAAGCACAAACATAAAATGTCGATTTTCAAAGAATTATAAAAATTTAGAATGAATGACATTTCTTTTATTTGCAGATTTCACAACATCATTTAAATAAATGATATCAAAATTAAAAAAAATTAAGTTATATAATTGTAAAAAATATAATTTGAAAAAATGTTTTAACAAAAACTGTCTCAAAAGTTTATGCACAATGTCAAAAACAACCAGATTTATAATTTTTACAGAATTTTTACTTACAAATTATTTTTCCGTGACTTCAGATTAGTTCAAATAAGCGCACACCCCAAACAATTATTAGTTTTTGTAGTGTTTCTGGTGGCAGTGAGTATTATGCTTTCTCAATGGCCTCTTCGAGTTCTTCTATAGGGTCATTTTGCTTTCCATTACCGTAAACCTGGAGAATTAAAATAGCCCAGACATTCTCAATAAAGTTTAAGTCTGGATTTATAGCTGGTCAATCAAGAACTTTAACATTTTTCTGAAAAAGCGAAAGTTTTGTAGAATGTGATACTTGGATTGAGGCATTGTCTTATTGAAAAGTACATTCAGTACCCCCAAAATGTAACCGAATGGAAGCAAATGTTGGTTAAGTGTCCCTTAATATTTTTTTTAATCTTTTCTTCATTTTAGAAAAGCCATAGAGGCCTGGTCATTGAATTCAAACGCCCCCAAAACCATATCAGATTTACAGCTTTACTTCCTGCTGAAAAATGCCCTTTTTTCCTTACGTGATTTATGCCAATACATATTCCAAACATCTGTGCCATCTAAGTTCCATTTTTTCTCATAGTTGAATAAAACAGTAAATCATTTGTCCCGATAGGAAATGTGTTTTTTAGCGCAGTTCATTTTTGCCTGTTTGTGATGCAATTTCGGAGACGGCTTGCGAGCCACTTTTTAAGAATGATGTAATCACAATCTTAAATCCATCTATGTACAGTGTCATGGACGCTGTGCACTGAGATTATTTTTAATTTGCCCTATGGACATATTTCTGTCTAGATACCAATCTCCGTACTCTCCGATGAGTCTGAACAGTCGTCATACGTGGTCGTCCACATCTTGATTTCCGCTTAAAATTATCATTTTTTCAGAGTACTTGATAAGTGCCTCACTTTTATTGAATTAAAACTTTTACAACTTTATAAACGGTTATATTTTGGGGTTTCAACTTAAAAACTTTCAAAGTCTTACATTTTATGAATTCTTTACCCTTCGGCATTTTTTTAAAGAGGAAATAATTTCTCTACCTTTTACACTTTTGTGCATGTGCAGTATGATGGCATACAGCGTCATTACATACGACCTATCCCGTGTTTCCAGAAAAAAATGCATAAAGTGCTTAAACTTTTGAAACAGCATTTCTTCAAGAAAAAAGAAAAATTAAACAAATACATATATATTTTTTTAATCATCCAAAATGGCTTATTTCATTTTATTTTGATTAAATGTCGAGTATTTATTGTAAATTAGCATAAAATATTTTCTTCTTCATTTCTTTTAAACCAGATTTACAGAATGCTTAAACTTTTGAGACAGATTATAATAACTTGAAGGTATAGCAACCACGAAAATAAAATGTAATGCGAAATCACTACACTTTAATTATTAGTCTTGTTTGTTTAATACCCAAACATTTTTCTTCTTTGAATAATCATTCTAATTTCTTAAAAAAACTGCTGTTTTAAAAGTTACATTTTTATATCTAAATTAATGATATTGTTTCTAAATAAAGAATTTGTGAGAAAGGAAGAAATACATTAAATTAGATGAAAACACTATATCAAGTACATTTGTTACTAGTTTCAAATCAAGACAATGTGCAATAAATATTGCAGAAGATGTTAATTATGGATTTCATGATAATTAACAATAACTGCACAAACATATTTTTCATAAAAATCAATCGTATATATATATATATACACAATTACCCTCTTAAGTAGTTTGAAGTATATAATTTCAATCAATAACTTAGGCATGGTTATTATGGTATTCCTATTTTAGTCACAACATTTTTTTATGAAATGACTGATTATCAAAAACCCAATCCAATTATAAATCATTTGTTCAATTTATCCATCCATATCACATTTTTAGCTTGACTCTGATAGATTTAACTATGCATCTCGATTTTTTTTTTTTTTTTTTTTTTTTTTTTTTTTTTTTTTGTTACCAAATTTGTCAGGATTTTTTCAACTTGCACCAAGTATGCGATTTGGCATTCGTAATCTTGAAAGTCAATTTTTCGTGGAAATGTAGCCAATATGTTGACAATTATTGCTTTCTTATAGGATTTTGCCAATACCTCGACTTCATGAATCTGACCCCCAGTTACAGAATGATCCATTAATCAAATTCGTTCGAACATGTAAATTAGCTCAATCATCTTCTGTCAATCGAAAACGATAAGCTATAAAATTTAGTCAAAATCGTTTTAGGAGTTTCTTGATAAAATTAGATTAACCCACAATAACCTCGAAAATGGCACACTAATAAAATTTTCTCGAACATTGTACCCAGTGTAGAGACCTTCTGAAAACAGAAATTGTAAAATTCCAAACTCAGTTAGGCATACTTAGAGCGGTATTTTTGATAAAGTTAGCTTGACGCACAGTGTCCTAAAAATAATCCAGTAATCGAAATTTCTCTAGCTTGCGATCTAGAGCAATGATTTTCTCGTACCAGAAAATGATATACAAAATTTAATTAGTATTGTTTGAGCCGTTTTTTATATACAATTATCTTTACCCTGTTCCATTTTGATCCAAATAGACCCTTTATCGAATTTCTCGGATATGCGACCAACCCAATGATCGTCTCGAGGTTATACACGATATAAACCAAATTTGTTAGAGCTGTTTTCTATCTAAAATTTGTTTGACCTGTTGTAATCTATAATTCTCCCACTAATCGGAATTTCTCGGACATATGATCTAGACCAGAGATCTTATCGTACTCGAAAATTGTATAATATAAATCTTTCTCAATATCTTCTCAATATCTCAATATATATTTTTTTCGGATGCATTTTTTATATGGATCTATATTGACCAAAAATGACCAATATATCGGTTTCTTTGAACATATTAGATAGCAGAATGATCTTTTAGTACTTTGGAACTTTATAATGCATTTTTTTTTTAAATAAGTGAAGTTTTTTTTTATACAATTGTCTTGACTCTTATTAATCGTGACCAAAAATGACCTATTAATCGAATGTTCGTGAACATTCAACCTAGTTCAATGGTTTTCTTGACCCCGAAAACACAAACTTTACTCAAAATAATTTAGATAAAATATTGCTCGACCCGCAAAATCCCAAAATAAGACATAAATGGAAATTTCTTGAACATATAAATTACCGAGATGATCTTCTCAAGACCAGAGTTCGTAAAATATAAAATTCAATGAAAATCTTTACAGCCTTTTTAATTAAAATTAAATTGGCCCGTAGTGATTCAAAAAGCTGAAGTAATCGAACTTTCTCGAACATATGATGTAGTCTACTCATTTTCTCGGGACCTAAAACTGCATAATACAAATTCCGATCAAAAGTGTTTCATCAAATTTAGAGATATAATTAGATTGATCCAACCAACATCGGCCAAAAATGACCGCTAATCAAATTCATTTTGTACATGTGACGCCAGTGGCCGAAATGTTCTGCCTCCGAAACTGGTAGACGGCAGGTGCTGGGCTCAAACCCAATCGCGGCCGTCGGCCTAATCGTTCGAGGGATTCGGCGGTTTTACTTGAGCCTTGGATTTCCATGCAAAAATACGGCTTAGGTTCCCTTAGAAAGACCTCCATGGAGGGCAACCACCCTTTAGGGCCTATATCCAACGTGTAGATAATTGGCCGACATAAAATAAACCAAATTGAAAATGCTACGAAACCCAATGATGACCTTGATGATGAACATGATAGAGAACAAAACTCATTGAAAATCGTTATAATCGTAATCGTTTTCTAGAAAATAAGCTTGCCCCATAGTGACCCAAAAATTACGCATTAATAAAAAATTCTTAAACATGTAACATACCAAAATGATCTTTTTGTGTCTGGAAACTGTAAATTACAAAATTTTGTGAAATTGTTCGTCATTTTTTTTTTTATATTGAATTAGTTTGACAATTTTGGCTAGAATGACCCCCTAATAATATGTCCTTGAACATGCCACCTAGCATAACAGTGTTTTTGTGCCCGAAATCGATAGAATACAAAAATAAGTGAAAATAGAGTCATTTTCTATATAAAATTAACTGTAAAATGCAGTGATCCAAAAATGATCTACTAATCGAATTTTCTGTAACATATGATTTTCCAAATGGTTTGCTCATAATATAAAATTGTAAAATAAAAATGTTGAAATCATTCGAGCCGTTTTTAGATAAATTTGTTTAACTTGTAATTTTCCAAAAGTGATACACTAATCAAAATTTCTGAGACATGTGACCTAAACCAAACACTTTTCTCGTGAAAAAAATTTTTATGTAAAAAATTTAGTTAAAATCGATTGGAGTATTTCTTTAGGGATAAGTAGATTGATACTGATCAATTATGACCAATTGTCCGATAATTAATTTTTTCTGAACATGTGACTTAGCCCAATGATCTTCTTATGTTTGAAAGTAGTAAAATGCATATTTTTCTTAAATTCGAGTCAAAATCATTTATGTAATTTTTAAATAAAATTATTGTGAACCAGAATGACCCACAAATGACTCAAAAATCTAATTTTGTCTGCCATGTGACGTACAAATAAAAAATAATAATTATTAAAAAATAACACTGAAAAAAAAAATATAATTGATGTTATTCAATATCGTTGTTAAACTTTTCCTTTTTGCTTTAACAATTTGCATACATTAATCATTTCTATAGTATTTTAGTACGGATTTAAATAAATTATAGAACTAAAAAAGCGTATTTGTTAAAATTAAGGTCATCTGTCATGAATCATAAATATTTAAGTAACGTATTCATTTTGAGAAAATTTTTTTTACAACTTCCAGCCTTCAATAATAGTACAAAACTAATTCCAAAAAGATGTCTGTTACAAAAGCACCAAATAGAAACAGCATATTACAAGTCACGTTTTTACCTTGAACATTCTATTTAGCTCCTTTCACACAGCGTGTTTCTCTGTCAGACGATAAATGTGATTAGAAGGAGACAGAAATGCAAAGACGATGGGGACATGTAGAAAGAGGATCCAAAATAATAAAAGAGACGCATTCTTTAATAAAAGGATTTGTGTATGGAAGAACGCTAATTTCTTTTGCGTTTTCTTGTCGTCGTCTGATACCAGGAGTAAAAATTATCGATTTCTAATGCATTAGTTTATTTGGTTAAGAAAGAAATAGATGTTATGAAGTGTTTCTCTTGTGCTTAAGTGAAATACATTTCACTTAAGCACATATATAATTCATTCATTATGCAATTCATTCCCCTTTACCATGGACGAGAATTTAGAAAAAGAAAATTCTCACCGATGTTGTTATGCCTCTAGGGGTTTACGTAGACTGAGGGTAAATTTTAGTAGATAATTTTGCAACCTGAATTTCAAATTGTTTAATGTTCTATGATTTATAAACTGTTTAAATTTTATTTAATTCAATATTAAAATTTTCTAAAATATTTCTGTGTGTCCTCATGCTTTCAAATAGGTGAGACACTACATGCTTTGTAATGGATTTGAGTATATTTTTAAAGTAATTCTGATTTTCTGATATTATCATTACGTACAAAAAAAGGAAAGAAACATTTGAATATTTATTTACCGTTTGCATTACGTTCATTTTAGTATGACACTTCATTAAGATAAAGTAAACTTATCAACAATTAAATAAAATGTATCATGAATAGTTTATGACTAAAACGAAGATTTTAATATAATTTAATTTACATGGCATAAAATATTATAGATATATTTGCTAAAATAAAACAATAATTTTTTTAGCCAATAACTGATATTTTTTTTCTTCTGAAAAGTCAATTTTGTCCTAATCACTTTTTTTACAATTTGTGCATTAATTAGATTTTTTTTTTTTTTTTTTTTTTTTTTTTGCTTTACGAAGAAACTTTACTGCCTCTTTTTAATAAGAAATATTTTATGCCTCTTGATGTATTTTTACACTCTGAATTTCAATAGTCCAAGAATCTTCCGAATTACGCTTCTAAAATTTGACGATAATCATTGTAATTATTCTTTTTGACTAACATTGCAACCTTATAAGCTTATGATAACGTCTTAAGCTATCCTTTAAAAAAATGTGAATTTTAACTTTTTGGAATGTTTCACGGAGAGAAAATAGCCATAGACGGCTATTCGACGGATGTGCTTCAGACATAAAGTTGATGTTATTACATTTCGTTTGGGTCTACCCATGACTAAAATACTTTGTGGAAGCTACATACTTCTTTTATTAGGAAAGTTAAAGACTTCAGGTTATTTTTTATGAGTCCGAAAATGCCTTAAATTAATGCATGAGAATAAAAACAAAATATTTTAATAACCTGTGTAAGTAAAAAAATGTATTAAGTGATACTCCATTTCAACTTACTTTACAATCTCCTTTTTCGAATTTGATCACATGTTCGTGTATCTTTTTCTCTCTTTCCCTTACAAAATATAAAAGTTAATTCACTACGCAGTATACATAAGTGATGCGTTTAGTTTATTTAATTAGTTTTTATTAATAAAATTGTTAAAAACTTTAACCGAAACTAGTAAATTTCAGAAGTGAAATGATGGAAATTACCATTGTACTAGATGATATACTTGACGATATGTAACATAAGCGGCCAGATAGCGGAAAAGCACCAATTTATTTTTGTGCCACTAATTTCTGAAAGCGTACCCCAGCAGTATTTAAAGTGTATTAAATACTTTTATAAATAGAAACCAATTTTATCTGATCTAACTATCCACCTGAACTGAAATTTTGCATCTGTAACTTCATAGGTCAAAGAATAAAAATTTAAGGTTACTGTTTTACGCTCTCATTAGCATTTTAAATTTCATTTTAATGTTCTTAATTAACCTTGATGTTCTGTGAAAAATGTAGGTAGAACATGAAATTTTTTAGTTAAGATTGAAAGACTCTGGAAAATCGACTGGAAAGACTCTGGAAATTATTTTACTGGTGGTTACATACATTAGGTCATGTTTGTTCTCAATAAAATGATGTTTGATATAAGATGTATCAAACATGATAAAAACAACTATTTTAAAAAAATCAATAGCAAAAGAAGTATTAGTAAGTAAATCTTTAAATTTCGAAAGTATGTTGGTTTCTGAAGTTTTGAAGATAAAGAGCGCATAACAGATCCTTGGGAAATTTGAAGATCTCCCTCTGTATTTTGTTTTCGATATGTATTTTTCTTAAATCAGCAACATTTCCTTCGCACGTAAATGGTACTCCAAGTCTATACTAAATCAAATGTATTGATAAATAGGTAATTTTTTAAGTAATATTTTTTTGTCTTTTAATCATTGTAAATATACGCTATTCAGTAAATATATCTTATCTAATGAAATATATATATCATGCAAAAGATCAATTGCTTTAATATTTAAAAAAAAAAAAAACTTTACTTATTTTACCTTACAAGTATGAACTTATACTGTTATAAACAAATAAATATACAAGTAAGACTTATCACACTAGTTAGCAAAGTTTAATATATTTCTGTACAAATACACTAAAGTAAAGTGCCCTATTATCGTCCCCAGTTACTTTTAGGCCCCTGGAAGTTTTAACTAAAAAAATTTTTTTCGAAATAAATAATTAATTTACCTTAACTTAAGGTACAAAGAAATGTACTATTTATCCTAATAGTAAATAATTGCATCATTAATACCATACAAATAACCATCCAAGAACATGGAATATATAAATTATATTGTTTTTGTCTCTTGAGAATGCTTCATGTGACCATGTGCAGCACTGAAGGCACTGTACCCATTGTTTCCCTTCTTTATAATGAGAAAAGCACTGCAAGCAAGTAGAGTACTCTGCATCATTGTCGTGATCATCGCTTATGTTATCATCATGAGAAATTTCAATTAGAAGAATCCTTTTCGTCATCAGTGATGTCAGGTAGGTCTTGTTTAGATTTTTACACGGTGGATTTCCCCCCTTCCCCAATAGAGTGGTAGTTGTCAGAAGTATTTTTTCCAACTGCGTGTCTTTAATTCATCTGGGAATTTCCACTTTGTTTTTATGCGGAGATCCAGTGATCAGTGTTACTGAACCTCGTCGGGCAGAAGTTGCTTGTGTGATCAGTGACAATTCCCTGATCTCTTATTAGAATGAACTTGTTTACAAAATTTGAAGCAAATCCTGAAGGTTAAGTCTATACATACCTACATACAAAATTGCAGTGAATTATTTATCAGGATTTGTCAGCGCTGAAAAGCGTTCCTAATTTCGTGCCCTTTACGGAAATAAGAACTGAAAGGTGGACGAAAATCGAATTACGCTACTTCTTAATATTGCGATGCCTCAGTTCTTGTAAAATAAACTGAACATTGTATAACTTACTATAAGGTACTCTTAACATCTTACCTACGTAGAACACACGCAGTGAACAGGAAATAAATACTTACGGTAAGGTAAACATCGTTCTACAAATGATGTAGCAAGAACTTATATCTTCTAAAAAAAGGAAATCCGACATTAATAAAACACAGATTCGTATTGGCGACTGAAATTTCCACTTCTGAGTCCTTTTATCTTCCGTTTGTTTGCCTTGCGTTATCAGTGGTGCCACTTTCAGAGAAGTGAATAAATGAAAGGGAACAAAATTTGGGCACTTTAACTTATGTTTATCTTTCTTAATTAAGAGCATGTTTAATAAACTTTTTTATGACTCTTTAAAGTTTTATTTCTTTACTGTATACTTGAAGTAAAAAAATTGTGCACAAAATTTTTAGAGGTCAAAGAGAAGAAGATTTGCCAGAGAATAAAATTTTCATATAAATTAAATAGTTTTAGCCAGAAAAATTGCGTTTAATTGAAATTGGCAATTTAAAAAGTGATAGCTTTCTTATTTGCAGTGTTTTGAGATTAGAAATGTGTTAAATGTAGACTGTCAAATGATTAAATATTATTGAAATTGTAGTGTATATAATTGATTCAGTTCATTAAATGCTATTTTGATTAGCATCTTTTTCAATGTTTTTGAATGATGCGAGTTTGATAGATTTTTTTTATAATATATAAACTAAATAATTTAAATGTCTTTTTTTAGATATTAGTCATTGTAAATAGCAATTTAAAATTTATACACAAAAACAGTAATATAAAATGTAACTACTAAGAATGTATTTGTTAAAAATACAAAGACTTGCTCACTGGTGCACAAAAAACAAGAATTTTAATATAAACTTCTGCAATAAAAAATAAATAAAATATAAAAACAAAGTTTCGAGTCAACTTTTGCAGCTATTTTCAGGGAAAAGTGATGGTAAATTGTCTAAAAATTCTTCCTGCATGAAAGATAATATATATATATTTTTCCCACCAAATACATTTATAGTAATTTAAAATTTCATATTTTGGGTAAAATGTTTTTGCTAAATGATCATGGTTTAAAACCATACATACAGATTTTAAATTTTTAAATGCAATTCATATGCAATATGTTTATATATATAAGCCCATTATTTAGTTTTGAATATAAAAAATTAAAGGGATATTTTTAAAAGATTTCCACACAATTATTTTACTGAATAAATATACCTGGTATTTTTTGTGATTCTAACAAAAGATTAATTACTCTTTTGTGAATAAAAAAGAGAATTATTCTCAATGTTGGAAAAGCGAAAGAAAAAAAACTAATTAAATAAATAATACTAAAAGTTAATGTTTTAAACTATTTATACCAGCACGCTGCAATCCATTAATTTTAAATAGTGCTTCCTTAATACATTATTTTAACTGCTTTTTCTAGACATACATATCATAAATTATTTTAAAATTAATAGAAAGGTTGACGACTATAGAAACTAAAATTTTGAATAATTGTATTTTTTTTTTAAGAAGTAGAAATACGTGCAATTAATTTTCATTTACGAAGTGAGACAGAGTTTTGGATATTATAATGTTAATTTTTATGATGTAACCTTTTGGTTTAAATATGTTTAGACAAATCATTTATTGTCTTAATGAAAAAAAACATGAAATTTTTCAACTAAAATTTTAAAATATTGTGTAATAGAACTACTTTATAACTTCCTAGTTAGAAGTTAACTTCTTAGTAGAAGTTAATTTCTAAGAAGTTAACTTCTAGTTAACTTCTTAGTAGAAAACACAATATATTAAAATATTTTAAATATATATTTGATCGATTCATAATTTTAGGAAGTGCTAATTATAAAATATATCATTTCAAAATGCAGTATACCGTAAAGTAAATTATAAAAAATACCAATAATTACGTTGCATTTATCCATGCAGAAAGTTCAAAAAGTATACTAATTCGAAGTATGTGCTAATGAAAATATACTGTCTAATGTACTAATGAAAATATTTCTTTCTGATGTATATTCTCATTTTATGTTGGAAAATCCTAATATTACGACGGTGTACTTATATGTATTTTAAAAAGATTTTTCCTGTTTATTCCTGTTAAGAATCCGATGTATTCAATATGTTACTTAAATTGATTTTTTTTTGTTAAACATAATTTGATATTATTAATATTATTATGTTTAAATAAATATTTACTTCATGAAACATTTCTTAATTTTTTTTTTCAACTATTCATTTTGTTCCATTGTTCTTAATTCACAATCTTACAGAAATCGCATACATATACCGGGTGATCCAAAAGTCAGGACGAACTTTAAAAATGAATAACTCGAAAACGAATCAAGATACAAAGATACGGTTTGCACCAAATGGATGGAAAAGAAATCGGATTTTGTGTGACAACAAAAAAATATTGTTCTATTGGCGACCAACGGCATCACTAGCAGCATTGAAAGATGCCATCCGCCAAAACGTGTCTGCCATAAAGCAAGAAATGCTACTAAATGCTGTGAACGGTGTAGTGCCTAGTCTCACAGCTGCACTTATGAATGAGGGACAGCACATTGAACATTTTCTGTTGTACTAATTAACTGTAACTAAGCTGACTTGGAAATTGTCAACATTTTTTCATTTGCAAATCATCTTTTCGTGCAAAAAACACTACCGTGTCATTTTTTGGATGTCAACGGCAAACTATTTTTTTCGTTGTCACACAAAATCCGATTTCTTTTCCATCCATTTGGTGCAAACCGTATCTTTGTATCTTGATTCGTTTTCGAGTTATTCATTTTTAAAGTTCGTCCTGACTTTTGGATCACCCGGTATTTTAAATAATAATAAACTACAAATAGGTTCCCTACTTTAAACATAATCTTGCATTTTCGCGTTTCATTTCATAGTAATTAATTTATTTTGTTTTAAAATAAACCTTTATTATACTATTTTAAACTTATAAATATTAAAAGGATATCAGTCCAAAATAACTACACAATGTTTCGATTAATAGTTCAAAGTAATTAATTTTTTTTTAAGTATGCATGCATAACAGTTTAAATTGATTCAAAGGAGCCCGGCAGACAACTTTCTAAAATTTAAATCGTGTATTATATTTGCATGATTTATCGTAATATAGACCTTTCATATGATGCTAGGGAAAATAAACAAAAACTAACATACTCTAAGGCTGCCCAGAAATCAATTTATTTATCTTTATCTCTGATAATAAAAAATCTCGATAATAATATAAAAAAGGACTTTATTGTGTGCGTTTTTGCATTCAAGATTTCATTTCCTTCTATATCGCTCAGAGCATTTCGATTTTTAAAAGCGGGCAGTAAGTGAGTAAATGTAAAATTCGAAATTTTTATTTTTAGTCTCCATTTATATTTGATTGTACCCAGATACATAATTATCCTTTTTTTTTTTTTTTTTGCTATATCCAGCGCTTTTTAGAGTAATTATGATCGGTGTGATTCATAAAAGTTTGTTTTTATTATGATTTTAATCACCTTTACTTTCTTCACGCATGTAAAGGGTTCCGAGACACACATTTTAAAATATTTTTTATTTACTGAACTAAAATGTATGAACTTTTTGTGATAGTTAACCGGCTTATTATTTAAAAACAAAAATATTTGATAAAACGTCTCTTAATATTTTGTAATAAAATTTAAAATTTATTGAAAAGGTGGGGTAAGTTAAAATCGGTGAATTTTAAAATATTTTTTGTACAATTTCAATTTTATAACGTTTAAATAAACAAAATATCTAAATTTTTATTTTTATTAAAAAAATTTTTAAATATTGATTCCTAAAAAAATATTTATAAGAAAATTTATTATTATTTTTGTTTAATTAAAACACCATTTTTTCAAAAGTAACTATGTATATATTTTTTTTTATTTCGGAATCAAAATTAAAATAAAGCCATCAAATAAGACATTTTCCAAGTTTTAAGCATTAATTGTTAACGGCTCTTGACTTAGAACAATTTAAACCCGAGAAATTACTAAAAAACCCACCATGAAGAAAAACACATTTTGATGATAAATTTGTTATAGCAACCATTGCTTGAAAGCTGGATTTTAAAAACAAGCTAAAATGATAAAAACTAATATTTTCACTTCTAATTAAGATATTAACATTATTTAAACATCATGTTAAGCATAAAAAAAACAGAAATATTTTTTGTGCAATAATGTTTTTTAAGAAAATTTGACTCGCCAAACGGTCGGATGACTTACACCTAAATTCTATGCAACAGCTCTTGTACTTGATTCGAGCCTTTGACTCACAAAATTCAAAATAATTTCTTCCAGGTTTGCATTGATTTCAGCTCTTTCTCGCTTCAGTTCTTTCTTCCCAGTTTCCTGTCTGGGAACGTGGAAAGAACATGTTTCAGAAATCTGAAAGTTATGAAAGCTGAAATATTCTATGATTAGGCATTCTTCTGCCTGGAAACTGCTGCTGATACATCCGTAGGTTAGATATGGCGTTGACACACACACACACCCACACATAAATATATATTTATTTATTTTTATTTATATATATATTTATTTATATATTACCAGTTATTTAACAAAAGATTAATTACTTTTTGTGAGTATAAAAATAATTGCATTAAATTATCCAAAAGCGAAACATTAAAAAATACACTAAAATTTAATGTATTAACAAGAATTTATACCAGAGTAAGTTACGATCCATTAAATGTAAATAATGCTTCTTAACACACTATTTTCTCCGCTTTTTCTAGGCATAATCTCATAAATTATTTTAAACAAAAAGAATAACACACACTATAGAAAGGTTCACAAATATAGAAAATAAAATTTAGAATAAATTTACTGTTTTTATTGTTAAAAACATATTAAACAATTAATGACTTGAAAGAACATTTTTCGGTGTTATAATATTAACACATATGATGTAACCTTTTGATTTAAATATCTTTTGACAAAAAATTTATTTTGTTATTAAAAAATAATAAGAAAACCTTATCCAAATAAAACTTTAAAACGTCTTGCAATAAAAACATTTATAATTTCTTAATTACCTTTTATATACAAATCTGAACGGAAATATTCATGCACTATCTAACTGATGTTTTTACAGTTTTAGAAAATAATAATTATGCAGTATATAATTTCAAAACAGATTACACTATAAAATTATTAATTACATTACATTTATTCCTGCAAAAATTTTGAAAGATACAGTAAATAAAAATCTGTACTAAAGAAAATGATGTTTTAAAGGTTCTTATAATCTCATTTCAAACTTAAAAAATCTAATTCTATCACAAGGAACATGAAGATACTTAGGGATGATGACAAGATCTTTCTTGTTTAGCTCCTTTAAAAACCCAATGAGTTCAACAGGTTAATGAAAAAATTGTGCCTAAATTGATAATTTAATATTATTCTAAAGTATTATATTATATGCATAATTTGAGCACGTGCATCTTTATTTTTTCATCAATAAACGAAGTAAACTTTTATTTCCACTGTTTATTTTCTTCCATTATTTTGAAATTATAATCATAAAATTCATACGTTCATAATAATATAACGCTATAAATAGGTTTCCATTTTTGAAACATAAGTTTGCCTTGTACTTCATAATAATTACTTTACATTCGTTTATAATAAACCTTTGATAGTAAATCTGCAGAACAGGAGCCTCAGAGTCACCTCAGCAGATCACTGTTTTTTACCACCTTTTACATCATATTTAGCTTCAAATAAACAGCAATTTAAAGATAAAAAATAATAATAATAAATATTTATTTTAAAAAATACGCAGAAAATTTCAGAAATTAGATGTGTTAACTTGATCATGTTGTCATGCAACTATTTTCTAAAATTCTGAGGAGTTATATATTGTGATAAACATTTAGATAAAAAATGGATTTATTCAGGGAGTCTCTGTCCCCTTGAGCACCCCGTGGTCACGTTAAACTTACATTCTTAATTTTCTAGTGATTGTACAAATGGTTATAATACATATTACATTTAATTTTACGCAAAGATTTGTTAAGGTTAAGCAACAGAAAAGTGTTTTAGATTTTTCTAATATCCAAATAGCAGAATTGAGAATTATATTTATATATATGTATATATATATATAACTCAGAATTTCAAATATCTTGTGCAAACGATCTTTTTGCAGACGATTAATTTTAAGAGAAAAAGAAAAGAAATGATTTTATTGTTATGCACACATATACAATGTTGAAGGAGGGAAAATAAATAAATAGATATATAAAAATAATGATTTTTTTTTAAAGGTATGGTTTAGGAATAAATTTAATAAGACTTTCTTAAAAAGGGTTGATAAAAACATAGAAAAATGAGTTTTATTTGGAATATTAATAAATAAAGTTTAATTAAGAATATTTTTAATTTAGAGCCATCTATTAAATTTACGCGCATTGAAATAAATGTTTTTTAAGGCGAATTAAGAATTTATATCGTTTCAATAAAGATTAATAGATGAGATCTGGAAACAAGATTTTAATTTAATAAGTTGAACTAAGTACGGAATATTGTTATAAAGAAATTAATATAGTATAAAAGGATAGTAGGTATATATATATATATATATATATATATATATATATATATATATATATATATATATATATATATATATATATATATATACCTACTATCCCCATATTGTATTTATGTATAATTAAGTTATAGAAATGAAAAGGAGTTAATTAATTTAGAATTGTATTTTTTTTTTTTTTTTCACAATTTTCGTTTCCAAATATTTTTTTTTTTTATTACCGTTCTATTATAATTAGATTTAAGATATTACCTATATGTAAACTCTAATGCATTCAGTTACATTATCTTACTAAAATCACCCAAAAATTTGCATCTTTGGTGATTTATAAACCTGATGAATTATCGTTTTTCATTGTGTCCAGCGCTTTTTAAATAAATAGCAAACGTGATTTATGAACATAATTATTGACGCTTTCTCATTATTTTTTTAGTTTAGTAATGACAATTATTATTTTCCGCTAATCATGACGTCTATGCGGTGCATATTATTTTCACTTTCTTTATACTTGTTTTACAATATATTTTTTTTTAAGAAAAAAGCATTGAATTCATAAAATATTTTGAAATCCAGTTTATGATGGATTTACACGTTTAAGAGATCAGAGAACCAGAAAAATATGTTTTTACAAAATGTCTGCTACAAAAATCTGTGAGTGATATAATATCACTATGTCTGTATGTGACAAATATTTTGCAGGCGCAAGAATTAATATCAATAATTAATGTATGGAATTTCACAAAACTTTAGACTCTGTTAGACCATGATATAAAAAGACCTGATTCGTTTTTGGTGAATATTGCTTAACAGTTGGCGCAGCTATGCTGTATTATTCACAATTTCCACAATAGTAATTTATCAAGAACTAATGAATGGATTTAAAAAAAAAAAAATAGAATAAGTCAGTGCTTGATGCGATTTAATGCTGATTGCATTTTCTTGCAAATGACTCCTAAGGTGGAGCAGACATGGTGCATTATTGTGATTATTTAAATAGCTATAACTCAAAAACTAATGCACGGAATTTTACAAAGCAATAGATTCTATGATACCTTTATATTAACAAGATTTGATATGCGTTTGGTGTATATTGCGCAACCGGGGGCGCTGCTATAAAGCATTATTCACAATTTCCAAAATAGCCACATCTGAAGAACTGGTGTATGGAAACTTTAGTTAGTTCTTCAAATAACATGGTGCTGATTACGTTTTCGTGCAAGTGGCTCAACAGGTGGCGCTTCCTTGTCGCATTGTTCGTAATTATCGCAATAGCTCTATCTCAAGGACTATTGTAAGAAATTTTCGAAAAAAACTGAGGCAGTTAGTCCTCATATATATAGATTAGTGTTGTTTATTTTGTGGTGTAAATTGCTCTACAAATGGCGTTGTTATACTGTATTCTTCACAATCTCGCTGTAAATATATGTCAACAACTAGTGCATGGATTTTCATCAAACTTCATATTCAATTCTACCTGAAACAAAAACAATCCTCTTTAGATAAGAAGGTGCTTTCCAGTTGCTACTGGTTTAAGCAATATAAGCAATGGCACTGCTATGCTTCATTTTTCAGAAAATGTTAAAATGCAGAAGGTATAAAAAAATTTTGGCATTGCCTTATCTGACTAGTTTTAACTAGTAAATCTGCAGATCAGAAGCCTCAACGTCAGCTTTGTGCATCATTGTTTTTAAACACACATTGGGTAATATCACACTTCCTGCAAACTGTAATTTAAAATTTTCCAATTACGTAATTATTTATAAAAATAAAATAAGAATAAGAAGATTTCAACCATGAAAAGCGTTAAATTAAAAATTTTGTTATGTTAGGATATTCTACAATTTTCATGATCTACAAATTCTGTTTTTTATTATAACATAGTAGATTCAGGTTTCAGGGGGGCTCTGCCCCCCATAGTCTCATTAAATTTACATTTCTAACTTTCTATTAATTGTGCTAATAGTTATCGTATATCTTGCATTTCTTTTACATTTTGATTTATAAGAATAAGCAACAGTTTGGACAAGCATTTTTCATTATCTTCATACTTCTACTTACCATTTTACTCACAACTATTCACAACCATTCACAACCACTCACAACCATTCTAATCAGAAACATTTAAACTGAAATATGATGAATTTTGTAAGTGGAAACTGAGCCATCTAAGATTTTACAGATTTTGTTTCCAACAAAAAAAGTTTTGATTGCTGCTCTAGAATATTTATATCTAACATCTTATCTAAATACACAATAATCTACTCGATAGAGTTAATTTACTAAAAATAGGTATGTGTACAGACTTTTAAAGCCAACATCTGATTATTCATCGTCCTGTCCATTGCTAATTAATTAAAGAGCAAATGTGATTTGGCGCAATGGAATAGCTTTTCTGATAGCTATTCAATAATATCCAAATAAAAATTAAAATTATAATGTTATAAATACCGTTCATATTTAAAGCAAACCAATTATTCTGATCAAATAATTAAAGATTAAAAACTCTTTTACTTCATTCAGCTGCTTTATCTTTCGTAATCTGAACTAATTAAATGGTTTTTACACAGACTACAAACTGCTACCGGTGCTTTCATTCCTGAAACGTTAAAAAAAGATAAATGAATAAAATAAGCGAATCATTTCATTTTTCATAATTCAAAAAAAAAAAATGTAGCCAAGTCTTATCACATTTCAACGATGACAATACGGAATCTCATATTTATATGGCATTTAAATACCTCAGTAGTAAAAATTTGAGCCAATTACTATAAACTGTTGCCAAAAAGAAAGTATATCGAAGAAAGAAACCGATTAATCTTTATTCGTAAAACGGAAATTGATACGTGTTGATGCGTGAAATACACTTGTAGTGATTTTTAAAACATCTCTCAATCAAATATTAACGTTTTTAAATAAATGTCCTTTACAAGGGAATTTTATTTTTTTTAAAAAGACCAGTAACAGGAAACTTTCAAAAAAGGTGCCAAGAAAACCTGCAAAGGGCGTCGCTTTGGACAGCCCTGGTTTATACGAATGAAAATATTTATTTCATAATCAATGACGTCATTTTGTGGAGCATAATTTTGTCATTTACTAACCGTTTGCTTTCAGTTTTTTTTTCATTGAAATTTTCAATTAAAAATTAAGCATTTTTATTAGTTGTGTGTAGACGATAAACCGTGAAATATTGGTAACATTGTTTTTTAATAATCATAATTAACATCATAGAACACGGCACATTTATTTTAATCGCAAAGGATATTAGATATATTTTGATATATGAGATCAAATTCATCTTGTTTCTGTACTTTCGTATTATTTCCATTATGAAAATGTATTCATTTTTTTCCTTTTACAGAAAATCTTTCGAATCAAAATTAACTGTTTTGCATGAGTTATTATTTCGAGATCTGATTTTCTTGACAAAGTCAAGAAAAGATTGAAAGATTAGATTTTTATAGAGAAAGTTAAATTTTATAGGAAAATATCAATTTATTCTTTATTAAAGCAATGATCTTTTTAATTTATAAGAAAAATATTTGAACAAATAAAATAGAACATAGCCTGTCTTTATTTTTTGCGTAAAATCCATGTGTAAATAAAGACGCAAAGACATTATAGCATTCATATTTTCGTTAATTAGACTTCAAACAATTACACATACTTTCAGATTTATGATATTTTTAAGTGCAGTTTCGTTGCTATGGATAACGCAGAAATAAAATTAAAGCAATTATTTACATATATGTTCATTTAAAAGAAATAAATTTATAAAAGAAAATATTTTTATCAATGGAACGTATATGTAAAATCTTTGTATAAATTATACACCGAATTTAAAAACTTTAACAAATGTGTAAAAAAGATTGAGAAATAATATCAATAATGTATGATTGTAATTGGAAATCCCTATCATCCATAAATTATCTTTTAAATACTTCAACCTTATAACCTATTCCCTTTCAACAAATAAAAATGGAAACCTCGTTTGAATTGCCATAGAAAAGCATTAAAGCATAAAAATAAAATGTTCTATATTTTAAAAACGAATGAATCAAATATAGCGAAAAACTATTCAGCTAAATCCGTATACTTTACCAACATATGTATTTTATTTCAAATTAATCGAATTTTTTTTGGCAGTTATCGTGGAACAGACAGACAGACAGATGGACAGACTGACAGGTGGAAACCAAAAAATTTCGTGTCTCCAAAGTAAGCCTTCACTGACGCTTCGGCAATTATGATTTTAAATAGAAAATATATATATTTATTTTAACTATGCGCAGACGAGTGATCCCAAAATGTTCATAACACTTTTCTTTAAATAATTAAGAATTAATTTCATAACCTAAGATCATTTTATTTAAATATGAAAGCGTATTAATTTTATTTCTGATATATGATGTCATATGTGTTTTTATTTTCGTATAATCAATTCGTCCGTTTTGCCGTTTGACTCAAATATCGACACATTATCCACGTTTATAATAAAAGAAAATCTGCAGATGAAGAGCCTTAACAATAGCTCTTTAAATAACCTTTTTTACCACAGTTTGCTTAATATTTAATTTTTTTACAAAGAACAGTTGAAAGTTTTCAAATAACATAAATATGCTTAAGAATAACAAGTCGGAAATTGCTCGCCAAACTTACCAAATAAGCTGCGTTCTTATTCTAATGAAGTTTTAAAAATATTCAGATCTAGTTGTTAGAGCTACTGGTCTCCTATGCAAAAATGCATAAATATAACATTTATATAGATTTTATATATCAAATTTAGTATTACTGAAATAGTATTACTATCTTTTAAATGAAGCATAATCATGTGGCAACCTACAATCAATATTTATCATGCGTATGATTATTTTATCTACAAATGATAGAATTTGATAGCTTGGAGAAAACTTTTATTAAGTAGTATCTCAATTTTCATAAAATTTGGAAAGATTCAACAAATTTTGCAAAAGTTTTATATACATAATTTCATATCATTCGGCATGCTAGTTTTTCAGCTATTATATGCGGAAACACAGATAAACCGATGGACGGATCAGACGAGGAATATATGTGCCGCATACTTATTTTCATTACCGAACATGGCAAAGTAAATCTCAGTTTCAATCAACCCAAACAAATTAATGCAATTTCGACTTCGGAAAGTTATACAGACGAAGAGATAGACAAGAAAACATAATTCACAAACGCTTTTTAAGTATCTTTCAATGTTTTAAAACACATGGCAGATTTAAATTTTTCTTTCAGCAAATTATACCAATAAATGGAATCATACTTGAGTACTCTTATACATATAATACTTGAGTACTCTTATACATTATTTTAACGATCATTTTTATTTACTTGCAACTAATTAGATGTTATTTAATTAGTAGCTGCAATATAATTAAGAGTAACACATGATTAAATCTACGAAGATCACTTTTCCAGACATTATCATCCATAAAAGCCTTTATCCAATTCTTTGCGTGTCCTTGCAAATTGTTTTAACTTTTTAGTTTATTTACGTTCTTACTTAGTATCACTTAATTTTTTTTTAATTATCCTCTATTTAATTTATGACACTTAGATGTATAATGTAATATAAAGATAAAAATACAGTATCGCATCTGAAATCGTTTGTGTGTTCCCGTAAATACCATGTGTTTTCTGTCATATACGAAGTTACTTGTAATAGCCATTCGTGACGTATATCAATTTAACAAAATTTTAAATGATACAATATTATTAAAATACGCCTCAAGCGATGTTTCTTCATATATTACGCAATGGAACACTTTTTGTCTCAGTAAATTAAGGACAAATAATCTTTACTTTGTACATTATAGAGAATATATAGCTATGCTTCATAGAGGAATATCAATTTCAATATGTATGATAAGTGCAACATTATTAAAATGCACTTGAAGGTATTTTTCCAATTGCAGTAATGTAATGGAATACTTTTGACTGTCCTTGTAATTAAACTATAAATCCGATGCAATCTTTGCGATGCAAATTAACGGCATTGATATCCATGTAGTCATATTATAGACATTTACTATCCATCCACTTGCTTAACAACAAGTTTTATATTATTATTATTATTATTATTATTTTAAACATAAAAAGTAAATATTCATGTTAACTGCGCACATACTAAAATTAAAAAAATATTGAAAATAAATTTATTTAAATATCACAACCCAAGAGCATTTCATTTGAACATCAAAGCGTATTAGTTTATTTTCGTTACATACCGTCTTAGTTTCATGTTTTTCTAAAATCAATCTACATTTACGTTCTATTATTAAAAAAAATATTTGAAAATTTTCATTTTATTCCAATATGACGTTACATTATTTTTTTTTTAATTCTTATTACTTTTTTTTTACTTTATCATGTTTACATGAAAATTCAAACATTAGACTGGCACCTTATACACCCTTATGAAAAAAATAAAATAAATACAATTGAAATAAATAAATCTCTAAAACAATTTTTTTTATATTATTGAAATTTATGAAAAATCTCCAAAAATTACAATAATAATTTTAAAAATATGAAAAACCCGCAGATAAAATTTAAAATAATAGGAATAATTTAAGCCCCATAATTGAAAATTTCAGTACCCATTTATTATTTAATTTCGTTTATAAAGTGAACCATTTTCTTTTAACAAATGAAAATTTAATAAACGTCCGAATTGCCACAGAAAGACATTAAGATGCAAAAATAAAAGTCCTGTATTTTTTAAACAAATGAAACAAATATATCAAAAACCTTACAACTAAATCCGGGTACTTAACGAACATGCATACTTAATTTCAGCAAATCAGATGTTTTTTGTATCAGTTATCGCGGAAAAGACAGGCGGACAGAACAGACGGAAACCAAGTATTTTCCTGTCTCCACAATAAGCCTTCACAGCCGTTTCGACAATTATTGGGATAATTTAACGTTGCTAGGAAACTAATAAAAGAAAGCGAAGAAAACAATTAAAAACTACATGACAAATAAGTCGATTTATAAAACAAAATCTCTTATATCATTTGATCATATGTTTAAAAAATCACATATTTTTTTATATTTGACAAATGCATAGACACAATTTACAATAGTAATAATTTAAGACACGTATTGTAAAATTTCATTATCCATAATTTACCCTAAATACATTAACTAAAAGAGCCATTTTCTTTAAACGAATAAAAAAAATTGAAATTGTCTGAATTGCCTTAGGAAAGCATTATGGTGCAAAATAAAATGTCCTGTATTTTTCGAACGAATTAACCAACTATAAAAAAAAAACTATACAGCTGAATCCGGGTACTACACTTATTTACTTACTTAATTTCAAACAAATCGGACGCTTTTTGCGGCAGTTATTTCAGTACAGACAGAGGGAACTAAAATATCATGTGTCGCCACAGTAAGCCTTCACTGACTTTACGGTAATTATACCAGTTAAAATTTATAAATCTTAAAATAATGTCATCTTTCAAAGTAGCTGCACCATATTTTGATGGATGGTTCAAGGTTATGGATTTTTTATGTGGCATACACAAACTTTTATGTTCACTAACTGAAATATATCACTTTATAAGATTTAAACAGTGTATTATATTTATATGATATATCGTAATATAACAATTCTATATAATGATTGAGGCAATAAAAGAAACTTGCTCTCTTTCACTGCACATTATTCAGTTTATCGCTATTTCTGATAATAATAAACTTCTATAAGAATACTAAAAAGATTTAATTTCGTAGTAGTTTATTTTGCATTCAACATTATGTTTTGCTTCAATATTGCTAAGATCATTTAGTTTTTAGAAGCTGGAAGGATGTTGGTAAATGCTGGAAACAAAATTGAAAATTTAATTTTTTCTTCTACATTTATATTAGATGTATGCATTCATATATATTTATGAAACTATTTATTTCTTATATTTACTGCACTATAATTCGATTATGACCAATACAATTTGTAAGAGTTTGCTTGCAATAATTCTAGTTGTGTTTACCTTAAAGCAATAATAATTACTCTGCATTCGCTCAAAATAAACATTTTTTGCACCACTTTAAATTTATAAATATTAAAATGATATCACATTTTAAAGTAACTGCACCATATGTCTTAATTGAATGTTCAAAGTAATGGATGTTGTTATATTATAAATGCATACATAGTATTTTTACATGACTAACAGAAACAAATCACTTTCTAAAATTTACACAATGCATTATTTTTACATGATTTATCCGAATATAACCAATTTATATGATACTTAGAGAAATAAATGAAAAATAATATCCTCTTTGGCTGTACAGAAATCAATGTATTGCTATTTCTGATAACAATGAACCTCGAAAAGATTACTAAAAAGGATTTTATTGCATACATTTTCGCATTCTATATTATATTTCAGTTCTATATCGCTCAGAGCATCTCGTTTTTAAAAGCTGGCAGGATGTGAGTAAATGCCGGACACAAAATTAAAAATTTCACTATTTCTTCTCCATTTATATAGATATATGTTTTCAGATACATATTTATCAGACTATTTATTTCTTTTATTTACAGCCAATAAATGGATTATGACCGATATGATTTATAAAACTTTGTTCGTAATAAACTTTTAGTTGTTTTCTCTTTCTTAGCAAATCTGATATTTAAAATGTTCGGATAGAAAAGAAGACAAATGTCATAGATAGATTTAATGCTGTCTATTCATACGGGCTCTTTCGCATTTAAATTATGTCGAATAAAAAGAAATCCACAAAAGTTATAGATAGTTTTACTATTATATTTGTATATAAAATGAAAGCAAGTGTGTGTAAAACAGTCCAGCGAAAAAAAAAATCTTTACAAAATCTGTTGTTTTTAAAAATAAATAACGATTAAAAGTCTGGAAGAAGAGACCAACATTTCGGACAAAGCTAGTAAAGTGCCAAATTAATTATATTCATTAAATACCTAAGGAAATATTCATAGAAAAATAACTCCTGCATGTTTGAGAAAGCCATAACCAGATATATAAGTCAAGCTAAAATCATTAAACTTACATTATGTGCCGGCAATTGCAATGGCAGGTAAAATACAGCTTTTTTCTAAAAACTAAGACACGAAATGACTAAAATATATTGCATACAATAACCTTTTTCTATTAATTTTTTAAAAGGGTGCTTCCTAACATTTATGTAAGAATAATGTACCTTTTCTTACTCCAGTTGTTTATTAAACATTATTTTTTAGCTTTACTGGTTCATGTGTGTAAGAATTATACTTTGTATTAGTTATTGATCAACTTATGTGTATTCTAGAATCGTTTTTTCCAAGTCATGTTTCAACAACATATTTATTTTTTGATACCTTAACTAGAAACACCATGACTTAACTCACGTAATAATTGAAATGTGCATATCTTATTTTTATTATAAGAAATCATATTTTTAGGAATAATTAAAAAAGTACCAATAAAGTCTCAAATTGACTTAATTTCTCTGTAACACTACATACGGCATAAATAAGATATAGTATTACGTGAAGAAGTATAGTAGTTACGTGCAATATTATATTATACGGATACGGCCCCTTATCTTTTTGTATCTGTTGGGGAACAACGGATTTTAAACTTATTCTACAGACGATAATTTTGAGAATTTTCGAGCTATATTTTTTAAGACTTTCATAAAAAATCTCTACACATTTACCTAATACTCATATAAATTATATTTTGATAGCTTTCATACATGAGCAGAGAAAAAATATATAGTAAACTAAATCATTATTTACACAAATTTTACATAATGTAAAATTTTACATAAAAAATTCTGCAAATTATAAACAAAAAACTTGGAAAAAATTGAGTTTGTTAATATGGAAACTTTAATTTCTCCACAAATATACAAGCTATCAACATAAAAACGGTCACAGAGTATTACAATATGCCACATAATCATAATGCATAGTTTAAAGCTTCTGCTACATTAGTTTTGAAAGGGCTATCCAAAGCAAATTCATTCATTTTCAATTTGTTGACGATCCCCTATGTGATTTTTGGAAAAAATATTCGCGGAAAGATATGACTGTACTATTTTGTTTACACAAGAGGAATTTCATGATAATTCCTCGAGTAGTTTTCTAAATATTTAACAAAACGTTAAAAATCGCAATTAGCTGGTCAATCTGGCCGTATATATATTATATATATACTATATATATATATATATATATATATGTGTGTGTGTGTGTGTGTGCGTGTGTTTGTGTAATAATAAGTATGTTTTCGAAAAAAATATTTCCAAATTATTTTAATATTTAAATTTTTTCTGCGTTTTAATAATATTTTAACTTATTTATTGTATTTTAGTTCCATGCCTTTAATCTAAGATTTCTTTATTTTATTTTATTCTAAGAAACATCAATATGATAAAAGCAATATTTCCGTAAAACCCCTTTACCTTAATTATGTTCTTTTATTTGTTTCATAAAACCCCTTTTTTATTTACATTCTAAAATCATCCCAATACTCACAATTTCCTACTAGAGTGGCCAGAGACGGATTTCGTCATTATTGTTCCGAGCGACTGATCGGTGTTTTCTTTTTGTTTTTCCTGTGCTTTAATTTCGCATTATTTACATTAGAAATTGGTAATTTAGGTTCATATATATAGATCAACAGTAAACCGGAGTTAATTTTTCTCTTATCAGACATTTTTTTTTAATTTTTGAAGTTTAAATTTCACAAAAAAGGCGTATTGGTTAGCGATTACCATCAACATTAAAGCGGATTCAAATGTTTACCAGAAGTATTGTAAGAAAAGTAAATGAAAAAGTGTATATTCCAAGCTATACAAATGAGAGATAATTTTGTATAATTTAAAAAATGAATGTATATTCGTATTTTGTAGATATTCTTTTAAAATATTTCATTGGAAAAAATTAGTTATTTAATAATTATTTTATGGCCCTATGTTCGAATTTTCTTAAGGATTGATCCACTGTGCCACGGTTCGTATCATTTGGTAGTCTGATTTATCACATGTGATGTTTCAAAACAGATTAAGACATAATTTAATACAAAATAATCTGTAAATTAATATTTTATTTGTTGTCTCGTATTTTGTTTTAAATATATATAAAATACAAATATTAATATAACTAAAAAATACGATATAGCAAAAAATAACTTTGAAAGTTTACAACAGAACAGAAATTTTCTACATTCATATGACTTCTCTTTTCTGAAAAGGTTCTTTTTACACGTGCACAATAGATGTAAAACTGTCTTATATATATTTTTTTAAAAATGCCATCAACTTTTAAGATGGATTTTTTTTGTTACGCAAAACGGAATATATTTTTCGATTCCCGAAAATTATCGAGTTTCAAACGCAGACACTCATTCAAAAGCAAGTCTTTTGAATTTAAAAAGAAGTGCGTAGAATATTATTGATATTCAAAAGTTTTCGAGAATAAGGTTTTGTATATTTTCACGACATCGTCAAAAGATTATTCTACAAAGTTATTCAATTTTCGTTCATACAAAAATATTTTAGTTCAGTGAACTATCTTTAAAATCTAGTTTTAAAATAACGCTGTCAAAACTGTCCAATCTTTCAACTGCTTTTTTTTTCCTAAAAAAAGAATATTTAACCAAAATTAAACTCAATATTGACCATAAGTTGAATAATCATGTGATCGGAACAATGTTACATTTTGAGTACGATATCATTTTATGTAAAATCCATCAAATTATTTGACAGTTTCTTGAAAGGTTTTAACAGTGAATTTTTTTGTTCCTAGAAAATTTAAAACTCATTGCGGTACAGTAGGTTTTACGATAATTAATTTACTGCTTTATAAATCTAATTTCTCCTTTTATATGCACACAGGGTATTAAAAAATTGCATAATTTATATCTCAGCACTGTAGTCAAGAAGACATGATTTTACAATAACTCAACGTAATATGTGTTTGAAAATAAATAATAATTCATTATCTATTATAAATATTCATTAATCACCAACAGTGGAATGTACCGCAAACGGAAAACTATTTGTCTGTAGTGATGCATGTAATTTTAGAAAGTTTTGTTTTGTTTTCTTTTATTAATTTTTTTCATTGATATACATACATCGTTAAGCATTTATTATTTGCACATTCCATAAATTCAAATGAAGAACAGTCCATAAAATATTACAAACATATGGAACAACTTTCCATTAAACAATACATAAAATAAATAGTTACTATTTAAATATATTTACTAAAAGCTTTTTGTCACTCAAGGCAGCCGATAGTAGTAAGGTCTTCTTGCACTATGTCTAAGGGGCTAAATTAGAATATCTTATTAACAAAACAGATGGATAGCAAGCTATCTCTTATTCAGATAGTAAACACTTTAAATAAAAACGCGCATCGAAATGCGTTTTTTGAACATCGCATTATGTATATGCATTTACAAATGACAGAAGACTACGAATGCTAGACTTTGAAATATTCGAGATTTTAGTTTTATATAGTTTTATAAATTATTAACTATTTAAATATTAACATTGTATGTCCATAAAAATTGATAGCAGACTATAGCTTGAGGTAAATAGGAAAAGGTTACAGATAAAAATAAAGAAAATGTTGCTCCCATAAAAAAGATAGTGATATCAAAGACTAATCTCCCCCTTGATATATCTTACGATATCATATGCCGGACCGCACCTCCCCCATAAAGGGATAATTTTATGTATGTACAGCTCCAAAAATAATTAAATAATTATTTTTGGAGTAAAAGGGAATTCTTGTAGCGTAAATTCAAAATTTCAGAAAAATAGAATAAAAAGAAGAACTGTCAGTTGCTGCAGCCCTAATACTAAATACTTACATCAAATAATAGATTAGAGGGCAACGGATTTATATGTAACTCTTCTGTAACTGGAAAAGGACACAGCCTGTACTCAATCTAACTTATACTTCCTGCAGCTTTAAATTTTTGCACGGATTTTTTTAGATGCAGGAATTTCCATTTAAAGACTTTTAACATCATAAATGGTTCGATTCAAATGTGTTTTTTAAACACTTTCAAATGAAATTTTCAACGAAACAAAGAGCTAAATCAATATGCAACACCTTAGATTTCGTATATTCTCTTCTTTTATGATAAGTATTTATATAAAATGAGTTAAGTTATCAAAAATAACTTTCTATATGTTTGGAAAATTTACATTTAAAATAAAATGGATTTTTATATGTACGATTAATATAAAACGAATCAAATATAGTAATTGAAGTTTCTATATGCCAGGAAAATGTACATAATACATAGATTCAAATATACAGATTTAACCTTTTTTAAATGAAATTTTCAACAAAATGGAGCTACATTTAAATGTAAGGAATTAGATTTTCCAAAATCCCTTTTATAAATAAGAAATATTCATATAAAATGATTTAAATTAACAAGAAGATGAACAAAGTAGAGTTTTAATCCATAATTATCTGTAATGTCCTAAAACATATTCAACAATATCTCATAATCTCTGAATTGTTTTAAACAAAAATAATTATTATTGTAATTATCTTAAGATAAACAATATTTAAATTTAAATTTAAAGTCTTTTAAAACCATTAAGAGTTCAACTCACTTGTCATTTATTAAACATTTGTAAATGAAACTTTCAACAAAATAGATCTAAATAAAAATGCAACGCATTAGTGTTCGTATATTTTCTTTTTTAAGATAAGTGTTAATAAAACATGAATTAAATCAAGTAAAATAACTTGCTAAATGCTAGTAAAATATTCACTGAGAAGAAAATTGATCTATTTACAGAGGGTGTCCAGTAAATGACTGACCCATTTTTAAATTAAATAACAAAAAATGGTTTGAGATTAAAATGTGCGGTTTACTGCATTGTTATCAGAAAAATCAATAAATTGTTAGATATACTATTTCTTAAAATAGTTCGAATTTCGGCCAACAGATGGCGCTAATGGTAGCTACAGGCTATTGGAATTCAGACAATACTCTAGTTTTCATATGAATGAGATTTTCGGCTAATTTCTCAAAGTCGAAACTCAGTCTACATTTTAAATCGACACTCCACACACCTGCAGAAATAGAATTTGTTGGATGGACAGAGTTTAAAAAAATATTTATGATTGAATAATGCCTATTATACTTAATAAAAATCACAAAAATATTCATTGACTTTCACTCATTTACCATAAGTTATTTGTATTAAAAAATGTTTTTGTAACCGCTTAACTGATTCTCTTTTTACGTACAATAAATTGCAAATGTGGGATAAACACCACTTTTTTAAGTTAAAAAAATCTTAATATTTAATCTAAACATTTCTTCCATTAAATAACATGAAACTGTATTTAAAAAATTAGAGGTGTTAAAAAGCTTTAAGGCTGTTCCTAAATCAAAAAGGGTCAACTTTGCGACACGTGCCAAAATTTATTTTTGATCGGAAATGCATGAAAATAGCAGGTGTTGTCATTCAGAAACTGTCTAAATGCACTCAATTTTCTGATTTTTAAGAAAGCACAATAAATCTTTCATAACAAGCCTTCAAATTTGGCGTTTTAGAGCACATATCCCGACGAAAGCAGAAAAACCTGTCGAAAAGCAGGAGAAAAACGGATGATCATATGATCGAAATAGCTTAGAACTGGATAGATAATTTAACTATCATAAAATGGAAAAATAAGTTTGATTCGAAATCGCTTCCATTGTCAAGCATTCCAATTTTATATATTTCTGTAAAAAAAAAAAATGAATTTGTAAATGTGTCAAAACGTTTTGCGCTTGTTGAACGGAGAAGTTTAGAACACTCTTAACATATGGATAGAGCAAACTCTTCTTGAATACTTCGTGCAGTGAAATCAGTTACGTGGTTAAAACAGTGGTACGGAAATAGTATTGGCCAAGTTCCTTGCCTAAAAAAAAAGCGAGGCAGTGACTTACAAATTGGCACATGAAAATGTAATAAACCTTAGAATGAAGAAGTCCCTTTATAAAAAAATTTGTTTTAAATGTAAAAAAAATATTGATTTCGACGGAGAAACTAACATAAAAAACAAGCTGCTAGGACGGAAACCTGTCTAAAACGAAATATTGTTCATTTTTCCGAAAACCGAATTCATCCATACATTATATTCATATTTTGACATTTAACGCATTTTATTACGAAAAAATTATTATAATTACAAAATTTTATTACGAAAGCCACGAGAGATTTTAAGATCACTTTTACACACACGTCACTCTCCCCCCTCCCGTCCAACTGAAAACATATCTGCGCCTAAGTGGACGTTTAAAAAAAAAGCATAGTACCTGTTTTATATCTTTTGAGTTACTCCTTTTCAAAATTTCATGATAAACAGCATCATAGATATATATATCCTGAAATATATTTTTCATCCTCCCCATTCCCCCCCCCCCTTTCCTTAATTATTTTTCATGAGCAAAAGAAAGGAAAGAAGAATTCTAATAACCCCTTTTGATATAAAGAATATATATATTTTTTAAATGATTCTAAAAACATTTAAAAAATTACATATGGAAAGAACTAATGTCCTTGTAATTTGGTAATATTCATATCTGTAAAATTAAACTAAAATAAATAGACCTACGGTGATTCTATGAAGATTCAGGAACTATTATGCCTTCCTTGATGAAATTTTGATGACTGGCAGGTTATAAAAACAAGTAAGTCGCATTTTTCTATTCTTTTTAAGAATCCTTCCATTTCAGCATAGATGCTTTGGCAATCAGAGAAGAAGAGGGAAGGGTTGTCTATAAAAAGCATCTTAAAATCTGTCGTGGCTTTTGTAAAAAATTTTTTAGATATGTTAAATGTCAAATTATAAATATAACGTAGGTATGAATTCGGTTTGCGAAAAAATGAAGAATATTTCGTTTTAAACAGGTTTTTGTCATAGCAGGTAGTTTTGTATGTTACTTTCTCCGTTGTCATCAATAATTTTTAATGTTTAAGACACAGAATTTGTTATAGACGAAATATACTAACCTTTTTTCTAAGGTTTAATATATTTTTATGTGCCGAATTTTAAGTCATTGCCCCCCCCTTTAATTTAGACTGGTGAGAAATTGTCACCGCTATTTGCGTACTACTGTTTTAACTTCTGATTTCTACTGATCACTACATGTTGTAAAGGCAAGAAGAGTTTGCTTGATCCATATCTTCAAGCTTTTTGACCTCACTAATTTTTTAAATACAATTTCATACTATTTAATGGAAGAAATGTTTAGATTAAACATTAAGATTTTTCAACTTAAAAAAGCGATGTTTATGCCATATTTTAAATTTATCGTACGTAAAAAGAGAATCAGTCTGCCGATTACAATTTTTTTTTTTTTTTTTTAACACAATTTACTTATGGTAAATGTGTGAAAAGTCTATGAATATTATTTGGGTTTCTATTAAGTAAATAGACATTATTCAATCATAAATATCATTTTAAATCACTTTCCATTCAACAAAATCTATTTCTGCAGGTGAGTGGAGTCTGAGTTAACATGTCGAAAAAGATTCGACTTTTCAAAATCAACCGAAAAGATCCTGCACACGAAAACAAGAGTAATGTCTGAATTTCGACAGCCTGTGACAGCCGTCAGCGCCATCTATTGGCGGAATTTCGAACTATTTTAAAAATGTGTATACCAAAATTTATTGATTTTCTAATAACAATGCAGCAAACCGCGCATTTTTATGTCATACCGTTTTTTTTTCTTGTTCCTTACATTCAAAATGGGTCAGTCATTTACTGGCACACTGTATATGATTTATGTAAAACGAATTAAATAAATTAAGTGAAGTTTCTTTATGCCAAGAAAATGTTCGGTGAGAAAAGCCTAAGAAATATACGTTGAGAGAAAGCGCGGAAGATATTCTTTTGTTAAAATGTTAATTATCTCTTCAAAAGTTCACTTTCAGCAGGAAATTACTTTTATCGTTTTCAGATAAACTTATGAATATTTGAAAGCAAAGTTTTAGAAAGTCAATTTGTAATGCTAACGAAGTAGCAGTATAAGCTAGTGTACGTGGTTGCTAGTTACACTTCCTATTAAAATATTCTGAATAGTTTTTCTTTAAATCTGTTATGAATGCATTTCCTTTACATTAAATTTAAAATAACAGCTGGCATTAGGGCATAGTTAAACGTTTGTTTAATTTAAAAGTAGAAGAAAGTGGTTATACTTATAATGAAACATAACTATATACACAATATGGCCATTGATTATTGGACACTTGCGATTTTGGACATTTTACTAAATATCTAGAAAAAAAACATGAGGAATCATCTCGAAACTCTTAGTGTATAAATATAATAGTATACATCATACATCTCCGTGAAGAATTTTTACCGAAACACCATAGGGGACCGTTAACAAATTAAAGAAGAATGAATATCTTTTGAATAACCCTGTCAAAACTAATGTAGCAAAAGCGCTCAATCTCTAGATTATAATTGGATGCCTTATTGTAATACACTGTGTTCATTTTTATGAAAATAGCATGCATACTCCAGAGTAATTAAGGTTTTTATAAAAATGGTCCCAGATTTTTCCAAGTTTTTCCCTTATAATTTTCAGAGTTCTTAATATAAAATAATATTTTATTCAGAAAATATGACAAACAACGTTGCACACAGTACCCTGTAATCAGAATTAAAATATAATAAAAATTGTATGAAAAATGAGTAGGTTTACTAAATAATTTTTTACTGCGCATTCGTCAAAAATATCAAAATTTCATTTGCATATTATGTTAGCTAAATGTATAGAGCAACTTTTGTAAAAGTCTCAAAATCATAGCTTGAAAATTCTGAAAGTAATCGTCTATAGAAAAAAGACAAAATCCGTTGTTTCCAAAACGAAGCAAAAAAATGAGGGATTTTATCCAAATGTAGTAGTACATCCCGTATTGTATATTCTATATTGACACTAATCAATGAATATATGGATATAACACCTCTTATTTTTGCTTCATTTTGAGAATAACAGATTTTCAACTTATTCAATTGACGATTATTTTCAGAATTTTCAAGTTATGATTTTGTGTCTTTCACAAAAGTTGCTCTATACATTTAGCTAACATAATATGCAAATGAAATTTTGATATCGTTGACGCATGCGCAGTAAAAAATTATTTAGTAAACCAACTCATTTTGTATACAATTTTCATTATTTTTTAATTCAGTTTACAGGGTACTGTGTGCAATGTTGTTTGTCATATTTTCTGAATAAAATATTATTTTATATTAAGAACTCTGAAAATTATAAGGAAAAAACTTGGAAAAATTTGGTACCATGTTTATAAAAACCTTAATTACTCTGCGAGTATGCATGCTATTTGCATAAAGATGAACAAGGCGCATTACAATAAGGAATTCAATCATAATCTAGAGTTTGAGCGCTTTTGCTACATTAGTTTTGACAGGGTTATTCAAAAGATATTCATTGTTTTTCAATTTGTTGACGTTTTCCTATGGAGTTTCGGAAAAAAATCTTCACGGAAATGCATGACTTATACTATTATATTTATACAGTAAGAGTTTCGAGATGATTCCTCATGTATTTTTCTAGATATTTAACAAAATGTCTAAAATCGCAAGTGTCCAATAATCAATGGCCATATAGTGTATAATGAAATATATTTATAGTATGTACTATTTATAATGAAATATATTTATACCATATACTATATATAATGAAATGAATGGTTATGTAGTATATATAAGGAAATACCAGTAATGAAATACGTAAATGAAATTTCAACAAAATAAATCTAAATCTAAATGTTACACATTGTATTCCGTGTATTCGCTTTTTTAAATATATGTGTTTGTATAAAATAAGTTAACCTAATTAAAAGAACTTTCTATGTGCTAAGAAAGTGCACACTGGAGAAGAAAATGAATTTTTATATGTGTGACTCATTTAAAACGAATTAGATAAATTAAATAAAGCTTGTACATATTTGAGAAATGCACAAAGTTGTGAATATTCGAAAGCAAAATTTTAGAAAGTCAATTGATAATGCTAACGAAGCAGCAGTATAAGATATTGTATGCTCTTGCCAGTTACATTTTCTATTAAGTTATTCTTTATTAGTTTCGTCTAAAACTGTTAGAAATATATTTCCATTATATTAAATTTAAAAAAAGCATCTGGCCTTAGGGCATATTTAATAATTTGTTTAGTTTAAAAGCAGCAGAATGTTGTTATACTTTATAAACTTTTGCAAATTCAATTTTCAAAAAAAAAAAAAAAGAAAATAAACTTGAAATGCAATGCATTAGATTCTGTATATTCTCTTTTTCATAATAAGGTTTAACATAAATGAGTTGTATTAATTAAAATAACTTGTTATATGCTATGAAAATGTACACTGAGAAGAAAATGGATCTTTACACATATGATTAATGTAAAAAAAAAAAAATAATAAAATAAGTGAAGTTTCAACATGTCAAGAAATAGGGGCATGGAGAACATTCTAAGAAACATACTCTGTAAGTAAACTCGGAAGATATTTTTTATCGCTTCTAAAATTATTAATTATTAATTATCGCAAGATATTAATTATCGCTTCTAAAATTCATTTTCAGCAGAAAGGAACATCTGTTGTTTTCAGATACATTTTTGAATATATGAAAGCAAAGTTTTAGAAATTTAAATAGCAATGCTAACGATGCAGCAGTATATGATGCGAACACATTTTCGTTTTATTAAATTTAAAATAGCAGCTGGAATTATGGCATAAATTCTTCGTTTGTTTAGTTTAAAAGAAGCATAATGTGGCTGTACATATAATTCCACAATTATGTGTTTTGTCATTAAACTATAAATAAAATATATCAATAAAATATTAGTCAATAAAATATTTAAAAAAAAAAACTTATCATTGTTATTCATTGAAGGCAAACGATATTTATTAAAAACGGTACTACACATATTAAGTATTAATAATTTTTTTTAAAATAATAAATTTTTACTCCTATTCTAGTTTAGTTATTTTGTTATAAATTATGCGTTTCATCATAAAACATATTCAACAATATCCTAGAATCAATAAAATATTAAAAATAAATAAATATCATTGTTATTAAATTAAAGTACTCTATATTTATTGCATAACTGAACTGCTCAGGTTAAATATTGTTAAAACATTACAAAAATGGATAAATTTTTACTGTGATCCTAATTTATTTGTTTTTGAAAAGGTAAAAATTAGAATGAAAAACGGATGTTCGAAGGAAAAACAAATATTGTTTATTGATGAAAAAATGTTGTTTGGTGATAATATCAAACGGATGTTGTTAAATGTAAAATGAACTAATTGAAATAATTGACGATTTTACAAGCTAAAAAAATACACATTGAGAACAGTCTAAGAAATATACGTTGAGAGAAAGCGATTCTATGAAAATATATTCTCTTATTAAAATGTTAATTATCTCTTCTCAAATTCATTTTAGCAGGAAATTACTTTTATCGTTTTCAGATAAATTTGCGTGTATTTAATAGCAAAGTTTTAGAAATTTAATTGGAAATGCTAAGATAATGTATGCAGTGTAAGATAATGTATGTTCATGAAAATTACACTTTCTATTAAATTATACTTTATTAATTTTTTTTAAATCTGTTACGAATTCATTTGAATTATATTAATAATAACAGGTGGCATTTGGGCATACCTATTCATTTGTTTAGTTTATTGGAAACAATGTGTGGCTTTAATAAAAAATTTTGTGTTTTGCCATAAAACGTGTTCAACGCCATCTTATGATCACTGAAATATATTAAACAAAAATAATCTTCTTTGTAAATAATTTAAGATAAACTATATTTAAATTTCCATTTAAAGTTTTTATCACCATATATGGTTCAATTGAAATGTACTTTATTAAAGGTTTGTAAATTCAATTTTCAACAAAATAGAGTTAAACTTGAAATGCAATGCATTAGATTCCGTATATTCTCTTTTTTATAATAAGGTTTAACATAAAATGAGGTATATTAAAGAAAATGCTTGATAAATGTATATATGCTAGATAAATGTACACTGAGAAGAAAATGGCTCTTTACACATACGATTTATAAAAAACAAATTAAAACGTTCGCTGCCGCTTACGTGAAGATGTGATGATAGTTAATGCCGCACTGTGGAAGTGGGTTTTTCCCGGAAGTCGATTTACGTTTTATAGTAAAAAATCAGTGAAATATTTTCCCGTGCCAGCGCGTAACTGGCTATTGAAACATCACTCCACATCACGCGCTGGTGCATGAGTGGCCTCTAAACGTTGACGCCATATCACGCGCTGGCTCGGGATCGGCAGCGAATGCGTTAAATAAATTAAGTGAAGTTTCTACATGTCAAGAAAATATGCATGGAGAACATTCTAAGAAATATACTCTGTAAGTAAGCTCAGAAGATATTGTTTTGTTAAGATATTAATTATCGCTTCTAAAATTCATTTTCAGCAGGAAGCTATAATTGTGGTTTTCAGATAAATTTTTGAATATTTGAAAGCAAAGTTTAGAAATTTAAATAGCGATGCTAACGATGCAGCAGTTTAAGATACGAATATATTTCCATTTTATTAAATTTAAAACAGCAGCTTGAATTATGGCATAAATTCTTCGTTTGTTTAGATTAAAAGAAGCATAATGTAGCACTTATAATTCCACAATTATGTGTTTTGTCATAAAACTTATTCAAAAATATCTTATGATCAATTAAATATTTTAAACAAAAATACTTATCATTGTTATTCATTGAAGGCAAACAATATTTATTACAAACTAAAATATGCATATAAAGTATTAATAAAAATATTTTAAAAGAATTACATTTTTACTCCTATTCTTGTTTAGTTATTTTTGAATAGCTAAAAATGATTATATAAAAGGAATATTGTTTAACGATAATATAATGATGTTTAATGATAATAATAAACAAATTCTGTTTAATGTAAAACGAATTAAACAAATATAGTGAAATTTCTACATGTGAAGACAATATGCATTGAGAACTGTCTAAGAAATATATATTGAGAAAAAACGCGGAAGATTTTTTTTTTATTAAGATGCTAATTATTTCTTCCAAAATTCATTTTCAACAGTAAATTACTTTTACCGTGTTTTGATAAATTTGTGAATATATGAAAGCAAAGTTCTAGAAAGTCCACTAGTAGTGCTAAAGAAACAGCTGTATAAGATAGTGTATGTTCTTACCAGTAAAATTTCCTATTTAATTGTTCTTTTTTAGATTTCTTTAAAGCTGTTTTGTATACATTTCATTTATATTTCATTTAAAATAACAGCTGGTATTAGGGCGTATTTAATGGTTTGTTTAGTTTAAAATTTGCAGAATGTTGTTATACTTATAATCCACAACTATGTATTTCATCATAAAACATATTCAGGAATACCTTAGTATAACTAAGATATTTTAAACAAAACTAAATATCATTGTAAATAAATTAAAGTAAAGGCTATTTATTCAAAAAAACTGATTTATTCAAAAAAATGAATACACTTTTACTGTGATTCTTGTTTAGTTATTTTTAAATAGTTAAAAATGAGAATTTAAAAAGAATGTTGCAATGTAAAAATAATGTTGTAACATAATGATGCTTAATAATAACAATAAAAAATGTTGTTTAATGTAAAATGAATTAAATATATTAAGTGAATTTTCTACATGCCAGGAAAGTATACATTTAGAACATCTATGATATCTACGTAGTGCGAAAGCGCGGAAGATATTCTTTTGTTAAGATGCTAATTGTCTTTTCTAAATTTCATTTTCAGCGGAGTTTTCTGATAAATTTGTTAATATTTGATAGCAAATTTTTAAAGTCAGTTGGTAATGCTAACAAAGCAGCAGCATAAAATAATGTATGTTTTTAGCAGTTGGAATTGCGATTAAATTTTTTTTATTAGTTTTCTTTAAAACTGTTACCATACCAACTAATACATTTCATTATATTAAATTTAAAACAACATCTGCCATTATGACATAGCTAATATCTATTCAGTTTAAAAGCAGCAGAATATGGTTATACTTATAATTCACAATTATGTGTTTCTTCATAAAAACATATTTAACCATATCTTATGAGCACTAAAATAATTTGAACAAAATTAATTAGCATTAAAATCGATATAAAATAAACCATATTTATTTAAAATCTGTACTCAACATTTTAAGTTTTGAAAAACGAAACAAAACAAACAAACAAACAAAAAATACATTTTACTATATTTTTCGTTTATTTAGATTTGAAAGTTTAAAAATGACGCAGAGATTCGAGCTAATGGCTAAAGACATGCATCAGCTAACTGATCTACAGCGCAGCGAAGTTCCAAGCAATTTTTCTGTAACTGGACAAGGTCTCGGTCTATGCTCGATCAAATTATTCTTCCTGAAACTTTTTTTTTGCATGAACTGTTTTGTATTAAGGAATTTTTCTTTAAAGTCTTTTAACACTACAAATGGTTCAATTCAAATGTACTTTATTAAATCTCTCTAAATCAAAGTTTTAACTAAATAGAGCTAAATCGAAATGTAACGCATTAGATTTCTATATTCTTTTTTTTCAAATAAGTGCTAATATAAAATGACTTATATTAAAAAAGAACTTTTTATACGTTAGGAAAATATATACTGAAAAGAAAAGGGATCTTTAGATATATAATTAAAATAAAACGAATTAAAAAAATTAACGAATTAAACTATAGTCTAAGCAACATATGTTAAGAGAAAGCGCGAAAGATATTCTTTTGTTAAGATGTTAATTATCTCTCTTAAATTCAATTACAGCAGGAAATTACTTTTATCGTTTTCACATAGTTTGTGAATATTTGAAAGCAATGTTTTAGAGAGTCAGTTGGTAACGCTGACGAAACTGCAGTATAAGATAAAATATATTTTTTCTATTAACATTTCCTATGAAATGATTACCTTTTATTTTTTTTTAACTGTTACAAATACTTTTCCATTATATTTAATTGAAAATAACAGCTGGCTTTAGGGCATACTTAAGGGGTTTTTTAGTTTAAAAAGAATGTGGTTACATTTATAATCTACAGATTTCATTGTACTTTATTAACATTTTGTAAATGAAATTTTAAACAAAATGATGCTAAATTCATATGTAACGCATTAGATTTCGAATATCCTCTTTTTTGTGTAATATGTGTTAATACAAAATGTGTTAAATTAATTAAAAGTATTTTCTGTATGCTGATAAAATTTTCGCAGAAAACAAAATTGATCTATACATTTAACATAGAAGGAATTAAATCAATTAAATGAGGTTTCTGCATGCCAGGAAAATGTGCATTCAGAACAGTTTAAGAAAGATACGTTGAGAGAAAACGCAGAATGTATTATTTTGTTCAAATATTAATTATCTCTTCTGAAATTCATTTTCAGCAGGAAATTAATTTTATCGTTTTCAGATAAATTTGTGAATATTTGAAAACCAAGTTTTAGAAACTCAATTGGCAATTCTAAAGAAGCAGCAGTATAAGATAATGTATAATATTGCCAGTTATACTTCCTAATAAATTATTTTTATTAGTTTTCTTTAAAAAAATTTCCGAATACATTTCCATTATATTTAATTTAAAATAACAGATGGCATTAGGGTACAGTTATTTGTTTGTTTAAAAGAAGAGGGATTCAGTTATACTTATAATAAACAGTTATGTGTTTCGTCATAAAAAATATTCAACAATATATTATGTTTATTAGAATATTTTTAACAAAAATAGTTATCATTGAAATTAATTTAAAGTAAACGATATTTTCTAAAACATGAAAACTACACTTGCTAAGTATTTATAAAACACTGAAAAAAATAATAATGCATTTTGACTTTCTTTAGAAAAAGTAAAAATGATGGAGAGATTCAAAGTTTTATATGAATATTTAATAATATTTGAAGACAGACAAAGTTTACTATTTTGGAAGGAATATTTTAACATATTGAGATCAACATTAGTTAACGGTGACTGACACTGAATTTACGCTTTCGCCTTGTCTGTCACAGACAATCTATAATATTATATATATATATATATATATATATATATATATATATATATATATATATATATATATATATATATAATGAGGTTTTAATTATGCTGAGAAAAAAATGCAATGTTAAGTAAATGTATTAAGTAATAAACACAACGAATGAAATACTAAAGAATTATTTTATATTAAATCAGTAGTTGGTGTTATTACGAAAGCGGTACTTTTTTTAGAATTTCATTCAATTAATAATTATAAAACTAGCAAAAGCCGTGCTTTGTTTGGATTCGCGAAGCATTATTTCATAAGATAAATATTTGAAAGGAACATTACTTTTTTATATTATTTTCGCATTTTTACTAAGCAAAAACGTTATCTCATGTTTTGGCGCATTTAAATTTTAGAAATGTAAATTCAGCCAAATAACTAAGAATTTCCTCGGAATTTTTTATTTATGATATAACGCTGGTATAAATAAAAATATTTTCGAAGCAGAATGTTACAAAATATATATATATTTTTTTAACTAAAAGTTTTAAGATGTTTTTACATTTTCCAATGGCCAGTAACGGTGTTCGTTCTGGCCAATAAGTGTTCTTTTTCTCGACATTTTTAAATTACTAATACATTCCAGAAATTATTTATAAACGTAGTTAATATATTTAATTTGGTTGAATTAAATTATTCTTCAATCAATTAAAATATTCTTAAATTATTCTTTAATCTTTCCTTTCGAATACCAGATTTAAAAAACTTACCAAATTTAACAAAATATTCACTTTAAATATCAAATATGAGAATTAATTTTACTTGTTTGCGATTCTTTTTGTTGCCACTTTACCAAAGTAAATACCTAAATAAATAAATCATAATGTAATTCTTTTAAAATCCGTAAGTATAAACTGCGTAAATAATTTTGGCAGAATAATGAAAATATATTTTATTTAATATATTAATCATGATTCTATCTATAATTACTAACCCCATAGTTTATTTTCCTTCTTAAAATAAAAAGATACGGGTTCAATTTTTTATTTGCAAACGGTTTTGGCGGAATAATAAAAATATATTTTATTTAATTAATTAATCATGATTCTCTCTATAATTACTAACCCCATGGTTTATTTTAATTCTGAAAATAAAAAGATACGCGTTCAATTTTTTATTTACAAAAATGCGTCCATAATAGAAAAACATATAGAATAAATTAATAATTAAAATAAAATTTTTTAAAGGTTATTCTGTAAAAAAAATAACATTCTGCAAATCTACATATCATAATTTATTCTTATGTTTAATTTCAAGTCAAAATACTGAATAGATTTTTTATAAAGTGTACGACAAACTGTAACTTGAGTGGCCTAGTAGAGGATTCGCTTCGCTCATCCTAAAAATAGAAACAATTTACATATTTTTTTTCAAATTTATCATTAGATGAAGGAGAAATATATTAACGTATATTAAGAAAATCCTTAATTAATTATGTATTCCACAGGTGTGCTTAATAGCGTAGTATTTTGATTTGAAACTATTGAAATTAAAAAAAATAAAAATATTTCACGTGTCCTTAAATAATCATAACAGAGATTTATTTGAGTATTACTCTAAAGATAGCAGGTAATAATATTGTATTATTTTTTTTTATTTTTTTTTATGATTTATCTTCAATAAGAACAGTTTAGAATAGTGCAAAGTGTGGTAAATAGTTTCAAAATGCATTAATATAAAATTAAGTTTCCAAATCTGTGTCTTATAAATTATTTAAAAAAAAACATTTAAGATATTTTTAAATATTTTTTAATCGGCATTTCAAAATAAAAAAATTAAACAAACTATAAACAAATTGCTACAAAAAGAGACTTGCATAGAATTGTGAGAAAAATGCGCGTTGTTAACAACAACTTATTTATTTTAGTTATACTTTTACACAAATTTTCATAAAACTTCGTATTCATTTGAAATTTAAAAAAAAAGATACCGATTAGATTTTGGTGTAAATTACCTAGTCAGTGAATCTGTCATTTTCATTTTTTTTTCTAAGGAATAACGTATTAACGTATATGAGATAGAAGAATGTTCCGGGATTACCACATTCGACAAGTTTATAATAATTATTAAAATAAAGTGAGTTAAATTAAATTTTTAAAAATATATTCTCTTTACTAGAAAAATTTACAATGAAAGAAAATGTATCTTTATCTATTAATATAAAATGAATTAAATAAATAAAGGAAGTTTCTACATACCAGGAAAATGTGTATTGAGAATAGTCTAAGAAATATACGTTGAGAGAAAGCATGGAAGATTTTCTTTCGTTAAGATGTTAATTATCTCTTCAAAAATTCCTTTTCAGCAGGAAATTTCTTTTCTAGTTTTCAAATAAATTTGTGACTATCTAAAACCAAAGTTTGAGAAAGTCAATTGGTAATGCTAACGAAGCAGAAGTATAAGATAGTGTATGTGCTTGCAAGTTACACTTCCTATAAAATTATTCTTTATTATTCTTTATATAGTTTTATTTTAAACTGTTAAGAATACATTTCAACGATATTGAATTTAAAATAACCGCTAGCATTAGGACGTACCTAATTTTTCGTTTAGTTTGAAAACAGCAGAAAATCATTTTAATTGTAATCCAAGATAATATGTTTCATCATAAAACATATTCAACATTATATCACTAAAATATTTTTAACAATAACAATTATCATTTTAGTTAATAAAATGTAAGCGGTATGTATTACAAAATTGAACTACACATTTAAGTAATAAAATTAAATTAAAAAAAATATATTTTCACTGTATTCTTAGTTAAGTTATTTTTGATTAGGTAAAAAATGAGTGAATTGAGCCTTTATTTGAATATTTCATAATATTTGAAAGCATAAAAATCCTACTATTTTGTAAAAGGTACTTTAGTTTTTGTTTATTAATTTTTACTTTTAGTACGCCATATTTTAGTATAAACAAAATTTTAATATTTAAAAAAAAGGGAAAATTCAAAGTTAAGTTAATGTATTATATAATGAGCACCAGAGATGAAACATAAGTAATTCTCATATATTTAGTCGCTAGTTAATGATTTTAAAAAATAATAGTTTTTTTAATTATTTAATTAATAACTAATGAAAAAAAATAGAAACGATTTATAAAGTAAATCTGATTTGCATATTTAAAAAAAGAATCATAAATGATGGAGGAAAAAACAGAAGTATTAGAAAATCACGAATCAACTATCTATTCTGCAATTATGATAAACAGTGATGCAATTTGATTAATTACTATTGATATTAATCCGGGCAGACGCGCATCCTTAATAGTGACACGAGCGTATTTGCCCCTAAACGCTTTTCTTTTTAAAATCATTTAATTATCATTAATAAAATGTTTTTGCTGGCACATTTTACACAATTTAATTAGGTATATATATATATATATATATAGTATTTTTTTAAGTATACCTTTAAAAAAAATAATTAATGTAAATGTTAAATGCAGTAAAATACAGTAAAATTGTCACATTAATTTTAATTTTATTATTATATTGTTAATATATATTAAATACTATCATATGAAGTTCAGAAGCATTTTTACACAAAGATTATTTACACGTATTGTGTATAATGGAACATTGTTCGCCACTTACATATTTTTCAAGTTATTTTTTGATTTACTGCCCTTTGGAGCTACATTTGTTCTCATTCATGTTAATTTTTTTATCTTACGTTTCTTTTTATTTCCAGTGAATTTGCGACTGCCCCCTAATTTGCCGCAAAAAATGTTTTTCAACTTTAAACAGCTATTACTCGGTTTGTTTTAATCGCAGAGGAATGGGACTTTTTCTGTATTATTTGTTTGAGTAGTGATAAAAATTTACTAAAAATTACTTATAGAACCGGGGGACCGTATAAAATTTTAATTTTCGTATTTTTTAATAAAAAAATTTTTGAACTAAATAGCTTGAAAAACATTTTTTTACCTTTTTTAAAGCATTTTTGTAACTGGAACTATATGTCTATGACTAACGGCGTAGAAATTAGCCATTGGCTACCGTTGAGAGTGGACACTCTGTATAGTAGATGAAAATCTTCAGAAGTAGATGGTCATTCCAACAGTACATTCCACGCAAACAAGTCAAATTCCACGCAACGAAGTTAAAATCTAGGCATTAGTTGATTCACTAGCATTTTACGCATGGAATATAGAAATTTATGCCGGAGTACAACCAAAAGGACCATTTAAATTTGAAAATTGTCCCCATAAAATCGTTACGAGACTAATGGAACCAATTTTCAACTCTGGAAAAAGTTGATAATTGTTACATTTGTCATGGACTTGAAAATGAATTATTATACGAAAACATTTCTTTTGTGGAAACTATATGAAAAAATAAGAGAGGCATTCCTGAAAAATTCACCTATGCGAAGAAAAGAAAAAAAAATCATCGTTATTTAGATTTTAAAAAAAGATGTCATTCATCTAATACATTCCAAAAAATAATAAATGTTTTATTCTTATATCCACTATGCATAATGATGCAATTGACATTTCAACTGGTGAGGCACAGAAGCCTGAAATGATAACATTTTATCATTTTGCTAAAGGAACAGTTGATGTAGTGGACGAAATGTGAGCACATGTACTACTGCAAGAATCAGCGATCAATTGCTATATTTTTAGTAAATTAAATATTGCAATCATAAATGCTCGTGTTCTACTTTTATCAAAAACCAAACACGAAGGAAAATTCATAAAAAAACGGCTGTTCTTGAAAGACCTTGCTCTGGAACTTTCGAAAGAACAAATTCAGCAGTAAAGTGTTAAACCATTTATAACACGCATACTACAAAGTGGGTTAAATGCCAGTTCTGATGATCAACTCGATGAATCCCCTCCACCAGAAAGAGATGTCACATATATCCAGCTGCAAACTTATACGATTACAGCACTTTCAATAAAATTGCTTTAACATAATCACTGCCGATCACGCGCTGGCGCGTGATGTAGTGTGACACCCCAATAACCAGCCACGCGCTGGCGTGGGAAATTTTTTCACTGATTCTTTGTTATAAAAAGTACATCTGCTTCTGGGAAAAATCCACTTCTACAGTGCGGCATTAACTATCATCAAATTTTCACGTAAGCGGCAGTGAACGTGTTAAAAATATTTCTTTATCTTGTTTAAAACATTTTTTAAATTGAAACTAAATGTCTTCGACAAAAGATTGAGGAATTAGCTATTGGACAGCGTCTAAAATGGATGCCCTTTATATTAGTTTAAGCACTTAGTTCCCTGAAAACTAAGTCCAATTCATTCGTTTTCAGCTAGAGAAAAGTGGTTTAAGCCATGAAATTTAAAGTTTCATAACTCGGACAAATTTAATGTTAGATGAATGGGACCTTTTTTGTATTGCTTTATAGGGTGATGGAAATTTTTTACTAAATATCACTTATAGGACCGGGGGACCATATAAAAATTAATTTTCGAAATTTAAAAAAAAAAAATTTTTTTTTACCTAAATCGCTTGAAAAACAATCCTTTACCTTTTTTAAAGCATTTTTGCAATTGGAACTGTATGTCTATAACTAACGGTTTAGAAATTATCCATTGGCCACCGCTGAGAGTGAATACCCTGTATATATATATATATATATATATATATATATTTGCAATTCGGTATTAATTCTTCAAAGATATTCCTGACTGAAGCAAGCACAAATTATTTCCTTGTAAAGCAGTCTCTTACATCATCAAATCGTAAGCATCATCATAAGAATAAAAACCTCTTGCAAGACATAGGGCGATGAAAAATGTCCAGTCCTGTGAAGTCAGTAACCCGTATACCTTTTACGTTAGCATGTGGAGATTTATGATCGAGTTAATGGTTTTATTTCAACTAAGTTGATTGGTCTAGCATCTCTATCTCTCTGAAAATTATCAGAAATATTTTCAATATAAATATCTGCATAACTAACAACATTCTATAATGTGATATTATCTATCAATAATGCCAAGGAATTAAAAGAGGATTTTAGTGTTGGCTACTCCAATATTTTCGGCAAATTTCGAGAGAATGTTATGTGAAAGTGTTCTTGATGCGGTTTTTGCTTGTTCCATTTAGTATTTCCATTTTTTGAATGAAAATATTAATTACTAAAATTGTCATCTAATACATATTTAAAATACAGTTCCTCTTCTAGGGACGTTTCACGGGAACTAAATTGCTCTTCATTAGATATATTTTCATCCGTATTTTCATTTAGTTATTCTTCATCTGTGGAAACTTCGGCAAGCATTTTTTCCAAACGTTTCTTTTGATCTTTATGGCTGAAATAACGATGCATTTTGAATTGTAATTAATTTTTAATTGAACACATAAATGCGAGCAAGCCCGCATATTTCCGAGGCCCCGAAATCCAGTAATCTGGTGGAAAATATCTCCCTGCTTTTTAAAATTGTTGAGGATAAAAAGAGAGCTGCCTTTTGAACTGTTACTATCAGACTGACACATTTCCCCTATAAGGGGTGTTTTTTATATTGCAATCTAAAAAAGCCTAGGCCTGCGAGACCCACTCCACGTCATCGCGGGTCGATAAATAATTACCCTTCACTTTTTCCGTAAACAGAGATTATTTCAGTGTTATTTAAGTTGATATTATATTAGTTGAGTATAAGATAGTAGGTAATGATAAAATTTTATATTTTTATTTATTTATTTATTTAAGATTTATTTTCATTAAATATAGTTTGAAAAAGTGAGCCAAGTGCGGAAAATTTTTTCAAAATACATTTTTACAAAATTAAGTTCCCATATCTGAGCTTGATAGAAATATGTTTGAAAGACCTTTATAATAGTTTTAAAATAACTTTTAATTTTAAATTCTAACAAAACATATTAACAAGTTATAAACGAATAACTATAATATGTGACGTTCTTGGAACTTTGAGATAAAATGTGTACTGTTAAGAACAATCTGTTTACTTTAATTACTTAAACAGTGAAAAACAGATAATTTTTGATGGAATGAATTGTAACTATTTGTGAGTATTATCTTTGCAAACCAAATTAAATAAAATTTTTGTTGTACAGGAAATATTTTATCGTTAAATTGCCACAGTAATAAATATAAGTTTATATTTAATTATTAGGAGACAGATGGGAAATCACTATAGCAATACCGTAAAATATACAAATAGTTAAAACAATTTGATTATAGTGCAGCAAATAGGTACATGAATTTTGCTTATTTAATATGATAATTTTTCTGATTCAAAAAGACAAAAAATTCAGGTTTGGAATACCGTTGATATGCTTATTCTATGTAACAGTACATACCTAAAAATAAATAGATATACATACATATTTTTTAATGAATATTTTCATTCAAAATCTCGAAATAAACGTCCCCATGTGCACCGTTCTGTACGTGGTTGATTCTCTGTAGTATTGTCCGAAACTAAAAAAAAATCCGTTCATAATAGATATTTAAATGCATAACACACATTTTATTCACATAAAATATCTTCAACAAAGTAGGAAAACAAAACAGATATTCAGATATTTGCAGCATAAAAGTCACATGTCAATCTACATGCGTTAAAATCAATAGTTAATTATTTTATTATCCAAAATTTTAATCAAGAATTAATGAAATTCTACAGACATCAGATACGCAAACATATGTTTGTGATATTACAATATACATATATACATGGTGTATCTCAACTACTGGGCAAAAATTTAAGGGGTGATAGTACACTTCAAGACAAATAACACTAAATGGGAAAAAAAGGGTCCCAAATGTCTTCCGAAGGAGAGAGGTGACATCAAAGTTTAGGGTTAAAAATTTGAAACGATTATAAAAAACGGAAAAAATAGGTCGATTCATTTGCGGTTTTCACAAAAACTATTCTTTATGTCAGTATTGCCTTGAAAATAAATTATAAAGATAACTTTAAAAAATGCTGATAGAGGGCGCTTTAGACTTTGGAACAACGAACAACTATTTTTTACCGTTTTTTTTTTTTTTTTTTGCATCTCATTAAATTTTTTTAGATATAAACTTTTGTTTAAACAAAATCATTTTTTGTTTGGACATAAACTTAAATTTTGAACTTAAAATCTGTCTCTAAGTAGCACAAACGGAACTGTGTTAAATGGGAGTGGGTAGGTTCAAATTTCAAATGATTATAAAAAACAGAATAATTTGTCAATTGATTTGCGGTTTTCACTAAAACTATTATTTATGTCAGTATTGTTTTGAAAATAAATTATAAACATAAACTTTAAAAAATGTCAATAGAGGGCGCTTTAGACTTTGGAGTTACGTATAGCTATTTTTTACAGTTAATTTTTGCATCTCAAAATTTTTTGAAGCTTAGACATAAACTTAAATTTTGTGCTGAAAATCTAAATCGTTGAGAGTGGGTAGCGCTAACCGAACTGTGTTCAAAGGGGGTGGGAAGGTTCAAATTTCAAATGATTATACAAACAGAAAAATTGGTCGATTCGTTTGCGGTTTTCTCTAAAACCATTCTTTATGTCAGTTTTTCCTAGAAAATACATTTTAAAGATAAATTTCAAAAAATTCCGTTAGAGGGCGTCTTAAACTTTAGAGTAACCAACAACAATTTTTAACTGTTATTTTTTCTATCTTATTAAAGCTTGCAAAAGCTTAGACTTAAATTTTAAGCTCAAATTCTGAATCGTTGGAGGGGTTAAGAAGCGCAAACTGAACTGTGTTCAGGAATTGAAATGTTACCCTACCCACCCTACGAACACAGTTCAATTTTTCGCTACATAATTACTCACAACGATTTAGATTTTGAGCTCAAAATTTAAGTCTAAGCTTTTAAAACTTTTACTTAGATAAAAAAAAAAAAAATAACTGTTAAAAATAATTGTTGGTTACGCTGAAGTTTAAGGCGCCCTCTAATGGAATTTTTTGAAATTTATCTTTAAAATTTATTTTTATAAAGACTGACATAAAGAATGGTTTTAGAGAAAACCGCAAACGAATCGACCAATTTTTCCGCTTTTTATAATCACTTGAAATTTGAATCTCCCCACCCCCATTGAACACAATTCAGTTTGCGCTACTTAACCACTCTCAACGATTCAGATTTTCAGCTCAAAATTTAAGTTTATGTCTAAGCTTCTAGAAAATATTAATGATATGCAAAAAATAACGGTAAAAAACAGTTGTACGTTACTCCAAAGTCTAAAGCGGCCTCTATCGACATTTTAAAAATTTATCTGTATAATTCATTTTTAAGAAAATAGTGACATAAAAAGTAATTTTAAGCAAACCGCAAATCAATTGACTAATTTTTCTGTTTCTTATAATCATTTGAAATTTGAACCTACCCAGTCTCATTGAACACAGTTCAGTTTGCGCTACTTAACCACAGATTTTGATCTCAAAATGTAAGTTTATGTCTAAACTTCTAAACAAATTTAATGAGATGCAAAAAAATAACGGCAAAAAATAGTTGTTCGTTACTCCATAGTCTAAAGCGCCCTCTATCCGCATTTTTTGAAATTTATCTTTATAAATTATTTTTAAGACAATGCTAACATAAAGAATAATTTTCGTGAAAACCACAAACGAATCGACCAATTTTTCCGTTTTTTATAATCATTTCAAATTTTGAACCCTAAACTTTGATGGCGCCTATCTCTTCGGAAGACGTTTAGGACCCTTAGTTTCCGATTTAATATTATTTGTCTTGATGTGTACTATCACCCCTTAAAGTTTTGCCCAGTAGCTTAGATACACCCTGTATATATATATATATATATATATATATATAAATGTGAGTGTGTGTGTGTGTGTGTGTATATATATATATGTATATGTTCGTAATATTCGAATCCTGTGCTTAAATTATTTTCAGGTAACTCATTTGAATGAATTTTAATTGTCTATTCAGAGGGCTAGGCTACCTCTTACATAAAAAATAAATTTCTTTTTAAAACTATTATAATAATAAATGTAAAAATGAACTATCGGAAACAAATCATACTATATTTTCTTCCTTTATATCAAATTTATATACACTGTAAAATAATTCACAAATAAAAACAATTTAACATAATGAAACGCATAATTACTTATTTCCTCAAACTAGCATATTTTATACTTCAAATTACCTTTTTTCCGACACTCATTATATAACACTGTCACGTAAACAATATTTTAGAAAATGAATCTAAAACATGCATAATTGTACATTCATTATATCCCATGTTATACATTTTTAACGTCGGTATTGTCTGCATAGATTAATTTATATTTAAAACATCGATGTACAAGGAAAGTAGGTCTTAGTTTCATTGTATGACATAAGCAAATTAAGTTTTAATCATATGGCTGGAGGAAATGGATAAATAAAAATACTCAATAATTATGCAAATTTCAGGGGATAATGTAAAGGGAATTTTCATGAAATTATAACGCAATTTTTGAAGATTATATGCTTCTTTTGTCACTCACATTAGCATGATTAAAAACAACTTTGCAAATTGATTTTCCGGACTGATAAATATTTAATTATTTTCTAAATGGATTCACATAAGTTCGGAAATGAATGGAAGTTTTACGTGATATCCATAAACAATTATGTAGAAAGAACCTTTTATATTTGTAATTTTAATAAAATTGTCTCTTTCAAGAGAGATTTTAAAAAATGTATCTTCGTAAAATAATGCAAAATAAAGAATAAATGTTTACGTTTATTTTATGTCTGTTTGTAACATTTTTTTGAAAAAAAAATATACATTTTTTATTAAATTTCTTTTTTTTTTCTCACTTTTGTATGCTTACATGTTATAAGCTATAGAAATAATATTTTCAGAAAAAAATATAAGATAAAAAAATTTCGTTAACAGCATAAATGTCCTGTTCAAGTATAATAATAAAGCTCAAATATGTTTACGTATTTCTAATGTAATACACGGTTTATGTGAGTAAATAATCTATATTAAAATGCAAAAATTGTCTCTTAGTAATACGGACATGCAATTGACGGCGACAACTTCTAATAAATAAATTCTGCTTTAATAAATAATTTCTGCTTTTTAAGCTTTAAACTTTATAAAAACTTTGCAAAAATTATAAATTTTCATCCTCAAATGCGAATAAATGCAATTATTAAAGAGCATTTTTTAAAATAACTATATGTTACATATTTTAATGTTTTGCTGTTTTATTAATTTTTATTTATTTGCTGTTATTTGCAATAAGAGAAAGGAACATTAATCTTGTAAAACCATTGTTTCTGACAGCTGACTACATTTTTAAACTAACTACGCGATACGGGTAATCAATTAATATTATCATAATAATAATAATAACAATAATAATAATAGATCACATTTGTAAGAATACAAATTATTGACGATTTCCTCGAATTTTAACACGTGACATGCAGATAACATTACATATTACTTTTAAAAATTAAGAAATTTTATTTGAGTAAGAGATTGTTATTTTCATATAAAAATTTATTTTGATGTGCTTAGTGATCCATCTAAAATTACATATTAACATAATAAAACTATACTCTCTTACCATTGTATTCCGAGTTGCATGTCATAGTGTATTTAGTAAACATTAGCAAAACATGTAAAGCAATTCTATTAAGTTATAATGAATAAATCCTAAGTTTTGTACAGGTCCCGTTATTTTCCTGTTCAAATATCAATATGTTTAAATTGAAAAGAATATATTTAAATGCTCGAAATTTTGACTCATTTGAGGAGAGATGTTCTATGGATGATAACTGAAAAAAAATAATAATAACCTATTTCACCTCTTAATTCTCGCTCACGTTACATTCATGGCCTGTGTTTTAAATTCAAATTGTTTTATTTCCATCAGTTTTGTAAAATAATGTAATTGGCTTTATTCTGACATCATTTTACCAATCATTAAATAGGCTGAATTTTTATTTTTCAAAAATGGTGGCAATAAACAATGTGAAAATGTAAACCGTAATTTAATACGATTATTAAGGTCTTAAAAACGATTACTCATAAGACTATTTAAGTTACCGCTCTTTGATTACTAGGCCTTAGTACTGGCATAAAAATGACGATTATATGCCTGGTTTTTATAAACGTATGTACGATCGGGAAAATTTAGACACCAGTATTTTACAAAGAATTTCCTTGACAAGATTAATCTAAGAAAAATATGTGAAAGAAATTTTACAAATTATTCGTACCATGCAATAAGGTAATGTGCACGCTGTAGCAAATCAGCATTCGGATGCCGTTCACTTACATTCAGAATTCAGGGGATGGCGAATTAAGTACACATTTCCGTATTTAGACTATCTGCAAATACTAATAACTAATTGAAAATAGATTTAAATTTATATTGGTTGTTTCCAATGAGCAGCATAAAAATTATTTTAGTTAGAAAAACAAACTTAAATATAAAAATATGAAACGAGAATATTTTGAAGAAAAAGACATATTTTAATTCCGGAATATTTTATTAAATCTGAAGCTTTGACAATAAAATAATAAAATGATTAGTTACACTTTTACATTCCACAACACACTTTCACTGATTTATACTATGTAATTATTATTTGTTTATTATTATTTATAATTTATTATTATTTGTTTTATATTATACCTGCGAAATAAATTTATTTTTAACTTAAAATAATATTTAAAATAATTTACCGTTAAATAAATAAGTCTCCTTTTATTATGATTTTTTCACAGACATTTTAAACTATTTCATTATTTTTAGTTAATACAAACGTATAAATTTCTGAAAGTATTTGAAATATAAAATTTTAGCCATAATTATGTTTTTGATATAATATTTTTATTTATTTTTTAATCTTATCTCTAAACTAATAAAGAAATATTATAAAATCTGATGTTCGAAATTTTGCTTATGTCAGTTGCATATAAAAGGATCCAATTACGGAGTTTTTGGACATATATTTCGAAGATCTATCTGTTAGATTGTCGAAAAATATGTTTGACAGATTTTGCTGTGATATATTTTAACATTCCAGATATATATATGTATATACGTTTATTTTTCAGACAGAATGTCTGTTCGAATCATGCTTAAATGCAAAGATATTTGGACATATTTATTGGCAAAATTTTTATTAAATTTCATATTACAAAAAAAATTATTGAACTATATTTATCTCATGCGAGACCATTTCCGATACTCCAATGTTATGCTATTTGTACCATTTTTTTCGTAATCTTCTAAATCGATATCATGTTACAAAAATATATCGTAAAATATATAGACTATATTTATGTCATTTGGGACCTGTTCTAACACACGTTTTTATGATGTTTGTACTACATTTTTATGTTACATTTCCATACTTGATTACAGAAACGTCCTTATTAACAAATGAAAATATCCTTCTCCTTCCTTTCTGGTATCAGATAGAAATGTTTAAGACTTTTTGAATGTTAATATCTCAAATAATTTTACGAAAGTACTTAAAATATTTCTTAGAGATTTTCTACATGAAACATTGGAAAATCTTAATTTTACTTTTTTTATCGGAATTTTTTTATATTATCTATTATTTAAAAAAAATATATCGTTTTTAAAAATATATCGTATTTTCTTTTATTTAAAAAATATACCTTTTTGTTTTAAGTTTTATTACAATTTTGATGTTTATGCGGGATCTTTAATAACGTTTTAGTTAAATTACTTAAATCCCAAGTATTGTTCGTTATCTTACCCAATTTCATCTGTTACCTTACACCATGGCTGTGGAAAAACAACGCTAATTACCTTATATGGATAATCTAGTGTTTTACACCTTTAAATCTAAAAGAGGCAACAGAAAATATTTACAGTATCAGGAAAGATATTGATAAAGTTCTCGTGGAAATATTAGTTCATAAATCCATTCACACTTCTTAGGTAATACTTTAAACTCTTAAACTCCTAATATTACCCCGACTTCATCTCAAATATTATAATTTCTCTCCGTGCATTATATTACATGAGATTGCTTTATAATGTTTGTTAAATTTTAACAAGCATTATATTTTCATGTTATTTGTTTTAATCAATTATATTTCCAATAGATATTCTATAATAAGTAAAGTAATGTCATAAAATGTGCAGATATTTTTTCTAAGCTATGATGGAAGGAAGTTTATAGAAGCTCATGCTCAAAGGATTTTTATTCATCATTTTAATTTCTAACATACCATTCAATGTTATTACTAGCGCATACGATACTCTTATAAGAAGGAAAAAACAGTATTGTGACAGTACTAATTCTGGAAAAATGATTTATACAGGATAAATATTGATAATAAAATTATTAAGTAAAACACAATAATGAGAGTGACACCATTTACATAATTTAACTTCAACGTTAAATTGATGAAAAAGCTCTTATCGTCTTAAAACTTTAGGTTCTTGTGGCGCTTTGTTAGGCTTCATTCACATCCTTTGCTGTGAATGATATCTTTTACGTTCTTGGAAGTAATGATCTTTTAGGAATAGCTTTTAAGAACACATTCTAAACTTTCAATGATTAGACTATTTAATCTCGGAAGTGATTTGGCCCGTGAAAGAATTGTCTTAACTCAAGCTGAAAGAGAGTTACAATTTCTAAACATTATTTTAACAAAAGATAACTTTGAAAGGTGCAAACATTAAAATGTGATAATGCATGGTTTAAGCATATATAATATTAAAGTTGTAGCTATAAATGTATCTCTAATGTATTGAAAATAATAAGATTTTCGTAAAATGCAAATTTATATGGTCATTTCATACTATATCGAAGAAGTGATATAAAGTAATTTCTTTAGCTGGAGTTAGTTCTTACATTTTAAAATAAAATGAAATTTAAATTAAGATAAATTTAATAGGTTCATAGAAACGTCAAACTGTGGAAAATAAACCGCTTAAAATTATAAAAAAACAAGAGAATTTTTCTTGATATGAATAAAACATGCTTAAACGATTTACACAAAACATGCTGTCTAGCGCGAGTTACTCATCAACCTAGGATTCGAAAGTTCGTTTTGAACTTCAAAATAAATTCAAAGCTCAAAATGCCGCACTGTAGAAGTGGGTTTTTTCCAGAAGCCGATTTACTTTTTATAACAAAGAATCAGATGTTTTTAAACCGAAGATTTTTTAACACATTCGCTGCCGATCACGCGCTGACGCGTGATGGGCAGCGAATGTGTTAAAAAATCCTGTCGTCCATAATATTTCAAACACAAGAAATCGATCAAGCAAAGTCGAGAAAAATCGTTTTTTGTGGTAAAAACAAGCTCAATTAAGAAGTTGTATGAATAAAGTTCTTCCAATCTTTCTGGATTATGTTTTTATTCTGAAAAAAAAAATAGAAAGAAGCGTTCATGTAAAAAAAAAAAAAAAAAGTTTGAAAAGTTGATTTTTTTTTCCATTTTTTGCAATCAGAATTTTTGCCATAGGTAATGGTTATTAGTATTTATGTGATCAAAACAAAAAAATACACTTCTATAATTTTTTTAATAAAAAGAGGTCAAAGAAACGCAGTGTATATTCCAGCAACATAATATTATTACGAAATTTTAAACAGTTTTATATGATGGGAAATATGTTTTCACTTTTTATTTATAATAATCGACATTTTCTACTGTTAAATTAGAGGAAGATAAAAAGCAAATATAAATATGTTTATCTAATTGAGTATTTGTTTACGTATACGTATTTTTAGATACAGAAAATGTTCAATTATTTAAAGTGTAAAAAGGATTAAAGGTAAATATTAATGTTAACTGCGCAAATATGATAAATTAAAAAAATATTGAAAATAAATTTCTTTAAATATCATAACCCCAAAGCATTTAATTTGAACACCAAAGCGTATTAGTTCATTTTCGTTATATAACGTCTTATTTTCTTGTTTTTGTGCCTTAAAATCAATGTACCTTTACCTTTTATTATTAAAAAATATTTGAAAATTTCCGTTTTAGTTCCAATATGACGTTATATTAATTTTCTTTTAATTCTAATTTTTTTTTTTCAGTTTTTTATGTTTACATGAAAATTCAAACATTACACGACACATTATACACACTTATGAAAAAAAATGAAATAAATACATTTGAAATAAATAAATCTCTATAATAAATTGTTTTATATTGTTCAAATTAATAAAACATCTCCAAAAATTACAATAATAATTTTAAAAATATGAAAAATCTATAGATAAAATTCAAAATAATAGAAATAATTTAAGACCCGTAATCGTAAATTTCAGTATATACTTATCATTTAATTTCGTTTATCAAATGAATAATTTTCTTTCAACAAATAAAAATTTAAAACCGTCTGAATTGCCATAGGAAGACATTGTGGTGCAAAATTAAATGTCCTGTAATTTGTGAACAAATGAATTTAATATAACAAAAAATATACAACTAAATCCGGGTACCTAGAGAACATGCATAGTTAATTTAAAGTAATTCAGATGCTTGTTTGCGTCAGTTATCGAGGAAAAGACAAACGAATGGAACAGACGGAATCCAAATATTTTCATGTCTCCACAATAAGCCTTCACTGACGTTTCGACACTTATTAAGATGATTTAGTGTTACTAGGAAACTAATAAAAGAAAAAGAAGAAAACAATTAAAAATCTACATGTCAAATAAGTCGATTTATGAAACAAAATGTCTTATATCATTAGAACATATGTTTGAAAAATCATATAGCTTTTTATATTTGACAAATGCACAGACAAAATTTCCAACAGTAATAAATTAAGACACGTATTGGAAAATTTCGTTATCCATAATTTACCATAAATCCATTAATCAAAACAGCCATTTTCTTTCAACAAATGAAAATTTTGAAATCGTCTGAATTGCCTTAGGAAAGCATTATGGTGCAATATAAAAAGTCCGGTATTTTTCGAACGAATTATCCAACTATTAAAATAAAAAAGAATATTGCACAGTTAAACTGATGGCATTGAGCTCACAGACTACGCATACTAATTGTACATTACAGCCTTGTATTTTCGTTAATTCCGTTCGAAAAAAAAAATTAAAAAGGGGTAACAGCTCTCCCCTTTCTCCTTTTTTATACTTAATCATTGAACCTCCTAAACTATCAAGTACATGCTTTATCATATTAAAAACCTATATCCAAAATTCAGAGCAAATTGGATAATTCTTAATAAAAACCCATTTAGCATTTATATAATTTAAGAGGAGTTATTATCCTCTTTTATACTTAACCATTAAACTTCCAAAACTATTCAGAGATTTGAACGAAATCTGACAATTCTGATTGAAAAATCCATTTATACAAGTTAAGGGGAGGGGCATTAGAACCCCCGTTCCCCCTGTTTATAATTATTCAATGAACACCTAATAACAGCCAAGGTATCAACTCTTCAGAATGATCCTATATCTAAATTTTGAACGAAAACTGTTAATTCTGGATGAAAATCCCGTTTATATCAATTAAGGGGAGGGGCATGATTCCCCCGTTCCCCCTGTTTATACTTATTCAATGAACATCTAAAAACAGTCACGGAATCGCCTCATCAGAATGATCCTATACCTAAATTTTGAACGAAAACTCTTAATTCTGCATGAAAATCCCGTTTATATCAATTAAGGGGGGGGCATGAGCCCCCCGTTCTCCCTGTTTATACTTATTCAATGAACACCTAATGACAGTCACGGAATCGCCTTATCAGAATGATCCTATATCTAAATTTTGAACGAAAACTGTTAATTCTGCATGAAAATCCCGTTTATATCAATTAAGGGGAGGGGCATGAGCCCCCCGTTCCCCCTGTTTATACTTATTCAATGAACACCTAATGACAGTCACGGAATCGCCTCATCAGAATGATCCTATATCTAAATTTTCAACGAAAACTGTTAATTCTGCATGAAAATCCCGTTTATATCAATTAAGGGCGGGGGGCATGAGCCCCCCGTTCCCCCTGTTTATACTTATTCAATGAACACCTAATAACAGTCACGGAATCGCCTCATCAGAATGATCCTATATATAAATTTTGAACGAAAACTGTTAATTCTGCATGAAAATCCCGTTTATATCAATTAAGGGGAGGGACATGAGCCCCCCCGTTCCCCCTGTTTATACTTATTCAATGAACACCTAATAACAGTCACGGAATTGCCTCATCAGAATGATCCTATATCTAAATTTTGAACGAAAACTGTTAATTCTGCATGAAAATCCCGTCTATATCAATTAAGGGAGGGGGGCATGAGCCCCCCGTTCCCCCTGTTTATACTTATTCAATGAACACCTAATGACAGTCACGGAATCGCCTCATCAGAATGATCCTATATCTAAATTTTGAAGGAAAACTTAATTCTGCATGAAAATCCCGTTTATATCTATTAAGGGGGGGGGGGCATGAGCCCCCCCGTTCCCTCCTCTTATACATATCGAATGAACTCCAAAAACTAATCAGGGAAGCGCCTTATCAGGATATACCTATATACAAAATTTCAAGGGGATCCGATATTTTTATCATGAGTAATCGCGTTAGGTACGAACGAACATATGAACGTACATACAGAACGGACGGGCACATAAGCTCTCAGGCTATGATAGCCTGTGAGCTAAAAACTATACAACTGAATCCGGGTACTGCACATATTCACTTATTGATTTCAAGCAAATCGGACACTTTTTGCGGCAGTTATTTCAGAACAGACAGGCAGACAAAACCCCAAAAATATATATCTCCACAGTAATCCTTCACTGACTTTACGGTAATTATACCAGTTAAAATTCATAAATCTTAAAATAATGTCATCTTTCAAAGTAGCTGCACCATATTTTGATAGATGGTTCAAGGTAATGGATTTTTTATGTGGCATACACAACCTTTCAAGTTCACTAATTGAAATGTATCAATTTATAAGATTTAAACAGTGTATTATATATTTATATGATATATCGTAATATAACAATTCTATATAATGCTTCAGGCAATAAACGGAATATGTCCTGTTTCATTGCACATAAATTATCGCTATTTCTGATAACAATAAATTTCTATAAGAATACTAAACATGATTTTATACCGTAAGAGTTTATTTTGCATTCAAGATTATGTTTTGCTTAATAATGTTAAGTTCATTTCGTTTTTAGAAGATGGTATCATATTGGTAAATGCTGGAAACAAAATTGAAAATTTAATTTTTTTCTTTATTTATATTAGATATGTGCATTCAGATACATATTTTATCAGACTATTTATTTCTTATATTTACTGCACTATAATTCGATTATGACCAATACAAATTTGTTAAAGTTTGCTTGTTATAATTTTAGTTGTTTTTTATCTTAAAGCAATAATAATTAATCTACATTCGCTCAAAATAAACAATTGTTGTACCACTTTAAATATATAAATATTAAAATGATATCAATTTTTAAAGTAACTGCACCATGTTTTAATTGAAAGTTCAAAGTAATGAATGTTGTTATCTTTAAAATGGATATTTAGTATTTTAACTTGACAAACAGAAACGCATCACTTTCTAAAATTTATACAGTGCATTATATTGACATGATTTATCGTAATATAACCAAATTATATGATGCTTAGAGAAATAAATGAAAAATAATATCCTCTTTGGCTGTACAGAATTCAATTTATCGCTATTTCTGATAACAATGAACCTCGATTAGAATACTAAAAAGGTCTTTATTGTATGCATTTTCGCATTCTAGATTATGTTTCAGTTCTATATCGCTCAGAGCATCTCGTTTTTAAAAGCTGGCAGGATGTGAGTAAATATCTGACACAAAATTGAAAAGTTCATTTTTTCTTCTCCATTTATATAGTAGATGTAATGTATTCAGACACATATTTATCAGACTATTTATTTCTTATATTTACAGCCTATAAATCGATTATTAGCGATTTGATTTTTAAACCCTGTTCGTAATAAACTTTTTGTTGTTTTCTCTTCCTGAGCACTTCTAATATGTAATATGTTCGGATGGAAAACAGGACAAATGTCATATATAGATTTAATGCTATCTATTCATCGGGATCTTTTGCATTCAATTTATGTTGAATAAAAAAAAAAATCCACAACTGTTATAGATAGTTTTACTATCATACTTGTATATGGAATGAAAGGAAATGTGTGTAAAACAGTCCAGCGAAAAAAATCTTTACAACATTTGTTGTTTTTAAAAAAATAACTATTAAAAATCTGGAAGAACAGACTACCATTTTGGACAAAGCTAGTAAAGTGCCGAATTATATTCATTAAATATCTAAGGGAATATTCAGAGAAAAATAACGCCTGCAAATTTGAGAGAGACATAATCAGATATATAAGTCAACCTCAAATCATTAAACTTACATTATGACACGGTAATTGCTATGTCAGGTAAAATACAGCTTTTTTTCTAAAAACTAAGACACAAAATGACTAAAATATATCGCAAACATTTATATATTTTTTTTTTATTTTTTAAAGGTGCTTCCTAACATTTATGTAAGAATAATGTAACATTTCTAACTCCAGTTGTTTCCTAAACATTATTTTTGGGCTTTACTGGTTCATGTGTGTAAAAATTATATTTTATATTAGTTATTCAACAACTTATGTATATTCTAGGATTGTTTTTTTTTTCCTAGTCATGTTTCAATAACTATACCTTTTATACCTTAATTAGCAAACACCATGGCTTAACTCCCGTAATAATTGAAATATGTATATCTTATTTTTATTAGAAGAAATCATACTTTTAGGAATAATTAAAAAAATACCATTAAAGCCTCAAATTCACTAAATTTTTATATAACACGACATACGACATATATATGATGTAGTAGTACGTGAAGAAGTATAGTAGTTACATGCAATGTTATATCTGCTGTATTGACACTAATCATTAGTTATATAGATACAGCCCCCTACATTTTTGTATCTGTTGGGGAACAATGGATTTTGAAGTTATTCTATAGATGATAATTTTGAGAATTTTCCAGCTATATTTTTAAGACTTTCATGAACTAATCTCTATACATTTTCCTAATACTCACGTAAATTATATTTCGATTGCTTTCATACATGAGAAGAGAAAAATTATTTAGTAAACTAACTCATTTTTCATAAAAAATTTATTTTTTTTATAATTCTGATTACAGAATATTGTATACAATGTCGTTTGTGATGTTGTCTAAAAAGAAATATATATATATATATATATATATATAATAAAGAATTCTGCAAATTATAAAGAAAAAAACTAAAGAAAACAGTTTTGTTTGTTTTTATGGAAACTTTAATTTCTCTACAAATATACAATCTGTCCTCAAAAAATTAACACAGTGTATTACAATAAGTCACATAATCATAATGTATAGTTTAAAGCTTCTGTTACATTAGTTTTGACAGGGTTATCCAAAGGAAATTCATCCATTTTCAATTTCTTGACCGTCCCCTATATGATTTTGGGAAATAATCTTCTCGGAAACATATGATTGTCTTATTTTGTTTACACACCAAGAATTTCAGGTTAATTCCTCGAGTAGTTTTCTAAATATTTAACAAAACGTTAAAAATAGCAAGTAGCTGGTCACAATTGGCCGTATATATACAGGGTGTCCCAAAAGCTCGTTTACAAACTTAACATGCTGGTCTGTCAGGAAACTAAGGGTCCCAAACGTCTTCCAAAGGAGATATGCGCCATTAAAGTTTAGGATCCAAAAATTCAAATTATTATAAAAAACAGAAAAATTGGTCGATTCGTTTGCGGTTTTCACTTAAAACTATTTTTTATGTCAGTATTTTCTTGAAAAATAAATTATAAATATAAATTTCAAAAAATGTCGATAGAGGGCGCTTTAGACTTTGGAGTAACGATAAACTAGTTTTTACCATTATTTTTTGCATCTCATTAATTTTTTTAGAAGCTTAGACATAAACATAAATTTTGAGCTCAAAATCTAAATCGTTGGAAGTGATTAAGTAGCATAAACTGAATTGCGGGGGGAGGTTGAAATTTCAAATGATTATAAAAAACGGAAAAGTTGGTCAATTGATTTGCGATTTTCACTAAAATTATCCTTTATGTATGTATGAAAAATAGTCTAAAAGTCTTGAAAATAATTTATAAAGATAAAATTCAAAAAATGCCGATAGAGAGCGCTTTAGAATTTGGAGTAACGTACAACTACTTTTTTCCGTTATTTCTTAAATCTCATAATTTTTTTTAGAAGCTTAGACATTAACTTAAATTTTGAGATAAAAATCTGAATCGTTGGGTGTGGTTAAGTAGCGCAAACTGAACTGTGTTCAATGGGGGTGGGGAGGTTCAAATTTCAAATGATTATAAAATACGGGAAAATTGGTCGGTTTTCGCTAAAACTATTCTTTATATCAATATTTTCTTGAAAATAAGTGTTACAGATAGCTTTCAAAAAATTCCGTCAGAGAGCGCCTTAAACTTTATAGTAACCAACAGCTATTTTTAACCGTTATTTTTTGTGTCTATTAAAAAGCTTGTAAAAGTTCAAATTTAAATTTTTTGCTCAAAATCTGCATCGTTGTGAGTAATTAAGCGGCCAAAAATTGAACTGCGTTCGAGGGGTGGGGAAGGTAACATTTCAACTCCTGAACACAGTTTAATTTGTGCTTCTTAACCCCTCCTATCGATTTAGATTTTGAGCACAAAATTTAAGTCTAAACTTTTGCAAGCATTTAATTAGATTTGAAGAAAAAAAAACGGTTAAAAATAATTGTTCGTTATTCTAATGTTAAAAGCGCCCTCTAACGGATTTTTTTTAAATTTATCTTAAAAATTTATTTTCAAAGAAATATTGACATAAAGAATAATTTTAGCGAAAACCGACCAATTTTTCCTTTTTTTATAATCGTTTGAAATTTGAACCTCCCCACCCCCATTGAACACAGTTCAGTTTGCGCTACTTTACCACTCCCAACGATTCAGATTTTCATCTCAAAATTTAAGTTTATGTCTAAGCTTCTAAAAAAAGTTTATGAGCAAAAAATAACGGAAAAAATAGTTGTACGTTACTCCAAAGTCTAAAGCGCCCTCTATCGTCATTTTTTGAAATTTATCTTTATAATTTATTTTCAAGATAATATTGACATAAAGAATAATTTTAGTGAAAATCGCAAATCAATTGACCAATTTTTCCGTTTTTTATAATCATTTGAAAATTGAACCTCCCCCCGAAATTCAGTTTGCGCTATTTAACCACTTCCAACGATTTAGATTTCGAGCTCAAAATTTAAGTTTATTTCTAAGCTTCTAAAAAATTAATAAATGCAAAAAATAATTGTAAAAACTAGTTTATCGTTACTCCAAAGACTAAAGCTCCCTCTATCGACATTTTTTGAAATTTATCTTTATAATTTATTTTCAAGAAAATACTGATATAAAGAATAGTTTTAGTGAAAACCACAAACGAATCGACGATTTTTGTTTTGTTTTTTATAATCATTTGAATTTGTGGACCCTAAACTTTAATGGCGCATATCTCCTTTGGAAGATGCTTGTCACCCTTAGTTTCCTGTTAAATATTGTTCATAATGATATGACAGACCAGCATTATAAGTTTGTAAACGACCTTTTGGGACACCCTGTATATATATAAATATGTGTGTGTGTGTGTTTGTGTGGGTAATAATAAGTATGTTTTCGAAAATAATATTTCGAAATTCATATAATATTTAAACTTTTTCCTGCATTTTAATAATATTTTAACTTATTAAATTGCATTTCAGTTCCTTGCATTTAATCTAAGATTTCTTTATTTTATTTTATTCTAAGAAACATTAATATGATAAAAGCAACATTTCCGTAAAACCCCATTACCTTAATTATGTTCTTTTATTTGTTTCATAAAACCCCCTTTTTTATTTACATTATAAAATCATCCCAATATCCACAATTTCCTACTAGAGTGGCCAGAGACGGATTTGGTCATTATTATTCTGAGCTTCTGATCGGAGTTTTCTTTTTCTTTTTCCTGTGCTTTAATTTCGCATTATTTACATTAGAAATTGGTAATTTAGGTTCATAAATATAGATCAACAGTAAACCGGAGTTAATTTTTCTCTTATCAGACATTTTTTTTCAATTTTTGAAGTTTAAATTTCACAAAAAAGGCGTATTGGTTAGCGATTACCATCAACATTAAAGCGGATTCAAATGTTTACCAGAAGTATTGTAAGAAAAGTAAATGAAAAAGTGTATATTCCAAGCTATACAAATGAGATATAGATTTGTATAATTTAAAAAAAGAATGTATATTCGTATTTTGTAGATATCCTTTTAAAATATTTCATTGGAAAAAATTAGTTATTTAATGATTATTTTATGGCCCTATGTTCGAATTATCTTAAGGATTGATCCACTGTGCCACGGTTCGTATCATTCGGTAATCTGAATTATCACATGGGATGCTTCAAAACAGATTAGGACATAATTTAGGACATAATATTCTGTAAATTAATATTTTATTTGTTGTCTCGTATTTTGTTTTAAGTATAGATAAAATACTAATATTAATATAACTAAAAAATACGATATAGCGAAAAATAACTTCTGAAAGTTTACAACAGAATAGAAATTTTCTATTTTCATATGATTTCTCTTTTCTGAAAAGGTTCTTTTTACACGTGCACAATAGATGTAAAACTGACTTATATATATATTTTAAAAAATGCCATCAACTTTTAAGATGGATTTCTTTTGTTAAGCAAAACGGAATCTATTTTTCGATTCCTGAAAATTATCGAGTTTCAAACGCAGACACTCATTCGAAAGCAGGTCTTTTGAATTTTAAAAGAAGTGCGTAGAATATTATTGATCGACGAATAAGGTTTTGAATATTTTCACGACATCGTCAAAGGATTTTTCTACAAAGTTATTCAATTTTCGTTCATACAAAAATATGTTAGTTCAGTGAACTATCTTTAAAATCTAGATATTAAAATAACGCTGTCAAAACTGTCCAATCTTTCAACCGCTTTTTATTTTCCTAAAAAAGAATATTTAAGCAAAATTAATCTCAATATTGACCATAAGTTGAATAATAATGTGATCAGCACAATGTTACATTTTGAGTACGGTATCATTTTATGTAAAATCCATCAAATTATTTGGAAGTTTGTTGAAAGGAAATTCATTCGAGCAGTGAATTTTTTTGTTCCTAGAAAATTTAAAACTCATTGCGGTACAGTAGGTATTACGATAATTAATTTACTGCTTTATAAATCTAATTTCTCGTTTTATATGCACACAGAGTATTAAAAAATTGCATAAATTATTCTATCTCAGCACTGTAGTCAAGAAGATATGATTTTAAAATAACTAAACATAATATGGGTTTGAAAATAAGTAATAATTCATTACCCATTGTAAAGGTGTTCGTTCATAGGCCCAGGTGAATTACCAAAAAGAAGCACACACAAAAAAAAACTCCGAAAAGAGAGTTACATTTTAGGACGCATTTATTTTGCAAGCATTAACAGACAGTAGGTTCCCCATAAGGGGGGGAATTCTCAGAGCTCTAGTGAGCTACATCTTGTCTGTATGATGGCAATCAGTAGAGTGTCGATACAAACGTCACAGCCCTTATCGCCAAAAGGCATCAGAAGTCTTTCATACAAAGAATTTTGGCGACATTTGATAAACCACACGTTCAGTATCAGTGACTACATTTGCGGTCTGGGAACCCACGGATTATTTTCACATGTGCGAATATTTTATAGGGTTACAGAAATATTTTAAGCTTGGGAAGTAGACAAGGGCAAAGCAGGCCGTTACTTAAATTGGAGTTTTTGCTGACCACCATTATATTACCCAGATGCGCAATTGAACAGAAAGAAAGCACAGTCAGGATAAACAGAGATAAAAGTATTTCTAGTTTTAAGCATTAATTGTGAGAATGAAAACAGGGTGTGGAAGGCAGATGTTAATAAAATGTAACGGATAAAAGATTATGATGAACAAAGCCCAGAGCTTTCTTTATTTTGTTAATAAGTGCGGTATCTATGGGCAGATGTTTTTCCAGACACAACAGAAAATTTGTGAGAAAGGAAGTTCTATTATTAATTTTCTACAGAGAGCTCCAAAAGATGAAAAGATTAACTTCTATTAGTGGGAGTATGAAAGTTAGAACTTAACTATTAAATGTGGGATTAATTTAACTAATGGGCTTAATAGTGAAAAGGGAAAATAAAATAGAACAAAGAATTTATTAAAGGGAAATAATTATTGCATTTATGAAGGGGAAAAGATATGTAGCGATAATCTCCGCTACATAACTCACCCCAGCCACCACAAAAAAACTTAATACTTGTATTAAAGTTTTTTTTTTATATACTATTATTGTCATAATTTTGAAGATACTGAAAGTGCCGTCTACCAAAATAGATATACAAAAACACATATCAAAAACATAGAAGTATATATATATATACGTACTACAAAAATGATTGAATATGCTATTTGCTTGCAGCATATGTAAATAAAAAAAATAACAATGGCCATATCTATCTTTATAATTATCATGACAGGGAGCTCCTTAATAGTTCAAAAAAATTGCCACAAAATATTTACTTCATATCGGATCCTTTATTCAATTTCTTTGTTGTGGCGCTGGTACCAGCTGTTTATCTTATTATATCATGAACAAAAATTGAGAGAAGAATTTTATTTATTTGTGATCACCTGATAGCTTAGTATTTGATAACTTCTCTTTAAATTGATCCTTTTTGAGATCAAAATGGCATAATTGCAAGCAAAAATATATATTTATAAAACACAAAACACAAATAGTATATATTTAAAACAAAAATAAAAGAAAACTAACTAAGATAATATGTTCAAAAATAATGTATGTTGTTAAAAATTGAAAATGAAAATTTGTGCATAAGGCACAGGACTACTAAAAAAAAGAGATGCGAGTGGCGTGCCCATAAAAAGGTTGTAGCCCTTATTCTTGTACAAACAGTACAAGTATTATGGCTTCAGTTTAAGACATCGGCCCTAGGGGGAGAGGGAATATTGGACGAACCCATATTGCGTACAATATAAGTCCGCCCCGCTCCTCAGTAAAATCGCACTGATCTACGAAAGGAGCGCGCTTGGAAGTCACATAAAAATTTAACCTAAAAGAATTGGTAGGCCAATTCAAGGTAAAAATGTTTTGCAAAACAGGTGTGGCGTGAAACCTTGGGGCATAATTTTGAACGGTTCACGACTTTTTGGGGATGAATTAGAAAAATAAAATAAAAGTATAAGATGAAGTGTAATCCATCTCATGAATTGAAGCAGTCAGTCCGGGTAAGATAAACAAATAGTCAGGATTAGGTGCTACTACAACTGGAATGTTTCAAAAAAGAAAGATGAAAGGTTTTTTTTTCTTTTTTTTTTGCATGGTACTATTTCACTGTCCAAAACAATTTGTAATTATTGTTGAACTACAATGTTGAGATAAACTGCATGTAATGAAAATTAATGATTAGTGAAGTAAGTGACCTTCTTTTCATGTACTGCCACTACATAAAAAGAGGTAAGTGTAACAAGGGAATTTACATGTAGTGTGAAAAAAAAATCAAATAACCTGCAATGTAAATGTGCCAAACAAAAATGAACTAAGTGTCGATTGAATCACTGTAATATGTAAAGGGAATAAATAAAACTTTGAACAATTGAGATGAAATGGTTAAGTGTGAGCATGACAAACTGTAAAAAAATGTCAATTGTTTTTTGTGTTAGAATGAGCCTTTTAACGATAAGAAAACAAAAAAATGAACCGAAGAGAATTTAACGGTAAGTGTGTTAAAAGAAAAAAAAATATTCAAGATATTTGTGTGAATGAGGGTTTTCAAATACCTAAATACAAAGTAATTTTATATTTAATGAGGGAAGGATTCATATCACATGACAAAAGTGTAAAAATGTAAACACATGACATGACTGTGTTGTGTGTTATCATGAACGAGCTTGGAGAAAATAAGTGAAATTGATGTACAATCCTGAACCCGAGAAATAAGAGAAAAATGTAAGAACCACATAACCTAGTGTATTGCACATGACTGAGTGTATATAGAAAAAAAACAAAAACAATGAGATAGTGTAAGAAATCGCATGACCTTGTGCAAAAACACATGAAAAATTGTGTGTAAAAGAAATCACATGACCGGGCATCTAATATACCTTGACCTAGAGAAAAACACATGACCTTGTGTAAAAACACATGAAAGAAAGAAAAAAAAATGTGTAAAAGAAATCACATGACCTGGTATCTAATATACCTTGACCTAGAGAAAACACATGACCTTGTGTAAAAACACATGAAAGAAAAAAGTGTGTAAAAGAAATCACATGACCTGGTATCTAATATACCTTGACCTAGAGAAATGCACATGACCTTGTGTAAAAACACATGAATGAAAAAAAATGTGTGTAATAGAAATCACATGACCTGGTATCTGATATACCTTGACCGAGAGAGAAACACATGACCTTGTTGAAAGAAAAAAAAATATATATATAACTCAAAGTTGAGGAAAGTAAAAACGTAATTGTACTGTCAAAAATCCTTTTAAAGTTAAAATTTGATTGAGAACCCCCCCAAAAAAAATATCTACACCATGAAAAATGTATTAAATGTGGAAAATGTAGCCTGTATAACAATAGAGTTGAAATATTGTTACTGTTAACTGCATTCCTGTTACTGCAAAACAAAACATTAAAGGGAGAAGAAAGTGTGTTTGATTGAGTAAATATGTTTAAAATGATTGTGTACACCAACACGAACCAACCAAAACCAAGTAAAAAACAAAATTGACGACCCGCATCAAAATTTTCACTCTTACATGCCTTCTTTCTATTACTCAACCATCTGCGCGCTTGATAGCCGAATAAAGAAAAATACAATACCTTTGTACACAAGATTAATGTGTAGACAATTTGTTAAAATTTAAAGTGTAACAGGAAATGTGAGGGAAGAAATTACTAAATGTTTTATAAAAAAAATGAAAAACAAATCTGACAAAATGTATAAAGAATGTATAAAAAAGCGTAGTGAATTCATCCTTTAGTATGTAATGTGTGACCAGGAAAATTAAAGAAAAAACATTATTTCTCATTTGAAATAGACTCAGTTGTATGAAGCGAATGTCTTTGTATGTTTATATATCTCTTGACAGCTGGGCAGTTATGAGAAAAAGCTGTATGTTGAATGTCAAAATGGGTATTACTTGATTCATTGCACCTCATGCAATTAATGCATTTTGGTGTGTTTACACAATTAGGGTCTTTATGTGACATAGCACAGACAAGGCATATTATGTCATTAGGGCAGAATTTACTTAAATGAAAAAGACTCTGACATGTAAAACATCTTTTTATATCTATGTACCTTTTAAGAGTAAACTTTGTGGCCTGAATAATGATATGTTTATGTGCAAGCAAAATTTCAGCAAAGTGGGATGGCATTAGAAAAATCCAGTTAAATAAATTACAATGCTTTATTTTTATTTTGTTTTGAAATTGAATGGGAGGCGAAGAATTACCAGTTAGATTTGAAATAGCCAAAATAATGTCAGGTATGCTAAAATTTTCAGGCAAACGCATGATTACAACAGGGATAAAATTGGTACTATCTTTCTTAGGGGTTCTGAAAATACTGGGATGAAAATTGTTACTGTCACATAACTCATTAGCCTGTTGATTACAAGAGAAAGAGGGATTTGTATTGCAACCTTCATGTATTGTAGTGTGTGGAGATTTGATAATGAGGTTGTTGTCTGTCTGTGTGGACATATTCTGAACAGATTTTAAACAAGCAGTACTAACCGAAGGAGTGATATCTTTTTGAGTATTTGATATGTGAGGTTTAGTTTTACTTTCTAGTTCCTGAGATAAGTCACGTACACGTTCCAAAAGTTTGTTATTTACCAAAAATAAATTTTCTCTTTCGTGTTTTACCTTAGCATATTCATCTTTGAGTACTTGAAAGGTCTCTTTCAAAATGTTTAGATCCCATTGGATTGTGAATTTGAGTTCTTTAAAATTAGAGATAAGTGCATCAGTGTTGTTTTGATTTTGTATTTGATTTTGAAATGCTGTGGCTTCAGCGATAATTGTGTCTGAAAACTTTGTTAAATTTTCCTCATAAAATTCAAGTAAAGGGGATATTGAAACTTGTGATTGTCCAAAAGCGGACCCAAATTTATTATCTCTCTCTGACACTGTTTGGGAAGTAGCTGAAGCCTGTTTTAGCTCAATATCAGCCATAGATGTTCACCAAAAGAAAATGCACTAATATAAATCAAAAGAAAGATTTATAAATAAACTAGGTGCACCAAAACAAATCAGACTGTTAACCGACAGTATTAAAATTAATAATTTGGGGAAAATAACCTAAAAAAATGCAAGTCCAAACCAACAATTAAATTTTGCATTAGTCAGAGAGCAAACGCTGCCAAATTACGAGATAATCTAGGCACATTTAATGAGGGGGGGGGGGGGGTATACAATCTGTGAGCACAGAAAGAAAATAACAACAATGCAGACACTAAATAATACCTCTTTTAAAAAAAAAAAATGCAAACACAATTTTTTTTAAAACTATACAGCCTTCAAAATAAACTAATTAACCATTCAAAAATACCAATGCCAAATCTCCTTTTTTTTTTTTTTTTAACATGACAACCGAAAGTAAAAAAAATCAAAAAAAGCTTGTTTAACAAGGTACTGGCATAGTTAATGGCAAAAAAAAAATTTTTGTAAAAACGAGAATGCGAATCTCAAACTGCAATTAACTAAGGACAAGTAATGTCAGGGAAAAAATTAATGCGCGAACACATAAAATAATAAAAATCTGTGATATTTAAGTATGCAACACATAAATACTAAAACAACATGCATTGAAAATAATAATACTTTTGAAAAGTGAGCATGAAAAGAGAAGAATGCTTTCAAAAGTGCAAATTAAATACTAAAATTTAAAATGTATATTGTTTACGTTAATACACATAAAATTTCAAAAATGCACTATATTTAAATTAAAAAAAAAATCTTCTCTGTTCATGCTGATAAAAAGAACACAAACTATTTTCATTATGAATTATCTGTAAGCACAAAGAAAATGTATTTCTATGTTATGTTGAGTAATTATTATTATTTTTTTTAAATAGAAACTTCTAGTACTGAAACATGTTTCTGTCACTTTTTTTGTTTAGTTCACGTCACTTTTTTGCTAGAATTGCTATGCATTTACAACATATGTAAGACTGGGTGCGACGACCCATTTTACTAGCAAACCTTAGCATTAGTAGACTGCCGTTGTAGATCTAACTATGCAAATCAGTAATTTTGACGCAGTGGCTGAACCTTCAGAGAACGAGAGCAGCACAAACACACACTAAATGTACTGAAAGTACTTTATCACTGTAATTTTGTTGTTGACAACGATTTAAGATAAAATGAAAGTGCATACAGGTTCGACGACCCGTAACGCATAAATTTGATATCTACATTTTTTGGTAAACACCAGCCACACAAATTTCACATACTTTTAGCTTCATCAGAGATGCGCTTATTACACGCGTTGCATATTTCACACAAAAAGTAGATTTACACATGTAAACAGCAAAATATGGTTCCACATCGATGAGCACTTCACAAAACATTTCTATAATTCTGTAGATTAGCATCATAGATGTACTGTATACTTACGCTAACATACCTCTAGTTACACACAGAACGGAACCGCTGAAGAGTGATGAAACATTTTTTGCAGAGAAATATAGTATTACGAACAGCTGGCGTTGCGAGCGAAACACTTGACCCAGTCAATTTCTGACGCATCGAAAACGAAAGTGGCACTTTTCTTGAAAAGGGCGAAAACAGCAGGTGCGACGCGTTTTTTGAATACCCAGGGAGAGAAAAACGGAGATATGCAATCTTTCTTGAGTGCAGGAGAAAACATAATTGAATACTACAGGTTTCGGGGAGGGAAATACGTCACACAGTGAAGTACAGACAGCCTTGGAACTTCGGGGAATGCTGCCCCTTTTTTTGCGTAGTCTTGACCCGTTGACGTACGTCGGTGCTTTCGTCCGTCGGTGCATACGTGTTTTCGTCGAAGATTTTTAAGTATGATTTTTTTAAAGTCTCTGTGTGTGTGCGTTTTTTTTTTTTTTTGACCGGAGAAAAAAAAGGCCAGATGCACCAGATATTATGTAAAGGTGTTCGTTCATAGGCCCAGGTGAATTACCAAAAAGAAGCACACACAAAAAAAAAACTCCGAAAAGAGAGTTACATTTTAGGACGCATTTATTTTGCAAGCATTAACAGACAGTAGGTTCCCCATAAGGGGGGGAATTCTCAGAGCTCTAGTGAGCTACATCTTGTCTGTATGATGGCAATCAGTGGAGTGTCGATACAAACGTCACAGCCCTTATCGCCAAAAGGCATCAGAAGTCTTTCATACAAAGAATTTTGGCGACATTTGATAAACCACACGTTCAGTATCAGTGACTACATTTGCGGTCTGGGAACCCACGGATTATTTTCACATGTGCGAATATTTTATAGGGTTACAGAAATATTTTAAGCTTGGGAAGTAGACAAGGGCAAAGCAGGCCGTTACTTAAATTGGAGTTTTTGCTGACCACCATTATATTACCCAGATGCGCAATTGAACAGAAAGAAAGCACAGTCAGGATAAACAGAGATAAAAGTATTTCTAGTTTTAAGCATTAATTGTGAGAATGAAAACAGGGTGTGGAAGGCAGATGTTAATAAAATGTAACGGATAAAAGATTATGATGAACAAAGCCCAGAGCTTTCTTTATTTTGTTAATAAGTGCGGTATCTATAGGCAGATGTTTTTCCAGACACAACAGAAAATTTGTGAGAAAGGAAGTTCTATTATTAATTTTCTACAGAGAGCTCCAAAAGATGAAAAGATTAACTTCTATTAGTGGGAGTATGAAAGTTAGAACTTAACTATTAAATGTGGGATTAATTTAACTAATGGGCTTAATAGTGAAAAGGGAAAATAAAATAGAACAAAGAATTTATTAAAGGGAAATAATTATTGCATTTATGAAGGGGAAAAGATATGTAGCGATAATCTCCGCTACACCCATTATAAATATTCATTAATAACCAACAGTGGAATGTACCGCAAACAAAAAACTATTTGTCCATAGTGATGCATGTAATTTTAGAAAGTTTTTTTTTTTTTTTTTTCATTGATACACATACATCGTTAAGCATTTATTATTTGCAAATGAAGAACAGTCCATAAAGTATCACAAACATATATGAAACAACTTTCCATTAAACAATATATAAAAGCAATAGTTACTATTTAAAAGTATTTACTAATAGCTTTTTGTCACTCACGGCAGCCGAGAGTAGTAAGGTCTTCTTGCACTATGTCTAAGGGGCTAAGTTAGGATATCTTATTAACAAAACAGATGGATAGCAAGCTATCTCTTATTCAGATAGTAAACACTTTAAATTAAAACGCGCATCGAAATGCGTTTTTCGAACATCGGTATATGTATATGCATTAACAAATGACAGAAGCCTACGAATGCTAGACTTTGAAATATTCGGGATTTTAGAATTATATAATTATATAAACGATTAACTATTTGATTATTAACATTGTATGTTCATAAAAATCGATAGCAGACTATAGCTTGAGGTAAATTGGAAAAAATTACACATAAAAATAAAGAAAATGTTGTTCCCATAAAAAAGATAGTGATATCGAAGACTAATCTGCCTCTTGATTTATCTTACGATATCATATGCCGGACGGCACCTCCCCCATAAAGGGATAATTTTATGTATGTACAGCCCCAAAAATAATTAAATAATAAGTAAATTCTTGTAGCATAAATTCAAAATTTCAGAAAAAAAAGAATAAAAAGAAGAACTGCCAGTTGCTGCAGCACTAATACTAAATACTTACATCAAATAATAGATTAGAGGGCAACGGATTTATATGTAACTCTTCTGTAACTGGAAAACAAGACACAGTCTGTACTCAATCTAAATTATACTTCCTGCAGCTTTAAATTTTTGCACGGATTTTTTTAGATGCAGGAATTTCCATTTAAAGACTTTTAACATCATAAATGGTTCGATTCAAATGTGTTTTTTAAACACTTTTAAATAAAATTTTCAACGAAACAAAGAGACAAATTATTATGCAACACCTTAGATTTCGTATATTCTCTCCTTTTATGATAAGTATTTATATAAAATGAGTTAAGTTATTAAATAAAAAAGAATATTGCACAGTTAAACTGATGGCATTGAGCTCACAGGCTACGCATACTAATTGTACATTATAGCCTTGTATTTTCGTTAATTCCGTTCGAAAAAAAAATTGAGGGGAAACAGCTCTCCCCTTTCTCCTTTTTTATACTTAATCATTGAACCTCCTAAACTATCAAGTACATGCTTTATCATAATAAAAAACCTATATCCAAAATCCAGAGCAAATCGGATAATCCTTAATAAAAACCCATTTAGCATTTATATAATTTAAGAGGAGATATTCTCCTCTTTTATACTTAACCATTAAACTTCCAAAGCTATTCAGAGATTTGAAAGAAATCTGACAATTCTGATTGAAAAATACATTTATACAAGTTAAGGGGAGGGGCATTAGAACCCCCGTTCCCCCTGTTTATACTTATTAAATGAACACCTAATAACAGCCACGGACTCGCCTCATCAGAATGATCCTATATCTAAATTTTGAACGAAAACTGATAATTCTGCATGAAAATCCCATTTACATCAATTAAGGGGAGGGGCATGAACCCCCCGTTCCCCCTGTTTATACTTATTCTATTAACACCTAATAACAACCACGGTATCGCCTCGTCAGAATGATCCTATATCTAAATTTTAAACGAAAACTGTTAATTCTGCATGAAAATCCCGTTTATATCAATTAAGGGGAGGGGCATCAGCCCCCCGTTCCCCCTGTTTATACTTATTCAATGAACACCTAATAACAGTCACGGAATCGCCTCATCAGAATGATCCTATATCTAAATTTTGAACGAAAACTGTTAATTCTGCATGAAAATCTCGTTTATATCAATTAAGGGGAGGGGCATGAGCCCCCCCCCATTCCCCCCTCTTATACATATCGAATGAACTCCAAAAACTAATCAGGGAAGCGACTTATCAGGATATCCTTATGTACAAAATTTCAAGTGGATCCGATATTTTTATCATGAGTTATCGCGTTACGCACGAACGAACATAGGAACGTACGAACGTATATACAGAACGGACGGGCACATAAGCTCTTAGGCTATGATACCCTGTGAGCTAAAAAGCCTGGCCAGTGGTTTTAGGTAGCTTTCATTACAAAAATTAATAAAAAAGAATATTGCCCAGTTATACTGATGACATTGAGCTCACAGGCTACGCATACTAATTGTACATTACAGCCTTATATTTTCAAGGGTTAATTCCGTTAGAAAAAAAATAAGAAAGGGAAACAGCTCTCTCCTTTCCTCTTTTTTATACTTAATCATTAAACCTCCTAAACTATCAAGAACATGCTTTATCATATAAAAAAATCTATATCCAAAATTCAAAGCAAATCGGATAATTCTTAATAAAGACCCTTTTAACATTTATATAATTTAAGAGGAGCTATCCCCTCTTTTATACTTAACCATTAAACTTCCAAAACTATTCAGAGGTTTGAACGAAATCTGACAATTTTGCTTGAAAAACCCTTTTATATCAATTAAGGGGAGGGGCATTAGAACCCCCGTTCCCCCCTGTTTATACTTATTCAATGAACACCTAATAATAGACACGAAATTGCCTCATCAAAATGATCCTATATCTAAATTTGTGAACGAAAACTGTTAATTCTGCATGAAAAACCCATTAAATCAATTAAGGGGAGGGGCATGAGCCCCCCGTTCCCCCTCTTATACATTTCGAATGGACACCAAAAACTAATCAGGGAAGCGCCTTATCAGGATATACCTGTATACAAAATTTCAAGTGGATCCGATATTTTTATCATGAGTTATCGCGTTACGCACGAATATACGAACGTACTTACAGAACGGGCGGGCACATAAGCTCTCAGGCTATGATAGCCTGTGAGCTAAAAAAAGAATATTGCCCAGTTAAACTGATGGCATTGCGCTCACAGGCTACGCATACTAATTGTACATTACAGCCTTGTATGTTCGTTAATTCCGTTCGAAAAAAAAAAAAAAATAAGGGGAAACAGCTCTCCCCTTTCTCCTTTTTTATACTTAATCATTGAACCTCCTAAACTATCAAGTACATGCTTTATCATATTAAAAAACCTATATCCAAAATTCAGAGCAAATCGGATAATTCTTAATAAAAACCCATTTAGTATTTATAAAATTTAAGAGGAGTTATTGTCCTCTTTTATACTTAACCATTAAACTTCCAAAACTATTCAGAGATTTGAACGAAATCTGACAATTCTGATTGAAAAATACATTTATACAAGTTAAGGGGAGGGGCATTAGAACCCCCATTCCCCCTGTTTATACTTATTCAATGAACACCTAATAACAGCCACGGACTCGCCTCATCAGAATGATCCTATATCTAAATTTTGAACGAAAACTGTTAATTCTGCATTAAAATCCCGTTTATATCAATTAAGGGGAGGGGCATGAGCAACCCGTTCCCCCTGTTTATACTTATTCCATTAACACCTAATAACAACCACGGTATTGCCTCATCAGAATGATCCTATATCTAAATTTTGAACGAAAACTGTTAATTCTGCATGAAAATCCCGTTTATATCAATTAAGGGGAGGGGCATCAGCCCCCCGTTCCCCCTGTTTATACTTATTCAATGAACACCTAATAACAGTCACGGAATCGCCTCATCAGAATGATCCTATATCTAAATTTTTAATGAAAACTGTTAATTCTGCATGAAAATCCCGTTTATATCAATTAAGGGGGGGGGGGGGGCTTGAGCCCCCCGTTCCCCCTGTTTATACTTATTCAATGAACATCTAATAACAGTCACGGAATCGCCTCATCAGACTGATCCTATATCTAAATTTAGAACGAAAACTGTTAATTCTGCATGAAAATGCCGTTTATATTAATTAAGGGGGGGCATGAGCCCCCCGTTCCCCCTGTTTATACTTATTCAATGACACCTAATGACAGTCACGGAATCGCCTCATCAAAATGTTCCTATATCTAAATTTTGAACGAAAACTGTTAGTTCTGCATGAAAATCTCGTTTATATCAATTAAGGGGAGGGGCATGAGACCCCCATTCCCCCTCTTATACATATCGAATGAACTCCAAAAACTAATCAGGGAAGCGCCTTATCAGGATATACCTATGTACAAAATTTCAAGTGGATCCGATATTTTTATCATGAGTTATCGCATTACGCACGAACGAGCATACGAACCTACGAACGTACGAACGTACTTACAGAACGGACGGGCACATACGCTCTTAGGCTATGATAGCCTGTGAGCTAAAAAGCCTGGCCAGTGGTTTTAGGTAGCTTTCATTACAAAAATTAATAAAAAAGAATATTGCCCAGTTATACTGATGGCATTGAGCTCACAGGCTACGCATACTAATTGTACGTTACAGCCTTATATTTTCAAGGGTTAATTCCGTTGGAAAAAAAATAAGAAAGGGAAACAGCTCTCTCCTTTCCTCTTTTTTATACTTAATCATTAAACCTCCTAAACTATCAAGAACATGCTTTATCATATAAAAAAATCTATATCCAAAATTCAAAGCAAATCGGATAATTCTTAATAAAGACCCTTTTAACATTTATATAATTTAAGAGGAGCTATCCCCTCTTTTATACTTAACCATTAAACTTCCAAAACTATTCAGAGGTTTGAACGAAATCTGACAATTTTGCTTGAAAAACCCTTTTATATCAATTAAGGGGAGGGGCATTAGAACCCCCGTTCCCCCCTGTTTATACTTATTCAATGAACACCTAATAATAGACACGAAATTGCCTCATCAAAATGATCCTATATCTAAATTTGTGAACGAAAACTGTTAATTCTGCATGAAAAACCCATTAAATCAATTAAGGGGAGGGGCATGAGCCCCCCGTTCCCCCTCTTATACATTTCGAATGGACACCAAAAACTAATCAGGGAAGCGCCTTATCAGGATATACCTGTATACAAAATTTCAAGTGGATCCGATATTTTTATCATGAGTTATCGCGTTACGCACGAATATACGAACGTACTTACAGAACGGGCGGGCACATAAGCTCTCAGGCTATGATAGCCTGTGAGCTAAAAAAAGAATATTGCCCAGTTAAACTGATGGCATTGCGCTCACAGGCTACGCATACTAATTGTACATTACAGCCTTGTATGTTCGTTAATTCCGTTCGAAAAAAAAAAAAAAAATAAGGGGAAACAGCTCTCCCCTTTCTCCTTTTTTATACTTAATCATTGAACCTCCTAAACTATCAAGTACATGCTTTATCATATTAAAAAACCTATATCCAAAATTCAGAGCAAATCGGATAATTCTTAATAAAAACCCATTTAGTATTTATAAAATTTAAGAGGAGTTATTGTCCTCTTTTATACTTAACCATTAAACTTCCAAAACTATTCAGAGATTTGAACGAAATCTGACAATTCTGATTGAAAAATACATTTATACAAGTTAAGGGGAGGGGCATTAGAACCCCCATTCCCCCTGTTTATACTTATTCAATGAACACCTAATAACAGCCACGGACTCGCCTCATCAGAATGATCCTATATCTAAATTTTGAACGAAAACTGTTAATTCTGCATTAAAATCCCGTTTATATCAATTAAGGGGAGGGGCATGAGCAACCCGTTCCCCCTGTTTATACTTATTCCATTAACACCTAATAACAACCACGGTATTGCCTCATCAGAATGATCCTATATCTAAATTTTGAACGAAAACTGTTAATTCTGCATGAAAATCCCGTTTATATCAATTAAGGGGAGGGGCATCAGCCCCCCGTTCCCCCTGTTTATACTTATTCAATGAACACCTAATAACAGTCACGGAATCGCCTCATCAGAATGATCCTATATCTAAATTTTTAATGAAAACTGTTAATTCTGCATGAAAATCCCGTTTATATCAATTAAGGGGGGGGGCTTGAGCCCCCCGTTCCCCCTGTTTATACTTATTCAATGAACATCTAATAACAGTCACGGAATCGCCTCATCAGACTGATCCTATATCTAAATTTAGAACGAAAACTGTTAATTCTGCATGAAAATCCCGTTTATATTAATTAAGGGGGGGCATGAGCCCCCCGTTCCCCCTGTTTATACTTATTCAATGACACCTAATGACAGTCACGGAATCGCCTCATCAAAATGTTCCTATATCTAAATTTTGAACGAAAACTGTTAGTTCTGCATGAAAATCTCGTTTATATCAATTAAGGGGAGGGGCATGAGACCCCCATTCCCCCTCTTATACATATCGAATGAACTCCAAAAACTAATCAGGGAAGCGCCTTATCAGGATATACCTATGTACAAAATTTCAAGTGGATCCGATATTTTTATCATGAGTTATCGCATTACGCACGAACGAGCATACGAACCTACGAACGTACGAACGTACTTACAGAACGGACGGGCACATACGCTCTTAGGCTATGATAGCCTGTGAGCTAAAAAGCCTGGCCAGTGGTTTTAGGTAGCTTTCATTACAAAAATTAATAAAAAAGAATATTGCCCAGTTATACTGATGGCATTGAGCTCACAGGCTACGCATACTAATTGTACGTTACAGCCTTATATTTTCAAGGGTTAATTCCGTTGGAAAAAAAATAAGAAAGGGAAACAGCTCTCTCCTTTCCTCTTTTTTATTCTTAATCATTAAACCTCCTAAACTATCAAGAACATGCTTTATCATATAAAAAAATCTATATTCAAAATTCAGAGCAAATCGGATAATTCTTAATAAAAACCCATTTAACATTTATATAATTTAAGAGGAGCTATCCCCTCTTTTATATTTAACCATTAAACTTCCAAAACTATTCAGCGATTTGAACGAAATCTGACAATTTTGCTTGAAAAACCCTTTTATATCAATTAAGGGGAGGGGCATTAGAACCCCCGTTCCCCCTGTTTATACTTATTCAATGAACACCTAATAATGGTCACGAAATTGCCTCATCAAAATGATCCTATATCTAAATTTGTGAACGAAAACTGTTAATTCTGCATGAAAAAACCATTAAATCAATTAAGGGGAGGGGCATGAGCCCCCCGTTCCCCCTCTTATACATTTCGAATGAACACCAAAAACTAATCAGGGAAGCGCCTTATCAGGATATACCTGTATACAAAATTTCAAGTGGATCCGATATTTTTATCATGAGTTATCGCGTTACGCACGGACATACGAACGTACATACAGAACGGGCGGACACATAAGCTCTCAGGCTATGATAGCCTGTGAGCTAAAAAGAACTTTCTATGTACTTGGAAAATGTACATTTAAAATAAAATGGATTTTTATATGTACGATTAATATAAAACGAATCAAATATAGAGATTGAAGTTTCTATATGCCAGGAAAATTTGCATAATACATAGATTCAAATATACTTTATTAACCTTTCTTAAATGAAATTTCAACAAATTGTAAGGAAATATAATTCCTTACATTTAAATGTAAGGAATTACATTTCCCAAAATCCCTTTTTAGGTGCGTTCGTAATTATATAATACGTAGCACCTATAGTGGTCGTTCAGTCCGTCCGTCTGTCCGTCCGCATATAACAACGCAAAAACTACCCAACCGAATCGTTTGAAATTTAAAATACGTATTTATTACATAATTTTGTCGAGTCATTTCAAATTTTATGAAAATCGGATGCATAGATCAATTACAGGGGCAATCAAAAGTATTCCATTACATTACGGTTAATGGGGAAAAAGTTTCAAATGCATTTTAATCATTTGAAATTTAAAATACGCAATTATTACATAATTCTGTCGAGTTATTTCAAATTTTTTGATAATCGTGTGCATAGATCAATTACAGGGGCAATCAAAAGTATTCAATTACATTATGGTCAATGGGGAAAAAGTTTCAAATATATTCTATACGTTTGAAATTTAAAATACATAATTATTACATAATTTTGTAGAGTTATTTCAAATTTTATGAAAATCGGATGCATAGATCAATTATAGGGACAATCAAAAGTATTCCGTTACATTACGGTCAATAGGAAAAAAATGTTTCAAATGCATTTTAATCGTGTTACACTCATGCGAACTTAATAAAATTTATATGCAACTATAAAGTACATATTATAATATACATCTTACATAATTTGTGGTGCAAAGAACATTTGTTATTGATTTACAAGGCCACACAAAAGTATTCCATTACATAATGGTATAGGGAGAACATTGTTTGATGAGCGTTTTAATTGTAATTCATTATTTACAATTTTATGAGATTGATACATGAAAGTAATATTTTTAAAACTTCGTTATCGTACGAACGCACCTAATTTGCTACGCTTCACGTGCAATTTCCAACTTGTTTAAAATAAGAAATGTTCATATAAAATGATTTAAATTAACAAGCAGATGAACAAAGTGAGGTTTTAATCTATAATTAACTGTAATGTCATAAAACATATTCAACAATATCTCATAATGTCTGAATTATTTTAAACAAAAATAAATATTATTGTAGTTATCTTAAGATAAACAATATTTAAATTTACGTTTAAAGTCTTTAAAACCCATTAAGAGTTCAACTCACATGTCATTTATTAAACATTTGTAAATGAAACTTTCAACAAAATTGATCTAAATAAAAATGCAACGTATTAGTTTTCGTATATTCTCTTTTTAGGTGCGTTCGTAATTATATAATACGTAGCACCTATAGTGGTCGTTCAGTCCGTCCGTCTGTCTGTCCGTCCGCATATAACAACGCAAAAACTACCCAACCGAATCGTTTGAAATTTAAAATATATAATTATTACATAATTTTGTCGAGTCATTTCAAATTTTATGAAACTCGGATGCATAGATCAATTACAGGGGCAATCAAAAGTATTCCATTACATTACGGTCAATGGGGAAAAAAGTTTCAAATGCATTTTAATCGTTTGAAATTTAAAATACGCTATTATTACATAATTCTGTCGAGTTATTTCAAATATTTTGATAATCGTGTGCATAGATCAATTACAGGGGCAATCAAAAGTATTCAATTACATTATGGTCAATTATAAAAAAAGTTTCGATTATATTCTATACGTTTGAAATTTAAAATACATAATTATTACATAATTTTGTCGAGTTATTTCAAATTTTATGAAAATCGAATGCATAGATCAATTACAGGGACAATCAAAAGTATTCCATTACATTACGGTCAATGGGGAAAAAAGTTTCAAATGCATTTTAATCGTTTGAAATTTAAAACGTATTCCATTACATAATGGTAGAGGGAGAACATTGTTTGATGAGCGTTTTAATTGTAATTCACTATTTACAATTTTATGAGATTGATATATGAAAGTAATATTTTTAAAACTTCGTTATCGTACGAACGCAAATAATTTGCTACGCTTCACGTGCAATTTCCAACTTGTTTAAGATAAGTGTTAATAAAAAATGAATTAAATCAAGTAAAATAACGTGCTATATGCTGGTAAAATAAACACTGAGAAGAAAATGGATCTATTTATACAGGGTGTCCAGTAAATGACTGACCCATTTTTAAATTAAATAACAAAAAATGGTTTGAGATAAAAATGTGCGATTTACTGCATTGTTTTCGGAAAATCAATAATTTTTTAGATATACTCTTTCTTAAAATAGTTTGAATTTCGGCCAACAGATGGCGCTAATGGTAGCAACACGCTATTGAAATTCAAACAATACTCTAGATTTCATATGCATGAGATTTTCGGCTAATTTCTCAAAGTCGAATCTCAGTCTACATTTTAAATCGACACTCCACACACCTGCAGAAATAGAATTTGTTAAATGGACAGAGGTTAAAAAATATTTATGATTGAATAATGCATATTATACTTAATAAAAATCAACAAAATATTCATTGACATTTCACACATTTACCATAAGTTATTTGTATTAAAAATATTTTTGTAATCGCTTAGCTGATTCTTTTTTTATGTACAATAAATTGCAAATGTGGGATAAACACCACTTTTTTAAGTTAAAAAAAATCTTAATATTTAACCTAAACAATCCTTCCATTAAATATATGAAATTGTATTTAAAAAATTAGTGGTGTTAAAAAGCTTTAAGGCTGTTCTTAAATCAAAAAGGGCAACTTTGCGACACGTGCCTAAATTTATTTTTGATCGAAAATGAATGAAAATAGCAGGTGTTGTCATCCAGAAACTGTCTAAATGCATTCAATTTTCTGATTTTTAAGAAAACACAATAAATCTTTCATAACAATCCTTCAAAGTTAGCGTTTTTGAGCACATTTCCAGACGAAAGCAGTAAAACCGGTGGAATAGCAGGAGTAAAACGGATGATCATGTGATAGAAATAGCTTAAAACTGGATAGATAATTTAACTATCATAAAATGGAAAAATAAAATCGATTCGAAATCGCTTCCATTGTCAAGCACTCCAATTTCATATATTTCTGTTAAAAAAAATGAATTTGTAAATGTGTCAAAACGTTTTGCACTTGTTGAACGGAGCAGTTGAGAACACTCTTAACATATGGATCAAGCAAACTCTTCTTGAATACTTCGTGCAGTGAAATCAGTTAAACAGTGGTACGGAAATAGTATTGGGCAAGTTCCTTGCCTAAAAAAAAAGCGAGGCAGTGACTTATAAATTGGCACATAAAAATGCAATAAACCTTAGAATGAAGAAATCCCTTTATAAAAAATTTTGTTTTAAATGTAAAAAAAAATATATTGATTTCGACGGAGAAATTAACATACAAAACAAGCTGCTAGGACGGAAATCTGTCTAAAACGAAATATTGTTCATTTTTCCGAAAACCGAATTCATCCATACATTATATTCATATTTTGACATTTAACGCATTTTACTACGAAAATATTATTACAATTAGAACAATATTTTATTACGAAAGCCACGAGAGATTTTAAGATGACTTTTATACACAAGTCTCCCATCCCCCTCCCGTTCAACTGAAAACATCTTCGCCGAAGTGGATGTTTAAAACGAAAAAAAAGACATAGTATCTGTTTCATATCTTTTGAGTTACCCCTTTTCATAATTTCATGATAAACAGCATCATAGGTCCTGAAATATATTTTTCGTCCTCCCCTTCCCCCCCCCCTTTATTATTCTTCATGAGCAAAAGGAGGGAAAGAAGAATTCTAAAAACCCCTTTTGATATAAAGAACATATTTCTTTAATGATTCTAAAAACATTTAAAAAATTATATATGAAAAAAACTAATGTCCGAGTAAATTTGATACTATTTACATCTTTAAAATTAAACTAAAAGAAGTAGACCTATGTGATTCTATGAAGATTCAGGAACTATTATGCCTTCTTTGATGAGATTTTGAAAAGGGGATGACTCACAGGTTATAAAAACAAGTAAGTCGCTTTTTTTCTTCTTTTTAAGAATTCTTCCATTTCAGCATAGATGCACTGGCAATTAGGGGAAGACGAGGGAAGGGTTGTATGTAAAAAGCAACTTAAAATTTGACGTGGCTTTTGTAATAAAATTTTCGGTTTGCGTAAAAATGGAGAATATTTCGTTTTTGACAGGTTTTCGTCATAGCAGGTAGTTTTGTATGTTACTTTCTCCGTCGTAATCAATAATTTTTAATGTTTAAGACAGAATTTGTTATAGACGAAATATAGACGAACCTTTATTCTAAGGTTTAATTGATTTTTATGGCCCGATTTTTAAGTCATTGCTCCGCTTTTACTGGTGGGAACTTGCCACCACTGTTTGCCTGCTACTGTTTTAACTTCTTATTTCACTTCATGTCGTAGAGGCAAGAAGAGTTTGATCCATCTCTTAAATCTTTTTGACATCACTAATTTTTTAAATACAATTTCCTACTATTTAATGGAAGAAATGTTTAGATTAAAGATTAAGATTTTTTTTAACTTAAAAAAGCGATGGTTATGCAATATTTTAAATTTATCGTACGTAAAAAGAGAATCAGTCAACCGGTTACAATTTTTTTAACACAATTTACTTATGGTAAATGTGTGAAAAGTCTATGAATTTTGTTTGGGTTTCTATTAAGTAAATAGACATTATTCAATCATAAATATCATTTTAAATCACTTTCCATTCAACAAAATCTATTTCTGCAAGTGAGTGGAGTGTGATTTAACATGTCGACGGACATTCGACTTTGCAATATCAGCCGAAAAGCTCCTGCATATGAAAACAAGAGTAATGTCTGAATTTCAACAGCCTGTGACCGCCGTCAGCGCCATCTGTTGGCCGAATTTCGAACTATTTTAAGAAAGTGTGTATCTAAAAAATTATTGATTTTCTAATAACAATGCAGCAAACCGCGCATTTTTTTCTTAAACCTTTTTTTGTTGTTGTTATTTACATTCAAAATGGGTCAATCATTTACTGAACACCCTGTATATGATTAATATAAAAAGAATTAAATAAATTAAGTGAAGTTTCTTTATGCCAAGAAAATGTGCGCTGAGAAAAGCCTAAGAAATATACGTTGAGAGAAAACGCGGAAGATATTCTTTTGTTAAGATGTTAATTATCTCTTCAAACGTTCACTTTCAGCAGGAAATAACTTTTATCGTTTTCAGATAAACTTATGAATATTTGAAAGCAAAGTTTTAGAAAGTCAATTGGTAATGCTAACGAAGTAGCAGTATAAGCTAGTGTTCGTGCTTGCCAGTTACACTTTCTATTAAAATATTCTTTATATTTTTTCTTTAAAACTGTTATGAGTATATTTCCATTACATTAAATTTAAAATAACAGCTGGCATTAGGCATTGTTAATCTTTTGTTTAATTTAAAAGTAGCAGAATGTGGTTATACTTATAATAAAATATGACTATATATAATGAAATATATTTATACCATATACTACAGTGCTCAGAAAAAGTTTAGACACTGCTGTTTTTTAACCTTTAAATGAAAAATATGAACACTTGAGTTTTACAAATGGCTATACATATTTTTAAATATATTTTAAACAATGTAGGACAAAAATAATGGTTATAATTTAAAATAATATTTAATTTCACTGAAAAAATAAAAGTTGCATATTGCAAAATTTAGACACTTTTTTTATTTTTTGCCTACTGTTCATGGAAAAATTCAAATTTCTAAGTTATGATGTCATATGTCTGAAGTATTTAAGTATACCTCGATTTAACATCAGTTATTGAAGATGCCGTAAGTTACAAATATTCAGTTAGATGAGATAATTGAAGAAGGAATGTTGAAATGGAAAGGGATGACTGTTGTAGAAATTTCAGCAGCATTGAATCGTCCAAAGTGGTCTGTCTATGAAGTATAATCTAAGGATGACTTCTTGAAAACGAAACATAAATCCAGAAGACCTTGTTAGACCAGAAAATGAGATGACAAAATGATCCATAAAGGGTCATTCCTTGTCAATTCAACCAATTTTTTCCCCATTTGTAACCCGACCGACAGGTATTTGGATGAAACTTTGTATGCAAACTAATTCTATTATGAAATGATTCCATCAGAAAATTTTCCTTCCCAGACCTCATAGTTTGTGTGATATGGGGGTCCAAATCTTCTGTTTTTCTCAAATCGCACATTTCTGAGTCTGTATTTTGAGATTGCAGTTCCATCTTCCAAAAATTGTTTCTCTGGATCTAAAACATGAATCATCTTAAAATATCATTATAAGAATATAAAAAGATGCAGATTTTAATAAAAAATATTTAAAAAATTAACTTGTAATATTTAGGATAAAAAAAAGTCAACCAAAGTTGTGAGTTATGGTTATTTTTCCAAATTTTTGTGACTTCACGAAAAAAGCTGCACACAAAAAGGCAAATGAAATTTCCAATATATTTTTGTTTTAAATAAAAGTTTACACTTTGGGCTTTCTATCTATGAAATAAAAATGATGTCTTTCGCATGGTTTATGCAAAACTTTTAGGTACTTTCCAATTAGCCGGATAAAGGCTTTATTTTTACATATTACATATGCACACAAAAAGTCAAATGAAATTTCTAATTTCCTTTCGTTTTAATTAAAAGTTTACACTTTGGGCTTTCTATCTGTGAAATAAAAATGATGTCTTTCACATGGCTTATGCAAAAATTTTGGGTACTTTCCAATTAGCCGGATGCATGTTTTATTTTTACATATGTACATATGTATAGATTTATATAAATACAGATGTATTATACATGTACATATGTATGTATATATACAGTATATTGATATATATATGTATAACACTGGTGCCCGTCTAACCGAAAAGTACCAAATTTTGCCTTGTTTTGAAAATCTGCACCAATTAAAGGGAAAAAAATCTGACTAAGTTTAACTTTGGTACTTAAATAATTACTAGAGTTTCTATGAATTATTGAATTTAATGTTATTTGATACAAAAACAAATTGGAAATTTAATTTGCCTTTTTCTGTATGGACTTTTTCATAAAGTCACAAAATTTCGCTAAAATAATCATAACTTTCAACTTTGGTTTACTTTTTCGGCCACATATAAATCTCTATTAACTGGCCTAATTGCTTTTTTCACTTGCTTTTTATGCCGCTTAAATGGATCTCCACATTTATATTGATAAAATTCATATTTCATTAAGAGCCAAATTCTGTGATGCTCACATATATTAATCAAACGGCTTTCACTTAATTTTTGTTTTATAAATGCATTAGTCCTAAGTAATAAAAGTTCTTTTTATGAATCACAGAGATTATCAATGTAGTCTATTTCTCTGTTATTTGTATAGCTAGTTTTGTGACATTCTAAACCAGTTAATATTACAATACTGCAAGCCTGAAGACTACTATTAGGTTTAATATCAAGCTCCATATTAAAACAATAAAGCAAAAAAAATTATTTATACATATCACAAACTCTAAAATATGTAAAAATCAGAATATATTTTTAGTAGCACCGTAAAAGTTAGATCATTCTTCTATGATAAGAAACAACATAATGACAATAATTTGATGAAATTCATTTCAAAACATATGCTTTCACTAGCGAACATTATCCTGCCTTTAACAGAAGGTGTTTATACAAGGCAGGTGCAATTAAATCTTTCAGACTATAGAAAGAAATTTAAGTTATGTTAAACATTTGTGTATTTAAACTTGCCAATATAAATATTTAAACTGATTAAAATTACCCAAAGAAAGTAAATACAAAGTTTTGAACAATTTTTAAACACAAATAATTAATATATAGGCATTCAAATGAAAGAATGGAAATGTGAGGAGAAAAAAATTATTTATTTTATACTGTACAAAAAAAAGAAAAAAAATCTGTTTTGAGTTTAATTATTGAAAATAAAAGTAAGATATTCTTTAGATTAGACAAAAATACCCACTATTAAATAACGAAATGAAATATATGGACCATTCCCTAAATTTAATGGGGAAACATATTACAGTCAGATTTTTTCTTAATCAGAAAAAAAGCCTAAACTTTACTTTGCAAATAAAAAAATACGTGTCAAATAACATTAAATTCAATAACTGATAGAAATTCCAGTTATTATTTAAGTACTACAGCTAAACTTAGTCAGAAATTTTTTTTCCTCTTAATTGGTGCAGATTCTCAAAACAAGGCAAAATTTGGAACTTTTCGGTTAGACGGGCACCAGTGTTATACATATATATATCAATATATTGTATATATACATACATATGTACATGTATGTATAATGCATCTGTATTTATATAGATGTATACATATGTACATATGTAAAAATAAAACACGCATCCGGCTAATTTGAAAGTACCCAAAATTTTTGCATAAGCCATGCGAAAGATATCATTTTTTTTAGATAGAAAGCCCAAAGTGTAAACTTTTATTTAAAACAAAAAGAAATTGGAAATTCCATTTGCATTTTTGTGTATATGTAATATATAAAAATAAATCATGCATCCGGCTAATTGGAAAGTACCCAAAATTTTTGTATAAGCCATGCGAAAGGCATCATTTTTATTTCATAGATAGAAATCCCTAAGTGTAAACTTTTATTTAAAACAAAAAGAAATTGGAAAATTAATTTGCTTTTTTGTGTACAACCTTTTTTGTTGAAGTCACAAAAAATTGGAAAAATAACCGTATTTCTCAACTTTGGCTAATTTTTTTATCCTAAATATTCCAAGTAAATTTTTAAAATATTTTTATTAATATCTGCATCTTTTTATATTCTTACAGTGATATTTTTAAGATGATTCAAGTTTTAGATCCAGAAAAACAATTTTTTGAAGATGGAACTGCAATCTCAAAATACAGACTCAGAAAGGTGCGAGTTGAGAAAACCCCATGAATTGGACCCCCCATATCTTACAAACTATGAGGTATAGGAAGAAAAAATTTCTGATGGAATCATTTTATGATAGAATTAGTGTGTACACAAAGTTTTATCAAAATCCCTGAGAATCGGGTTACAAGGTCTGGTTGAATTGACATTGAATGACCCTAAACTGACGTTTACACAAATGATGATTTCTAATCACATTAAATTAAGCCAGGACCTTCTGTGTCGACGGACATGATTCATAAATGATTAAAAGAAACGGGTAAACCAATTTACAGGGAAATGATAAAACAATCAGCTTTAAAATCTCGCTTCGAATTGGCGAGAATGCAATGAACTTGCAAACATACGAAATATGGACCCAAATGGTACACTATTATAGCCAGTAACTAAAAAAAGTAATTTTTGAATTGCCCAAATGCGTGGGCATACTATTTGCAAGACTTGCGTGAAGAGCCTTGGACTTTCTTAAGTCGACAACAAGGAGGTGAATTTTTAATGATTTTGTCCTCATTTTGCTTTAATTCTCGAGTATCTCTGGAGTTATTCAATGGTTGGCAAACAACACAAGACTAAGTATATACGTTGGAGATTAATTTTTAGTCATTTGAGGAACTTTTAACTAGTACAAAATATGGATTTTAAAAAGATACTACGTCTATTCATATTGCATACAAAAGAAGAACTTCGTTTAACTCTAAAAATACTACTGATCTCAACTTGCCGGTGTGTAGCTCTGATCTGGACCCAATGGAAAACCTTTGTAACATCATATGTCGTAAGTTTTATGCAAATTTTTGCTATACTTTTCTGTTAATGAGCTTGGAACTGCTGTTGAACATGTTTGGTATAAAATAGACCCCCAAGTGACGAAGTATTTAGTTTCTTCGATAAAAAGTCACATTCTTGCACTAATTGCAAACAATTTGGATGCAACTCAATTTTAATTTGTAGTTATTTTTCTGAAAATATACAAATTGTCTATACTTTTGTCACAATGTTAGTTTCGTTTTTTTTTTTGTCTTTATATGTTATCAAAAAGATAAAATTCAAAATTTATTGTTTGTGAATAAAGGATAAGTCACAAGTAATGTATGACAGATGAATTACAAAAATTCGTTACATACTTGGAATATGGAAGCGTAATCGATCATTGTCTAAACTTTTGCTGAGCACTGTATATATAATAAACTGAATAGTAATATACTATATATAATGAAATATACCTGTAATTAAATCGTAAATGAAATTTCAAGAAAATAAATCTAAATCCAAATGTTACGCATTATATTCTGTGTATTCTCGTTTTTAAATATATGTGTTAGTATAAAATGAGTTAAAAGAACTTAATTTAAAAACTTTCTATGTTCTAAGAAATTGTACACTGAGAAGAAAATGGATCTTTATATGTGTGACTAATTTAAAACGAATTAAATAAATTAAATAAAGCTTTTACATGCTTTAGAAATGCAGAAAGTTGTGAATATTTGAAAGCAAAATTTTAGAAAGTCAATTGGTAATGCTAACGAAGCAGCAGTATAAGATATTGTATGGCCTTGCCAGTTATAATTTCTATTAAGTTCTTCTTTATTAGTTTCCTTTAAAACTGTTACAAATACATTTCCAATATATTAAATTAAAAATTGCAGCTGGCCTTAGGGCATATTTAATAATTTGTTTAGTTTAAAAGCAGCAGAATGTTGTTAGACTTTATAAACTTTTGCAAATTCAATTTTCAACAAAATTGAGTTAAACTTCATATGCAATGCATTAGATTCCGTATATTCTGTTTTTTATAATAAGGTTTAACATAAAATGTGTTATATTAACTAAAATAACTTTTTATATGCTATGAAAATGTACACTGAGAAGAAAATGGATCTTTACACATACGATTAATTAAAAAAAAAAGGTAAGTTTTTACATGTTAAGAAAAAATGTGCATGGAAAACATCCTAAGAAATATACTCTGTAAGTAAGCTATGAAGATATTTTTTAAGAATTTAATTATTTATTTTCAGCAGGAAGCAACATCTGTTGTTTTCAGATAAATTTTTAAATATTTGAAAGCAAAGTTTTAGAAATTCAAATGGCAATGCTAACGATGCAGTAGTATATGATACGATTACATTTTCGTTTTATTAAATTTAAAATAGCAGCTGGAATTATGGCATAAATTATTCGTTTGTTTAGTTTAAAAGAAGCATAATGTGGCTGTACTTATAATTCCACAATTATGTGTTTTACCATTAAACTATAAATAAAATATATCAATAAAATGTTAGTCAATAAAATATTTTAAACAAAAATACTTATCATTGTTATTCATTGAAGGCAAACGATATTTATTAAAAATGGAACTACACATATTAAGTATTAATAAAAATAGTTTTTAAAAAATAATACATTTTTAATCCTATTCTAGTTTAGTTATTTTATTATAAATTATGCGTTTCATCATAAAACATATTCAACAATATCATAGAATCAATAAAATATTAAAAATAAATAAATATCATTGTAATTAAATTAAAGTAATATATATTTATTGTATAACTGAACTGCACAGATTAAATAATATTAAAACATTACAAAAATGGATACATTTTTACTGCGATTCTAATTTATTTGTTTTTGAATAGGTAAAAATGAGAATGAAAAATGAATGTTAGAAGGCAAAACGAATATTGTTTTTTGATGAAACAATGTTGTTTAATGATAATATTAAACGGATGTTGTTAAATGTAAAACGAACTAATTGAAATAATTGACGATTTTACAAGCTAAAAAAATACACATCGAGAACAGTCTAAGAAATATACGTTGAGAGAAAGCGATTCTATGAAAATATATTCTCCTGTTAAGATGTTAATTATCTCTTCTCAAATCCATTTTAGCAGGAAATTACTTTTATCGTTTTCAGATAAATTTGTGAGTATTTGAAAGCAAAGTTTTAGAAATTCAATTGGAAATGCTAAGATATTGTATGCAGTGTAAGATAATGTATGTTCTTGAAAATTACACTTTCTATTAAATTATTCTTTAATAAATTTCTTTAAATCTGTTACGAATACATTTGCATTATATTAAACTTAATAAAAACAGGTGGCAATTGGGCATACCTATTCATTTGTTTAGTTTATTGGAAACAATGTGTGCCTTTAATAAAAAATTGTGTTTTTCGCCATAAAACGTATTCAACGGTATTTTATGATCACTGAAATATTTTAAACAAAAATAATCATCTTTGTAAGTAATTTAAGATAAACTATATTTAAATTTCAATTGAAAGTTCTTTATCACCATATATGGTTCAATTCAAATGTACTTTATTAAACATTTGTAAATTCAATTTTCAACAAAATAGAGTTAAACTTGAAATGCAATGCATTATATCCCGCATATTCTCTTTTTTGTAATAAGGTTTAACATAAAATGAGGTATATTAAAGAAAATGCTAGGTAAATGTATATATGCTAGGTAAATGTACACCGAGAAGAAAATGGATCTTTACACATACGATTAATATAAAACAAATTAACACGTTTGCTGCCGCTTACGTGAAGATGTGATGATAGTTAATGCCACACTGTAGAAGTGGGTTTTTCCCAGAAGTCGATTTACGTTTTATAATAAAAAAATCAGTGAAAGATTTTCCCATGCCAGCGCCTACCTGGCTATTGAAACATCACTCCACATCACGCGCTGGTGCATGAGTGGCCTCTAAACGTTGGCGCCATATCACGCGCTGGCGCGTGATCGGCAGCAAATGCGTTAAATAAATTAAGTGAAGTTTCTACATGTCAGGAAAATGTCCAAGGAGAACATTCTAAGAAATATACTCTGTATGTAAGCTCGGAAGATATTGTTTTGTTAAGATATTAATTATCGCTTCTAAAATTCATTCTCAGCAGGAAGCTACAATTGTGGTTTTAAGATAAATTTTTGAATATTTGAAAGCAAAGTTTAGAAATTTAAATGGCAATGCTAACGATGCAGCAGTTTAAGATACGAATATATTTTCATTTTATTAAATTTAAAACAGCAGCTGGAATTATGGCATAAATTATTCGTTTTTTTAGATTAAAAGAGGCATAATGTGGCTGTAATTCCACAATTATGTGTTTTGTCTTAAAACTTATTCAAAAATATCTTATGATTAATTAAATATTTTAAACAAAATTACTTATCATTGTTATTCATTGAAGGCCAACAATATTTATTAAAATCTAAACTACGCATATTAAGTATTAATAAAAATATTTAAAAATATTTACATTTTTACTCCTATTCTTGTTTAGTTACATTTGAATAGGTAAAAATGATTAGATAAAAGGAATGTTGTTAAACGATAATATAATGATGTTTAATGATAATAATAAACAAATTCTGTTTAAAGTAAAACGAATTAAACAAATTTAGTGAAATTTCTACATGCGAAGACAATATGCATTGAGAACTGTCTAAGAAATATATTTTGAGAGAAAACGCGGAAGATTTTTTTTTAAATTAAGATGCTAATTATTACTTCCAAATTTCATTTTTAACAGTAAATTACTTTTACCGTGTTTGGATAAATTTGTGAATATATGTAAGCAAAGTTCTGCAAAGTCCACTAGTAGTGCTAGCGAAACTGCTGTATAAGATAGTGTATGTTCTTACCAGTAAAATTTCTGATTTAATTATTCGTTATTAGTTTTCTTTAAAGCTGTTTTGGTTACATTTCATTTATATTACATTTAAAATAACAGCTGGCATTAGGGCGTATTTAATGGTTTGTTTAGTTTAAAATTTGCAGAATGTGGTTATACATATAATCCACAATTATGTATTCCTCATAAAACATATTCAGGAATACCTTAGTATAACTAAGATATTTTAAACAAAACTAAATATCATCGTAAATAATTTAAAGTAAACGATATTTATTCAAAAAACTGATTTATTCAAAAAAATGAATACATTTTTACTGTGATTCTCGTTTAGTTATTTTTGAATAGTTAAAATTGAGAATGTAAAACGAATGTTGTAATGTAAAAATAATGTTGTGACATAATTATGCTTAATGATAACAATAAAAAATTTTCTTTAATGTTAAAGGAATTAAATATATTAAGCGAATTTTCTACATGCCAGGAAAATATGCATTTAGAACATCTATGATATGTACGTAGTGCGAAATCGCGGAATACATTCTTTTGTTAAGATGCTAATTGTCTTTTCTAAATTTCATTTTCAGCGAGAAAATGCATTTACCGTTTTCAGATAAATTTGTGAATATTTGATAGCAGATTTTTAAAGTCAGTTGGTAATGCTAACAAAGCAGCAGCATAATATAATGTATGTTTTTAGTAGTTAGAATTCCTATTAAATTTTTCTTTATTAATTTTCTTAACTGTTACCAATACATTTCTTTATATTAAATTTAAAACAACAGCTGCTATTATGGCATCGCTAATGTTTGTTCAGATTAAAAGCAGCAGAGTGTGGTCACACTTATAATTCACAACTATGTGTTTCTTCATAAAACATATTCAAACATATCTTATGAGCACTAAAATAATTTCAACAAAATTAATTAGCATTAAAATTCACTTAAAGTAAGCCATATTTATTTAAGATCTGTACTCAACATTTTAAGTATTGATAAAACGAAACAAAACAAACAAACAAAAAAAAATACATTTTACTATATTCTTCGTTTATTTAGATTTGAAAATTTAAAAATGATGCAGAGATTCGAGTCTAATGGCTAAAGACATGCATCAGCTAACAGATCTACAGCGCAGCGAAGTTCTAAGCAATTTTTCTGTAACTGGACAAAGTCTCGGTCTATGCTCGATCAAATTATGCTTCCTGTAACTTTTTTGCATGATTTTTTTTTTTATATTAGGGAATTTTTCTTTAAAGTCTTTTAACACTACAAATGGTTCAATTCAAATGTACTTTATTAAATATCTCTAAATCAAAGTTTTAACTAAATAGAGCTAAATCGAAATGTAACGCATTAGATTTCGTATATTCTCTTTTTTCAACTAAGTGCTAATATAAAATTACTTATTTTAAAAAAGAACTTTTTATACGTTAGGAAAATATATACTGAAAGAAAAGGGATCTTTAGATATATAATTAAAATAAAACGAATTAAAAAAAATTAACGAATTAAACTATAGTCTAAGCAACATATGTTAAGAGAAAGCGCGAAAGATATTCTTTTGTTAAGATGTTAATTATCTCTCTTAAATTCAATTACAACAGGAAATTACTTTTATCATTTTCACATAGTTTGTGAATATTTGAAAGCAATGTTTTAGAGAGTCAGTTGGTAACGCTAACGAAACTGCAGTATAAGATAATGTATATTCTTTCTATTAACATTTCCTATGAAATGATTACATTTTAGTTTTTTTTTTTTTTTTTTTTTTTTTTTTTTTTTTTTTTTTTTTTTTTTTAGCTGTTACAAATACTTTTCCATTATATTTAATTGAAAATAACGTCTGGCATTAGGACATACTTAAGGGTTTTTTTAGTTTAAAAAATGTGGCTACATTTATAGTCCACAGATTTAATTGTACTTTAGAAAAATTTTGTAAATGAAATTTTAAACAAAATAATGCTAAATTCATATGTAACGCATTAGATTTCGAATATCCTCTTTTTTATGTAATATGTGTTAATAGAAAATGTGTTAAATTAACTACAAGTATTTTCTATATGCTGATAAAATTTTTGCAAAAAACACAATTGATCTTTATATATACATTTAGTATGAAAGGAATTAAATAAATTAAGTGAGGTTTCTGCTTGCCAGGAAAATGTGCATTCAGAACAGTTTAAGAAAGATACGTTGAGAGAAAAAGCAGAATGTATTATTTTGTTCAAATATTAATTATCTCTTCTGAAATTAATTTTCAGCAGGAAATTAATTTTATCGTTTTCAGATAAATTTGTGAATATATTTGAAAGCCAAGTTTTAGAAACTCAACTGGCAATTCGAAAGAAGCGGCAGTATAAGATAATGTATAATATTGCCAGTTACACTTACTATTAAATTATTTTTATTAGTTTTCTTTAAAAATTTTACGAATACATTATCATTATATTTATTTTAAAATAGCAGCTGGTATTAGGGTACAGTTATTCATTTGTTTAGTTTAAAAGAAGCGGGATTCAGTTATACTATATAATAAACAGTTATGTGTTTCGTCACAAAACATATTCAACAATATATTAGGTTTATTAAAATATTTTAAACAAAAATAGTTATCGTTGTAATTAGTTTAAAGTAAACGATATTTACTAAAACATGAAAACTACACTTGCTAAGTATTTATAAATCACTGAAAAAAATAATAATGCATTTTGACTATATCCCCAGATCAGTTTCTTTAGAAAAGTAAAAATGACGGAGAGATTCGAAGTTTTATATGAATATTTAATAATATTTGAAGACAGACAAAGTTTACTATTTTGGAAGGAATATTTTAACATATTGAGATCAACATTAGTGAACGGTGACTGACACTGAATTTACACTTTCGCCTTGTCTGTCACAGATGACACACAATCTAAAATATTATATATATATATATATATATATAGATAGATAGATAGATAGATAGATAGATAGAGAGAGAGAGAGAGAGAGAGAGAGAGAGAGAGAGAGAGAGAGAGAGAGAGAGAGAGAGGGGGGGGGTGAGAGATTGATTTAAGTAATTACTGAAACTTTATTTAAAATTTACTTAATTTTCCTTATTACAGGATTATATTGAAAGTATTATATTATATTATATTACTCCGTGATATTGAACGTGTTAATTTATGTTCGTTATTTTTGTATTTAGTACGCCTTATTTTCAGTTAAATTAAGTTTTAAGTATGCTAAAAAAAAAAAAAAAAAAAAAAAAAAAAAAAAAAAAAAAAAAAAAAAAAAACTCAATGTTAAGTAAACGTATATTATAATAAACACAAGGAATGAAGTACTAAAGAATTATTTTATATTAAATATTGGTGTTATTACGAAAGCGGTACTTTTTTTAGAAATTCATTCAATTAATAATTATTAAAAAAAATAGAAACAATTTACATATTTGTTTTCAAATTTATCATTAGATGAAGGATAAATATATTAACGTATATTAAGAAAATCTTTAATTAATTATGTATTCCACAGGTGTGCTAAATAGCGTAGTATTTTGATTTTAAACTATCGAAATTAAAAAAAATAAAAATCCTTCACATGTCCTTAAATAACCATAAAAGAGATTTATTTGAGTATTATCCTAAAGATAGCAGGTAATAATATTATACTAAATGTTTATTTTTTTTAAAGATTTACCTTCAATAAAAACAGTTTAGAATAGTGCAAAGTGCGGTAAATTGTTTCAAAATGCATTAATATAAAATTAAGTTTCCAAATCTGTGTTTTATACATTATTAAAAAAAACATTTATGATAGTTTTTAAATATTTTTTAATCGGCATTTCGAAATAAAAATATTCAGCAAATTATAAACAAATTGCTATAAAAAGAGACTTGCATAGAATTGTGAGAAAAATGCGCATTGTTAACAACAACTTATTTATTTTAGTTATACTTTTACACACATTTTCATAAAACTTTATATTCATTTGAAATTTCAAAAAAAATTATTACAGATTAAATTTTGGTGTAAATTACCTAACCAGTGAATCTGTCATTTTCATTTTTTTTCTAAGGAATAACGTATTAACGTATATGAGATAGAAGAAAGTTCTGGGATTACCACATTCGATAAGTTTATAATAGGTATTAAAATAAAGCGAGTTAAATTAAAAAAAAATATATATATTCTTTTTACGAGAAAAATTTACAATGAAACAAAATGGATATCTATGTGATTAATATAAAATGAATTAAATAAATAAAGGAAGTTTCTACATACCAGGAAAATGTGTATTGAGAATAGTCTAAGAAATATACGTTGAGAGAAAGCATAGAAGATTTTCTTTCGTTAAGATGTTAATTATCTCTTCAAAAATTCATTTTCAGCAGGAAATTTCTTTTCTAGTTTTCGAATAAATTTGTGACTATTTAAAAGCAAAGTTTCAGAAAGTCAATTGGAAATGCTAACGAAGCAGAAGTATAAGATAGTGCTTGCAAGTTACACTTCCTATAAAATTATTCTTTATTATTCTTTATATAGTTTTATTTTAAACTGTTACGAATACATTTCCACGATATTGAATTTAAAATAACAGCTGGCATTAGGACGTACCTAATCTTTCGTTTAGTTTGAAAACATCAGAAAATCATTTTAATTGTAATCCAAGATAATGTGTTTCATCGTGAAACATATTCAACATTATATCACTAAAATATTTTTAACAATAATAATTATCATTTTAGTTAATAAAATGTAAGCGATATGTATTACAAAATTGAAGTACACATTTAGGTATTAAATTAAAAATTAAAAAAAAAAAAAATACATTTTCACTGTATTCTTGGTTAAGCTATTTTTGATTAGGTAAAAAATGAGTGAATTGAGCCTTTATTTGAATATTTCATAATATTTGAAGGCATAACAAGCCTACTATTTTGTAAAAGGTACTTTAGTTTTTGTTTATTATTTTTTACTTTTAGTAAGCCATATTTTAGTATAAACAAAATTTTAATATTTTTAAAAAAGGGAAAACTTAAAGTTAAGTAAATGTATTATATAATAAGCACTAGAGCTCATATAGCTATATATTTAGTCGCTAGTTAATGATTTTACAAAAATAATTGTTTTTTTAATTATTTAATTAATAACTAATGAAAAAATTGAAATGATTTTTAAAGTAAATCTGATTTGCATATTAAAAAAATAATCATAAATGATGGAGGAAAAAACAGAAGTATTAGAAAATCACTAATCAATTATCTATTCTATAATTATGATAAACAGTGATACAATTTGATTTAATACTATTGATATTAATCCGGGTTGACGCGCACCCTTAATAGTGACACGAGCTTATATGCCCCTAAACGCTTTTCATTTAAATATCATTTAATTACCATTAATAAAATGTTTTTACTGGCACATTTTACACAAGTTATTTAAGAATATATATATATATATATATATATATATATATATATAGTAATATAGAACAAGGTATGTATTTTTTTATGTATACCTTTAAAAATAATTACACCAAATGTTAAATGCAGTAAAATACAGTAAAATTGTCGCATTAATTTTAAATTAATTATTATATTGTTAATATATATTAAATACTATCATACAAAGTTCAGAAAGCATTTTTGCACAAAGATGATTTACGCGTATTGTTCATAATGGAACAGTGTTCAATGCATACATATGTCCTTTGCAGCTGGACATATGTGATATCTCTTTCTGGTGGAGGGGATTCATCGAGTTGATCATTACAACTGACATTTAACCCACTTTGTAGTATACGTGTTATAAATGGTTTAACACTTTACTGTTGAATTTGTTCTTTCGAAAGTTCCAGAGCAAGGTCTTTTAAGAACAGCCGTCTTTTTCTGAATTTTTCTTCGTGTTTGGTTTTTGATATAAGCAGAACTCGAGTATTTATGACTGCAATATTTAATTTACTAAATATATAGCAATTGACCACTGATTCTTGCAGTAGTGTATGTGCCTCACATTTCGTCCACTACATCTACTGTTTCTTTGGTGAAATGATAAATTGTAATCATTTCAGGCTTCTGTGCCTCACCAGTAGAAATGTCAATTGTATCATTATGCATAGTAGATATAAGAATAACACATTTATTTATTTTTGAAATGTATTAAATAAAAACCATCTTTTTTGAAATCCAAATAACGATGATTTTTTTTTTCTTTTCTTCGCATAGGTGAATTCTTCCGGAATGCCTCGCTTATTTTTTCGTATAGTTTCCACAAAAGAAATGTTTTCGTATAATAATTCATTTTCACGTCCATGACGAATGAACCAATTAACAATGTCGAGGTTTCTTCCAGAGTTGAAAATGAGTTCCATTAGTCTCGTAACTATTTTATGGGAACTATTTTCAAATTTAAATAGTCCTTTTGGTTGTACTCCGGCATAAATTTCTACATTCCGTGCGTAAAATGCTCGTGGATTAACTAATGCCTAGATTTTAATTTCGTATTTGACTTGTTTGCGAGGAATGTACTGTCGAAATGACCATCTACTTCTGAAGATTTTCAACTACTATACAAGATGTCCACTCTCAAAGGTGGCCAATGGCTAATTTCTACACCGTACGTCATAGATGTATAGTTCCAATTACAAAAATGCTTTAAAAATGTAAAAAATAGTTTTTCAAGAAAGTTAGGTCAAATTTTTTTTATTAAAAAATACGAAAAATAATTTTTTATACGGACCCCCGGTCCTATAAGTGATTTTTAGTAAATTTTTATCACTACTCTAACCAGTAATACAAAAAGGTCCCATTCCTCTGCGGTTAAAACAAACCGAGTAATAGCTGTTTAATGTTGAAAAACATTTTTTGCGGCAAATTAGGGGTTAGTCGCAAATTCACTGGAAATAAAAAGAAACGCAAGATCAAGATTTAGCATGAATGAGAACAAATGCGAGTAAAATAATTTTTACAATATTACTTCTAAATTTATGTTGATGATTACATATTAAAGAAAAATTTGTACTAAAAATATAAGTAAAAAAATAACAGAAAGTTTGTTAATTTATAATTTTAAATGTTGTGTATTAAATTTATAATATAAAATATGTATATTAAATAAATAAATAGTACGCCCGGAAAATTTTATTAATATTACATTATTGATATTACATGCCATTGTATATAAATAAGTGTGTAAATTAAACCTCGATCGGATATTTGGAAATGATAAAATTTCAATAGGAATTTTCAAATAGGGAAACTTACATACGAACGTTTTAAGCAAAAAATAAGTTTATCGAAAGAACACACCTTTTTAAAATAAAAACACGATTTCCAAAATTTTATATTCTCGATAAAGAGAATTTTAAAACTCACGTCTTCAATTATTATAACCAATCCAGAAGTTAATTAATAAAAATTAACAGTACCGCAAAACTTATACGATGGTAGCACCTTCAGTTAAATTGCTTTAACACATTCTCTGCCGATCATGCGCTGACGCGGGAAATTTTTTCACTGATTCTTTGTTATAAAAAGTACATCGGCTTCTGGGGAAAATCCTCTTCTAGAGTGCGGCATTAACTATAATCACATCTTCACGTAAGCGGCAGCGAACGTGTTAAAAATATTTCTTTATCTTGTTTAAAACATTTTTTTAAATTGGAACTAAATGTCTGTGACAAATGATTTAGGAATTAGCTATTGGACAGCGTCTAAAATGGATGCCCTTTATATTAGTTTAAGCACTTAGTATACGTTCCCTGAAAACTAAGTCCAATTCATTCGTTTTGAGCTACAGAAAAGTGGTTTAAGCCATGAAATTTAAAGTTTCATAACTCGGTCAAATTTAATGTTAGATGAATGGTACCTTTTTTGCATTGCTTGATAGGGTGATGGAAATTTTTTACTAAATATCACTTATAGGACCGGGGGACCATATAAAAGTTAATTTTCGTAATTTTTTAATGAAACTTTTTTTTGACCTAAATCACTTTAAAAACAATCCTTTATCTTTTTAAAAGCATTTTTGCAATCGGAACTGTATGTCTATAACTAACGGTTTAGAAATTATCCATTGACCACCACTGAGAGTGGATACCCTGTATAATTTTTTTTTGCAATTCGATATGAATTCTTCAAACATATTCCTGACTGGAGCAAGCTTAAATTCTTTCCTTGTAAAGCAATCTCTTACATCATCAAATCGTAATCATCATCATAAGAATAAAACCTCTTGCAAGACATAGTGCGATGAAATATGTCCAGTCCTGTGCCGTCACTAACCCATATATCTTTTACGTTAGCATGTGGGGATTTATGAATACCGCAAAGAGAAGTCGAGTTAACGGCTTTATTTCAACTAAGTTGGTTGGTCTAGCATCTCTATCTCTCTGAAAATTATCAGAAATATTTTCAGTATAAATATCTGCACAACTAACAACATTCGATAAGTTATTATCGTTCAATAATGAAAAGGAATCAAAAGAGGAGGATATAGTGTTGGCTACTTCAATATTTTCCTCAAATTTCTTGAGAATGTTATGTGAAAGTGTTATTGATGTGGTTTTTGCTTGTTCTATTTAGTATTTCCATTTTTTTTAATGAAAATATTAATTACTGAAATTGTCATCTAATACATATTTAAAATACAGTTCCTCTTCTGAGGATGTTTCATGGGAACTGAATTGCTCTTCATTAGATATATTTTCATCCGCAGTTTCATTTAGCTATTCTTCATCTGTTGAAACTTCGGCGAGCATTTTTTCCAAACGTTTCTTTTGATCTTTATGACTGAAATAACGATGCATTGTAATTAATTTGTAATTGAAAACATAAATGGGAGAGAGCCCGCATATCTCCGAGGCCCCGAAATTCAGTATTCTGGTTGAAAATATCTCCCAGCTTTTCAAAATTTTTAAGGATAAAAAGAGCCTTGGGAACTGTTACTATCAGACTGACACATTTCTCCCGTAAGCGGTGTTTTTTCTATTGCAATCTAAAAAAGCCCAGGCCTGCGAGACCTATTCCACGTCATCGCGGGTCGATAAATAATTACCCTTCACTTTTTCCATAAACAGAGATTTATTTCAGTGTTATTTGAGTTGATCATATATTAGTTGAGTATAAGATAGTAGGTAATGATAAAATTTTATATGTTTATTTATTTATTTATTTAAGATTTATTTTCATTAAATATATTTTGAAAAAGAGCGCCAAGTGCGGAGAAAAGTTTTCAAAATACATTTTTACTAAATTAATGTAATTTTAAAATAACTTTTAATTTTAAATTCTAACAAAACATATTAACAAGTTATAAACAAATTACTATAATATGTGACGTTCTTAGAATTTTGAGATAAAATGTGTATTGTTAACAACAGCCTGTTTACTTTAATTACTTAATCAGTCAAAAACAGATAATTTTTGATGGAATGAATTGTAACTATTTGTGAGTATTATCTTTGCAAGCCGAATTAAATAAAATTTTTGTGGTAGAGGAAATATTTTATCGTTAAGAGAGACCCGTAAGAAAAAACCCAAAATTTTTATTATTGATTTTAAAGTAATGAATTTTGGTGTACTATTTAAGAATCTTCTTGTATGGAATAAAATTCACTCCTTATTAAAAAATATATTTTTTATGGGAATTTTTTTTTTTTTTTTTTGAAAAATACACTTTTTAAAATTACTTCTTCTCATTCAATTTTCAATATTTTGATATTACTAAAATTTCTTAAATAGTGTTATAGTATATACAAAAGAACTAAGGAGAGATATTTTTAACTTTTTATTTTAATCGGCTAAAAAAATACGCATGGTAAATTTCCGTAAATTCGTTATAATTTTCATGTTTACAATTTATATAAAATTTTCCGAAATAGTTAAAAAAAATCTCTCATTACTTTTGTTGCAAATTTTTTTGAGATTCTAAAAACATAAACACTTTGTTTCTAATTCATTTTACCACTGAGCCTTAGTACTTTGAACTTAGGCAAAATATGAAAAGAGTAATTTTCAGGAAAACACGTTTTAAATGACCGCAAGTCCTTTAAAATCTATAGTGAGTACAATTTAAAAAGCTCATTTTCTACCTGTTCCAAGTGTCCCCGAGTTCTGAAATTGTGCATGGATGTTCGCAAATATGTATTTTATCGTTTTCTGAGAAAAAAATGAACTTTTGATGATTTTTGGCCAAAAATAGTGTTCAGATCTCCCTTAAGTTGCCACAGTATAAAATATAAGTTTATATTTAATTATTAGGAGACAGATGGGAAATCATTATAACAACACCGTAAAAGATACAAATAGTTAAAACAACTTGATTGTAGTGCAGCAAATACGTACATGAATTTTGCTTATTTAATATGATAATTTTTCTTATTCAAAAAGGCAAAAAATTCTGGTTTGGAATACCGTTGATATGCATATTCTATGTAAAAGTACATACCTAAAAATAAATAGATGTACATACAGGGTGTTTCGCTACCAGACCTACAAACGTTGAGGGGTGATAGCTGACATAAAGACACACATTATTAAATAGAAAATCATGAGGCGCAAACGTCTTCCGTAGGAGTTAGAGGCCGTTAAAGTTTAAGGTGCAAAACTTCAAACGATTATAAAAAAGGTAAAAAGGGGTCGATTCGTTTGCGGTTTTCACTAATATCATTCTTTATATCAGGATTTGTTTGTAAAAAAAAAATGAAAGGTTATGTTCGAAAACTGTCGATAGAGGGCGCTTTAGACTTTACAATAACAAACAACTACTTTTTACCGTTATTTTGCGCAGGGGGTTGAAATTATTCTAAAGTTTAGATTTTAACTTAAATTTTAAGCCTGAAATCGGAAACATTGTTATGGGTTAACTAACGAAAATTTAACTGTGAACAAAGGAGGGAATTTCGAACGTTCTTAAACATTGGACAAACTAATCGATTTTGTTGCTTTTTGTGTGTAGGCCATTCCCTTGGTAATTATTTTATTCAAAATGTCGTACAGCATTGGTGTCCTCATTTTTTGATAGAGGGCGTTTCCGACACATCACCGACATTTCAATGGCACTATTCTTCAGTGTTTTACTACTAGACAGACATACTTCCAAGAAGTGTTAGGGATGCAAAAATGACACGGAATCACATAATAATGTAACGTCGAAAATGCCTTTTTTGCGAGTTAGGGTTAAAAGAAGCAGAGAAAAAACAACTTGGTATTCCTACAACACGTTATGGCGGAACTTCTGGTAAAAGCACATGTTCATCTTTCGTTGCAACACTCTATGCGGTTCCAGTGCGATGGGCTTCCTCCACATTTTACCAATGATGTTCGCCGACGCCCCAGCTTAACATATGGAAAGCGGTGAATAGGTAGTCACGGTCCGGTTCATTGGCTTGCCAGATCGACGAACCTATTTCATTATCTGAATTACTTCTTGTTGCCTACCTTTATTTTATTACTGTATAATTCTTCTATATTTTTAAATAAACATTGCTCGGTAGGACTAGTTGAGCTTAAACCCATTGGTACCCCCCCTTCTACCTGGCTGAATCTGAATCTGAATCTGAAACTGTATGGACTTCTTCTGTTGGGGTCAAATGAAAAGTTGGGTGTATGAGACTCGTGTAAAGTCACTCTCAGCTCATATTTCTGTAGATGCCAGAAAGCTATCAGAGATGCCAGGAATCTTTCAAAGCGTGTCGAATTCCATGCGACACTGCTGTCAAGCATGCCGGACTACTTCTGGTCGTAATTTCGTACATCTTTTATAGTAAAACCTTTAACTAAACTGTCTCCTGCTACATTAACATGTTGCAGTTTCACTATCTGTTTCTGTTGTTTTTTTCTCTTTTTCTTTTAACCATAACTCGCGCGTTTTCAACGTTACATTCCTATGTGATTCCAAGTCGTTTTTGCATCCCTAACACTTCTTGGAAGTACGTTGGTCTGGGAGTAAAACACTCAGGAATATTGCCATTGAGATGTCGGAGATGTGTCGAAAGCGCCTTCTATCAAAAAATGGGGACACTAATGATGTACGTCATTTTAAATAAAATAACTACCAAAAGAATGACCTACACGCAAAAAGCAACAAAATCGATTAGTTTGTCCAATATTTATGAACGTTCAAAATTCCCTCCTCTATTCACAGTTCAATTTTCGCTAGTTATCCGATAACAATGTTTCCGATTTTGAGCTTAAAATTTAAGTTAAAGTCTAAATTTTAGACATATTTTAACCCCTTGCACAAAATAACGGAAAAATTAGTTGTTTGTTACTGTAAAGTCTAAAGCGCCCTCTATCGATAATTTTCGAACATAACCTTTCATTTTTTTTTACAAACAAATCCTGATATAAAGAATGATATTAGTGAAAACCGCAAACGAATCGACCCCTTTTTACCTTTTTTATAATCGTTTGAAGTTTTGCACCTTAAACTTTAATGGCCTCTAACTCCTACGGAAGACGTTTGCGCCTCATGATTTTCTATTTAATAATGTTTGTCTTTATGTCAGCTATCACCCCTCAACGTTTGTAGGTCTGGTAGCGAAACACCCTGTATATATATTTTTAAAGAATATTTTCATTCAAAATCTCAAATTAAACGTCCGCATGTGCACCATTTTGTACGTGGTTGATTCTCTGTAGTATTGTCGAAAACTAAAAATTTTTCCATTCATAATAAATATTTAAATGCATAACACACATTTTATTCACAGAAAATATCTTCAACAAAGTAGGAAAACAAAACAGATATTCAGACATTTGCAGCATAAAAGTCACATGTCAATCTACATGCGTTAAAATCAATAGTTAATTATTTTATTATCCAAAATTTTAATCAGGAATTAATGGAAATCTACTGACATCAGAAACGCCAACACATGTTTGTGATATTACAATATATATATATATATATATATATATATATATATATATATATATATATATATATATATATATATATATATATATATATATATATATATATATATATATATATATATATGTATATATATACATATATATATGTGTGTGTGTGTGTTCATAATATTCGAATCCTGTGCTTAAATTATTTTCAGGTGACTGATTTGAATTACTTTTAATTGTATATTCAGAGAGCTAGACTACCATTCACATAAAAATTAATTTCTTTTTAAAACTATTGTAATAATAAATGTAAAAATGAGCTATCAGAAACAAATCATAATATATTTTCTTCCTTTATATCAAATATATATATACTGTAAAATAATTCACAAATAAAAACAATTTAACATAATGAAACACATAATAACTTATTTCATCAAACTAGCATATTTTATACTTCAAATTATCTTTTTTTCTGACACTCATTATATAACACTGTCACGTAAACAATATTTTAGAAAATGAAACTAAAACATGCAAAATTATGCATCCTTTATATCCCATGTTATACATTTTTAACGTCGGTATTGTCTGCATAGATTAATTTATATTTAAAACATCGATGTACAAGGAAAGTAGGTCTTAGTTTCATTGTATGACATAAGTAAATTAAGTTTTAATCATATGGGTGGAGGAAATGGATAAATAAAAATACACAATAATTATGCAATTTTCAGGGGATAATGTAAAGCGAATTTTCATGAAATTATTACGCGATTTTAGAAGATTATGTGCTTCTTTTGTCACTCACATTAGCATGATTAAAAACAACTTTACAAATTGATTTTCCCGACTGATAAATATTTAATTATTTTCTAAATGGATTCACATAAGCTCGGAAATGAATGGAAGTTTTACGTGATATCCATAAACAATTATGTAGAAAGAACCTTTTATATTTGTAATTTTAATAAATTTGTCTTATTCAAGAGATTTTTAAAAATGTTTCTTCGTAAAATAATACAAACTGAAGAATAAATGTTTACGTTTATTTTATGTGTCTGTTTATAACATTTTTTGAAAAAAAAAAAAACATTTTTTTAATAAATATCTTTTTTTTCTAACTTTTGTATGCTTAAATGTTATAGCTATAGAAATAATATTTTCAGAAAAAAATATAAGATTAAAAATTTTCGTTAACAACATAAATGTCCTGTTCAAGTATAATAATAAAGCTCAAATATGTTTACGTATTTCTAATGTATTGTACGGTTTATATGAGTAAATAATCTATATTAAAATGCAAAAACTTGTCTTTTAGTAATACGGACATGCTATTGACGTCGACAACTTTTAATAAATAAATTCTGCTTTCACTATACTTATTTAATTTTTTAAAGCTTTAAACTTTTTAAAAACTTTGCAAAATTGATAAATTTTCATCCTCAAATGCGAATAAACACAATTATTAAAGAGCATTTTAAACAATAACTTTATGTTATATATTTTAATGTTTTGCTGTTTTATTTATTTTTATTTATTTGCTGTTATTTGCAATAAGAGAAAGGAACATTAATGTTGTAAAACCATTGTTTCTGACGGCTAACTACACTTTTAAACTGACTACGCGATACGGGTAATCAATTAATATTATCAGAATAATAATAATAACAATAATAATAATAGAACACATTTGTAAGAATACAATTTATTAACGATTTCCTCGAATTTTAACACGTGGCATGCAGATTACACTATATATTACTTTTAAAAATTAAGAAATTTTATTTGAGTAAATGGTTGATATTTTCATATAAAAATTCATTTTGATGTGCTTAGTGATCCATCTAAAATGACATATAAACATAATAAAACTATACTCTCTTACCATTGTATTCCGAGTTGTATGTCATAGGGTATTTAGTAAACTTTAGCAAAACATGTAAAGCAATTCTATTATGTTATAATGAATAAATCCTGAGTTTTGTACAGGTCCCATTATTTTCCAGTTCAAGTATCAATATGTTTTAATAGAAAATAATATATTTAAATGCCCGAAATTTTGACTTATTTAAGGAGAGATGTTCTATAGATGTTAACTGAAAAAAATCTATTTCACCTCTTAATTCTCGCTCACGTTAAATTCATGCCCTGTGTTTTAAAATCAAATTGTTTTATTTCCACCAGTTTTGTAAAATAATGTAATTGGCTTTATTCTGACATCATTTTAACAATCATTAAATAGGCTGAATTTTTCAAAAAATGGTGGCAATAAACATGTGAAAATGTAAACCGCAATTTAATACGATTATTAAGGTCTTAAAAACGATTACTCATAAGACTATTTAAGTTACCGTTCTTTTATTACTAGGCCTCAGTACTGGCATAAAAATGACAGTTATATGCCTGGTTTTTATAAACGTATGTACAATATTGAAAATTTAGACACCAGTATTTTACAAAGAATTTCCTTGGCATGCTTAATCTAAGAAAAATAAGTGAAAGAAATTTTACAAATTATTCGTACCATGCAATAAGGTAATGTGCACGCTGTAGAAAATCAGCATTCGGATGTCCTTCACTTATATTTAGAATTCCGGGGATGGGGGATTAAGTATACATAACCGTATTTAGACTATTTGCAAATACTGATAACTAATTGAAAATAGATTTAATTGTATATTGGTTGTTTCCAATGAGCAGCATATAAGTTATTTTAGTTAGAAAAACAAACATAAATATAAAAATATGAAACGAGAATATTTTGAAGAAAAAGACATATTTTAATTCCGGAATATTTTATTAAATCTGAAGCGTTGACAATAAAATTATAAAATGATTAGTTAGTCTTTTACATTCCACAACACACCTTCACTGATTTATACTATGTAATCATTATCTGTTTATTGTTATTTATAATTTATTATTATTTATTTTATATCATACCTGCGAAAAAAATTTATTTTTAACTTAAAAAAAATATTTAAAATAATTTCCGGTAAATAATCAAGTCTCCTTTTATTATGATTTTTTCACAGACATTTTAAGATTTTTCATCATTTTTAGTTAATACAAACGTATACATTTCTGAAAGTATTTGAAATATGAATTTTTAGCCATAATTATGTTTTTGATATAATATTTTTATTTAATTTTTAATCTTATCTCTAAACTCTTTCAAAAATATTATAAAATCTGATGTTCGAAATTTTGCTTATGTCAGTTGAATATAAAAGGATCAAATTACGGAGATTTTTGACATATATTTCGAAGATCTATCTGTTAGATTGTCGAAAAATATGTTTGACAGATTTTGCTGTAATATATATATATATATAAATATATATATATATACGTTTATTTTTCAGACAGATGTCTGTTCGAATCATGCTTAGATGCAAAGATATTTGGACATATTTATTGTCAAATTTCTTATTAAATTTCATATTACAAAAAAATGTATTGAACTATATTTATCTCATGCGAGACCATTTCCGATACTCCAATGTTATGCTATTTGTACCATTTTTTTTCGTGATCTTCTAAATCGATATCATGTTACAAAAATATTTTTTTTAAACTATATTTATCTCATTCGGGACCTGTTCTAACACACGAATTTATGATTTTTGTACTACATTTTTATGTTGCATTTCCATACTTGATTACAGAAACCTCCTTATTAACAAATGAACATATCCTTCTCCTTCCCTTCTGGTATCAAATAGAAATTTTTAAGACTTTTTGAAGGTTAATATCTCAAATAATTTTACGAAAGTACTTAAAATATTTCTTAGATATTTTCTTCATGAAACATTGGGAAATCTTAATTTTACTTTTTTATCGGAATTTTTTTATATTATCTTTTATTTAAAAATTATATCGTTTTATAAAAAATGTATCGTATTATCTTTTATTTAAAAAATATATCTTTTTGTTTTAAGTTTTTTTACTATTTTGATGTTTATGTGGTTATCCTTAATGACGTTTTAGTTAAATTACTTAAATCCCAAGTTTCGTTCGTTATCTTACCCAATCTCATCTGTTACCTTACACCATGGCTGTGGAAAAACAATGCTAATTACCTCATATGGATAATCTACACCTTTAAATCTAAAAGAGGCAACAGAAAATATTTACAGTATCAGGAAATATATTTATAAAGTTCTCGTGGAAATATTAGTTCATAAATCCATTCACTCTTCTTAGGAGATATTTTAAACTCTTAAACTCCTAATATTACCCCAACTTCATCTCAATTATTATAATTTTTCTCCGTGCATTATATTACATGAGATTGCGTTATAATGAGTGTTAAATTTTAATAAGCATTAGATTTTCATGTTATTTGTTTAATCAATTATATTTTCAATAGATATTATGTAATAAGTAAAGTAATGACGTAAAATGTGCAGATATTTTTTTCTAAGCTATGATGGAAAGAAGTTTATAGAAGCTCATGCTCAAAGGATTTTTATTCTTCATTTTAATTTTTAAAATACCATTCAATCTTATTACTAGCGCCCACGACACTCTTATAAAAAGGAAAAAACAGTATTGTGGCAGTACCAGTTTTGGAAAAATAATTTATACAGGATAAATATAATAAAATTATTGAGTAAAACACAATAACGAGAATGACACCATTTACATAATTTAACTTCAATGTTAAATTTGATGAAAAAGCTCTTATCGTCTTAAAACTTTAGTTTCTTGTGGCGCTTTGTTAGGCTTCATTCACATCCTTTGCTGTGAATGATATCTTTTACGTTCTTGGAAGTAATGATCTTTTTGGAATAGCTTTAAGAACACTTTCTAAACTTTCAATGATTAGACAATTTAATCTCGGAAGTGATTTGGCCTGTGAAAGAATTCTCTTAACTCAAGCTGAAAGAGCGTTACAATTTCTAAACATTATTTTAACAAAAGATAACTTTGAAAGGTGCATACATTAAAATGTGATAATGCATGGTTTAAGCATATATAATATTAAAGTTGTAGCTATAAATGTATCTCTAATGTTTTGAAAGTAATAATATTTTTGTAAAATGCAAATTTATGTGGTTATTTCATTCTATTTCGAAGAAGTGATATAAAGTAATTCCTTTAGATGGAGTTAGTTCTTACATTTTAAAATAAAATGAAATTTAAATTTAGATAAATTTAATAGTTTCTTAGAAACCTGAAACACTGGAAAATAAACTACTTAAAATTATAAAAAACAAGATAATTTTCTTGATATGAATAAAAAATGCTTCAACGATTTACACAAAACGTGCTGTCTACAATAAATCTAGCACAAGTAACCTATCAACCTAGGATTCGAAAGTTTGTTATGACGTTCAAAACAAATTCAACGCTGAAAATGCTGCTATATAATGTAAATTGCTCAAACAATATTAAAAAAAAAATCTTAACGTCCATAATATTTCAAAAACAAGAAATCGATCAATCTATGTCACCAATTCTAGAAAAATTGTTTTCCGTGGTAAAATCAAGCTCAATTAAGAAGTTGTATCAATAAAAATTATTTTTCGATCTTTCTGGATTATGTGTTAATTTTGAAAAAAATAGATAGAAGCGTTTATGTAAGGAAAAAAAATTTGGAACGTTAAATGCCTTTTTTTTTTCCATTTTCCGCAATCAGAATTTTTAACAAAGGTAATGGTCTTTAGAATTCAAGATGATCAAAATAGAAAAATACACTTCTTTAATTTTTTTAATAAAAAGAGGTTAAAAAACGCAGTGTATATTCCAGTAACATAATATGATTACGGATATTTCAACAATTTTATATGATGGGGAAATATGTTTGCACTTTTTATTTATAATAATCGACATCTTCTACTGTTAAATTAGAGGAAGATAAAAAGCAAATAAAATTATGTTTATCTAATTGAGTATTTGTTTACATATACGTATTTTTAGATACAGAAAATGTTCAAATTTTTAAAGAGCAAGAAAAATGTAGGGATGACGGCCAACAGCATAACAGACACAGTGCTCTTCTATGGTTTAATCAGAATTATTAGATATAGTGTGCTATTTTATCTGTTTATAATCCTGATATATTTATGGTGTGACATTTTATAATAAATAAAGTTATATGTAACATATAATCTTTATAACAATATTTGAAATTTCGCATATGATTCTTATAGTGAAATTTCTTTATCATTAATTGACAGCAAAATTATTTGGAATTTATGTTATGGATACCAAATTGCTTTAGTTTAGAAATTAAAAGTTAATATTTACGTGAGAATTTCGCGAATTTTAAACGATATTTCTTGCGACAGTCATTTAATTTTAATTTGCAATGTTTCTGTGCGAAAGAGGGAAGATAGTTATATAGATAATAGTCGGAACAGTAGCATTATAGGAACAGAAATATGAATAGAGAGCCCTCTTACTTATAGCTGAGACGAAGATTACATGCAGAGACGAATAACTATAATAAAAAGTGCTATTTTTCCCAAAATGTGAAATTTGTATGTATTAGATTATATCTATATAATCTAACATTATTAAAAAGTACTTACCTTAAACTGCAGAGGAAATTTTAAAGTATATAAACTATGAAAAAAAAATATTTCAGAGGCGGAAAATGTAATATTCATTTCATTTATAGTTAAAGATTTTAATGAAACTTAAATAATTTCCTTCAGATATTTTACAAATGTAACTCCAGCAGTTTATGGTAATATTCACCATTTACTTAAACATCAAAAATCTGAGACGAACGCTAAATTTACATTCCTCATTAATCTGAATGGACTTTCTACGCTATCATGTCCAATTAGGATAACCGGGAATATCATTTAAACATTTAATCCAGGTTTTTGGAGATTGGCGTAGATGGTAAATACATGCTTTAGTGGTTAGTGTGTTGCGCTACACAGTACGACGTTACAGGTCGCAAAACAACTTTCGGCTCGGTCAAGATTCTGTAATACTTTCATCCCGAACTTGTTTGGAATCTAAACCCTGCGAATTCCGCATAGTGTTCAGAACCTGATTCAGATTTATGTTTTAAAACATCTCAGTACGCATGGTCTTGTAGCAATGGTTGGCCACTGCAGGACAATATATATAATGTACACTGAGAAAAAAATATGGTTCTGGCATATAGAATCTAAGTAATGGCTCTAGAAAAAATAGTTCCATGTCATCCCTATAAATTTTAGTTCCATTTCTTAGAGAGTTCCAGAGTCTCTTACTAGAATTCAAGCGCGTTTTCCTATATTTTTGTTGTCAAATTTATCTAAAAATCTCTTCAAATAGATGCGAACACAAGAGATTTGATTTAGTAGCTAGAATTATAGCTTAAGAAACCATTCCTAAAATCAAGCGATAATTTCTTGCTACTGAAACGGTTCAATGTCGTTTCGTCTCCTGGAAAACATGAGACTAGAAATGTCAAGTTATTTCGCCTATTCAGCTTAGTTGTTTACCCTACTCGCATAGTTTGGACATCTATATTTCTAGTTTAGAGATTCAGAAAGTGACTAACTATTCATTCTAGTTGAAGGTGGCATATTTTTTTTCTCAGTGTATATTGAAATAACACGGAGTTTAGTTTTCGTTTTCATGTGAATATTTTTATTGTTATTTAAAGTTTAAAAAATATTGTACTTATTTATGTCATTTTTATATTTATTTAATTTAAAGTTAAAATGTTGAAACATGTTGAACAACAATGTTGCATAATGTGTAATTTGAAGAATATAAGACGCCGATTTTATAATAATATTACTTTTTTAATCCTTTTAAAATGATATTTATGATACAATTCAGATATATTCATTTTCTAGAAATTATTCTGTGAAATAGCATAAAGTAATTTACGATTATAGTTCTCTTAGGACAATTTCCTCCAGGGTAAATGTGCATTCACGTAAACAAAAGACGTCATTTAAGATGCTTCAAATTGTTTTCTATAAAGGGTAATGTCAGTTAATTTAATGAATTATTCATCAAGTGAACCTTTTAAACGTTCGAAAACAATTTCGAAAATCCTTAACTTTTAAGGTATTAGTTCCAAATTCGAAGCTAGGAAGAATTTAATAACATATGTTAGTACAATCGATCGTTAGTACAACCAAATTATTTATTCATGAAGTCATTCGGAATAATAATATATTGCTGCCGTATAAATAAATTTGTACGAAAAAGACATTATAAAATCTGAAAATGTTATTACATATTATTTTTTGATTTACATCTAAATCTTATTTCGTGTAGCTTTCATTATGTATGTATATATATATATATATATATATATATATATATATATATATATATATAGATAGATAGATAGATAGATAGATAGATAGATAGATAGATAGATATAGATCTTAAAATTATATTAAAAGAAAACAAATTAATAACTGATATCTATGACAAACGGAAATAATTTAATTTTAAAGCTAATACATTTACTAATTTTAAATCCTGTCTTCATAATTCTGTATATCGTAATATAATCCTTAATCATTTATATAGAATAAAATGTTTATGTTCTTCTCATTTAATTAATACAAATATTAAAAAGTTTGTTTATGGTGCTATAATTAATGGTTTTCCTAAAAAATTCATATATTCTTTAATATACAATTAGTAAGTACATGCTTTAATAATTAATTAACACTTTGCGTAAAAAAGTACAAAAAATTATTAAAACATAAAAAAGAAGAAAAAATTAAAAATGTAAAAAATATATACAAAAATGCACATAATAGGTTGGTTGGGTGGGTAGATGTTAGAATACGGAGAGGGCGGTGTTGTCTGGATAATACGCAAATGTTAATTTAAAATATTAAAAAAAAGAGAGTGGGGAATTCATTTGTTAATTTGGTACAAAATTTCTATGGAGGTTAAATAACACCAATGTATGTATTATTGTTTAGTTTTATCTATTATATTAATAATTTTATTCATTTACATTATTAAATTGGACTTCACTCTGAGTAAATGAGTGTACTATATCACTACTAAATGTATAGGATTACATTTCTTAATAAGCTATTTTTTAATCTTTAATCTTCCTTTATTAAAATATTGAGTTCAGCCTAGCATTGTCAAAATAAATGTTATTGATTTAAATAATAATAGGGTGAACTATGTTGTATGGTTTAATTTTTCTGTTATTACATTCTTCTTCTTTTAAATAATTTATTAATTTAATATTCTTCTGTGTATGATAAGTCGTTTTATGTTTTTTTATTATTTTATTATCTCCATTTTTCTGTCATCTGATATATAAATATACTTCGTATTTTTATTTACCACGTGCGATATCTGGGTTAAGGTCGTGCGTCTGGGATTCATTTTACTTTATAGCTCATAACTGTTTTATTTTCTCCATATCCACTATAGATTACTAAGTATTTCTTTAATTAATTTTGGTTTTATATGTGTTGGTAGAACAAATTCGTATTGTTTTGCTTTCTCATGGCAAATACGAAGATGAAACCACACACTCCATTTGTAGTTCTAAAGTATTTGGGACCTGATCATTCTGCTTTGGTTCTTCAAATTCCATTTGTATTAATATTATTCTTTTTTTCTTTCAGATTCAACGTGATATAAGTTATTAAATTCAATGGTTAATTTCAAATGATTAATATTGTTTACTGTATATATATATATATATATATATATATATATATTAATATTACAAATTTAAATTTTTTATACGCCAAAACTAACCTTTATACTTTCTTAATTTTCTTATAATACTATTCCGTACTTACGTCAAATTATTAAATTAAAATCTTGTTTCTAGATCTAATCTGTTAATCTTTATGCAGACGATATAAATTCTTAATTTGCCTTAAAAACATTATTCCAGTATGCGTAAATTTAAAAAGATGGCTCTAAATTTAAAATATTCTTAGTTAAACTTTATTTCTTAATATTCCAAATAAAATTCATTTCTTCTATGTTTTTATCAACCCTTTATAAGAAAGTCTTATTAAATTTATTCCAAAACCATACCTTTCAAAAAATATCATTATTTTACTTTATCTATTTATTTATTTTCCCTCCGTCAACCTTTGATAGTGTGCATATCAATAAATTTATTTCTTTTCTTTTTCTCTTTAAATTAATCATCTATAAAAATCGTCTGCCTAAAAAATTCTGAGTCGATTATAAATTGGTTAAATAACATTTTTTTTTAAATAAAATTATTGTCTGTGGAAAATAGTCTCGTAGCTAGACAAGAATTCTGTTTAAATAAAAGAATGATGGTTTGAGGTTAGAGAATGGTCTAGAATTTTCTTTTTAGATTTAAAAGAGGAAGCTCGAGAGGTGGTAAGAGAGGGAGAAGAAGGATTCTTGGGTGCGCTCTTGCACGACTTGATGTAGTAAAGTATGTAATATTTTTTGGATGTTTCGGTAAAATATCATCTGCAACAGGAGCTTTTCCCTTTATTATAGCTACAGTTTAATAAAATGAACTTGCAGTAGCCCAGGAGTGATTATTTTGACCTTCTACATTTATTAATTTTTTTTTCTCGCTCGCCGTGACTTCTGTGTGAGTAAGGGAAACCTGGCAATGATATTTCTGCCCCCTTCACTTCAAAACGTCATATATATATATATATATATATATATATATATTTAAAGATTGACTTAATAAAGAATTATTTTAAAAGTATTCGGAATTGAATAACTATACAAATAAACATGTAATATTTATACATAGTAAGAATAAAATAAAAATCATTCTTATACATAAGTTCAAACAAAATAATTGATCTAATCTGTTGCTTTAATTTTTGCTGCTACCGTTTCATAAAAAGTTCTAGAAATCCCAGTTTCCTAGAAAAAAGTTTAATAGCTTTACAGATATTTTTCTTTAAAGAATAGTTTCAATATACATTACTATTGATAAACAGTTCGGGAAATTTTCATAATATGAAATGTCGGCTACTAATGTGATCAAGCAATATAATCAAAATATGGGTTATCTCTATCTCAAATTATTCTTTTAACATTCATCAAAAATGCGACAAAAGTGTGACTTACATTGTAAAAATAAATTTATAAAATTGCTAAACATTTTCTAGAAAACTGGTTTTTTAAAGAAAATTCATGTAACAAAATCGGTTACAAGAATTTTTGCTGTTACTGTTGTGTAAAATGTTCTAGGAATACCAGTTTTCTAAAAAAAAAATTACTAACTTTTCATATCTTTTTTTATAGAGAATTTGAATGAGACGTATATTACAAAATTTTACAATGGATAATTATTCTGGTTCTGAAAACTAGTTAGACTGGAGCAAAAGACACAGTGTTCAATAATTTTCTACAGAATAATATGTATATGAATATAATTAAATTACAAATGCACCTTAAATATACAAAAACGACAGAGAAACATGTCTCATCATTTAGGCAAAATAACCTTAATGAACGAAATTTAAATTTAAATGAAAAATTGTAGAAACAGCTGTTTAAATTGTATCTAAGTCATATAAAACTCAAACACATATTTCGATATTTATGATTCTTAGTCTTCTACAACATCTTTCTTTAGAATGTGTAACGTTTTTAAAAAATACTGCATATATAAAAAGATCACTTTTAACAATTTATATAAATTGCAATGGTAATTAAAATGCATTTCTTAAAGCTTGAAATATTGTGAACCTTATTCGCGTATTTTTATTTTTTTATCTTATACTAAATATCATAAGTAAATATTTCATTCAATAAAATTTCTTAAAAAAAATTTCAATGGTTAACATTTTAAAAATAAACAGGTCATTTAAATATATTCGAGTCCGGAGGGGTGATTATAAGTACTTTAAACCTTTTCAATATTGCTATTTTTTACTTTTTTCTATTTGGAAAAGTGATGTTTGTAGTGCATAAGATTAAACTTTGATACATTAAAAACACTTCTTAAAAGTTTTAATTCTCCCAGCCCCCCTTTTTTATTAAGTTAAAAGGATGGTAATAAATACCCCATCAAAAACTCGCTATTACGAAAATTTGGGGTAATTAAGACAAATAATGGGGAACTTATAACAATATATTTATTCTTTATACTTGCCTATACCTACACATTCGTTTTGGGTAATGAAGACCATTAGAACATCAAACTGACAAAGCCTTTAATGAAAAGACTTGGTAGACTTTGTTCTTATTGCTATTTGGATCCAAAAAATGCTTCAGTCTAATGGTAAAGAATATCTAAGGTGAAAAATACATGACATAATTAATATCTAAGCGTTATTATTATTTTTAATATTATTTTTACGCACACAATTTTTTCCATAATAGCCGTTGCCATAATTCCACAGCCTGAACCTACTTCTCCCATATTTACTCAATCCACGTTCAGTAGTTGATGAGACAAACGACTGTGACTGATGGAGCAGACATGCACGCGTGTATTTAATAAAATGCTTAAACGCAAGTGATAATGCTAATCATAAGTAGGTCAACTTTTTGTCCAAGTCAGACTGGCGAAAGTTCAAGTATTCAAATGGAAATTTTATTTTACTCATATTTTTCGTTTTGCAAAATCATTCACATAGATTGAAAAAAAAAAAAAAATCTACCACATTTTTTTACTCAGAATAGCTTATTTAATAGTCAGTACTACACAAATTAATACATTCAATTAAACTAAACTGATATTTAAAAAAATTAACTAGAAACTAGGAATACACTAAAATTTAAAAATGCGAAATCAGAGGAATATCTAAATTAAAGTACGTGCATAACAGAATATATATATATATATATATATATATATATACAATGGATTCCAAAAATTAAGGAAAAATCACAAAAATAGTGATAACTCGTTCAAAAAGAAAGCAATCCGTATGAAATTTGCATATATTGTTAAATAAAAGATGCTGATTAAAAATACCAAATGCAAATTAGTGGCGCTGCAATCGCACTGTGTCATCCGTGAGGCACATAAAAATGCATCTTAAAGAGTAAGACTGCAGTTGTCGCTGTGATAGTGATATTATAAATCTAGGATAGCCAATTCAATACAATGACTTCATTCGCCCCCAGAACTGCGATTTAGAGCTATTGGGAGATTGGAGGCAGGACAAAGTCAGGCTGAGGTAGCTAGATGACTAAATGGGAGTTCTTCGGGGGTTCATAGGGTTTGGCAACAATTTCAAACCACTGGTTCCGGTTCAAGAAGGTTCAGTCAAGGATGGCCAAGGGTTTCGACATGCGCCGATGACCGATATTTACGGTTATGTGTACGAAGGAATAGAACCGCAACCCCATATCACCTTAGATACTGCATGGTAATGATTTCCCGTTACAGGACGATAACGCTAGACCGAACAGGGCTCGCATCGTGGAAGATTATCTTCAGCACCAGACAATTCAGCGCATGGAACGGCCAGCTCCATCTCCGGACTTGAATCCCATTGAGTATGTTTGGGATGCTTTAGGGAGACGTGTCGCTCCTCTCAATCCCCCTCCTTTGACACTTGCCACGCTTTGGAAGAGCAATGACTCTTAATTCCCAGCGAACTCATCGACCGCATAATTGACAGTATGACACATCGCTGAATGTGCTGTATTCCTACTAGGGGTGATCATACGGCATATTAAAAGTACTTTTCCTATTCAAAACTGGCAAACTGATTTTGTTAATTTTATAATTATGCTATTTTTTGAAACACCATAATTGTCTGGTAATTTCTTTTCGTGTTATTTTATACCTTACTATGCGTTGTATATTGTTGCTGAGTTTTATCAAACTCTACATGTAATATTTTGAATATCGCTACTTTTGTGATCTTTCCTTAATTTTTGGAAACAAGTGTATATATATATATATATATATATATGTATATATATATGTAAGTATGTATTTGCATAATCTGTTATGCATATATACTGAATTAGTATTTTAAAGGTTTCACACAAACTTAGAAATACTGTAAAATTTCAAAATTCGAAATCTAAGCGATATCATACCAAAAGTACATTCATATATTCCATAGATGACAGGAATAAAGAAAATATTAAAGAGCATTATAATATTAAATATTAATTAGAATAAAAATAAAACAAAAAATTATTATTTAAAATTGACTATACATTATATTTAAAGGAAAAATAAAAGATTTATTACTGAACTTAACTGTATAGAATTTTTAATAATAATTCATTTATAATAATAAATAACATCATTTAGCCAGTTTATTTAGTCTAAATAATAATTAGACTAACAATAACAATAATAATTAACAAAAATAATTAATGTATATTCTCATTGTGAACAGGAAAAGATACCACAATAATTGTGGCTACAATAAACTCTCTTATGATGCTTGTGAAAATAATAGAAAAAACATAGATATAAACATTCGTTGGTATTTGTAATAGGAATAAATTTTAATAAGAATATTAAAAAATATTTTAATGCGCAGGATTTCTCATTTTAGAATATGTTTTTATTCTATGCTGATTAAAGATTTTTTTAAAAGTCAGACAAGAAATGAGTAAATGCCAAAACTGAAATTAAAATACAAATTTTTCATCTCTATTTATCTTGCGTTTGAGAGTTCTAAAATACATACATCTCTTTTATGTTTATGTCCCATTTGGGGTAAAATTTCTTTTCAACATCAACTTCTTATAACGTTTGAAAAAAATAACAGGAAAGCTATATCCCATTTTCTTATACAAATATAAATCTGTATTTATGATAAAAGAAAACTTCGGTGAAAATTTTAAAGGCGATTTTATACCGAATGTTCTGAGCTATTCGAACATTCTTTCATTCTAGACAGCTTGAAGTTTTTATAACTAAGTCAGACTTGAAAATGACTTATCACAAAAGTAAAATTTAGATTTTCAATTTGCATCTTTGAGTTATATTATGCTACTATGTTCTCAACCAAATATGCAGACAAATTATTTTCGTACTGCTAGTTTTATATAACAATATTGATGAGAAATGCCTGTGTTTTATTACCTAATTTATTCCTTTTTTTTAATTCATTTAACTCCTTCAGTCCTGAGACTATTATTACGTGTGACCACAAAAATCAGTCTAAACTTACTGTACAACATCTCTAAAAATTTATCATTTAATATATCGATGTTTTTGATATGCCATGATTTATTAAAATATCTAGAAGTAATTTTAACAATTCTAATTTAATAACGTCGGATGATGTAATTGCTTAATATTTTTAGAATGATATGTTCTTAAAAATATCCACGTACAAAATTTTTTAAGTTTAATTTACTATTTATATCCAAATGGATGTCTGATAATATTAAAAGTTAAAAATGAACTAAGCTTTAACTAAAATAAGTTTTATTTTATAAATAATTTAAGTTTTTTCTTAAATTTAATTTGAAATTTAAAAGTAATTAGATATTAACGCATTTAAAAATAAATCTCTCCTATTCCGATAAATTCTTAACACTAGGAAGATATGGGTATTCATTTTGAACACTATCAAATGACTATACGTCGGTTTTATCAAGAAACATCTTTATATTAAATAAAAAAACACAAAGAAAAAAATTAATCATTTAAATTGTTTTACAGAAAAATTCTGGTGTAAAATATTTGTATATCAGAAGAATGAAATTACCAACATTTCTAATATTAAGACAACAACTTTTTTTTTATATTTATATATAAATGCACATTATTTTATATTTCCTAATCCATACTCTTAAAAATTTTAAGTATTTTAAAAATTTTTAAAAATTAGATAATTTGTAGTAACATTAACCACTAAATTTCTTTTAGATGATCGCTGGAGGAAAAAGCTGTGATTGATATCCACTTTGACAGCATTATAATCTGTTTTACGCGATCTATAATAGATGAAAATCCAAATAAGAATATTGAGATTTTATTTGCTACAATCTGGCATTCTAAATTGTGTTTCAATTCTGAATAGCTTAGAGCATTTTGATTTCTAAAGACGTTCAGGAATAGAATAAATACCAGATAAAAGGTTTTTGATTTGCATTTTCCGAATCTCCATTTATATGAGATTTGGGATTTTAAAGATATATTTATCACACCATTTACTTAATGTATTGTATTAAACATTGCAAATAAAGAATAAAATATTTACTTTAAATGCAATTCCAATTTATTTATTTTGCCAAATTAGTTTATTTTTTATGACGTTCATAATTCTGTACATACATAATCTTGAGGACAGAGGAGGATAAGTTGTATATGAGTTCAGTGTTGATTGAAACAGTTTTAAGTCTATTTTAAAGATGTTACACCTTTTCTAAGTTAAAGAAATTGATATACCTTTATGAAGTGCACGGCAATCCATACTTTATAGCATATACGGTGCAAACTACATTTATTATCACACCACAGGGTTAATGATTTTATTCCGTTACATAATGGCACAGGAGAATAAACAGGTTGAGGCGTGTTGTATTATGTTAAAATATTTCAGATACAATGAAAAATATATGCTTTTTTGAGGTTTACCGCATGTTACTTCCTGTAAAGTACAATGTACATATCATTTAAAGGGGCTCACAAAATATTTCGGATGCAATACTGTATCCAAAGTACTGTACATTAGCGATTATTTCTAAAAGTAAAATGTTATTTGCGGTATGAGTTTTTCAGCATAACTAAATTTTTGCATATTATGTTGTGTACATGAGATGCTTTAGATTATATTGAAGGTTACACAGCAGACTTCGTAGAGGTTACTGAGTATGAATGTTAGTAGTTTAAAGATTGTTTTAAAATTAATATGTATTTTTAGGCTGAGCTACATTTACTATACTAATGTATATTTGTACATTTTAGATAAAATGATATACAGTGCCTCGCAAAGAATTAGATGCATGGTCTCCTGAGAATGTCTATATCCGGAAGTGTGATTTCAGTAGTAAAGCGTATTAAAGCGTACTAAAGTCTTAATTTAATTTTTATTAAATATATTAAACTAATTTAATAAAGATAGAAGGTAAGAAAAATAATTTAATAAAGATTTTAGGTAAAATACAGTATTGAACAAAAGTATTCAACTAATCTTCCGTCAATTGTTTTAAATGGCTGAAAGTAAGATTTCCAAAATAAATAAATAAATCAATAAATAATATATATGCACATATATGCGAGTATAACACTTTTAAAAATAATTAAAAAGTGTTGGTGAATTCCGTATGTCTTTCCATCTAGCTATATATCTATAGCTATATATCAGTATAAACTCTATCTTGCGCTAATAAAGTCGGATTGCTATGTAACTTATGTATATTTTTCAGATTTACTATGCAATGATCTATATTCAAAATAAAGAATGTAGCGTTAACCTGTTATTTACAGACAGCCACCAAATTATTCTGATACATTATCGTGTATCAGGAAATATCGTAATTCTGAAATACGTAGCATATTTAATTTTCATCTATTCAACCTGTCTTTTTTTTTTTTTTTTTTTTTTTTTTTTTTTTTGTCTGTCAACAATTATTACACTGTAAAAAAAAAAAAAAAAAAAAAAAAAAAAATCATTGAAGGTACTAAACATTTTCTAGGAAACTGGGATTCCAAGAACATTTCATGTAACGATAACAGGAAAAATTCATGTAATCGATTCTGAAACTTGAATTTTTGCTGTTACCGTTACAGGAAATGTTCTTGGAATCCCAGTTTCCTAGAAAAGGTTTAGTACCTTTGCAGTTTTTTTTACAGTGCAGCAAAAATTCTTCCTAGCTGAATATGTTGAAATTTGATATATACAGAATTTTGGTATTTTAAATTTTTGGAAAATCGAATGAAAACTTTAACTGATATTTGTAAAAGTTTTGTTCCTTATATTAAACCCCATTTTATACAGATATCGCAAAGATATACCACGATATTCTAGGTAGCCATTGTAATATTCTACACTGTAAAAAAAAAAAAAAATCTGTAAAGGTATTACACTTTATCTAGGAAACTGGGATTCCAAGAACTTTCCCTGTGACGATAACAATAAAAACTCAAGTTTTAGAATCGGTTACATGGATTTTTCCTGTTATCGTTACATGAAAAGTTCTTGGAATCCCAGTTTCCTAGAAAATTTTTAGTACCTTTACAGATTTTTTTTACAGTGTAGGTAGAAATGGTGACTACGTTACATTTTAGACGGAGTTATATTATTTACATATAATTGAATTTAATATACATAATCATAATACATTTTATTTAAAGCATTCTATCATGCAAATGTAACAGATATTGCACGAAGGTCTGAATATTTTGAAAACTTTGTTGTACACTGTAAAAAAAATCTGCAAAGGTACAAAACCTTTTCTAGGAAACTAGGATTCCAAGAACTTTTCCTGTAACGGCAACAGCAAAAGTTCCAGTTTCAGAATCGATTACATGAATTTTTCCTGTTATCGTTACATGAAAAGTTCTTGGAATCCCAGTTTCCTAGAAAATGCTTAGTACCTTCACAGATTTATTTTTACAGTGTAGACGTCGCACGACATTTGATGCGTTTGAGGTACAATTTCCTACTTTTTAGTAACAATGCTATGTTAGCTTCAATAATTTCAATTTGTAAAATAAGGTTTATGGACAAAAAGAAAAATTTTACGACAATATACTTAATGTTTATTTATGCAAATGCATTTAAAATGTCTTGTGTACTGAATATAAATTTAACATTAAAAAATACTTGTTTATTTCTTTTTTATTTTTAGCTAATAAAATTGTGCTAAATAATCTAAACTGCAGCGTTGAAAAAAATTAATAAATAATATTGTAAAAGAAATTTTAAATTTACTTATCAAGCCAATGCTTCGATATTACAGATTTTTTTAACAATGTTTGAAAATAAATTTCTAGATTTATATAAGCTATTATTAATATAATATTAATGCAATTTCATTATAAAAATATGATTTTATGATCTTTATTTAATTTTTTTCTAGATCATTTTCTTTTATGTTTTATTTATATTATAATAGTTGTTTTTTAATAATCATTTGAAGTATACTGAAGCAGGAAGCACAATTTCTGGATTTTGAATATTTAATGTCATCTTGGAAGAGAAAAAAAAGTACATTATTTTGTAGTAGAACTCGCGATATTTTGACAATATAAATATTTAAGAAGAAATTGTTTCATTAATTTCGATTAAACCTATAAAACTAGTTATAATAAGCAATGCATCTCATATTATTTATTGAAAGTCACATACAATTATTATTTTAACCTAAAGACTCTTCTTATCTCATTTTAACATAAAATGATTGCTATAATTTTTGAAAAAAACTTTGCGTTTGAATTGTATGTGATTTTAATTTTTTATTTCAAGAATTGGAGTATATACACATGCAAAGAATTTCAAAGATGCTAGCAAAAATGACACATTACACTGTAAAAAAAAAAAAAAAAAAAAAAAAAAAAAAAAAAAAATTGTAAATGTACTACACTTTATCTAGGAAACTGGGATTCCAAGAACTTTTCCTGTAACGGTAACAACAAAAACTCAAGTTTTAGAATCGGTTACATGGATTTTTCCTGTTATCGTTACATGAAAAGTTCTTGGAATCCCAGTTTCCTAGAAAATGTTTAGTACCTTTACAGATTTTTTTTTTACAGTGTACTACAAACGTAATTCAGTTTTGAGGATAAAATAGTATTATTTTATTTTATACAAAATGACTCATTTATATCCATGGAGTTATTAAATATCTGTATTTTTCTAAAAAAATAAAAAATAATATAATAATATATTTTATATATAATAAAAAATAAATTTCTAAAATTGCACTATTAAGTTGATATGTAAAATGGAGAAAAAAAGGACTATTTTTCAAAAAAAAATTCTTTTACTTTCCTCAGATAATGAATGCGTCAGTAAACAATTGCTGCCACAATTGCAGAAATGCATTAAAAACAACAAAAAAGTGATATCTAAAAAATATTTTGAGATGTAATTTACCAAAAATATATTGGTTTTTTTCTGTATATGAAAGTGTAAAAATTGAAAATGTAGGGTGTTCAGAAGTTACAAAATCGCAGAAGTTATCATTTATTATTTTTTGTGTACTGGTACCGCTTCATTTAAGACATGGTTATGTAACATAACAGTATTTTTTTACGAAATTTAAATTCTTGCCTAAAAGAAACAGAAAATCGGGTACTAAAATAATTGTTCTATATAAAACAAAACTTAATGGGATTGCAATTAATATAGTTATTAATCTACAATGCTTACATCTGTTTTTTATGACAATGGGATTTCTAGTAATATACAGAATAATGATACTCTTTTGCAATAAGGGCATTTGGCATATATTTCCAAAAATAAAGTTGATTGCATACACTATATGGCCAAAAGTGATCGGACAATTTATATTTTAGACATTTTATTAAATATCTAAAAAAATGAGGCATTATTCTCCAAATCCATGAGTGGAAACAAAATAGTACAGGTTATATATTTCCGTGATATGTATCTCCGAAAATTCCACAGAGGACCATCAACAAATTGACAAAAACGAATATCTTTTGGATAACCCTGTCAAAACTAATATAGACAAATAATTCAAACTGCAGACTATAATTAAGTGTTTTATTCTAAAAAACTGCGCTCATTTTTAAAAGAATATTATGATAATCGTAATGAGAATTTTTATAAAAACAGTCTCAAATTTTGCTAAGATATTTGCTTATAATTTGCAGAGTTCTTAAAAAATATATTATGTTCAGAAAATATGACAAAAGCATTGTATGCGATACCTTGTACTCAGATTTTAAAAAAATACTAAAAAATATATAAAAATGCGCAGATTTACTAAATAATGATTCACTGCGCATGCAGGAATGCAATCAAAATATAATTTTAAAAAATATGTTTTGTAAATATATAGAGCAGTTTTTGTGAAAGTTTCAAAAACATAGCTTAAAAATTCTATAAATTATTATCGATAGAACAAGTTTAAAATCCATAATTCTCAAAAGAAAGAAAAAAATTAAGTTATCCATATATTAAGGTATGCATATATACATTGATTAGTATGAATAAACATGCATAGCTACTCGACAATGCCCTCCATGTACTTGCGTCCTTTCACAAATTTCAGATTTGAACCTCTTTAAATATTGAATGAGTATATCCATATATATATATCCGTTGATTAGTGTCAATGTAGCATACACATTATTGCATGTACTACTTTATTCGGATAGAGCGACTCATATTTTTGCTTCCTTTCGAAAATAATGGATTTTAAGCTTATACTATCGATGATAACACACTGTAAGAAAAAATAGTAACGTTCTGTGTAAATTCAAGAAAGGTTTCTCCTTTTTAAAGGTTTCCAGAACAACGTAAAAGTTTCCTGGGAAATTCAGGTTTTCTTATCTGAAACGTTTGATAATTACAATTGGCAACAGCTTAAAGCTGACGCCGACGCCATTAATAGTTGTTTGTATATTGTGTGTCATGAGTGAGCGAGTCGAAAATGATTTCCTTATGTGAATGCTAAAGAATCATTGTGAATTGTCACCAGGTGTGAATAAAAGAACAGAGTATAAACATTTCAATCTCTGCTGTTGAGACCTTTCAGGGGAAAATGCACCCCTTCTGATAGAATGCAATACCCCTTCGGAGGAATACAAAACAATGGCGCGCGCGAAAGAAACGCTTTACGTGAACCTCGTGGTATTCTAAGACTTTAGTCTAATTGGGATTTCTTCGGAGAGCTGGTTAATTTAAATGAAACATATATTAATCAGTTTTTCAGAAATCCTTGTTGGACATAAAAAAATTATTTCGTGATATTTCATCATGCCATCGTATTCATACCTCAACTAAAGGAATATATACGCAAAAGGGTAAGTTTTACTTATAAAATATAATATTCCATTTTTTCCGCTAATGTTTTTTACATGCTATATTATTTTAGGAACAAATTTGGTTTTAACAAATATTAATTTTATCTATGTTTTAATGAGTTTCAATTTATAAAGTTGATTTATATGAGTTTCAATTTATTTATATATTTTTCCCATTTATGTTTGAAACGTTAAATCAATGTTAATCCATATTTATGCTAGTTTTTTTTTTTCCGTACATCGATATAAAATGCAGTTGTAGAAAGTCAATGGATTCTGTGCTTTTACGCATTTTATTTTCTTATGAATATAAAAAAACTAATAATATATTTTTATTTTTTTATACAATAAATAAATAAATAATGGTCCCATTAATATTTTTTCTTATTATTGCAACAATCATAAATATTAAATTTCTGTTAAAACACACTGAATTAAGATTTTTTATTTATTTATTTATTTATTTATTTATTTATTTATTTATTTTTTTTTTTTTTTGTCAAAGTAAGTTGAACAACGGCTGTTCTTTTTCAAAAATGGATATGTATAAAACTCGTTAAATTGAGTAAAATTGAGATTGCCCTATTTCTAATGCGTTTTATTGATAATCATTTATAACCAAATCAAAGCTTTAAGAAAATTCTGAAGCATATTGATACATATTATTGTATTTACTATTGTTTTATTACATTGATATATATTAATTTTTTGTAAAAATAAGTTGCATAACGGCTATGTTTTTGTATGTGTATAAAATTTGTTAAAAAATTGAGATTATACTATTTCTTATGTGATTTATTGCTAATTATTTATAAACAAAACAAAACTTTAAGAAAATTCTGGAAATATACAAGCAGCAAATTCGCAAAATAAAATTTTAACGAATTTAAACATTAAATGAGCTTATATATTACATGGAAGTAAAAAAGCATGCAATGTTTGAAGATTTTTCTAATTATCAGATGGAAATATTTAAATATAAACAGATAAATTTAAGAATATATTTTAAAGGATGCGTAAAATTATTTAAAATATTTATTCTTGTTTAACAAGTATATATTATTAACTGTTGTATCATTTAAATGATTTATCCGGTGATTTTAATATCTTACAGCAGATAATTTCGAATGATATAAAATCATACATAAATGATAACTTTAATTTCACCATACAGAAAAAAAAAAAAAGGTGTTATCAGCAAATTTAAATATGCTTCGAATGTTTGTTTTGGATGTGTGTTTGTTGTGCACAATTTCCTTGAATTAGAACCTTATGAATTTTACCTTATGAAGCATTGAAAATTTTCATAAATAGGGGGGGGGGGGGGGATATGCCGATTTGAAAATAATATTTATCTTGTTTACAATGTTGACAGTATGAGAAATTCTGTTTTTAATTACATTCAATATATGAAAAATAACATAAAATAAAAATCCCGGATATTAATTGCATGCATATGTCGAACAATTTAAATTGACTAAATAATTAAAAATATTTTTCAAAAGTAAACAAAGAAAAGAGTAATATTTTTAAATACTTGAAAATGGATTAATATATTTTGGCATCGAATCTAATGAATGTAAAATAATAAATAAATAAATAAAATACACAAATAAAGAATAATAAAATAAAATTTAGTGAAATCTAATATATGAAACGTTCCTGATTGTGAAAATAAATTCAGAAATGTTCCTGGGAAGTAATGGGCAGCTGAGTTGCCCATTATTTATACATAACGTTTCTGGAAAATAACAGAAATCTTACTGAATACTTCTGAAACGTTCCCCAAAGAAGGCAGTAAGGTTCCTGTGAAATATCAGTAATGTTTTTGTTGTCGACAGAAACGTTCCTGGTATTTCACAGGAACCTTACTGCCTTTTCTGGGGAATGTTTCAAAATTACGCAGTAAAGTTCCAGTCATTTTCAAGAAATGTTTCTTGGAAATAATAGGCAACCCAGCTGCCCATTTTTTCCCAGGAACGTTTCTGGATTTTTTTTTACAGTGCATTGAGAATTTTCAAGATATATTTTTGAGAGTTTTACAAATTTGGCCTGTACATTTAGGTAACACAACACGCAAATGACATTTTGATTGCGTTCACGCATGCGCAATTGAAGGCTTTTAGTAAACCTGCACGTTTTTTAAACAATTTTTGTTATTCTTTTAATTATAATTGCAGATTTTTACATACAATGCTAATTGTTATTTTCTTTAATTTTTTTTTTTTATTTAGGACTTTGCAAATTATAAGCAAAAAACTTGGCAAATTTGTGATTATTTTTATAAAAACCGTACTTTTTTTAAGAATATCTATTCTGACCTCATGAAAAGGAACTAACTATAATTAAATTACAATAATAAGCCACTTAATAATAATCTGAAGTTTGGACACTTTTGCCACTTTAGTTATGACAGGATATCCAAAAGGTCTTCATTCTTTTTCAAATTGTTGATAGTCTCCTGTAAAATCTCGTAAAATAATAATAATAATAATAATAATAATAGTAATAATAATAATAATAATAATAATAATAATAATAATAATAATAATAATAATAATAATAATAATAATAATAATAAATCTTTGCGAAAATATCTGACCTGTGTTATTTTCTATACACACCCAAATAAGTCCTCATAAATATTTAACAAAACGTCTAAAATTGCAAGCGGCCGGGCACATTTGACCATATAGTGTATATATTAAGTCAGAAAGAAATGTTTTATAATATCTAAAGAGGGCGTATGCGTATCTCTATTTACAAGAGAATTGAGTAGCACTTTAGGCACAATTACTATCCGTATATGTAAGAAAATTTAAGGCAGAAGCAGCCGCTTCAACCCTAATTACCGATCATAAATTTTGCAGAAAAAAACTGGATGTTAAATATAAAATATTAAAATTATAAATGAAAATGATATTTCAATTTAAAAAATAAAAAGATCATTTTCTTAAAAGACGTTATTTTAATAAAAAGACATTAAAAAGACATAATATTTACAATTTTTAACTCTTTCAATGGATTTAAAGTAATGAAACATTTGCATATTTAGTATTTGTAAATTGTACTTTATTTAAATTACGACTTTAAAGGAAATAATAATATTTTTATATCCGTTTTGACATGTTTGGAAAATACATTATTACGGTAAAGTTGATAGTAGACGTAATAAATACATTTTAGGCTTTGGTTCATCTGACGAAACCCTATTAGTATCTGTCCTTTGTCTGATTTTTTGTCCATCGATCTGTTAGAAAGTCCGGACACAAACAATTTTTAACTCAGAGAGCTCAAATTTTATGTAATTACTGCTGAATACTTCTCATGCAACAAATAATAAAATTTTAAAAAGACTATTGTTATTTTTTTTATTATTATTATCAGTTCCTGTTGTTTTTTTTTCTCTTCTAATTGTTGCACGCAATTTTAAATAGATATAAAACTTACTATATTCGTAACGTTAATTAACGATAATTAAATAAATCACGCGAAAACTTAGCATATTTGTTTTTTACGTGATTCATGCGTGTTAAAGTGCTTTGAAAGATATATTAAAAGAAACATTCTGTACTATCTACTATTAAACTTACCTAATTGCTAACTTATATTTATATTTTCCTTGGCTCGTTTGAAGAAATTAACAATGCACTGCAAAGACTTTTTAAAATAGTTTCTGAAACTCGCTATCTATAAAATGAAATCTGTATTGAATGTGTATTGTTTTCACCTGAATAGCAAAAAGAGAATGGAAACTGTAAAATGATAAAATCATTAATATGCTTTAATTGCAATAACTAAAATTAATTATATCATACATAAAATGATCAATTAATGTTGAAAAGCAGTTAAAATATAGAAATATATTTAGACGAGGCATTTACTTTATATTTTGATATTCTAATTTTAATTATTACTGTAAGTTCAAATACACACAAGCAATATTTACTTTCCAACCGCAAAAGAATTTTCACGTGAATATTAAACAGAGAAAGAAAAATTTAATTAAAATTCCAGCATGATTCATTTTAAAAGCCTTGCTTACATATATTTACTCTTATAGAAGCGTTAAAAAATACCAGGGAGCAAAGAATCAGTATACTTAATTTTTTTTATTAGTCTTATTTCATCAGACATGTAACAGCTAGTTGATGTTTAACAGTACCTAAATCGATCTTAAATTTCCCCAATCAAAAAGAAATGAGTAAAAACAAATTTACAGAAAAATTGTTTTTAAAATAAAATAAATAAATAATAATAAAATATCCCTATTTTTCGCGCTATTTAAAAAATCGATCAAATTAGCGTGATTTTAGAATTTGCGGTGTCTCAACGAGGGTTGTTGGGTGTACCTCGTTGAGAGCAGAGTCTCCTTATTTATATAAAATATGCTACAGCCATTTAAAATTGTTATGTACTGAAAAATCTGATAACCGCATTCGTGTGTTTTCTATTTGCAAGGTGTGCTACTCATTTTCATGTGCGTTTGTAATTATGTAAATACGTAGCACTTATAGTTGTCGTTCAGTCCGCCCGTCCGTCCGCATATAACAACGCAAAAACTACCCAACCGAATCGTTTGAAATTTAAAATATATAATTATTATATAATTTTGTCAAGTCATTTCAAATATAATGAAAATAGGATGCATATATCAATTACAGGGACAATCAAAAGTAATCCATTACATTATGGTCAATGGGGAAAAAAGTTTCAAATGCATTTTAATCGTTTGAAATTTAAAATATACAATTATTATATAATTTTGCTGAGTCATTTCAAATTTTATAAAAAACGGATGCATATTTCAATTTCTGGAATAATCGAAAGTATTCCGTTACATTACCGTTAATGGGGAAAAATGTTTCAAATGCCTTTTATTGGTGTTGCAATTATTCGAACATAATAAAATTGATATGCATCTATAAAGTATATATTATAATATACATTTTGCATAATCTGTGGTGAAAAGAACATATGTTATTGATTTACAAGGCCACACAAAAGTGTGCCATTACATAATGGTATAAGGAAAACATTTTTTGCTGCGCATATTTATTGTAATTAACTATTTGCAATTTTATGAGATTGATATATGAGAGTGATATTTTTAAAACTTCTTTATCATACGAACGTACCTCATTTGCTATGCTTCATGTGAAATTTCCAACTTGTTTTAATTTAAATACTGCCCTTTTAATTCAAGTTTTATTTGTATTATACAAAATTAAGTTGATTTTATTTAAGTGATTTCTATTTTTATATATTGTTTTAGAAAACTGCAGAAAATACGGACATTTTCAATGTTTTAAATAGAATGAATATTGTCCAGTAACAGAGCTTAAAATATTTATCTTTAGGCATTATCAGGTGACTGCATTTTTTATCCTAACCATATATTTTTATATCATTGGCTTGATTTTATATAGATTAAATAATGGGACAATGAATTTTTATTTTCACGAATCTATTCATATATGAAGAAATGTTTTTATTTATTATTATTATTATTATTATTTTTACTTTATTTTATAATGCATTTCATGGATAACCATTCAAATCTTTTCTCAATGTCAGTTAGTTCCATGCTTCGATTTTGTCGATGGACATTATATGTGATGCCTTGTTATATATTGGGTAGAAGTTTTCTACGATAATTAAAGCTATTTCTATTTATTTTTTAGTGTCAGTAACTATTTGAGTATACAACATGAAACGTAATTTTCCTGTTCATTGTTTCCTTTGCAATCTTTTCATTAACTTATCATATAAATATGTTTTTAATTTACAGATTAAATATAAATCAAGGGGTGTAACTTATGGTTATTTAATAACAGTGACATTTCTTTTATAAATAGCAGGGTGAAAGATACGAGATATTAAAAAGTAATAATGATTAAATTTTCATTTAAAATAAAAAAAAGTTTGCAGTACATGATGCCTAAACAAAAATAGTGAAAAAAGCTTTAATGCAGAGAAAAAAAAATAAGAAAAAACCAAAGTTGGAAAGTGAAACGTGTCATTTTTTAATATGAATAATGCATGATCGAGAGTTTAAGCGAAAAGTTTCATTTTTCCCTCGAACATCACGTCGTATTTACATAACAGGAAAAGATATAATATTTCAAGCTTCAATTTCCCTTATATATTATTTTGAAAAATACAATCTAAGATGAACGTGTATCGCTAAATTGTTTATCTTCATGTGCTGCCATTATTTTTCTGACAACATTTCAAAATTTTCTGTTTAATTTTGTGCTAGATCATTTTTATAAGAAAAAAAAAATACTATATAAAGATTTTACTTGTTTTCTAAGTTTCTCTCCTTTTATGAGATTTATTTTATGCAATGTTAGCCTAAATGATTTATAACAAGAGCATTGGGTATATGGTTCTGCAATGATCTAGTTCTTAAAATTTAGATTTTTTGATAGACACTACTTTTAAAAAATGTTAGAACACTTCTTGCTTTCGCCCAAATTAATACGCTATTAAATAAGGTCAATTTTACCATTTCAAAAAAGTGGTACCAATAAAAAATTCTGAGTTTTAAAAAAGTAGCCCATTTTCAACACTGTGTGTATTGCGAAGTATATGACATACAAGGAAGCGTAAGAAATAATAAGATACATACATTGTAAAAAAAGAGAAATTCTTACACTCTATTTGGGTTTGTAACAATGCCGTAAAAATTTAATCTCTTTCAGGTGTCAACACACTTTAAAGTTGTTTGATAGTTTAAAATGTTTATTATTATTATTATTATTATTATTATTATTATTATTATTATTATTATTATTATTATTATTATTATTATTATTATTATTATTATTATTATTATCATTATTCCTTTAACATTCCGTCGGGCGCGGCGTTATAAAAAATACAATATTCACTTTCTGTTTTCTTTAAAGCAAAATTCAAGCCGTAGAGGGTGTTAATAACCGTTTGTATACATTTATTAAATATCTTTACACAGTTTCTACAAGTTATTTGTATTTCAGATTGACTAATTCTCTGCACCTGTTGTTTTATTCTCTTAATAGAGCACGAACTGCAGAAGGTTTATCTCTAATCAGCTTTCAAAAAAGTAAATCTTACGCTTGATATTTGAAGCGAGTAATGTAGATGAAATATAGGACTATTTCAGTAAATTGTAAATTATTTAATTACTGATTAATACCCCATTATTAATTTTTATTCTTTGTGATTGTAGTAGCCAGTAGCTCTTTTATACATTTAAATTTCTGTTTTAATATATTATAAGAAAATAATTGTATTGCGGAATATTTTTATAATTTGTGATCAGAGATAACTTATATTTTATTTGTAAGATAAATTATTTTTAAAATTAAAATAAAGCAGCAATAAATGTTTGTTTTTCGTCTGTTGTACAAATTACAACGCGTGCCCGGCAAATGATTTAAAGAAACTGAGAAGCCTTAAACTAGTTCAAATTATATTCTGATGGAAAGTTTAAATTTTAACTAAGGTCATTTATAATTTTTAAAAATTGTCTGTATGCTATTGTATTTCAATATACAGCATGCAATGTTGTTTCAATATGCATTGTTTTCTTTAAGATCTCTGCACTAACTTAACGTATTAAAACATTTCTAATATGCTGATTAAATATAAATGATAGAATGTAACTTCTTGTCATTTGAAAAAACTGATATTTATTTTGTAAATAGTGGGTTAGGAGACGATAAATATAAAAAAAAATAATAGTAATAAATAATGCTATTTCTTTAAAACTTTAAAAAATAATTTTTCAGTGCATAATGCATAAAATAGAACAGTGGAAAAATCTTTAAAATAGGGGAATAAATATAAAAAATCCAAAGTTGGAAAGTGAAAAGCAAAAAGCAAAAAGTGTCATATTTATATGAATAATAGGGGAAGATGGGGATACTTGAGCCACTTTTTAAATTAATTTTTATTTTAATTTTTATTATTTCTTAGAACAAAATAAAATATTGAAAATGAAAATTTTATAATTTTTCTTCGACCTAAACCCACTTTCAATTAATTTTGAACTATTTTTCTGTCTAATTAATTTTTATTTTTTTCTCATCGTGGTTCAAGTATCCCCATGGAGGAGATACTGGCTCAAGTATCCCCATGGAGGAGATACTTGAGCCAGTACGGAAAAATACTTACAAAAGTATTTTTTTCGCTTTTTTTTACACAAATATTTTACAGAATGAAAAATTATGATCCATAAAGTCCTTCAAAATCAATTGAGATTAGAAATCAGATGTTTCAGCTCTTTGGCAACATGTATGAAGAACAAATTCAGAATGATTGTAAAACCACACATCTTTTTTCTTTTACCTACATGGTAACTCAGTTGTGCCCTCTGTTGGGGACAACAGAAGTCATTTCTTTGATTTAAAGAAAAAGTTGCAGTAACAGAGGTTACAATTTCAATATAAAATCTTAATCTTAATATATTATATTATATAATAAATATTTAATATGTTGGACCTAACTAATAAAAGTATTAGAGATTATTTTACATTTACCAAGACAGGCTGTTTTGTTAGTCAAAATGAAAAATAAAATGGATATTTTCATTTAAAAATACATTTTTCAACATTTTTTTCTATGTCATTATTTTTTTAAGAAAAAATAAATTAAAATAAAAAATTATGCTCTCTTTCTAAAATAGCTAAATGGAAACATTCTGTGTAACTAGAAGTACACTGTTAAAAAAATTCTGAAATATACGAACATTTTTTTTTCTGAATTTCACAGAAAAGGTCCCTTTTCACAACAAAAGGGCATTTCCGTTACAAATCAAAAAATTCCACCATATTTCCTGAAAATAAGGAAACGGATGGAAATAAAAACAAAAAACGGAGACTCTCCGTTGTGTGGGGGGCTCCATGGCCGAGTGGTTAAGTCACCGTCACCACACCGCTAATTGCTTGCGAGCGCACATTGTGGGTTCGAGTCCCACTGACGCCATTCAATACTGAAAACATAAAAAATCCCCTTTAAATTACATTTTTTCTGTTTATTTTTCTCTTATTTCTTATTAAAAAACCTTTTAATTTATTAGCCAAGAAATAAATAAATAAATAGTGTACGACAATTTCAAAAAATTGTCTATACATTTTTTTCATTCATCCATTCATTCCTTTAAAAAAAGAAAAAAAATCAGTGCTTTTAAAGAGTGATTTTTTTTTAAATTTAAACTATTTAAAAATTAAAAATGATTTAAAAAATAAGTACTATGCATCAGTTTAAAAAAATAACATAAGCCGTTTACACATACTCTAAGGAATATATTTGACAGGAAATCTTTAAAAAACACAACAGATTTTCACACTAATTCATATAAGACATACATTGTACAATCCACCGTCAGCAGCTTTGGCTCAGCTCGTAAGGATTTGTTCCGCTATCAAAAGGTCCCCAGTTCGATCTTCAGGGCAGCGTGAAATAAATTGTACAAAATAATAATACTAATTAAGTAAAATAACCTAGCAGCTTAAAATAACTCGGTAATTTCGAACTCTTTGACGATTAATCGATTCATTAATTTTAAAAATTATATTAAATTATTATTATTGAATATCAAACTTTGTAGCGGAAAGTTACTGCTTCTTCAAACGAATTTTCCTTTCTTGTATTTCCCACAACGGAAAATCTAATAACGGAACGGTAAAAGTTCGGCTACTTTGCTACCGGTAGTTTCACTGTGAATTCACAGATTTACTTTTAACAGTGTAAATCATCCATACAATGTAGAAAAAAAAAGGAAAAAAATAATTTGGTTTTGTAAAATGCAGAAAAAAAAATCAAATATTCATTTTTTTAGTGCCTATATACGTTTAAGTGAACTAATCGTTTAATAACACTAACTCCTTTCATTCACTTTTTTTTTTTTTTTTTTTTTTTTTTTTTTTTTTTTTTTTTGTAAAATGGTTTTGGCGATAAGAAATATAAGAAATAATCTGATTTTCATTAAAGCTTTATAAAATGAATAAGCTTTACATGACGGATAAACAACAACAACAAAAAAAAAAATCGGAGAACGATTTAGTACAGGTGAATAAATAAGCCAAAGTTGGAAAGTGAAACGTGTCATTTTTTAATATGAATAATGCATGATTGGGAATTTAAGCGAATAGTTTTATTTTTTCTCGTACATCGCGTCGTATTTACATAACAGGAGCGGATATCATTTTTCACGCTTCAATTCCCCGTATATATTATTTTAAAAATACAGCCTAAGATGAACGAGTATCATTTAGTTGTTTATTTCATGCGCTGCCATTTATTTCTAAGGCATCATTTCAAACTTTTGTGTTCAATTTTGTACTAGAACACTTTTATAAGAAAAAAACAAAATAATATGTTTCTAAAATTTATCTAAACTTCTCTCTTTTCATGTGATTTACTTTATACAGTGTTAACCTGAATGATTCATTTCTAGAACAATTTACATCGAAATTGTAAAATAACGGAATATTTTACGGAAATTGTACTGGTAATTTGGACGCCAGTGCAATTTCCCTCTTTTTAACGGAAAAATTCCATAAAAATTCCAGATTTTTTTTTTCAAAAAATAGATAATTTTCTGCAATTTATGGAATTTTTTCCGTTAAAAAAAGTGTATTGCACTAGCGTCCAGTATGGCAAAACAATATTATTTAAAAATCTACCGTTTGTTTACATTACAGTGTTGACACCACTTTTTTAAAATGTTAAAATTATCGTGGTTTTCGCGCTAATTAATATACCATTAAATAAGGTAAATTTTATCATTTTAAAAAAGTGGCGTCAATTAAAAAAATGTGATATATATCTGAATATATATTATTTTAAAAATTGAATATAAGATGAACTAGTATCTTTTTGTTGTGTATCTTCATGTGATGCTCATTTATTTTTCAAGGCATCATTCCAAAACTTTGTGTTTATTTCTGCACTAGATCATTTTTATACATTAAAAAATATATTTTAAAAAATATCTGAACTTCTTTTCTTTTACGTGATTTTTTTGCCTGTGTTAATCTAAATGACTCATCTTTAAGCACTGTGTATTCAATGTCGACAGTGTGTTAGATTTTAAAAATAAGATTTCTCGATTGAAATCCTTTTTTAAAATTCTAAAATTTTCTTGTTTTCGCCTTTATTAATAAGCCACTAAAAAGATTAATTTTACCCTTTCAAAAGAGTCGTACCAATAAAGAAATCTGAGAGAAATCTTTTAAAAAAAGTAGTCCAATGTCAACAGTGTGTGTATTGAGATGTACATTGTTAAAAATTTGAAAATTTTGTTGCATCGTCACTCCACTGCTTGTACAAAATACCGCTTTTTTGCCAATCTAAGTGCTCCATAATATAGTGAAGTATTCGTTTTCTGTAAAAACGGTAGAGTGACGATGCAGAACAAAATTCAACATTTTAATATCCTACAAAGAAACACTTTAACATCCACATGACCTACAAAGAAGACGTAATAAATGACAAAAAGCATACAGTCACCAGCTTTAATGGTCCACTCGTGTGTTGCCTGCAGGAGTGTATTACTGCTGTCTTGACTGTCATTAATTAAAAAATGCTATTGTCTTATAGGTATGTCTGGTGATTAAATGCGCATACATTAAATATTTACAGTACATACCATAAACCTGGTGCGTGTATGTAATTTCCCATGTGTCATCCACTGTTTTACATTACATATTTGTATATAAGTAATAATTTTGTTCCCGGTGAATCATTTTGACAAACTTTATATATATCACACTTATTTACGACGAAGAAAAAGAGGTCAAAATAATCACAAAAATTTCATCTCTCTAGATCCGTTATTGAAAATTCCATCAAAAACGACTGAATAATAGTATTATTTAGAATTTCTTGTTCATACAACTTGTAATAAATTAGGAGTTAGTCTTCATCATTACTTTAGTACAGCATCTTATTACGTGATGTTTCCTCATTTATTTATGAAGAAAATATTCACCGTAGAAAAATATTAATTAACTCAATTGAAAGCCACACCGATTTTGAATATTTTCCAGCAACTACGAAAGAAAGTATTTGGCATTTCACCCTTAAATTGCCCTTTAATATGTTTTCACCATACGCTATATTATGAAACGACACTAATTAAGCTATTCATTTGTATTATGATGGTTTCCTTTCATAATGAACCACGTGATTTTTAAAAGCTCCGAACAAGCAACATCTCAGCTCAATTATTAATATTTATTAATAAGTAGACTCTGGCGACGCTATTTTTAAGGTAATGCGGAGATGACAATTTGCCAGTGATTGCAAGTACAAGTGCAAAAACACATATTTCTTATAGTAAAAAAAAAAAAAAAAAAAAAAAAGCTTTTTTTTAATAGATTTTGAAAAAAAATGCAGGGTATTTGAATGTTAAAACACGGGAACATGATTTTAAGGTGGAATTAGGGATATTTTTATTAACTATAAATTTCCAACTGTTTCCGCTGAATCATAAAATACATCCGTTGCATATAACTGTAACAGCTCCTATAGAGCAGTCAATAAAGTGTTCGTCTCCAATTCAGACGTCCGATAATAAAATCCGGGGTCGGATAGAAATAAAACTTGTAAAAATTAAATTATTCAGTATTCAAATAACACAAAATATCCTACATCTTAGAAGTATAAAAATTTACTAATTTCGAAAGTTAATCTAAATAGTCGTCGTTAAAAATAAATAAACAAATTACTTTTACAGAATTTGGGTTTGTATTACCATTAGGATTATTTTTGGTGTAAATATTCAGGTTCTATTGTAAATTTAACAAATAGTTTATTTGTTATTTAACAGAATCTCCTTTTTTCTAACATCTGCGGTTTTACGTTAAACTTCAGATAACAAATTACCAGTATATTTTACGTAATTTCATAGAAAAATCTGTAATTGCGTATACGGATTTTTTATAATATTAAATGAAAATAAGTTAATGACATACAGCATTATTATTCGCATCACAAACTAATAAAAAGTATATATGAAAACTTTTTGAAAGATTTTTTTTCACGTAAATTAATATGTATTGTGGAACGATTCTGAGACACAAAATGAAATGTTAATTAAAAAATATTTCTTTAAAGAATGTTTAAAATTACATTTTAATCATTTACGTTTCCAAAAACGGTAGTTAAAAAAAAATAAAACTGAAAAGACTAAAATATAAAGTGAGTTTTCCTTTTTTTCTGATTGCTAAATGAACTTTGGAAATGAATATATTTTTTTATCTTAAAAAAAATTTCAGTTTTTAAAACAAAATATCTTTTAATCTTCATTCTTTTTAACTTTATAACTAATTAAAATGTACATGATATTACAAACGTAATTTTGTTTAAAACATTATACATATTTAAATAAAAAAAATAGTAATAAAGCTACGGTTCTTACTTATGTCGGAAATATCACTTATCATTTGTGAATAAAAAATATTTTAAGCAGGTAAGAAATGAAGTTTAATAATTTCTAAAATATACGTACAGGAAAGCATTTGTTAAATAAATAAATAAATAAGTAACTGATTTTTTAACTGTCTTTTAAAAAATAATAATGTTACAACAATTACCAAGATATTATTATTTTTTTATTATTTTTAGACTTTGGATATTTGTAAGTCTTTATGGATTCATAGCGGTTGAGCGAATTGGAAACTTAAATGAAAAAAATTGTGAAAGGAGCTAATGAGAAGTTTTTTCAACTAAAATTTTTATTTAAATTAATGATTTTTTTTTTTTTTTTTTTTTGTTAAATATATGTTTTGGGTTTACACCATATGTATGCATAATTATATAATTGCATATTTAATTAGATTTTTTCTTTAGAAAAAATTGTTGTTTTGAAATTAGTTAAATAAAAACAGATTAAAAAAAAAACGTACAAAGATATTAAACTTATTAGTTGCTTGCATATTTCATTATATTTCATTCTATTTTAGCATTTAATTTGAGATTTCCAAGATCAAGAAAATTAAAAATAAAAAGACTATTTATGTTGCACAGTGTATAAAACGATCAATTTATTGCGTTAAAATAAAACAATAATCATATTACAGCACATGAGTGCACAAATAAAATTCAGATTGATTTCGTAATTTCTTTTAAAACGCCAAATGATTTAACTTTCATTTTCGTCTACGAACAAAAGCTTATTTAATACAGACATTGCATTTTGAACTCTTTTAACTGCATTAAAGAATACAAAATTTTAATAAAAAAATATTTTAAAAAGTAACTAATTGAGATCATTATATTGGCAATTTTATTTAGGACGTTCGTAATATTTCGAATATCCTAATTGTTTAAGAATTTTATCGTAATATTATATTACATTTGATAAAGCATTGTCCTATATTGCAGACCTTATTCTTACAAAACGAATAAAGAGCTCCGTGTTGCAATTTCGTAGTTGAACATGTTTTCTTTCAAGTATTCCCTTTACAGCAAATTTTAATGCTTAAAGTAACATTTAGTGACAATTAAAAATATGTTCAGATCTTTGAAAATTGCACTACTGGTGTGTTACAGAAAAATATGCAAACAAATCTTGCAGTATACGTATTTTACTAAACGCATCGCAACACTTCTAGAGACTGTGATGTATTTCGTGATTAACCTTAAGGTGAATTAAGACATAAAAAACAACTAATATGTGTCACAAGGCAGTTAATTTTCTTACGGCCACAAACGTGAAGCTTATTCAATTTCAATAATAATTGTCATTTCATCCCCATTCCGTCAAAATTCAGTTCTTTATAAATTCTTCAATTCTGATGTCAGATTTATCTAATTTTAATTTCTTTAAACTGCCTTTTCGTTTTGTAAAGTTATGCGTTTTATCTCTTTCTGATTCTGTAACTACCTAACAGTATATGATAATAAATCAAAAGAATGGTTTTGCCGCAACGTTACATTTTGTACAATTCATTTGCGGGTGAATATGGTTAGTATGCAAAATTGACCCAGACATATAAAATTACTTATATCCTTTTGAAAGTGAACGTCCCAGCCACATCTACATTTTTAAATTTATAAATGTATTCTTATACCTATATATTTTCCATATATATTTTCCATTTAATTAAAGTCAGTTTTTTCTTGACCCCACCATTGCCAAGTTGGCAACCTCTTGAAAATTGCGGTCTTTTGGTTATAGAGCACTCTTTGGTTCTTTTTTCTTTATCACTTCATACGTTATCCTTTGGCGTTAAAAAATTAAACTTGCACTTAGTCATTCCCATTGAATTTTATTTAATTGAAGAATCATGATGTCTCTTCTCAGCTAAGATTCGCCAAATCCTTATTATCACCTATTTAAATCCGCAGTCGTGGGGATAAATAGTAAACACCCCAAACTAAATCCTGAAAAAAATTATGAGCTAAATCTGAAGTTTTAAAATTTTCTAATCATTTGTTTTCTATCATTTTTACACAGATTTTCTTGTTATTTCAGAAGCTCCAGTTTCTGCTTACGGTGGTATGTGGTGGACAAAATAAAACGTAAATTGATGTGACATGTCCAGCATGCATTATTTGCATACGTGAGATGAAATTCTACGATGATGCTAATATTTAATCGAGTTAATGATACAGAATACGAGTGGGATGCATGCGATTATAATGTACTGCAGTATTGTTATTATGTCACAATATCTGATCTCAAAATGATGAGATTAATATTCTCTGTGGTATTTTTATAGAAAATGTATAACATTTTCTACATATTGTTTACATTTTCCGTATCATACTTCTTAATAGGTTATTAATATTAATAGGTTACAGTATTATTTATTATGAATAGCATATAAATATGTAGATATTGAATCAAAACATACTCGTGCTGTTTAGAGTTATAATATTTACTATATTTTCTTGGTGATATGACTGATTCTATATAGTTAAAAATTCTCGCTTATAGAATCTTTAATATACAAAGAGATTGGTTATTTTTTAATTAAAATTTAAAACATTAATTTTTAATATTGATAATATTTTCGTATATAGTTATTATCAGTAGACTTCTTTGTCCTTTCATAAATATGAATTTAAAAAGAAAATGATTTTTTAAACTAAAAATGCTGATGCGCAATGAGCATTATATATATGTAAAAATGAAAAAAAAAAAAAAACTAAAAATGCCTATGCTGAAAATTCATTTATAATGATAATACTTCTTTGCTATAGATCCTGCAAAATTTGGTTTTGCATTTCGACGAATTTTAATGCTTTTAGTAATAAATAATGAGCTTCAGATTAAAAAAAAATATTCTAAATTCAAGCATAATTCTATTTAATCGGTCTTGTTTAGTGATGAATAGCTTTCCAATATTAGGATATTATAATTCTGATAACATTACGTTCACATACACTTTATGAACATGATTAAATATCTTTTTTTGAATCACTTGTTAATAATAATTAATTGGTGTTTATTATTAAACATCATTTTATTTCAAAGATTTTTACATCAAGGAGAATTAATTTTGATAACATGGGGAATTTCAGTTTACCCATTATATGAAACTTTCCTTTCATAAAAGTTAATCTGTCTTTAAGGATGCTTATATCATATTATATCCAAATGCTTCCTTTCTAAGAACATTTTAGCCTTTGTTGTACAGAATATTCTTAGCCACTACCGGAACTAATGATCGTTTCTATAAGAGCTCTTAAGAAGATTTTAAGTATCGTTACTGTTTGGAATATTTAATTTCAAAAGAGATTGCTTCAAGGAAAATTGTATTTCAAGACTTAAAGAACAGTGTTTCAAGACTAAAGCGTTTATATTTCGAAACATTTCTTAATAAAATAAATAAATAAATAAATAAAACAATCACACTTTAACATAAAATGACACAAAATTGTAATACCAACATACTTTCTTTTTTGGGATATTTTGAGCAATTTAAAAATTACAGTCACAAAATTAATCCAAATATTGAAGTGCAGACAAATTCAATTATTTATAATGTTCAGTGGTGGACAATAAATCTGCAACACCTACGAAGGAAATTGAAAATTACACAAATATTATGTTTTATGTTTCTTTTCTTTCTAATAATGATGATATTACATTAAAATATGCTTGTAGTATTTACTTGCCATAAAAGTTAATCTCATGAAATGCATAATAATGTATAATAACTTGTAAAATGAAAAAATGCATTAATTTATCAAAACATGGAACTAAGTATTTAACCACAAATGTAACAGATAATACCAAGTTTTAAATAAATGAGTCATGCACATGCATTGTGGAAGTGTTCATACGTAAAAGGATCAGTTAAATATACTTTAAAATTTCTATAAGCAGCGCTGACGTTTTCTTGGGGATCCGGTATGCAAAAAAAAATCAACTTCTAGATGTAATGTTATCCAATTTTAAGGTATAAAATACTAATAATGCTTTCCTTTAGTTTAATTTTGGTAGTCTGATTATTTTTAGAAATTTTGACACTCATTATAGACCAAAAAAATTAAATTGGATTAAAATCCGGATTAACCTGAGGTCAGTCCACAGCTTTAATACCAGATTTTTTCAAATAGTCTTGTACCTAAATTGAGTAAATATTATTAAATTATTTTATGATGTTGAGATTAAAAAAAAATCATAAAAAAATCATTTAGGAATAAATTATATTCTATTTAGCAATTTCGTCATATAAGAAGGTTCTATATCTTTTTAGAAAAGGCACTTTCTCCACTTTAAAATTACTTTAAATAACTGAATTTACCACTACTTTAACAAACTTACACACTACTTTACAATACCAGTAAAAACTGGTATTAAATAATAATTTTAGACATCCTGTGCCAAATTATTACTTAAAATCAGTTATGACGGATTGGTCCATAACTGGACTGGTGTATGAAATCAGTTTCAATTTAAAGTAATTTCAAAAAAAGCGATAAAGTGAAATTTTTAACAAGACTTAACACTCTAATAGACAGCGAAAGTAAGTCGAATGTATTTTATTCAAAAAGGATTTTCTTGTGTGATTTTACATCGAAACTCCTTAGGAAATCTTCAAAAAATGGTGCTTTCTTCCAAATATATTCGAGGTTTTCTCTTAGGATGTTAATTATATCTGATTTTTATGCATTTTTACGATTCCTGCTGTATGATTTATATTTGTCTTACATATAAGTAGTATTTTATAACGCATGGTATTGTTGGCAAAACAAACTAATTTAGTTTTGAAGGGGAATCGAACAGAGCACTTTCCACTGCATTCCTTATAATGGAAAATTTCGGCTCGTCCTTACTCGTACTGGGACTGTAGAAAGGAGAAGAAACAATTTCCAAACCAATAAATGAATAAAATATTTAAATTAAGACTGAAGGTTTTTAAAAGGATATCTATAGTTACACTATACATTTGAAATATAATAATATATATCGAGATTAAAGCCAAGTACTAAAAAAGTATAATTTTTATTAATAACCAATTCTGTGAAAGAATGAAAAATAATTGTCTTGAGAAAGACCGATAGATTTTTTTTTCAATTTTCATAAAATTTTGCACGGATAATATTTGTAATTTTTGGTTGCTATTCGAAATCAAAAGTTCAACTTCCGTTTTGTATATTCCACTGTAATTTTGATACATAAAAAAGCTAATATTCTCTATTAAATTCATTTAAAATTGTCTGTTTTTTTAAATTAATATCTCGGTCCTCAATTTTTTTAATGAATCAATTTCTGTTTATTTAAAATATGATGAAAAATCTTTTTTATGGTAACTGCCATAAATTATCATCTAATTAAATCCTAATGAAATACCGTACAGCCTAAATATAACGACAACTTATCCCATATTTGTGATATTAAAATGAATAATTTCATATTCACTCGTAACGCATAATGTTGTAGAAAAAATTACTCTGTGTTTAACACAAACATATGCTTTTATACAACACATATTTAGGACAACATCTCTATAAGGATCTAAACACAGTAAACTCTGTAGAAGTCAATGCTAAATCTGTTTCTGTCAGCCATTGAGAACAATCGGGATGGCGAAAGAAGATTATTCTTTTAACAAAATCTGATAAAAGTCAGAACTTCAACCACAGTCTTCATTCTAAATGTTACTTAACTTTTAAATAAAATGCCAAGATTACCGAAAAATCATTCATTTAATAAATAAATAAACATCAGCTACGATTTCACGCTAATTGTTCTATTGTTTAAAGATACACAATGAAATATCGATATTCAAACTAACATGTGCACGTAACATCATACAAATATTTATATAATCATCCTACATATACATGTTTAACATACATTAACAATCATATATACAAGGTGAGTCATAATATCGAAACAATAGGCAATCTCATTAAATATTGCGCTTTAGACCCATACTTCCAACTGCAAAAACTCATAAAAAAGGTGAATATTTTTATAAGATAAATTTCGACTCCATGGGAAGTCTAGTTGAAAAAATACAAAAATTAAATTTTCATACGGCCCCCGTAGGTTAAAAATTCCGTTTCGGAAAATTTTCCTTATTCAGTCCTGAGTAAGACACAAAAAGTTGCATCTTCATATCTTCAAAACTCACAAAGTTATTGCCGTTTAAACAATTCATCAGGTTTTAAGGGATTAAACACAAATTGAAATGTGCGCGATTCAAAAATCAGTGTTACTTTAAGAGTTCTAGGAAATGCATAAAAAGTCTATTTATTGAGTTAGAATTTTGATTTTTATTTTTTTTTTTTTTTATTTTATTTTTTTTTTGTTAGCCATATAATTCGCTATGAAAAGCACAACCTAAAATTTCTTGCACAATTTATAAAAGTTTCACTGGTTTAATTGGGATAATTAAAAATCGTTATAACTCTTAACACTATTTATCTGATTTCAATTTCTTTCCATTTAAATTAAAGATGAAAATCTGATTTTAGTTTTGTTCCAGAGTTTTTGTTTTTTAATATTAATTTTAAAACTACTAAAAATATTTATTGAAAAAATAATAAAATTAAAATAAAAATCCTATTTTCAAAAGAAAATATTTTTTTTTCAAATTTACTGAAACAAAACTAATGTAAAAAAATAAAAAATGACGTATTCCAAGTTCTTTTTTCATCAAAAATTCTTAACATTTAATAATTTAAAGACAAGAAATAGTAGGGAAAAAATCATTTTGCAGAAAAAAGAAGTGTGCTGTTTAAATGTCCGTCAGTTATTTAAAAGAATGCTTTTTCTAAGATGCACATAAAGTCTCTTTTTTAAAATTTAGCTCTCACAACTTAAGGCTTTTTATCGTCCTGGAGATTACGCTAAAAAATCTGTATTCTGGGCCCATGCCGGGCCAGGACAGAGACGTTACTTTTTTCTGAAGACTGGCCAGGCCGGGCCTAATGTACTTTTCATAAAGGAGGGGATTTCTTCCTTCTTCCTATGAGTACACTGGACAAAATTTTCAATCCCAGTCTCAACAAAACCCGTATTAAAGTCACTGTATATGGTTAACTTAATACATGCATAAAATAAATAAAATTCGGCTCAATCAAATTTTTTATGAAAAAAAACATAGATTTTAAAATCTTTATTCTGAAAAAAAAAAAAAAACTTTAAAATTTATTTTTTTTAAAGAATAGTATATTCAAAGGCTAAAAATTAGATACAATAAAACCAGTGAAAAAAAATCTGCCTAAGAAGGAATTCTGTCTTAAACGGAAAATATGTTGATCCATGCAAAATTAATACAATATTACCCGAGAAAAATAATAAACTTCAATTACAGCTCCTAGGAAGGGCATCTGTCTATAATGTATATTTTATTTCCTATGTGATTCCGTCTTAAATAGTTTTACTGCATAACATTTTTCAGTCTCCAACGCATCTGATATGGATTAACGATATGTAAGTGACGCATTTACATTTAGAGATTCACAGATAATAGAGATTCATTGATAAAGTAAATATATTACAGCCTTTGGAGCTTCTTTCATAATAAAAAGTATAAATATAAAAAACGAGAAGCTATAAAAGAAATTTTTGTTAAGAAATCCTGCATACGAAACAATTCTTCCCCACACCAAAGTAAAAAATTATGTAGAAATCTGCGGCTGAACCGCGCTATGATTTAAACTATTTTTCGGAGCAGTTCGGGTTAAGATTTTAACATTTTTTCAGGCCGGGCCGAATTTTTTTCTCTGTGGGTCGGTTTGGGACCTGACTTAGATATTTTGATCCATGCAGACCTCCAATGCAGACTACCAACATATTTCGAAAAAAAGTTTAGATTTAATTCAATAAACTGCTTTGTTATGTCCAAATGAGAGGCACTGTCTTAAATCGACATTTAACAATAGATAATTTTTTGACCATACCTCACTTGCTTTGAAAATTAGCCAAAGACTCTTCATTTACAGGTATGGTAAAATGGTGTAAGTCACGAAATGTTTAAAATTCTGAATTTTAATATCTCTGTCAGGTTTTTAGATATTTAGATGAAACTTTTTTTGTTCAATTTAGAAATGGATAAGGAATAATTTCTTAATTGGAAATTTTGCCCTACGGGGGCCGTATAAAACTTTAATTTTCGTATTTTTTCAAATAGACCCCCCATGGAGTTGCAACTTTTCTTATCAGAAATTTCACCTTTTCTTATGAATTTTTGCAATTGGAAGTATGGTTCTAGGGGCAATATTTAAGGAAATAGCCCATTGATTTTTTTATTGATAGCCTTTATTTATTGATGACTTTATTTATAGCCTATTGATGTATATATGACTCACCCTGTATATATATATGGATATACAGAGTTATCTTATATTAACGTAAAATTTGAAAGGACTTTTCCTAAAATAACCAGATAGTTGCAAAAATGCATGCCGTGGGAGAGGACAAAAAAATCTTTGGTATAGGTTCAATGCAATTTTGTAAATGTCTCCCAAATCGTTCATATACAATTGAATACCGTATTCTTATTGTTAACAACTAATATTTACGCTGTGAAAATGCAACACTATTTCTAAGGAAGTGGTCTTCAACATTCAGAACAGACCCACGCCTTTTAGCTTCCTCAGTCCTAAGACAAACTTTCCTTGACACTATAAAAGAACAATTTAAAATTATTATAAAACATTTTCAAAGATGCAACAGTCTGTACATCAATGCTTCTAATATGTACACATCCATTTAAAAAGTCTAGATGTAGTTTTAACAATTCTAGAAGCAGTTAAATTAATTTAAGTGTTTTTTACTGTCATCTGCAAGATATATACGGACTGAGGATGTAAGAACACTGGTAAGAGATTTGATTAGAAAAATTGAAAGGTTCGAAAAATGCTCAGAAATTCACTTTTCCAAACTCGTAAACTGGTCATGGACACCGGTGAATTTTAGCTTATACATGACAGTTCAACTGGATAGTTCAATAGTTATACGTAAAACATGAAATTTTCTTTATAATCATCTAGAAGTTTAAACACATAATTTCTTAGAAATTTACCTTACAAATTCATGCGTAAAAATAAAGGGATGCACTGAGTGCAGAAAAGGAATTTCTTTAGTTTAATTTTCAAGAATTTGAAACTGTCTTCCAAAGCGTCATATTCAGCTGAAGATCGTATTTTAATGTTTTCTATTAATCAGTAAGGCACACAGTTTCGCGAATAATTTATCATAAATGATTTCTTTTTTAATCTTTAAGAATCGCTTATTTAAAAGATAAATTAAGAATAAAGTGTTCAATTATTATTACCTAAACAGCTAATTATAAATCATGCAAAATTATTATTTTTTTTTGTTGTTGTTGTTGTAGCTTACAAACAAAGTTATTTTAGTTTTCACGAATGATATTAAAAAGAGAAGAAAAAGACAGTAAAGCCTTTTCTTCTGACTTAACAATGCCTGTAGCACTCTTCAAAACTATTAATTTATAAATGTGGTATGAGATAACCTATTATAAAGTATTTTTTTTTATATTATCAGTTAGTTATCAGAATAATAGCATAACCCATATATACGTTGTACTATGCATAGGATTTAACTACTTCAAGGGCTTTTAAATTATTTAAATTGACTAAAATTTTGTGCATTTACAAGAAAATAATTCTTAAAAGTAAACTATATTTTAAATAAGAAAGCGTTATAAATTTCTTCATTAGTTTCATGAAAATATTATGTTAGTGATATTATGTGATATGATAAGACTCGACAGGACGAAAAAAATAATTAAAATAAGTTCTAGGAAACCTTTTTATCAACACCATTTTATTACTATAATTTATATTCTAGCTTTTGAATCTAAAACTTTTTCTAAAAGGTTTTTTTGTTCCATTTTTGAGGAAATATATTTTTTAGTTAGTTCAAACTATTGTTTTAATTTTTCTTTTATACGTGTATTGTGCTCGTTTTCAGACTTTATTTCCTATTTCTTTTCATTAAATTACATTTTAATCTTACTTTCCATTTTAACTATCTATTTACATAATATATATTTTTTAAATTTTGCATAATGTTTTATATGAGGTAAAACGAATGAAATAGATATATTTTTCTTCGGGATGAAACAATCGTTAATTTAGTTCAGGAGGTTCTCGAAATTTTAATAGTGAATATAAATCGTGCTGTTCTGATAAACTAAAAGAAAATGTAGATAAATTGTTACATTTGTGAAAGACTTTATTGTACTTTTTTATGAGCTTTAACTAAACGATGTTTTTAATTAAAATAAAAGAGAAAAAATAATAAAGAACAGCTAACACTTTATTATTAACATAAATTTTTGTCATAGAAAAAAAAATTGTGTTCTACAAAATAATAAAATCAATTTTTAAATAGCTTCAGATTTGATACTTTATTTCGTGCTTTTAACTTTCAGTAAGGTCCTCGTTTGTTACATAAAAATTGCCACACTAAATGTAAGATCGTGTCTTTGTATACAAAATTAAATTTGAGGTATTTCGTAAGATTTTAAAATTAGAGTTAATTGCAAGTTTAAGATTATTTTTAGATGATTTCCTTTCCCTCCATGTTATATTAAAATTCATGATTTTTATGTGCAGATATTTTATTTCTTAATTAGTTTATATTAATACAAGTCATAGTCAATTACATGAAAAATAATAATATTTGCATTTTCGTGTTGTTTATATCAATCATATTCTGAAAGATTTTCGTTTTAATTTATCTAAAAAAATAGTAATGTACACTAATCTTTTATAAAAGGGAACAATCAAATATTTTTTTTTTCGAAAAAAAAAAACCGCGAAAAAAAAAAACATTGCATTGTGTAATATAAACTTCTGGGGCAAAAACACAAAACAAAAAAAAATGATTATCCCCCGCCCACATATTTAAATTGTTAACTTAGACAGGTTGAGAACACGGCGTTTCCAGTAAGGACCTGAAATGGTATTTTATAGAGTCATTAAGTACATTCAAAATTTTTATATTAATTATTATGAAAATCTTAAAATTAATACATTTTTTAAAATCCATAGATAAATCGATTTTTTTTTTTTTTTTTTTTTTTTTTTTACATTTTGTATTTTCACATCCTTTTCTTTATCTCGGCAGTAGTCGGGAGTCGGACTTTTCGTCAACCATATAAATGATCTTCTACTAACTCGTATCTCTGACACATATAATGGAGTACAACCATGAAGCTGACTTCAAATGTTTCTTAACCACTATAGTTATGTAACAAGAATTATCTTTTTTCTTTCAAGTAACTTTTAGCAAGGAAAGTTGAAATTGGTGGAAATATCTTTGCAAAGTGGTGTTTATTTTATCTTTTGTCATTATTTCAAATCTCATGCATAAATATTGTATTTAAATAAACGGGAAATTTATATATTCATTGCAAAGAAATATTCCTTTATTAAGCGGAAAATGTTTCTTATTTTACATTGTCAATATGTGGGTGCCGGACGTGAAAAGACCGAAAGCGACTAATAACATTCCAAAAAAAGGTGCGACTATTCGGGGTTAATTAACGCTGAAACTTTCAGTTTTTTTCTTCTAATTGGCAACTATATGTATCTCTGTGTGTGTGTGTGTATATATATATTGATGCTTCTTTCTTATTTTTTATAATATTTACCTTTGTTATAATTTCGGATCTACCAAAATTGGATTTTAGTTGGTATTTTTTTTATGATACTTACGTATTCAAGTATTTAGTTAATAATATACTAACATGAATTTAAAATGGGGCTTAATTTATTAGAAATTATGTTTGTGTGTATTGCATAGTTTATTTACTACGGGATTACTTTTAAATTTGAGAATGGGATTTTTTTCATGTAAATATTGAATATATATTTAAAATTTGTGTAATCAAGTATCTTCATTTTATATTTACTTTTCAATATTTTAGTATATATATGTATATTTTTTATACATTTTATTATAGTTATTATTTAATTTTGTTGTTTCATTAAATTCCTCTTTTCCTAATTTGAAATATTAAATAAAGTCCAAGCAGTCGGGTTCATTATAGGTCGAATTGCTTGCTTATAGCACGACCTATAACAGAAACTGGTTGGATGTTATGCTTTTGTATTATGGCTATGCACCCCTGAAGAGAAGTATAATACAAAAGCCTTCTACAGTCTATTTATCCATTTAACTTTCTTAATTTTGCTATTCTACTCCCTATATCACTTCAAAAGATTTTAACAGGATTTCATTTTCGTGTTAATTATACTTATAGACAGTATAAATACTGGTTTCATTGGCTTATTGTTATGGTAATATAAGAGTTACTTTGGTTTTATTTGTAAAAGTATATATATATACATATTTATAAGCGCACATGATGTTTTACTAGCAATAATTCTATTTTCTACTTATCTAAAATTATCATGAAAATATTATTATCATTATAAATATCTTGATTTGAATATTATTTGCAAATTTTTTACATATTATTTTTCTTATACGTTTTTTCTTTTCTTTGTAAATTTTCAACTTTTATTTACTATTATTTTTTATTTAATTAAATTTTCGTATTAAAAAAATTGAATAAACAATAACAGACTAAAGTGTACTATTATTTATTTCTTAATGGTATGGAAATTTTCATATATCTTTACAATCATTTAATATAAATTATTGGACAAAATAATAGCTCATTTTTCTAATTTTTCATTTCCTTTTAAAAAAATAGTTAGGGAGTAATTAGTTATTTATGATTCATAAAGTAAATGACTACATTATTGGTATATGTTAAGTTTGAAGTAGTTAAATTTGGGTAATAAAGTATATTTTATCTTTTTTTTTTGTACGGAAAGCTTTAAAAAACGAAAGTTACAACTCATTATATCAGTTTAAAAAAATTCCTCTTAAATAACGCTAAACTTAAAATCTTGAATCCGCTTGATAACTAATTTAACATATAGTTAAAGCATTTTTTATTGCATAATTAGTTTCACGCAAAGACTTTTTTATTCTTTTCATGGCTTTAAATGCAAAATAAGTAAATTACGTATATGTATATATATTTAATACTTTTTAAAGGTAATTACTCTTTGTGATGCACACACATATATATATATATATACAGGGTGAGCCATAAATATCGAAACAATAGGCTATCTCCTTAAATATTGCTCCTAGACCCATAGTTCCAATTAGAAAGTTTCATAAAAAAAGGTGAATTTTTTGATAAGATAAGTTACAACTCCATGGGGTTCTAACTTTTAAAATACGAAAATTAAATTTTTATCAGACACAAACTGAAATGCGTGTAATTGAAGAAACAATATTGCTGTAATGGGTCTAGGAAACATTTATTTTATTTATTTATACATAGAGTTAGAATTTTGGATGTTTTGTAATGGTTAACCGTATAATTTGTAAACATTGTCAAATCATAAGACTTCTTAATATTTTTTTTTTCTAAAAATTTAGAGTAAATTAAAATTGTTAGAACTAAAAATATTATTTCTCGCGTCGAATTTTTTTCGTTTGATTAAATGAAAATGCCTAATTTTCAATTTTGATTCAGCATGTTAAATAATTTTTTTTTTCAAACAAAGTATTTAAAATAGCAATATAAAAAAAAGATGCAATTTTTTTGTAAACAAATCATATTTTTAAGAATAAATTTTCTGAGCTAAAACTTCTTTCGGCATGTTGGGCTTTTTTTTTTATGTTAAAAAGCTACTCAGCTCGCGGGACTGTTACCGTAACCGATGGTCATTGACTCATGTCAGTTTAAAAATGAGAAATACTGAAATAAAAACATTTGATGGAAAACAGTGGATTTAGTTTTAAAAAAGATGGGTTCCTAACGTTTAAATGATTTTTAAAAGTTTCTAGGTCATTAACTCTGTCATGTATAGTTTCGATTTCAGATTTTGTTTAAGTTTTGCCATTTTCACCTTCTTTAATTACTGTTTAAATGCGTCAGTTGATTTAAACCTCATTTTTTTTTTTATCACGTCGATTTCAATTTTTTTCATTGTGCAGTGACTCACAGACAGACATTTTGTAAAAACTTGTATTTCGGTATTTCTGACCCCTAAACATGTGAATCCGTCGAAAACCAGAATTCAAAATTTCCATGAATCCAATACTTTCTTTTTGTAAAGATAGAAGAAAGTAAAAGTAGATTTAAAAGCATCATAAATTTTGAAGCTGGATAGTAAAAAAATAGATTTTTGAAAATATTTCTATGCAATTTATTAAGGGGGTAGTAAGGTTAATTCGAGGGAAAAAAAGCATATTTTCTATCATTTTTTGTAAGGATACAATTAATATTTATTTATTTGTATAATTATAGTATAATTATATGTCATTTAAAGAGTATTCTGTGAAATTTGCATTAAGAAATATTAAAAAATGAGCCGATGACAGCGAATCTTCGAAGACGTCCCAACAAAAAGTTGATTCGCGGTGAACCGCATAACTCATGACTGGATCAACTGAAATTAAAAAACCAAATTGATTTAATTAGTTGATAAGTTTCCTCAGGGAACGCAGTCGAGATTTTTTTTATTATTGATTTTTCAATTTTTTACAAGGCTCGGAAGTCAAAATACTGATTTTTCATCAAAAAAATCTGATATTTTGATTTTTAAAAGTAAGTTAAAAAAAAAAAAAAAAAAAAAAAAAAAAAAAAAAAAAAACTCGACAGCGTTATTTCGTAATTTATATAAAGAAAGAGTGTGTAAAATTTAAAAAAGATCGGTTCAGTAGATTTTGAGCTACAGAGTTCACCGGCTTCAAAAAAGCGAAGTGTTAGAAAAACACGTTTAAAGTTTCATAGACGCTTTTGTCGAAATCGGAGGGCGGAGACTTACAAGTGTATATCTCCGTCAGTTTTACTTCAATTGCTTTCAAATTTTCACAGAATAATCTTAAGATGTTGTACATTAATATTAAATAAAAATTAAAAAATGCAAAAAAAGAAAAAAAATACCTTACTACCCCCTTAAAATATTGCATAGATGCCAATAAATAAATAAATAAATAAATAAATAAATAAATAAATAAATAAAAATATCCAATGATTCAGTTAATAGAAGTATCGATTATTATCGCTATTACTATTCTTGCTAAACTTATTGCCTGCGGCAATAAGTTTTTAAGACACTTTTAATGAGAGTTTAATTAATATCACTTAACTTAATAACACTGTTAATAAGTGTTTAATAAGATGATCTGACCAATGGGTCGTGCCAGTTACGAGGTTGGATCCAAGTTCAAGATATTGCAGAAGTCTAGCATATTTCAGGGAAGTTTAAAGCGAAAACCTATACGCTTTTATTTTATATCTAAAAGTTAAAGTATTGCCTTGGAACGACATTTAACAATGCGTATATTTATAGTCGATCCCTAAATTGTACTTCAAATGAACTGATATCACTGCGCTCAGAGGTATGCTTAAGTGGTGTAAGTCACGAATTTTGGAAAAGTTTAGATTTTAATATCTTTCGGGGATTTGCAGATATCGAGATGATTTTTTTTTTTTTTTTTTTTTTTTTTTGTTCAATTCAGGAATGGATAAGGAAAAATTTTCTAATTGGAAGTTTTATTCTCTGGGGGCCGTATAGAAATTTAATTATTATATTTTTTTTAAAATAGACCTTCCATGGAGTTGTAACTTATCTTATAAAAAAATGTGAATTTTTTTATGAAACTTTCCAATTGGAAGTGGGGCAATATTTAAGGAGATAGCCTATTGTTTCGATATTTATGACTCCCCCTGTATATATATATATACCGGGTGATCCAAAAGTCAGGACGAACTTTAAAAATGAATAACTCGAAAACGAATCAAGATACAAAGATACGGTTTGCACCAAATGGATGGAAAAGAAACCGGATTTTGTGTGACAACAAAAAAATATTGTTCCATTGGCGACCAACGGCATTACTAGCAGCATTAAAAGATGCCATCCGCCAAAACGTGTCTGCCATAAAGCAAGAAATGCTACTAAATGCTGTGAACGGTGTAGTGCCTAGTCTCACAGCTGCACTTATGAATGAGGGACAGCACATTGAACATTTTCTGTTGTACTAATTAACTGTAACTAAGCTGACTTGGAAATTGTCAACATTTTTTCATTTGCAAATCATCTTTTGGTGCAAAAAACACTACCGTGTCATTTTTTGGATGTCAACGGCAAACTATTTTTTTCGTTGTCACACAAAATCCGGTTTCTTTTCCATCCATTTGGTGCAAACCGTATCTTTGTATCTTGATTCGTTTTCGAGTTATTCCTTTTTAAAGTTCGTCCTGACTTTTGGATCACCCGGTATATATATATATATGTATATGTATATATAGAACCATTAGATAATACTACAAATCAACATCAATTATTGTAAAAACTTGTTAATGCCAAATTATATCATACAGAGGAGTTGTCAGAATAGGAATAAAATTGGAAATGTGGTATTTAGCTCGTTATCAAGGGCAATGTTAAATAGCCACATTAATTGCGATTAATTTCTGAATGGAAATCAGGATAGACCTAAAAATAATTTCCATATTGCCCGATTAATCGCAGATGAGAACTCATTTCAAAGAAAATATTAGAAAAATAATAAGATCATAATAGAATTATCAATGTGTTACTTGCAATAGAAAAAATATTTCAAAGAAAAAATATTAGAAAAATAATTAAACTGTAATTGAATATTGATAAAGATAAACTTACAATTATCAATCGCAACCAAAATTTCCATTGAGAACAGGAAAAAGAAAATAATAATGTAATTGAATATCATTGATTAAATTAAATTGAAAAATCATGTCAAATGGAAATAATTAGACTAATTAAATTATATAATAGGTTAAATTACAAACATCGATTTCGACCATGTGATAGCAATACAATTTTTCATTCAGTCACATTAGACGGTTAATATCCAAGTTAAAGTAGTAAAAGTAGTAAAAGTAAAAAACAAATAGTTTTATTAATAATAGATATTTAAATAACTATTATCTAAAATAATTAATTACAAAACATAAGTAGACAAATTTTTTTAAATAATAAAAATAGTTAATCTATTTAATACTAATTACAAGTTTTAAATTATAATTATAGAATTAAGAGAATCGATTGATATCGATAAATTTTGTACATGTGAGATAGATAAATGCAGATTAACTACTAAAGCGTTAGTGTCGCCATCTATAGTTGCTAAACACAATAAAATAATGCAAAAAATTATTTAACTATAAAAACAAAATCTTACAAATTACGAAATTTATATTTAAGACAGGGTTGGAAAAAACATTTCGTTTTTAAAAAAAAACATAAAACGGTATTTTTTATTGGTTTAAACTAGGGTTTTTTTTTTGGACAAACCGAATGTCTATTTGTAAGCAACCAAATTACAGTGGATTAAGTTGATAATAGAAGAAAAGAAAATATTTTTCATTTTAACAGTTATCCCTTTACATAAAAAATAGACCAAGTCCCACTGCATAAAATTAGAAGTCTGAAATTAGAGAGAAAAAAATATATATATGAGTAAAATAAAAATAAGAAATGTCTATAGTATTTTTCAAAAGATTAAAAAAAAAAGAAAAAAACAGAGGATGTAATAATAATATTTACATAATGTATTGTAATCTATTTTTATTATATTTGTAAACAACCTATAAACAGATAATTAAGTAGATATAATAAAAAATATATAATAATAATAATAATAATAATAATAATAATAATAATAATTTTTATGTGAACAGTTATTCCTATACATATAAAAGTGACCAAGGCCCCCTGTATAAAATTAGAAGTCTGAATTTATTCAGAAAAAAATAAAATAAAATAAAGTAAAATAAAAATAAGAAATAACTTTAGTAATTTTCGAGAAAAAAATAACTAGAGGATGTTATAAAAATATACATATGGTTTAAACCATAGATAAAACCAACTGACATAAACCGTGCCAACCCTTATTTAAAGCAAAAATCGGTAAATTAATAATTTATTATATTATTATAAAATATACCATCAAAGTATAGCTTATTTTTATAACTAAAATAAAAATTTAAAATGTTGTAAAAGTAATATAATATTATATTAAATAATCAACCATTGATCATTCTCAAATTACATTACATATTAAATCCAGGGGAATAAACAAGGAATGCTATAACAATACATTACACTATATATAATTAACACTACATTATTGTTGCACTGCACCATTTTCCTACCGCCAACACCTTTTTTAAATATAAATATTAACATAAGCGCATATATTTTCCAGCAGCACCGCCCTACTTCCTTAATCTAACATCTACCCACCCATCCGACCTATTAATTAATTTTTTAACGCATTTTATAGTTTTTATTATTTTTTTGGTGTAATTTTTAATATTTTTTTATATTTTTATTGATATATTTTTTATGCGCAATATGTTAAAAGTAACTCACAATAAACATCCTACTGCAAATGATAAGCAATAAAAGAATTAATTGTGTACTAAAGAGTAAATGAATTTCTTAGGAAATCCATGATTTATCGCATCATATATTAATTGTTTAGTGTTTTTGTTTATAGGATGAGGGGAACATAAACTTTTGATTCTGAACAAGTGATTAAGGAGTATATTTCGATAAACAGAATTATGAAGGCAGGATTTAAAATGAGTAAAAGTATTAACTTTAAATTTAAATCTTTACGTTTATCATATAGATCAGTTATTAATTTGTTATTCACTAATGTAATTTTTAAATCCAAAAAGTTTATAATATTGTTTGATAAAAGGTTTTCCGTAAGTTCCAGATTAGTGGGATAAATTACAGGAAAGGAAGTACTAACACTATTAGTGGTGTCAATTAAAATGATGTCATCAATGTATCGAAACATAAAAAGTTGTTCATTACAATAACTGCGTTCATAGTAATATGAGAATAAATCGGACAAGATACTTGACGAAGAGCCCCCTTGAGGAATGCCGACTTTTTGTATATATATATAGTATTATCTTGTAAAATAAAGTTATTGTTTATAATGAAATTACTTAATGTGCGAAAATAAGCCTCATCCATATAATTAGGAAGAGTTAACTGATTTTTAAATTGTATGAATAGTTTATTAATGATTTTGTGAAGGTCAACGAGATTGATATTATTGAAAAGATCTTTAAAATCATAAGTTCTTATGACTTTAACACTTTTAAGTTCTTTAATTATGCTTACCAGTTGATAACTGTTTTTGTTACAATGTGTATTATCTTTTGCTATAGTAAGTTTATATATCTGATTTAAAATATCTAAGAAAATATTGTTGGCATAATTGTTATAAGTATTACATCCTATTGTAACAGTTCTAAATTTGATGGGATTATTATGAAACTTAGGAATTAGCACTAAATAAGGATAATTAAAGTTAGTAGGTGTAAATTTTTGGGGCTTATAAAAACTATTAATTCTTCGATTATACAGGGTGTCCCTAAACAAACGGTATATATGCTAGGGTGTGATAGACAACACACCAAGACGAGTAATAGTAAATTGGAGACCAAGGGTTCCAAACGTTTTCCAAAGAAGATAGCCGCCATTAAAGTTTGGGGTCCAAAATTTCAAATACTCATAAAAAAACGGAAAAATTGGTCGATTGATTTGCGGTTTTCACTAAAATTATTCTTTATGTTGGTATTTTCTTGAAAATAAATTATAAAGATAAATTTTAAAAATGCCGATAGAGGGCGCTTTAGACTTTGGATTAACGAAATAATCCATCCTAATACTATTTTTTACCGTTATTTTTTGCATCTCATCAAATGGTTTCGTAGGCTTAGATTTAAACTTTAATTTTAAGCTCATAATCTGAATAGTTGGGAGTGGTTAAGTAGCACAAACTGAACTGTGTTCAGAGGGTTTAAATTTCAAACGAAACGGAAAACTATAAAAAAAAAAAAAACCGGAAAAATCAGTCGATTCGTTTGCGGTTTTTGCTAAAACTACTCTTTAAATCAGTGTTTTCTTGAAAATAAATTTTAAAGATAAATTTAAAAAAAAATGACGATAGAGGGTGCCTTAGACATTGGAGTAGCTAACAACAAATTTTAACCGTTATTTTTTAAAATCTCATTAAATGCTTTCAAATGCTCGGATTTAAATTTTGAGATCAAATTCTGAGTCGTTGCGAGTGTTTAAGTACCGCAAAAGTGAGCTGTGTTCGGGGGGTGGAGGAGTTAATTTTCAACTCCTGAACACACTTCAGTTTGCGCTTCTTAACCCCTCCCAACGATTCAGAATTTGATTTCAAAATTTCAGTTTAAATCTAAGATTTCGAAAACATTTAACAAGTTTTGGAAAGCATTTAATTAGATAAAAAAAATAACGGTTAAAACTTGTTATTGTTTACTCTGGAGTTTAAGGCGCCCTCAACGGAATTTTTTTAAATTTATCTTTAAAATTCATTTTCAAGACTATACTGATTTAAAGAATAGTTTTATTTTGAACCGCAAACGAATCGACCAATTTTTCTGTTTTTTATTATCATTTGAAATTTGAACCCTCTGAACACAGTTCAGTTTGTGCTACTTAACCACTCCCAACTATTCAGATTTTGAGCTCAAAATTAAAGTTTAAGTCTAAGTTTACGAAAACATTTAATCAGATACAAAAAATAACGTAAAAAGTAGTTGTTCGTTACTCCAAAGTTTAAAGAGCCCTCTATCGGCATTTTTTGAAATTTATCTTTATAATTAATTTCAATAAAATACCGTCATAAAGAATAGTTTTAGTGAAAACCGCAAATCAATCGACCAATTTTTCCGTTTTTTATAATCATTCGAAATTTAAACCCTCTGAACACAGTTAAGTTTGTGCAACTTAACCGCTTCCAACTATTCAGATTTTGAGCTCAAAATTTAAGTTTATGTCTAAGCTTACGAAACCATTTAATGAGATGCAAAATATCACGGCAAAAAATAGTTTTTCATTACTTCAAAGTCTAAAGCGCCCTCTACCGGCATTTTTCAAAATTTATCTTTATAATTTATTTTCAAGAAAATACCAACATAAAGAATAATTTTAGTGAAAACCGCAAATCAATCGACCGATTTTTCCGTTTTGTAATGTGCATTTGAAATTTTGGACCTCAAACTTTAATGGCGGCTATCTCCTTTGGAAAACGTTTGGGACCCTTGGTTTCCCATTTACTATTACTCGTCTTGATGTGTTCTATCACCCCCTAGCGTATATACCATTTGTTTAGGGACACCCTGTATATATATAGAGAGAGAGAGAGAAAGAGAGAGAAATTAAACTAAAAAGTCCTTAATTAGAGATAAATATACTATATTTAATTAGTTAATGTGTTTTTTATAGATTACAACAAAATATCTTAGATTAAAATACATTTAAATTTTAAGTTTCTCCTTTATTTTACGAATACTTTGAATTATAAATAATTTAATAAAATCAACTTTTATTTAATATGATATCAATACATAAATTAGAACAAATACATTAGATCAGAAAAGAAAAGAAAGAAATAATATTACATAAGCTTCAATAAATGTAAAATAAAAATAAATATACATCAATAAGGATAAAGGAAATATACAGTAAGACGTTCCAAGCTTATATATATATATATATATATATATATATATATATATAGTACTAATTAAGGAATAGTAGTTTCTTAACGATTATTAAAATGATGAATTATTATATATATAAATAATGATGAGTGTAATAAAATACGTAATAAAATGAAAAGTGTATAGATAACATGAAAAGTGCAAATATATGTAATAAAATGAAGTGTGTCACACAAACTGACAGCATTGATCTCAAAGGTTATTAAAAATAATTTTGTTTTATACTCTTATTTCAATGAATAATGACTCTCAAAAATCAAACTAAGTATGCGTTTAACCCCACCCCACCGCCCATTTGCCCCTTTCATATTTAACCAATGAGCCTGAAAATCTAATCAGGCAAGCGCCTTATCAGAATAATTAGGTATACACGATGTGAAACAAACGGAATATTCTGCATGAAAAATCCATTTATCTAAAATAAATGTTAATTAGCCCCCATCCCTTTTTCAATAAACCAATGCACATAAAAATTTAGTCTAGGAAGCGCATTATTCGGATAATCTAAATTAAATTCGGATTTATCTAAATTAAATTGAGTCCGATTAACCCCCATCCCCCCCCCCCTATATGCTTAAATAATTGACCTCTAAAATTATTCGATATAGAGCTTTATCAGAGAGGCAGAATAAAAAATTAAAGCAATGGACCTTATGCACACAAGCTGAGGTCGAAGCTAAAATTCGTCTGCTGGCGGTATTTACTGGCGGTGTTTAACATTGCAGTCTATGGAGTGTGAGTTATTAATGCTTGTTTGTTAGAAATATTGGAAAATAATTCCTTGTTGAAGCAGCATATACTTAATATATTGTAATATAAATTCAAAATTGTTGTTCTGCTTGCAAGACAATCCCCTAAATTTGTAAATATTCCGTTAAAATGTATCCAGAAAGGCTGAAGTCGTCTGCTAGCGATGTTTGCGCCTGCGCATTCAGACATTCTTGCGGTGCAGTGACTAGAATAACAGGTTAGCATACCGCCAGCTTTGGCGTGTGACGTCACGTGCATAAGGTCCATTGGAATATTTCTGTGAAGAATTGTTATGTACATGGTTATGCACATACCGAACTTGCAGGCACATGAGCTCTCAGGCATTGATATCCTATGAGCTAAAATCGAAAAAAAAATCATATAATATTTTCATAATATAGTATGATAATAGGAAAATATATTCACAAATACCGAGATTTTCAAATGAAGGAGCAAGATTAGTAGACGTGGTAAATTAAATTACACGGAATGTTATAGTGGTTCAGTTGGACAAACAGTACTATCAGTATTCTACATCATATTCTCTCAACAGTGGCCAATGGCTAAATCATAAACCGTTAGTCTAGACGTATATAGTTTCAAATGCAATAATGTTTTCAATGAGAAACAGAACTATTTTAAAAGTGGTCTGGGTCAATACATAAATTTCTTTAAAAATCACAAAATTTGAATTTTTATACAATCTATTGGGCATATAAGTAATATTTAGAAAAAAATGTCCTATTACCAGTGGCGCCAACATATATGGGCCCATGGGGAACGAGCTCACCCAATAATTAGATATCTCCATCCACCCAATATTTTTGTATTTGTTCAAAAAAATTTTTGAGCCTACACAATTTTTTTAAAAGTTGGAACTACTGCCTATTACTGACAGGTAAGGCTAAGAATACCACTTTTCCGCATATAAAAACAAATACGTTTGGCTGGCTTTGAGGGGTCATCTTCTAAGTGCTTAAAGTATTCGAAAAACTGAATTTCATGTGTATTAGAGCCTTGAAAAAAAAATCATAAAACTTTTATAATTGAGAATAATTTCATTAAGTTTAAAATTGGAGTTTATTATCAAAATTAATTATCAAAAGTAATTTATTTTTACAAGTGAAAAACACAATAATCACATCCATTTTGTACCATCAAATTTTTGCTACTTTTTTGAAATTTAAAATTCACGATTTGTAAAATATTTTTGCGTAAATGTAAAAAATAACATAAATTTTTGATCCAATGGTAGAGAATACAAAATAATTCATTATTAAAAGCTAAAAAACATGATTTAAAGCATTTTTTGCAGGCCAGTGAAATCTAGTGATATTTAAAAATATGTATCATTTTGTAAAGAGTTCAGACTCTTAATTTTCATTAATTGTTTAACAAAAACTCTTTTTTCCCTTATATGTTTATAACAAATCGTATATTTTTATCAATATTTTAGAATGATTAAATATTTAAATTTATATTAGAAATTCATTTTTTTTCAACTCTTTTTTAAACATTTCTTATGAAATTTAAATTCCTACTAAATTTGTGAATAACCCCTAATATGCAGCATAAAATGTGTTCCAAATTTAAACAGTTTTTACTCGATTAATTTTTATTGTAGAATAACGGCAATTTTTATCTCTTACTTGTCAGTGTAGCAGGAACATTCCATTAAATATAAGATGATCTTAAGATCGCATAAAAAATTTAATTTCATCATTATTTAAGAAATATATTTATTCAGACAAATTTCTCTTAAAAAATATATTTTTTTTACTTTATTTAAAACCTATTTTTATCGGGAGCTATATATCGATGACTAAAGGTTAAGAAATAAGTCATTGGCCGCCGTTGAGAGTGGACACTCTGTATTATGTTCAAGCTATTTATCTAGCTTGTCAGTTACTTTGAAAAGAAAAGATTCTGCATAAATTGTTGAAAATAGAAATAAATATACTCACTAATATTAAGTTCGCAATATGTATCGAAGTGTAAACTATTCATTGTTAAGTGTATATATTAGAGTGTATGCCGTAATATTAGATGCATTAATTTGTCTTTTAAAAGCAATATATTTTTGTTTGTATTCTATTTTTACAGCAAAATGAATATTAAAATTTATTTAGCACCTAAATTTAAACATCAACACTATCCCCTTATTCAATCTTACTAAACAGTAGAATATATTTCAGAAAATTATATATAACTTACATAAATCTTAGATATTTTCATTCTAATAACCGCGTTTAAATATCCAAAATGAAAAATTAATGTATGTAAATTAATCATTAACTGTCATAAACAACTAATATCTAAGTTGTACACTGTTGGACAAATAAATTGCTATAACATCTTTTGTCCAATAAGAAGGCGAAGGAAATTCTGAAACAATGTTCCTTATCAAAACAGCCAAAAAGAAAATCGTATTACAAGTCACGTTCTTACCTTGTACTGTCAATTTCGCTCCTTTCAACCAGCGTGTTTCTATGTCAGACGACAAATGAGATTAGCGAAAGATATATGGGCAAAGTCGAACGAAACATGTAGCTAAGCAAGCCCAGATAAATTAAAGGAACGCTTCCTCTAATAAAGGAGTCTTCATTATTTACGGTCTTAATAGAAATGCAGAGAATAGAATTTAGGCATAGAACGAGGTTTGTGAATGGAATTCTGCGACTTGCATTTACGTTTATATGCGGGTGACTGAGGTGATTGCGATAGAACAAATCAAGATTTGTAGTGCTTTTATTTAATTACTTTTCTATAAAATTTATAATATTTAAATGATTATCTCATATACAGTAAAACCTCCATAACGGACACTCCCGAATAGCGGACACCTCTATTTAACGGACAGTTTTCCAATCCCCACTCCCAAAACCTACATTTTTGTATGTTTAACCTCCGAATAACGGACATTCCGAATAGCGGACACTATTTTTGGCGATAAAGGATGAAAAAAATTTTTTTATCCAGAAAAAAAAAACGGAAAAAGAGTAAAAAGAATGCTTCTAAATTTATCTGAGCAATGTGCCTCCAATTTTGAGATCACAGATAAATGTAGAGGATGAGCTAGGGAAAATGTTCCCCCCCCCCTCTACATTTAGTGTGAAAAGGTTGCCCGGAAGGGACATCTTCTTCAACATTGCAATTTCCCCCTGGAAATTTTTAAGATTTTATGCTTTTAATAGACAAAAAGTGCAATTTCTCCTCCCCACCCGAAATTCTATAGAGTCCAATAACATCACATTGAAAAACAAATTATGTGTAATTGCAAGCAAAAGTAAACTTTTGTAGCTGATTTTTTCTTAAGAATGTAATAAACAGTAGATAAAAGTGTGCACAATTTTATTTTAGTTTTATTGCTTAAAAACTAATTTTAATTTCTGATTAATCATAAAATGTAGGTTTTAGGAATATAAAAGTCAATTAATGAATTTTAAGCATTTCTTAGTGATTTTTGAATCTCTGAGGTTTTCCCAATAGCGGACTCCTCCGAATAGCGGACAATTTTGGCGTTCCCGATGTGTCCGTTATTTAGAGGTTTTACTGTAATATGAATGTTATTCTTACAATTTCAGTTTAAAATTTATAATAGTCAATGTACTCAGCACATATCTATGTGAAGTAATTACGCAAATAATGAAAAAAAGCTGCTAAATAACGACGTAAAAATGCTCTAGCTACACTATCTACCAATAAGTGTTTGGACATTTTCAGTTTTTGCATTTTTGTCAAATTTTTAAAAATATACTTGACGGATTCTTCTGGAACTTCAGGACTATAAAGAATATGTTTGACCTCATATTTATCAACATCCATTTGATATGCAGGGCAATTAGGGGGCCGTCAAAGGGGGCCGTTAGGAGTAATAGAAATATTTGGGATCACCCTGTACATGAAAATGTACGAAACAATTTATCATTGCAGAATACAAATTTGTGGATACTGTACAACATGTACACTGATTTTTGTAAGACTACCATACATATTCATGGAGAAAAAGCGATTTTTTTTGAAAAATCCAAAAAATTCTGGTATGTTTTTTGTTTATATTATGCAGGGTTTGATGCATGATATTGTTAAAATCTTCCTATCTAAGGTGTGTCAAAACATTGAATAATCTAATTATGATGGCATAAAGATCCTTTATAAAGCAGATTTTTTTCGTGTTTTTTTATTCGATTCGGTTTTATGGTTTTAAGGGTTTTTTTAACAAAGCAGATTACGTTGTTCAGTATTACATATTTTAAGTTTTAAAATAATTTGGCTATTAATAAATTAGAGAAATTATCTTCGTAAATATACTTTGCAAAGGAGGAGGGAGGGGTTGCCAAAATCCATGTTTGCCTCAAAAAAATTATGATGACATCCTTTCGCTCTGTCGCCCGGGGCACATGTCCTTCTTCTCCCTTTCTTAGTTTTGGCCCTGAATGTGATTAAAAGTTCTTTTTCTTTTATATCACAGGTGTCAAGATACTTATTACCACCAATATTGTATTAAATATTGTATTCATTAAATACTAATTGTTTCCTAAAAGTCAGTTAATACAAAATGTCAATTTGTGGAAAATCCCTTATCATTAAGTTGCTTTTAGAGAGCAAAGTCAAAACTGCTTACTATAATAATGATATCTTTTTGAACTTTCACGATAATTGATTATATTTTTTTATGAGTTACACTATAGAATTGACTATTAAATGATGTAAAGAATGGTTTTTATCGTTCGCGCATGCGCAGAAAAAATATTTCATACAACTGCTCATATTTCACAAAATATTTAACCTATCGATATTCTAATTCTGCTCTAGTTTTTCTACTACATTTTGCTAATTTGTCTGAAATTTGCGTTAAATTTGGCAAAACCCTGTATGATATAAACAAAAAACATACCAGAAGTTTTTGAATTTTTCAAAAAAAATCATTCTTTCTCCATAAATATATGTTATTCTTACAAAAATCAGCGTACATGCTGTATAGTATCCACACATTTGTATTCTGCAACAATAAATTATTTCGTGCATTTTTATGTACAGGGTGATCTCAAATATTTCTATTACTCTTTGATTTTTTGACGGCCCACTAATTACCCTGCATATCAAATGGATAATGATAAATATGTGATCAAAGATAATCTTTATAATCCTGAAGTTCCAGAAGAAATACGACAAGTATATATTTAAATCTTTGACAAAATGTCAAAAATTGAAAGCGTCCAAATACTTATTGGTAGATAATAAAACAAAGTTACTTAGCAGCGTTTATGTATGTATATATATGCGTATTATTTAAAAGAAAATATATTTTGGCTATTACATTCTTCAATATTTATGGTCTTAATAGGAATTCAGAGAACATAATCTATGCATAGAACGAGGCTTGTGAATGGAATTCTGCGACTTGCATTTAAGTTTACATGCCGATGACTGAGATGATTGCTGTATAAGTAATCAAGATTTGTAATGCTTTTTTAATGAATTTTCTATGAAGTTTATATCATTCAAATTATTCCACAATATGAGTGTTATTCTTGTTATATATGTTTACAATTTATAAAAGTATAGGTACTCAGCGCATATCTGTGTGAAGTAATTATCCAAAAATTGTAAACGACTGCTGAATAACATCATGGAAATGATTCTCGCTCAAGCATACATAATGGAACAGCGTTTATACTGAGCCTGATAGAAAGAAAATTACTTCGCAACATTTTCTTGAGCTTTTCTAGTATAGAACACGAAGCTTTTAATAATTAAATAGTAAATGTGTTCCTTATTATACGTACCCTCTAATAAAAAAGTCTTCATTATTTACTGTCATAATAGAAATTCAGAGAATAGAATTTAGGCATAAAGCGAAGAATGCGAATGGTATTACGCGACGTGCAATTACATTTACGTGCCGGTGACAGATTTGATTGAGCTAGAAGAAATCAAGATATGTAATGCTTTGTTTAATGACATTCAAAAAATTTATATCGCACAAATGGTTATCTGATACAATATGAGTGTTATTTTATCATAAAATTTTAAACTTATAATACTAAAAATATTAAGCACATATCTATGTAAAGTAATTATCAAAACCATGTAAACAATGGCTATATAACCCCATAAAAATATTCACTTCCAGCAATTAGAACAGTATAGAATCTATATTGAACCTGATAAAAATATTTTGCAACATTTTCTATTTTTTTTTTTTTCACTGGTGACAGAGGTTATTGAATTAGAACAAATCAAGATATGTAAAAGCTTTTCTTTAATGACTTTCCCATCAAGTTTATATTACTCATATGATTATCTGATACAGTATGAGTGTTATTCTTATCAGAAAAGTGAAAATTTAGAGTAGTAAAATAAATCAGCGTATAGCTATGTGAAGAAATCACCTAAAAGATGTAAACGTCTGCAAAATAACACCATAAAAATGATACGCTTCAATAATTAGAGTGGTATAGGATCTTTATTGAGCCTAATAAAAATAAAGTTAATTCCGCAACATTTTCTTGGTATTTTTTCAGCGAATTTAATTTTATTCAACATTTTAAATATTTTATTAAAAAGTATTTATGTTGGCTATTCCACGCTTTCTCTAATGAAGAAAACTTCTTAATTTATGACCTTAATTGAAATTAAGAGGATATAATTTAGGCATAGAACATGGTTTGTGAATGGTATTACCGGATTTGCGTTTACATGCCAGTGATTGAAGTGATTGCGTTAGAACAAATCAATATTTGCAGTGCTTTTGTTTAATGATTTTTCTATAAGGTTTATATTGTTCAGATGTTTTTCTGATACAATATAATTGTTAGTCTTGTCATATAAATTAAAAATTTATAATAGTAAAAATTTTCAGCGTAGAACTATGTAAGATAATTATTAAAATATATGTAAATGCCTGCTAAATAACTCTTTAAAAATTATTCATGCAACAGCAATTAGTGTGGCATAGGGTCTCTATTGAGCCTGATAAAAATAAGTTGATTTCAAAACATTCTATTGGGGTATTTTTTAGAATATAATAACAATTTTTTAAATTTTTAACTAAAAAGTAATTATTATGATTTTTAATATTAAAATACATATGAACCATTTTGCGTACATATTGTTTTTTAAAGTGAGGTGACGTATTGTTTTTTCAAATTAAAATACATTTCAGAATTTAAATTTGCACAATAAATGTTCTTATTGACAAATCTATTAATTAAAAAAGCAAGTAGTTTTAAAACTAAAACAGTGTATGCAAAATGTTTACATAACTGATGTTTTTAGAACAGATTAAGGAAAAAGATGTATGCTTATACAAACGATTTCAATTAACTTGCAACCGAAAACGCCAAAACTCTTCGAGGTGAAAACCGCATCATCTTTTCTAAATAATTAAAACACAACTTCGGAGTAGCACTTTTAATTAGGCGGTAAAAATAAATATTTTATTATTTATTATATTATTATTTATTGTTTTCATTATTAAACCTCAAATTTTCAGAAAAAAAATAAATACTAAAAACAGTAGGATCTTTAAATTTATGCCATCGAGAAAAAAAAAAAAAAGATATTTTATTCAATTAATTTAAAATCTGAAGTTTTGTTAGAGACGAAATTATCCAACGAATTCTTACCAAATTCTTGAGCTTTGAATAAATTCTGTGAATTTTGCTAAAATGTGATAATATAAATAGTATTTTTTTCCAAAAGGTGTCATATGTATTGAATCTGAGGAAACGTATCACTTCTCAGATTTTCCAATTTTTGTAAGATCGTACGCATAGTCGTTGTCAGGGAGAAAAATCTGGAGATTTCTGTTGACCATTCTGAGAATAGATTTATGAGCGTATGGTGCGTTATTTCGATTTGCAAACATTCCCTCTGTAGTGACGATTTTACATAAATAAAAACGTGGCAAGGAATTACGTTCAGTTTATACCCAGAATTTAGCAATATGGACTTCTTTCCGTAAGTTTTTCTTTTGGGATAAAATTTGCTGTTTCATATTTGTATTGTCGCGCAACCAAAGGTCGTCATTTATTGTAATGATTTTTCTTTATGAATTCTGGGGGGGGGGGGGGGGGAATCGTGGTTTGTGTTGTCAAAACAGTCCAAAGCTGTATTTGTAAAGAGAACTTAATCTCAGTTCATGTGGTTTCAATTTATCTATCTTTTTTAAAATCTCTGTTTGATATTCAATGGAGCACAGAATTAGATACAACTGATGCCTTCAATTTCGCATTTCAAACCATGATTTAGTACACCACTATTTTTCTTTTCAAGATACGCATGCATTTCTGCTACAAAAAATCGAGAATCATATTTTAAATACACCTTCACAAGTTGTTTTTGCGACGATGACAGACCGATGTTCAAAGCTGCTTCCGTTGCCTTTCATTCCATTTCACAAATTATCAAAACATTTATTTATTTATTTATTTTTAATTTGGATGTGAACGATGTTAATAACAAAAAAATAAAACTATACTACACATTAACTTGATCGCAGATTGTTTTTAAAGCAATATACATTGTTTTTAAAACAATATAATATTACGTTATAAATGTATTGGGGGAATTCTGATGGAATGTTATAAAACATAAATTGACAGTATGTTTTTTTATAATCTAAAAAGCTAAATAGCTATCTATGGCAGTAATACGCATTAAAATATTTGCACAAACGAACTCAGACCTAATTTAATCAAAAAATTTTATTTCGAAAAAAAGGGCTTGAATTTCAGAAAAAATCTCTGTGGAGTGCAAAAGTGTTTTATTACTAATATCGGTACACGATGCTTTTATATTATTATCGCATTCACACCAAAAATTTTCAAGAAAGTACTTAAGATGCAGGGGGTGGTTTAATTTCTTAATCCCATATTATTACATAGAATTCCTTGTAACCACGATTCTCAAACAAAATCTTCAATATTTATGACTAAAAGACAAGCACAATCACATAATTCTGTGCAGTAATTATGTTTATATTTATGACAATTTGTCGCAGTTAATTGACTATTATGGCCAAACACATCTATAAAATTCCAAAACTCAAGAAAATTTACAAATTACAGTAAAAATATTGTTTTATTCAATGTTATAAAATTAAATTTCACCATTTACTTTACGGTGATTATTCTATTAAAATATTATAATTTATTATCTAAGATATTACTTTTAACTTGGTGAGTACTTTTTAAATTGGTGACATGTAATTATTAACTACTGTAAAGATGCAGAGCATCGAAATTTCCAAAAGGAAGCTTTTAACAAAATAACGCTAAAAATTAATATTTTAATTTGGCTTTCTACCAATATATTATGTCCCACTAATTTTAAATAATGTTTCCTTATTACATTACTTAACTGTTTTTGCTGTATGTAACTTCATAAATTACCCCAAAATATACTGAATAGATGACAATTTTTTTTTTTTTTTTTTTTTTTTTTTTTTTTTTTTTAACTGTAAAGTTTTCTACTGAGAACAAAATGAATAATTATTTTGAGTGAAAAAAAAGAATAATAAATTTAAAATAACTGTGACTTTATTTCCATAATGAAAAAAAAATGCTTAAAATAGGTTTTGAAAAAAAATTTACTCTGTTTTAATAAAATCCATAGAAATTGATAATACTATCTGTAACAGCTGAAAAAATTTTGTTGGGTAAAATTAGAATTTCGTATTTCCTTAATATATTTCTATACTACAGCATTTGAAAATAAAATAATAATAAATAATATTAGATTTCAATTATTGAAATTAAATTAACAACTTACACTTGATTCATTAAAATACATTTATTGTTATTTTATGCATACATTATATATTTTTTTTATAAATTCATATTATATATTTAATCATACATTTATTTTTACTAACTAATTATTAAATCGTACATTTTGATATTTTGAATTGTCCAAACGTGTGTATATGTTGTGTATAGTTTTGCGTTAGCAAGAATATTGCAATTAAAAAATTATAATATACTATTTCCAATGTTAACATTAAGTTTGTATTATTATATAAAAAAATTATCATTAGATAAAGCAAGCCAAATACGACTATGCAAAATCTGTGTAATCTAAAAATCAATTGTGGGAACTATGTATGTAATACAAATACATTATATAGCCACCAATCTCCATACAATTTTCATTTCAGACACTTTTTTTTCGAATTTTAAATATGTACTTCTATGAATTATCTTGTATTTCATTCTCATTTATCAATAGCGATTTGACCAGTAGAACAACATGGAGAAAACAAAAAATCAAAGAATAATAATAGCGCCTCTTATCATTCTGTAAAATAAAATGCACGAAATGATTCTTTGTTATAGCATAAAAATATGCGTAAATTGTCCAGTATGTGTCTGGATTTCTGTAATAGTTACACGTATATTCATGAAGATATCTAAATTTAACAACAATTACAGAAAATTTCATAAAATTTTGTAGAACTAACACTCAACAAAATTACATTAAATATATCATAAGATAAAAGCACGTGTATCAATTACTTTTATGAACTCGCGATAACGACGCGTATATTTTAGGTGCTTTCGTAGTTATATAAATACGTAGCACCTATTGTAGTCGTTCAATCCGCCTATCTCTCAGTCTGTCCGCATATACAGAGCAAAATCTACCAACCAATCTTTTGAAGTTTAAAATATATAATTGTTACAGAAATATGTTATTTCATTACAAATTTATGAAATCGGAGGCATAGTTTATGTATAGAGACAATTAAAAGAATTCCACTAATTACGGTCAATAGGAAAAAATAGTTGAAAGTAAATTTTAATAATGTTATACCCTTTCGAATACCCTTTTCAATATAATAGACTTGAAATGCACCTATGATGTACATGGTAAAAATACATTGTGCATAGTTTGTGGTGAAATGAACATTTTTTATTTATTTACATAGCCACTCAAAAGTATTCCATTACACAATGGTATATAGGAAAACACTATTTAGAGCACATTTTAATACCATTAAACTATTTTCCATTTTGTGAATTTGATATACGTTGCTGAGGTTTACAGCAAGTTAATTCCGGTACAGTAGAAATTAATTGTATTTACAGGGACACACAGAAGATTTCGGCCATTATAAGGTATCCGATGTACTGTATAATATTATAAGAAGATTCGAATATTTTTGCTACGTTTGATTTGCAATTTCAACTTGCTTTTCATGTTTTCAAAGTCAACGCTATGGTTGAACTCATATAAAACATCCAGTCAAATTCCATGAAAATTAAGAAAGATATGGATAGTGGATTGAACTGATATCTTGTTGGTTTCTGTATGTTGCTGAATAATAATGGATTTCTGTTTTCTTTTGCCACCAATTTCTTTCATAATATTCAAGTTTTGAAACTTTCACAAATGATTCTCTATGCGTCTAGCTAATAAATTATGCACATTATAGTTTAATTACGCTCGATCATATGCAGTGAAATAATAGTTAGTGAAACTATTCTTTTTCCATTTTACTTTTTTTTATCCTGAATGCAAAGCATTGTTTACAATAATGTTTGACATGGTTCCTAAATATAACATTTATTTATATTAAGGTGCCACCATATTATAACCAAAAAATTTGGTGACATTTGGATATTTTACATAAAAACGTTACTTTTTCTAAGAGTATACAAGTTATCTTCATAAAAAAAATCATTATAAGAATCTTTCTAATCATGTGTTAAGTTTTGAACGATTTTGCGACATTAGTTGTTATAAGGTAATACAAAAGATATTCATTTTTCTTCAGTTTGTTCATGGTCTCCTATAGGGTTTCGAAAAAAATAATCTTCCAGGAATATATGACATCTGTTAACATCTGAAATTTCTGCATTATTATTCTTTTCAAGAAATTTGACAAAACATTTAAAATCGCAAGATACTGGTCATCATTGAATAATAGTGTACACTACGGTACTTAACATTGTTGAATTGTGCCAGTATTCATAGGTCGTGATATCTTTAGGTCCTGTGTAATTTTGTTAACAAATAAGCATTTTTTTGTTTGTTTTATAACGTTTTTATTTTATCGATTATATTTGTTTTTCGAAAAACCTTATTTTATATATTTACATGTTAAAATTATTTATTGACATTCGTACATGAAAATCTATCGTGAAATGTACATTCTTTTACGACGATTTTTAAATACAATTAAATCATTATTTATTTTGCTGTAAATTGTCTACAAAATATTTGTTCTTCAATAGTATTGATATCTTAAACGATGTGTCAATGCTTTCTGTGAGAAGTATCACACTTTAAATTTCACTGAATAATAAAAATACTTTATACAATAGAACAACGATCCATCGCTTTTCAAAAAGTGCGGAAAAAAAACGATAAATGCGGGAAAACGATGAATACGGATTAACTTCAAAATACAAAAAACACAATTCTTATGCATTACTAATGTATGTAACGTATACTGTATACTAATAAATTCTAATTTGTTGCTTACTAAACTATAAAAGAAAAAAAATCGAAGTTATAAAAAATTGATATTTATTTTTTTAAGTTAACAATTTTGTTTGGTTTTTCGTTCATTCTTTCCTCAATCAAAAAAAAAAAAAAAAAAAAAAAAAAAAAAAAATCAAGACAAAATTGGCACTGGTGACTCAACTTCATTGGTATGAACGTTATCCATTATTTTACTTTTTTTGCATTATCACACATTTCTTCTATGTTTAGGAAACCACATTTCGAAACATCTCGATCAGTTGAATCATAATCGCATCCTCTGCTATGTACGACCACGCTTCATCAGTAATATTGTAGCCATCATCAACACAACTACCAGAAATGAATTATTTTAGGATTAAACATGTAATTCCAGTTTCTATGAAATGTGCTCTCTTAAAAAGCCAGCCACAAAATAGCTCAAGTTGAGCTGAAATCCACTCATCTCAATGCTGAAAGGCAGCTTCTCAAAAAAGAGTTGAAATAACTCGAGTTTTAACCAATTTAAACGAAGTTGAGCTATTTAACTAACAAATTTAGATCAAGAAGATTTAATCGTTTGAAAAACAACTCTTTTATGATCGAAAAAATTACAGCTCTTTCATGAAAAGCCAAATCAGCTCTTTCGTTTTAAGAGTGTGGATTCGCATGTCTTTCGATTTCTTTCAGTGAGGAGAAAAATATTACAATGATGAATGTGCGAAAACGGCTTTTTGCAGGACGATGCTTGCGAGTTTCGTTAACATTATTTAAATATAATTTGAGCAGGGACCGTAGAAATAAAGCAATGAATGCGGGAAAACAATGGATGCGAGAACAATAGATCGGGGTTTCACTGTATTACCGAATTATTATTAAAATTTGTAGGTTAATTTTCCGAGATTTATAAATATTTAACAGAATTATAATGTCAAATATTTGTAGTATATTATCATGATTTTTTTCAAAATAATGTGAGAGATTTCGAATGTGTTTGAGAGGTAGCTTAAACTATGTACTACGCAATAAGTATACCGGAATAATCAAACCATCCACGTGCGTTATTGCTTCTGTTTATTGTTTTTAGAGGCGGAACGATATCCAATAAAACTTTGTTCTTTTTTTGTTTGTTTATGCACAAGAGCACATTATTATCATTAATGAAAATCGAAAACTTTAAGGAAAATTTGTAAGTCTTGCCCAATTACGACAAAGAGCTTTTGCTTAATTCTTAATGTAGTGTTGAAAGAATGTTTAAACAGGAGATTTTTGGTAGGTGAATTGCAAAAATACTTTAATTAAATAAGGTAATCTTTATAATAAAAAGTAACTGGTGAAAATAATGAAGGTTTATAAGGAACTTAAAGGCATAAAAGAGGCATGTATACCTCTCGCTCGTCTCTTCCCATTTTCTTTTCACTTTAAAATAATAAAATATCAAATGGATAGTACTGCAATCTCATTTCTCAATTAATTTTAAGTTAGAGCCACAATTCATACAACATATTCATGCAATACTTTTGAATACATATCTGCAGTTATACGCTTACTTATATACATTGTCAGTATATGATGCATCAAATATAATTATTCTTTGAAAAAAATTAAAACAAAGGTGTGATAATTGATAGAACTTAACTTAGCCTTATTAACCTAGGACAAGTTGTATGTTTCTGTATGCTCCTAAATGTTATCCTTTTACGAAGACACAAGATGTAAAATATAAACCTTTGTAGATTAACGTGTGTACGTTAATCTACAAAGGATAGATTATATAACTCAGAACCCCTATATAACTCAGAAAATACACATAAAATGTATCTGGTTTCTACGCAAAACCCTTGAAGTTATTACTATCAATCAAACTTTGTTTTGAGGCGTGATTTAGTTGTGTTGAATTATTTCACATTGGATGATATTGATGTAAGTTGCTCAGGCTTAATACATGTTATTTCCTATAAAATAGAAAACAGATAGTATTTACAGGGATACACATATGATTTCTACCACTATACTGCATTCGAACCACTGTATGCTATAACAGTAAGACAAATTTTTTTTTAACTTCGTTATAGTAAGAACGCACCTCATTTGCTAGGCTTCAAGTGCAATTTTGAATTTGTTACTTAAGAAAATAGTTTACTTATCGATTTTTATTCTTTATAACAAGTACAAAATGAACAAAAAGCAATACTTAAAGTAACTACTCTAGATAAATATATAATATACAATCGATCGATACATTTTGAAAAATTATGTTATCTACATACGCATACATAACATTTAAACTTTTCTATCACAAAACTAGAAATATCCTTCTAAAATTTAAATACTTTTAAATGGTATTAAATCAAAATGATTTATGATAATATTACCTTTTGCAGTCGATTTTACACGACGCCCGGGGAAATAAACGAAAACTAATATCCTCTTTGGCTGCACAAAAATCAATTTGTCGCTATTTCTGATAAGAGTAAACCCGATAAGAATACAAAACTGAATATTATTGTGTATGGTTCTGCATTCTAGATTATGTTTCAATTCAACATAGCTTAAAGCATTTTGATTTTAAAGGTGGGTAGGAAATGAGTAAGTACCAGAAGAAAAATTCAGATTTTTATTTTTCAGTCTGTTATATATGTCAGATATATATAAGATATATTTATCGGACGATATTCAGTGGTATTCACAGTTCCTTAAAATTATATGTATATAGATAATATATTGGGTTTAAATAATTATGCAGGGTTGATCTAAATTTTCGTGCAAAGGTTTAAGGAGTAATAGTAAACATCAAGGCAAACAATATTAAATATGAATCAAATATTTCCAAGCCTATTTTGAATGAGATAGGCGCCGTTAATGTTTAGGGTCCATATTTCAAATGATTATAAAAACGGAAAAATCGATCGATTCATTTTCAGTTTTTTTCTACAATTATTCTTTATGTCAGTAATTTCTGAATATATTAAATTTAAAATTTATGTTAAAAAATGGAAATGAAATGTTAAAGAAATGCCGCTTTAGACTTTGGAGTAACAGACAACTATTTTTTATTGGTATTTTTTGCAGTTTAATAAATTCTCTGAAAATGTTAGACTTAAAATCTTGAGCTCAAAATCTAAATCGTTGGAGTGTTTAAGTATCGTAAACTGAACTGTGTTCAGGAGGACGGGGGGGACGAATTTTAATTCCTGAACACAATGCAGTTTACGCTATTTAACCTCTCCCAAGGATTTAGAGTTTAAGCTCAAAATTATATTTAAATGTAAACTTTTAAAAACATTTAATGAGATATATAAAAAAAAATAGTTTTTCGTTTCTTCAAAGTCTAAACGTACTCTATCTACATTTTATAAAACTTTACTTGTGAAATATATTTTCTAAAAGATACTGATGTAAGGAATAGTTTTAATTTAGTCCGCAAACGAATCAACCAATTTTTCCGTTTTTATAATCATTTCAAATTTTTGACCCCAAATGGCATCTACATTCTTCGAAAGAGATTTAACACCCCTAGTTTCAAAATTAATATTTTTTTTTCTTAATGTAAACTACCATCCCTTAAAGCTTTCCCCAAGAGTTTAGTTTCATCCTGTATATATTTATTTTCAATTTCTTTCTGTAAGTAATAAATACCCCCAATTTGTTTTGTTATAGATATAAGCGACATACATAAAAAAAGCAAAATTAATTTTTTGTTGAAAATAGTTTTTAGAGGGGTGATTTTGCAGTTGTACTATATAATAGCCAAACAATAAGTAACAGATATAATAATAAATATTTCATTTTGTTTATTTATTGATATTATACTAATATTTTTTACCAATATAGAAACTGCAGCTTATTTAGATTTCAGTTAAACTTAGCAGAACAATCTTTTTTATTTTCCAAAGTATGCGATACAATTGCCCAGCGTTGACTGGACGTGTAGTAATATTCTTAAATGAACCTAAAATTTGTATTACGGAATCTCATAAAAATATCAAGATATCAAGGGCCGAACAAACCTCGAACAGGATGCCATCGTATAGTTTCAATATTGGCCGCGCACTGCAAAACCTTGCAAAAAAATTAATTTCGAATTATACCTCTTCGCACTCCAGCACCAGGTAGATGACGGTAGAAAAGTAACAGTTTTAAATAACTGATCGCCCCCTCCCCCCTTAAAAAATTCTGAAAAAAATCCCCCGGGTAATATGATGCTCCCTACCCTTTAAAATATTTATTGAGAGTCATAAACTATCTGAAAATTTCGAATGAGATCCGTTCATCAGTTTTCGAATTTTATTCACGCTCCAACAATGTATTTCTGTTTTTTTTTTAAATCGAAATTTTTATATAAAAATACTCTGCTGTTCGATTTTTATACAGTTAGAACTTTATTAAACAGTGTTTATGGGTAGGAATAAATGCATAATCATAAAATATCTAAATGGTGTATTTAAAAAAAAAAAAAAAAAAAAAAAAAAAAGATACTATTGCTTTTCGGTATTCAAAATAATTTCTGTTCAAAGTTTCAGAAATAATATTTTTTCTTAATCGCAAATCCTTTTTCTCGGAGAAAATTGATTATTTTTATTTTAAAGCTGCTTTAAAATTTCTTTTTATTTTATAGAACAATATTCTGCTTATTTCACCTTCCATTGTTCTAAAAATTCAAGCATGTCAAATATTGCAATAGTAAAGAAATTAATTATGTTAGAAATGTATGACGTTAAATGTGTTATATCGTTCTGAAGATAGCTTTATTTCGTAAGCATACAAATTTAAATATTTAGCATTTGAATTCAGTAATTAGAAAAAGAAATGATATTCTGAGTGTCATACATATTTCATATTTTTTTCAAAAAATTTTAGTGTCATATACTAAATTGTAATGTTGCCAATTTCATCAACGAAATATATTATTTCTTCGAAAATTCATACAAATACTAGTATACTATTTAAAATCTTGTGTTTATTTGAACCAAATTTTGGTGCTCAGTTGCAGGCACTGTAAGATGGCGAAATCTTGAACAAATATTCGGATATCCTGTTGAAACATAGCTCCAATATTTGGAACAAGGTTTAATTAGGAAACTCCAAATATTGGTACGAGATTTCACCATGTCATGGTGGCAGCTACCTACAATTAGCAATTGGTTCAAACTACAGCAAAATTTTTAACAGTGTATGGAGATCTTCAAAATCTTAATTTTCATTTCAATTTAAAATGCATATTTCTTTTCTGTGACCTAAAATGTCTCACTCTTCTGTAGTTTATGGAAGAATTTGTTAGCTAAAAAATTTCAAATTATCTTATATATAGACACAAATACGTACAGTTTTTTTAAGTAAAATGATAAAAAATACTATCTGAATTGTATGAAAACATACTTTTAAAGAGCATTGATGCAAAAATGAGAAAAACATTTCGTTTTATTTAACATTAAAATTATTTTCCTAGTTTTTTACATTTTCATAATGGTTGAGTGAATTAAAAAATAGCATTTCAAAAAAGAAAAGGAAGTTAATGGGGAATTTGTTAAACTATTTGTTTTTTCAAAAAACAATTTCATATATTTATCCGTTTTTCTTTTCTTTTATTATTCTTCTTATTTTTTTCTAAACGAAGTTAAGAGAAGTCCTATCTCGTTTGAAAATGTTTAAGATGCGGATAACCGGCAAGAAATTTTTTTCAAAACATTTTTAAACAGTATTAATAAGAACCAAAATTAAATGATAAATAAAACATTATAAAACATTTTACTATACTGCAGAAAACTCCATTTTTTAAATTAGTAAACTGCGAGGTTTAAGTAAGCATACGTTATAAAACGTATAACTCAGCAACAATCTTGCTCTTTCAATCTTGTTCTTTATCTTTGACTTTCTGAGATTTCTTTCATGCAGCTTCACATATGATTTATAGATTTTAAATACGACATAATGCTCTATAAATTAGGTAATTTTAAAATACCGATGTAGAAAAGCACTGCCGAGATGATCGGTCATAATCATCAAGAATACTTTTCTGCGTCTCTCTAAACAAATGATAATGCACTTAATTATAAATGGAAAACATTTTGTTGCCCTCACCAGTGAGTTTTTTTTTTTTAATTTTAATTTTAGACTTTAATAAAATCAGTAAATTGCGACTAAATTTCACATAATGTGAAATTTATTAGTAATGTGTTTGAAAATGTCTGCAATCCTGTGAAAGAAACATAAATTATACTTAATTTGTGCTCGTTAGAACGCGCAATATAGTTAATATCAGTAATGAATATCCCTGGTGTGTTTGTGATATTGTTATATTAAAAAAATGAAATCGTTTTTGTCCATAAAAATAATTTTAATGGAAATGTTTTTGTTTCTTTGCAATTGGACATTAAATGCTAAATGCTTAATTTTGAATGCCATTTCTTCTACATTTTACCTTAACAACATATAAAAAATTAAAAATATTTTAAGTAATTTTAGCAGAATTAAATTCCGGACACAGAAAAATACTGTTATAAGGGCTAATGATCAAACGGACAAATAAAAAAGCAAATTGAATTCCTAAAATTTTTAACTCAATGCAAATTATGTTAGAAAGTGTTAATCGTGGAAACTCAAATAAAAAAACCGCTGTCGGCTTTGACTGCAGAATGTAACTGCGAAATTTAAAATATATCATTTCATAATATTCAAATTAATAATATTTCTAACCTAGAAAAAAAAAACATGAGTAAATTAAAAATAATTGTAAATTATGAATTTATAAAAAGGTTTAAAATTCATTTTTTAGATAACTATTTTTAACGTAAAACGAGAAGAAAGATTACAAATAGGAAAATATAAATTTCATTGTAATATTTCATAAGACTATATTGACTTTCATTTTGAAGAAATGGCTTCTATTAAAATGCACCATTTAAATATATTAACCTTTCACCGGGAGCTCAAATTTTCAACAAATGAGTGGGCGCCCGTTGTAAATCGCACAACAGGCGAAAAAGAATCAATTATTGTTGATTTTTTTTTTCAAATACTTTAACATACAAATATCGTCGAAATTATCTCTGATCACAATTTATGAAAGTATTTTGCAATACACTTATTTTGTTATAATATACTAAAGCAGAAGTTTAGATATATAAAAAGCTACTTAGTACTACAGAAAAAAATAATAATAATTAAATAGTAAACAAGAATTAAGTCATTTCGGATTTACAGAATTAGTCCTATATTTCATCTCTATTAGTCGTTTCATATATCAAACATAAGATTTGCTTTTTTGAAGGATATTTGCAGATAAACAATGAGCATTTCATGCACTGTTAACAGATTAAAAAGACAGGTGCAGCTAATTGCGCAATCTGAAGTACAAATAACTTTCAGAAACTAGGTAAAGAGATCCAGTTAACGAATGCAAATAGTTATTAACACCCTCTGCTCCTTGAATTTTGTTTTAAAGAAAAAAGAGAGTGTTGTACTTTTTACAACGGCGCGCCCGATGGAAGGTTAAGAAGATAAATCCATTTAATTACATGTTTTATCCATTAAAGTGCACACATATAAATTAATAACCTCTTACAGCATAAATCTAAAATACCTTATACATATACTTAATAAACCATATCCATATTTTGCATTAGTTTTATAAATAAATATTCTTGAAACAAATTGTACATAGTCTTAACGAAAATCATCTATTTAAAAAAATTATCACCTTTAGAAACATGTTACTTTATATTTCTTATCAAACAAAATCTGAGTATTTTTTTAAATTACTGTTAAACCTGCGAAATGTAAAATGTAACGTTTCGTAATAGTCAAATCCTTAATAGTTCCAATCTATTAAAAGTAAAAAAAAAAAAAATAATAATAACATGAGCAAAATAAAAAAGAATTGTCATATAGTCGAACCTTGTTAACATGAACCTCAAGAGGAATCAAAATTGTGTTCATGTTAACAGTAATTCAAATTGAGAATATCAAATGTTTGTATTCGTCTTTATAGGGAATTGTGAAAACAGTTGACGTTAATAGTAATTCACGTTAAGCGTGTTCATGTTAACGAGATTTGACTGTATATAAATTTTAAAAAGGCTTTAAAATTCATTTTTTAGATTACTAATTTTATCCTAATCCGAAAATTAGCTATTTTAAAAAAATCCACACTTAGAAGCATGTTACTTTATATTTCTTATGAAACAAAATTTGGCTATTTTTTAAATTACTGATAAAACTGCAAAATGAAAAATATAACGTTTCGCAATATTCAAATCCTTAACACTTCAAACCTATTAAAAGTGAAAAAAATGCAAAATAAAAAAGAATAACCATATATAAATATAAAAAAAGGCTTTAATTTTTTTTTTTAGATAACTAATTTTATCCTTTAAAGAGAAGAAGTATTACAAATACGAAAATATAAATTTCAGTATAATATTATTTAAAACTACCCTGACTTTTATTTTGAAGAAAATACTTGCCAGTAAAATGCATCGATTGAATATATTAAAAAGTAAAACCCATTAAATTACATGATTTATCCATTAAAGTAATAATCAAGTAAATAAATAACCTCTTACAACATAAATCGTGAACATTTAAGTAAAATGTGTCCATATTTTGCATTAGTTTTAAATAAAAAAAAACTTGCTTGAAATAAATAATATATTCGTTATTAGTTAACGAAAATTAACTAATTTAAAGGAAAATTCATCTTTAAAATCATTTAACTTTATATTTCTAATTTGACAAAAATATTTCTCAGTATTATTTAAATTACTGATAAAACTGCAAAATGTAAAATATAACAGTTCATATTATTCAAATTATTAATATTTCCAGTCTAAAAGAAAAAAAAAGAATTGTCAATTATGAATTTATAAAAGGCTTTAAAATTTAATTTATACATAACTATCTTTTGCCTAAAAAGAGAAGAAAGATTACAAAGAGGAAAATATGACTTTTATTGTAATATTTATTTTGAAGAAATGTCTTCCTATTAAAATGCATCAATTAAAAATATTAAGAAGAGAAATTCATTAAATCACATGATTTATCCATTAAAGTATACACAAATAAATAAATAACTTCTTACAGTATATATTTAGAATACTTAAATAAACTATGTCCATATTTTGCTTTAGTTTTATAAATAAAAATACTTGAAATAAATCATACATAGTCTTAACGAAAATTAGCTATTTTAAAGAAAATTCCCCCTTAGAGACATGTTACTTTATATTTCTTATCAAATAAAATCAAGGTATTTTTTAAAATTACTGACAAAACTGCGAAATGGAAAATGCAACGTTTCGTAATATTTAAATCCTTAATACTTCAAACCTATTAAAGTTGAAAAAAAAGAAAGAATTGCCATACATAAATTTTAAAAAGATTGTAAAATTCATTTTTAGATAATTAATTATATCCTAAAAGGAGAAGGAAGATTACAAATATGAAAATATGAAAATATAAATTTCATTATAATATTCCTTAAAACTAAACTGACATTTATTTTGAAGAACATATTTCCTAGTAAAATGCATCGATTGAATATTTTAACAAGAGATATCAATTATATTACATGATTTATCCATTAAAGTAATACAAAATTAAGGAAATAGCCTTTTACAACATAAATCAAGAATACTTAAGTAAAACATGTCCATATTTTGCATTAGTTAAAAATACTTATTTGAAACTAATTCTACATAGTCTTGCGAAAATTAGCTAAATGAAAGGAAAGTTTACATTTAGAAAACATGTTACTTTATATTTCTCATCTGATAAAATAATTTCTCGGTATTTTTTTAAATTGCGATAAACCTGAGAAATATAAAATATAACATTTCGTAATATTCAATTCATTAATATGTCAAACCTCTAAAAATCATGCGTAATTTATAAAAGAATTGTAATGTATAAATTAAATAAAAGGCTTTAAAATTAATTTTTCGAAAAATATTTTTAACTAAAAAGAGAAGAAATATTACAAATACGAAAATATAAATTTCATTATAATGCTCCTTAAAACTACATTGACTTTTATTCTAAAGAAAAGGCTTCCTAGTAAAATGCATGGATTAAATATATAAGCAAGAGAGATCCATCTAATTACATGATTTTAGAATACTTGATTAAAGTATGGTTATATTTTGCATTAGTTTTAAAAATGGAAATACTTACTTAAACCAATTATGCAATGTCTTAACGAAATTCAGCAAATTTAAAAGAAAATCACTTTAAGAAAACATGTTAGTTAATATTTATTATATGATTAAAAAAAATTCTCAGTATTTTTTAAATTACCGATAAATTTGCCTTGGAAAATATAGCATTTCATGATATTGAAATCCATAATATTTCCAACCTTCCAAAAATATGATTAGATTAATAAAAAACATATATAATTTTAAAAAAAACTTTAAACCTCATTTTTAGATAACTATTTTTAACCGAAAAAGCGAAAAAAACATTACAAATTTGAAATATTTTAATCTTACTTTAAGTTTAAATTAATGTATATATTTGGTGTCGAGTATTGAAAATTTCACTATATACTAATGAAATATCACACGATCGTCTTTTATTCATTCTTAAAATCTTTGGAACGCTTTGCAATTAATTGCACATTGAAAAAAAAGTAGGTAAAGGAATAAAAACTGAAAAATTACATAAAGTAAATGAAAGTCCTTTTAATTATGTATTTGATCTGTGCATTTTGTACTAAATTCATTGGCTTGATGTGTAATTGCCTAAACATTGATAAAAAATAGAAAATGTAGATTTTAAAATACACAAGAATGGGAAATAAAATTAAACAAATGAAGTTGTTATTGAATTACAAATTACAAATGTTTTATTTTATAATTTTTATAGAAGCTCAAAATATAAAGATAATAGCAGAAATTTTTTGTTTACTGAATGTTATTAGCCTAATTAACATACCTGTATGGTTAAATGTCGCTGAAATTTTATTTTTTAAAAAAAGAACCATTTTAAATACCATTTTATGAAAAACAAAAATTCAATTAACAAACTGATAATAACATATGATGAAAACATAATAACAAGTATACACACAATATTTTAAGATTACTTCTAAATGAAGTATTTCACAGAGATCGCAAAAAGGAGCAGGTGCGCAGGGTGGTCGCATACAAAACATACCATATTTTAAAAAAGCTGGTTGTCAAAACTCAACCAAGCAAAAGGAAATTCCATGTAATATTTTTTGAAGTTATGCGTTCATTATTATGATGGTTTTAAACCATAGAGATATCACGGCTACGGTTACATTCGATCCATTGGTGACTGACACGGCACTAAATGTGTTAAATGTTTTAAATGCCTGATTTTTTAAAAATCACTTCAAAAATTTCAAAAAATTTCAAATAAATTTTCCACTTTCATTTCTTAAAAAAATCATGGCAAATAAATAAATAAATAAATAAATAAATGATACTGGTTTAATGCCAGTTGGCAACACTGGTCTTCAATTCAAAAAATAATTTCCGTTAATAAAATTTTATAATTTAAATACTCACCAATTTGAAGACCTGTGATACGAAATAAATTTTACTTGCTCACTGCAGAACGAAATAGAGCATTTCGCAAGCTTTCAAATACAACAAAAAAAACAGATGCATCAACAACAGAATATATAAATACACACATATCTTTGTTCTTAAATAGAAGTAGTACTGTTATCTACCTGTTGAAAATTTATTTATAAATACTGTCTTGTATGTCTTTTCTTGGCAATTCCAGGCATTAGAATTTCTAAACGTATTCTAATAGTGTTTTAAAAGAATAATTTTTTTAAGTTACCGAAGATACGCTGTTAAAAAAATTTGTTAAATTTACGGCAAACATCTGCTGGTAGCGATGTTGTCAGCAGTTTTTGCTGTAAAAATTGCAGTAAAATTAGAAGCACTTTTTTATTATTACAGCTAATTTTACTGCAATTTTTACAGCAAAAACTGCTGGCCACGTTGCTGCCAGCAGTTTTTCCGTACATTGAACGGATTTTTGTTACAGTGTATGGTGACATTTAAGGCGCAACAATAGTCACAGAAAAAGACCCGGATAAAAATGTAAAATGTATGGGAGAGTTCTTTTGAAATATCTTGCTCAAATTTTAATATTTTTACATGATTTTTTTTTTTTTTTTTTTGCATAGGATAGCTAAGGTAGATCCATAAAACCGGTTTAAACCGGTTCTGAAATTGAAATTATCTTAATATAAAAAGTATATAACCATGATGGAAAAAGTAAAAACTAGGCCGGTTGTGTATCGTCCTCAGCTATTCTATGCAAAAAAATCATGTAAAAAATCTTTTGATTTGATTGAGATATTATGATATGAACGCTACCATAGGCTTTACATTATCATCTGGATGTTTTTCAACACTATTGTGCGGTCTTAAGGTAACACATATACAGATGGTTCATTGACATACTTTTTCTATTTAACAGGGATATACTCACACAAAATATTATGTGCAAAGCATTGCGTGTTGAAAACTTTAATATAACGTATGGGTATTTTTCCTTCAATTAGGTGTTCAATCGTGCCACCACGCATGCCAACCTACAGAAAATAGAAGGACGTAAAATCATAAAATTATTTTATTTTAACAAAGGATTTATCTTTAGTGACATTTATTTATGAGAAGTGGAATCCAATACAAAAAATCAAAAGCATAACATTTAAAATAATAATAACAGAGATATTTTAACGTTATCTGTTTTTTTATTTATATTAAAGAAACTTCCGATTACAAATGCCTAAATATCCCATGCAAGTAAATATTGATACAATGTTTTTATTCTTGTTTGGATAAGCGTTTATTTTACATGCCTTCAAGTTTTATATTTACTTTTAGTTTAAGAATCCACAGGACAATGAAATTAATGCTAAATGTACATAAATACAACGAAAGTTTTCTTTTTTTTATTAATTTCTCAAAATTAATTATCGTATAATTTTGTATATCTTTATCTTAAAATTACAAAAGTTTTTTATCATTGATCATCATTTTAAAATATAAGGAACTAGCAAAAGAACAGCGAACAAAATAAATAGAACATTAATGGACTTATTATCTGGTATGGAAATAACATATAAAAATAAAAACGTATTAAATATTTATTTATTTATTTTGTTTCAACATAAAATCTATTATAAATTAAATTTAAATATTTAATTAAAAGTTTAATGTTAATTCTAAATCAGAAAAATCACCAAATGAAATTTATGTTTCGTTTTAAAATATTAATAAACTAGTATAATGAATAAGTTAAAGCTAACTATGATTTATACAATAGAAAATATTGTGTAAATGCAGAACTACTACACATGTTTTAACGAAAACAGACATTATGAAAACTTAATAATTTAAGCAACTCTAAATTCACGCAAGCACCATACATTTAGCAACTCTTGCTGTTTTTATGCCAGTACAGAAAGCCCACAGTAATAAAAGATATATGTTTGAGAATTGGAACACTGTAATAAAGAAAATTTTATAGTCTCTACATCACTGAAGATTTAGTAAACCAATACGTTGTTAAACGATAAAAAATGTTAATAAAACCAAGTTACAAGATCCGCGCTATACGCCTGCTGAGGCAAAACTTCCCAACTAAGATCCAACAATTTTCATCAAGCTCTTATGCAAAATGAAGCCAAACTTTATCGTGAAAAAAGAGATACAATTTGCGATCGTTGAATGTTGATTGTTTAGTCGCAGATTTTGCTTACAGTCTTTCCAATAGTTGGCTTAGAAGTCTGTGTTGCTCATTTGGTTCCGTGCGTAGATCTACTAATTGGGTACCCTCTTGGCATCAAACAATATACTTAGCAAAACATTTTTTTTAATGGAGTCCTTTTTTTAGGTCAATGGCAACATTTGACGTTTTAAAGTATGTCACAGTACTCATGACTCACCATCACTCGTTACGATACTGTTAAAAAGTATTTTCAACTGTACATGGCGGTTATAGGTTTCAAACGCCCTTCGGCAGACCAAAAATGCAAGCGCCCTACATGAAAAACTACGGAAAAATGAGGATTAAAAAAGAGAGAAAAAAGAAACTGAACATTTATACAAAATATACATAAATATAATAAGTATTCTGTAAAAACAATACCGATAATTATGGAACGCTTGTTACCTGATAGAGCGACAATACCCTCTTAAGAAGAAAGGTAAGGGGAAACAACATCTAATGCCACATTGCCTCAAGGCGTAAGCATTGTTATTTTAGGACAGGAACAGTGTCGTGAGTAATTTTTAACACTATCAACTTTTTCACATATTTCAGTCCTTTCAGTGGGGTGTGCTTCCTGTGATTTTGTAGAAAATATTCTAACTACGGTACTAAAAAATATTTCTTAGATTGTAAAGGATAAAAGTATGCGCAATATCAGATTTGAAACAGTACAAAATTCCTATACTTATTCTATCAGAAACCGGCCCCATTGGTCCCGGCCCCCTTGTAAGTTACTCCCTGTGTCACCCCTTTTCACTGACCCTACTTCTGTTACATTAAAGCGACGAAACACACTTGCTGACCCTCTCCTTTCATGACCTTACTATAAGCTCATGAGGACTTTTGACGGTTGTTTTGTTTACCGACAACGTTTTCGAAAATTCTTCAACGGTTGTATGTGGAAAATGTGTTAGAGCTGTATCCAGAATCTCGTCACTAACAATTAATGGACGTCCAAAATTGGAATGGACATTACAGCTCCTATCTTCTTCTTGTAATTTCCTAAATCAATAGTTGGATGTGCTATCATCCACGGCATTTTCATAATACACATGACAGTTGTTGCACTCTTGCGAACATAATAAAATTGATATTCGTCTATGAATTATATACCAAGATATACACTCTGTACACTTTGTGGTGCAAAAAATACTTGTTATTAATTTACATTGGCCCACAAAATTATTCCATTACATAACAGTTTAGGGGAAACTTTTTTGGCGAACGTTTTAATTATATTAAACTATATCACATTTTATTAAATTGATATACATTGGTGAGGTTTATTACAAGTTACTTTCTCTATAATATAAAACGGATGGCATTAGCAGGATTACACCAAACTTTTTGACTACTGAAATGCATCCGAAGTACTATATACTATTACACAAAGATCTGAATATTTTTAAATCATCGATAAAGTACGAACACATCTCATTCTTGATGTGCAATTTTCGACATGTTTCTTTTTACAAACGTCTAAAAAATATAAATGCAATAAAAATATAAATTATAAAAATAAATTACATAAACAGTTTTATTTTATTCTCATTAATTTGAAAAAGTTACGAAACATATCTTGACAAATAAAAAAACACTTTAAGTTCCCCACATTAATCTTACTATCATGGATATATGTATTGTATAAAAAAATGGCGTTTTTTGAATACCGCTTTGCTCTAGTTTTCTATAAAAGAATACCCTTTAAATTTTAAAAGAAAGGGATTTACTTTAAAGGATGATGGAAAACATTTTATATTTGAAAAGAAAAAACTATATTTGCTTTATATATATTTTTCCACGCTAAATATTACAATGTTGATTCATGTTAGGAACTTGAACATCGTATAAATGAAATCATATAAAAAATTTATTTGTATGTTCTGTATAAAACACTCTCAAACATTTCGAAGTGTCAAAACATTAGTCTACTTCATTTTATTCACTAATTTTACATCTTTTTAGTCTATTTTTTTAGACAGATTTCTGTCAGAAAAAGTTTTGTGTATTTTTGTCCAATATTTCTATAGGAGATATGCTGCATTTTTAAAATTTAGCATATTCAAGAATCCGTAGAATATGTGTTGATATAATTTCCATTAATTTTATACTTTCTGTGAAATTAAATAAAATAAATAACTAGAATCTTATAAAAAAGTTAAAGTTTTCACTTTCGATAAGCATTAAGCTTTCGCGTTAATTAATGATCTTTTTCTGAATTACTCTTCATAGACAGTAAGAAATAGTAAAATAAATTCATTGTACTGATTCATTTTATAAAAGTACTCATATACTGTAATGTTCATAATCATACTGAATTTTTGTATGTATTATGGTGATATTTCCCTTTTATTTAGGTAGGCTTATTTATTATTTAATGAAATGTACTGTACAGGGTGACGACAAATGATATAAAAACACAGAAATAAAAAAAATTTGTAGCACCTTTTTTTTCTTATAGAAAATTTCTTTAGAATTAATGGAGCTACATTATAAGCCTAATTGCCTGATAAGGAATAACTGGTACGATTACTTTTTATTTGCTACTTGTTTTCCGGATATGTAGCTTGTAATCTTGATTTAGAACACAACCTGATATTCCCTTATAAAATATAATACAAATCTTGCAAGCAGCATCATAAAACATATTTTGTAAGCAAGTGAGGGATCGTCCACAAATTGTTCGTTATTAAAAGTCATTTTAAGACAGTGCTCCTTATTTGCACATGAAAAAGCAGCGTATTGATTTAAAGCTTAACTTGTTTTGAAAATGTGTTGGTAGTCTGTACTGGCATCTGCATGGGTCAAAATATCTAGATCCGGTCCCCAAAACAACCCATAGGGAAAAAAATTCGGCGTGGTCTAGAAAAATGTTAAAACGATAACAAGGACAGGCCTGGAAAAAAGTTTAAATCATAGCCCGGCTCAGCTGTGAATTTCTACATAAATTTTTACTTCAGTGTGGTTAAAGCTTGTTTTGAATGGAGGATTTCTGGCAAAAAATACTTATTACAGTTTTTCGTTTTTTTATATTTATACTTTTTATTATTAAAGAATCGCCGTAGCCTGTGATATATTTATTTTATGAATCAATCTCTGTTTATATGTACCTATTTCCCTTATATTTTAATATTGTTAACCCATATTCGATGCGTTGGAGACTTTGAAAAATTCTGTATATAAAACCATTTAAGACGGAATCACAAAGGAAAGAAAATATACGTTATAGACAAATGCCTTACTACACTGGCGCGGTCTAAATGGAGTTTATTTAATTATCAGGTATTATTATATTTATTTTACATGGATCAACAAATTTTCCGTTTAAGATAGGATTTCGTCTTAGAAAGATTTTGTTTTCACTGAATTTATTGTATTTAAATTGCCTTTGAAATTGCTATTCTTATAAAAATTGAATTTTAGTTTTTTTTTTCTTTTTTTGTAAATTAAAAGCAAATTTAAAATCGTTGTGTTTATTGTAAAATTTTGATTGAGCTAAATTTTACGTATTTTATCTACGTATTCGGTCAGTCATATTCATTGATTTTAATACGGATTGTGTCGAGGTCGGGATTGAAAATTCCGCCCAGTGCAGACCTAGGAGAAAGGAATGAAAAATACGTATGAAATATACGGTAGGTATGAAAAATACGTTAGGCCCGACCAGGCAAGACTTCAGAAAAAAAGTAACGTCTCGGTTCTGACCCGGCCTGGGCCAGAATATTGATTTTTTTTTTTTTTTTTTTTTTTTTTTTTTTTTTTTTTTTTTTTTAAATCAACTCCAGGCCTATAAATAAACTGAAGTTGTGAGAGCTAAATTTATAAAAAAAGATTTAAACAAGTATTTTTAAAGTATTTAGAAGATTTAAACAAGTATTTTTAAATAAGTATTTATAATAGTTTTAAAATGATCATTGAAAAAAAAAACCCTGGAACAAAACTAAGATTAGATTTTCATCTTTAATGAAAAGGACATAAATTTCGGATAGATTTTTTGAATTGCGCGCATTTCAATTTGTGACTAATCCCTCAAAACCTGATAAAATATTTAAAAGGCTACAACTCTGCGAGTTTTGAAGATATGAAGATTCAATTTTCTGTGTCTAATTCAGGACTGTTTAAGGAAAGTTTTCCATATTGGAATTTTGTTCCTACGGGAGCCGTATAAAAATTTAATTTTTGTAATTTTTCAAATAGACCCCTCATCGAGTTGCAACTTATTTTATCAAAAAGTTGACCTTTTTTAAATGAATTTTTGCAATTGGAAGTATGGGTCTAGGGGCAATATTTAAGGAGATAGCCTATTGTTTCGATATTTATGACTCACCCTGTTTATATATAATTAAAATTTTATATTAACTCAAATCACGCATCACAACTATTTAACTGACATCATCAATACATAAACTATAAAACGCATCTTTACAACAATAACTCATTAATCTAAACCGTATCTAAACCATGTAACAGAATTGAAAAACTAATACATGAAATATAAAACTAAGCCATCAGAATAATATCTTATAAATATCTAAACCGTGAAACATAATAGAAAATCAAAAATAATGAATAACGACATGGCTAATGACATGCGCTACATACTTAAATCATATTTTAACCATGCAACATCCCCCTTTAAACATCACAACGAAAAATGAAAATAACTGAAAGCAAAACAAACAAAATAAAACGAAAAGCAATTAAACAGACCAGTGATACCCCACAAAAGGACTAACTGAATCATAAAACTTATCGATGCCACCAACTTCATTGATTAATGAATTAAGTTCATTTCGATAACTACTACCATTAATTAAACCACCCGTAATACTTTTCACAAGTTTCTGAGGATAATCCTGTTCATAACCCTGTCTATACCCCTCCACAACATCGCCAAACTCATCTCCTACCCTTGAACTCAGAATTTCGATACGAATCAAACCATTTCTGAAGATGTTTATTTTTATTGATATGTGAACGCATGAATCGAAATGCATTAACTTTAAAGTTATGAAACCAAAAGTATTTCGTTTATCAAATAGCTTTGTAACCAACAGTTCTCTATAAAAAATATGTTTGCATCCAAAATATCCGTGCATATACAATCATCTGAGGAGGGTTCCAATTTTAAAGAAATATGATAAAATAGGAAATCAAGATGTGTATTGTCGTTATTTAATTTAGCTATTAAAATGTCATCTATACATCTATAGCAGAAAATATTTCTGTTTAAATTATTGCTACGTTCATATATATATGTCAGCTGAACTTCAACTACAACTCCCCTGTTGGAATGCCACGAATTTGTCTACACTTTTTTTACCATCATAGAGGTAATATTGCTGTACTACAATTTGAATTAAGTTCAAAAATAATTTTTTATCTGTGTCTGTTTCGCTCTCTGCACCATAAAATTCCTCAATTTTTTCTTTTAAATCCGTAAATTCTATCATATTATAAAGTTTTGAAAAATAATAACCAAACAAACCAGTAATGTTTTATATTTTTTTCACATTTTTTTATGTATAAATATTTTTTATAATAAATTTTGATTCTCTACACATCAATTTATTAAACACTCCAGTTAAAATCTCCTTCAATTTCTGCTAACAACTTCAATGTATGAACCAAAACCACAAATAATGCTTCTGAAATTAACTGTATTTTTTATGAAATATATGTATAGAATAGTTAGCTAGAGTATAAGATATGGGAAGTTTTGACTTTTTGTTTTAATTTAACTTTTTTATAGAGAACTTTGGCCCTGTTCTCTGCAGCTGTGATTTTTGAATCCAAAAGTTTATAGTGATTTTTATTATTATAACATTCATTCAAAACCTTACTATACAATTTCTTGCAGATCAATGCATAATTTGTGTTAGCTTTATCAACATATATTATTAAAATTTTTTCTTCGAGTTCCTTAATTGATTTTGTAATTTTAATGTTTTTCTCGTGAGACATACCATCACAATCTCTAACACATTCCCTCTTTAAATTCCTTAATATATGATACTTCCATTTTTCGAAAACACTACTTGCTAAACTATACCTATACCTATTTATGTATAACTATATCTAAATTTAAATTAAAACGTTTAATTAGAACACTTTCAGTTATGATACGTCTCACATTTTATTCCGTAATCCATCAACTTCCTTAAGAGCTCTTAAGAGTGATGTTTTGATAGATGTATTTTTTAATTGCCTTGATATTTTTTATGTTGAAGTAAATCATATTTAATGATTAAACTGCAATTTTGCAACCCTGAAAATATTTTCTCTTCTCTATTAAAAATATCAATGTTCACGTTTGTGAATGCCATTTTTGTGAAAAATGAAATCCCAATATGTTTGGAGTGGTATATCTCTTTCAAGCAACAACATCCCAAAATTCTTTTGACAAAAACTTATAATATAGCACTACCTGCTTATTAAAATTTATTTGTTTCCATGGGGCATTGTTATTTTACATTGTTATGTTGCCACAAAGTACAATCAAAATGACGTTTTTGTCCATTTTCCGCTCTTAATATCTTATTTAAGCTATAATACTCCAAAGTTTTTTTTTTTTTTATAGAATATGAAAGTGCACTACTAGGACAAGATAAATAATATAGTACTGCACGCAGATATTATTGCTGTTAGTAGCTATAAACTGTTAAATGTTCAAAATTTCCAAAATCTGCAATGTTTAAAGTAGTTTATTTAAAAAAGCACCACAACTGGATGAAAAAAAATATGTCACGCAATAGTTGAAAATATGTACAAAAACATGGAAAAGAAAAAAATGTGGGGCCTCGTGATATTTTTAATGAAAAAATGACAAAAGTTATAAGAAAAGCTATCTCCGTCATCACATTTTTTCCCTAAGAGAAAATGAAACATCCCGTTTCTTTTTCGGAAGAGACGACAAAAAAGGGATTTTCATTTACTGTTAGGGAAAAATCATAGAAAGACGAAAGAAAAACGGGATGCTTCATTTTCTCTTAGGGAAAAAAATATGATGGACAATGCTTTTCTTCTCCATTTTGCCATTTTTTTACTAAAAAATATCACGAGGTCCCACTTCTTTTTTTTCCATGTTTTTGTACATATGTTTAACTATTGCGTGGCATATTTTTTTTTTATCCAATTGTAGCGTTTTTTTAAAATAAACTACTTTAAATATTACAGATTTTGGAAATTTTGAATATTTAACATATTATAGCTACTAACAGCAACAATATCTGCCTGCAGTAATATATTATTTGGTTTGTCCAAGTAGTGCTCTTTCATATTCCATAAGTAAAACTCTGGAGTATTATAGCTTAAATAATATATTAAGAGCGGAAAATGGACAAAAACGTTGTCTGGACTGTTCTTTGTGGCAACATAACAATGTAAAATATAATGCCACATGGAAGTAATTAAATTTTAATAAGCAGCTTATGTTATACTTTAAGTTTATGCCAAAAGAATTTTGGGATGTTGTTGCTTGCCAGAGATATACCACTCCAAACATATTGGGATTTAATTTTTTTTTTATAAAAATGGAATTCACAGCCTCGAACTTTGATATTTTCCATATGAAAGTGGAAATTTTCTCAGGGCTTCAAAATTGCACACTATTCATTAAATAAGATCTACTTCAACATATAAAAAAATCAAGCAAATGAAAAAATACAACTATCACATTTTGTCTGATTTTCAAAATAAGGGCTCTTAATTCCACATTGTGTACTATCTCTAGATCGCCAGTAATAATATGTCTATAGTCTTTATCTACGTAATTTATATATTCATTATCATTATAAATACAAATTCTTTCTTCGGTACTTTTTTAAGATTTTTTGCAAAGCCGTTATAATTAAAAGTTTAACGCTAGATAGGTTTATCGTATTTAAATTCCTTAACTAGTTTTACTTTAACCATCGGTAATAGCTTATTATATTTATTTAACATTTTATTATAATTTATTGTATTTTGGGAATTTCCGACATAACCCACTGTGAAAATTTTTATACATCGAACCCCTGCGGCTATTTCTTAAATTACAGTACATTTGCAAACTTTGTTTCTTTATTCTATGCCTCAGTAAATCTAAACCTAAATGAACGTTACCATATTCTTCACTGACGTACAATGCCCTTAGTGTCTCTGGAAATAATTTCTTTTTAATATCAAAAACCAATACATTAATCACATTCACTCTGCCTACACTACCATAAGTAGTTATTGCATTCATTATGTCTGTGCAAGTATTAATATTTTTATTATTCAAATGACTCACATTAAAATGACTTTTACTATTAACATTAAAAAATTACTTCCTAAAATAATGATTTTTTTATGTATAAAAAAAAATCATGTACATTATCAGATTTAAACTTTTTAACAACATTACGATTATTAAACTTAACATTCTATCCGTATGAATATTACTGTACCGTATTTCTTCATCATATCATTTTGACACGACTATTTTTCGAATTCATTTGGTATAATATTCAGATATCTTTATATTTTCGATACCATGCTCTGTAAAATTTTTTATTTCAATTTCCCGATCTTCATTTTTGATTTTAATATTTCTGATGTCCGATTTATGATTATTAAACTTTTATTTAAAGTAGTGGATACTTGTCCTATGTATAGTTGGTTGCAAACGTTACATCTTAATCAATATACGCAGATACAAACTTTAGAAAAATTAAGACATTTTATTTCCATTTTTTCATATCCATGTTTTAATTCTTCACAAATACATACTTTATAACGTTTGTCGCTACATTTAACTAATTGTATTCCATTATCATCTTGACTTTTCTTATAATCCATCCTATAAAACCGTCAAGTATGAAAACTTTTCACAGTATTATTGCTATTGTTTTTTTATTTTGCTCAACAGTATCGCTATCATTATAATGCCTATGGATAATAATTAAATTATTATTACAAATGTATCTGGTCCGATACTTTCTAATATTTTTGGTCCCATAACACAACTGTATATACAGGATGTCCCCTCTCAACGGTGGCCAATGGCTAATTTCTAAACCGTTAGTCATAGACATATAGTTCCAATTGCAAAAATGCTTTAAAAAAAGGTAAAGAATTGTTTTTCAAGCGATTTAGCTCAAAATAAAATTTTATTAAAAATTTACGAAAATTAACTTTTTATACGGTCCCTCGGTCCTATAAGTGATATTTAGCAAATTTTTCCCACTACTCTAACAAATAAGAGAAAAAAGGTCCCATTCACATAACATTAAAATTGACAGAGTTATAAAGCTTTAAATTTCATGACTTAATCCACTTTTCTGTGGCTAAATACGGATGAATTGGACTGAGCTTTAAGGGAACGTTCACTAAGTGCTTAAAGTATTATAAAGGACGTCTATTTTCAACGCTGTCTAATAGCTAATTCCTAAACCATTTGCCACAGACATATAGTTCCAATTTCTAAGAGGTTTTAAATGAGACAAAGAAATATTTTAAAAGCAATTTAACTGAAGGTGCTACCAGCGTATAAGTTTTACGGTAATGTTAATTTTTATCATTTAACTTCTAGATTGGTTAAAATAGTTGAAGACGTGGGTTTTAAAATTCTCTTTATCGTGAAAATCAAATTTTGGGAAATCGCAATTTTATTTTAAAAGGTGTGGTATTTTGATAAGACTTTATTTTGCTTAAAACGTTCGTACTTATTTTTTTCTTGTTCAAAATTACTATTCAAATTTTAACTCATTTCCAAATATCCGATCGAGGTTCAATTTGCACACTTATTTATATCCAATGACAGAATAATATTAATGCAATTTTATGTGCGTACCATTTATTTATTTTATAGGATCACATTAAATTCTGTTAGGTTAAGTAATCTAATAGAATAGTAAATATATGTAATTTTGTAACGATTTGTGACTGTTGCTTTTCATAAATTAAATTAACAAAATTTCTGTTATTTTTTTACTTATAATTTTAGTACAAACTAGCGGCCTTCGCCCGCTACGCTGGTCGGTTTATCTAAAGAAATCTTGAAGAAGTAGTTAGATAAGGTTCAGACATACATTAAAAAAAAAAAAAAAGCAAGTCGATCATTCAAAAAACGTTGGGAAATATCAAATATTTACTGTAATTTTTTAAGAAAAACAAAGTTTCGAAAAAAAAAATTAAATCGAAAAAAAATTACACTGACATATTAATGCAAGGAAATTTTCCCAGAGAGAAAATTCGCCTTGAATACAATATTTCAAATTCTTTTAATTGCTTATAGGCGTTAATGCCAACATAGTGAAAAAAAATTCCATGCTGGGAATCGAACCCGGGCCATCAGTATGGCGCACTGACGTTCTACCGACTAAACCACATGGAACGACAGCCAGCTTGAAACTTTCTCATACTTAAGTAGACTGGCGAAAACATAACGATAGCGCGTTTTAAAATCGCACAGTGACATCTATTGGATTTTATATGTACTAAAAAACGTTATGTACTAAAAAACGTGAGCAGCGCACCTAATAGTTTCTTTTGTTTCTTTTTGTTACTTTTTTGTCTGTTGTCCGATTTTGATGAAACAAAGCCTATACACTGCCCGGGAGTGTGCATTCTTCATTAGTGAAAACCGCATAAAAATCCATTCAGTAGTTACGAAGATAACCTCGAACAAACAGACAGACAGACAGACAGACAGACAGACAGACAAAAAATTCTAAAAATTTTTTTTTGTGTTTCATTGGTTTTCTTTTATCGCCCTGACTCCATTTTTGTCAATTATCTTCAATGTACAGACACACCGGGTCCTACTGTTTTATTATATGTATAGATTTTGCTTTAATATGTCATCATCAACATAAATTTAAAAATATTATTGTAAATATTATTTTACTCTCAATGTTTATTGTGAAATTTTATATATTGCGTCTATTTTTATTTCCAGTAAATTTGTGACTGATCCCTAATTTGCAGCAAAAAAGATGCTTCAACTTTAAACAGCTATTATTCGGTCAGTTTTAATCGCAGAGGAAGGGGACTTTTTTTGTATTATTTGTTACAGTAGTGGGAAAAATTTACTAAATATCACTTATAGGACCGAGGGACCGTATAAAAAGTTAATTTTTCGTAATTTTTAAATAAAATATTATTTTGAGCTAAATCGCTTGAAAAACAATTCTTTAACTTTTTTTAAAGCATTTTTGCAATTGGAACTATATGTCTATGACTAACGGTTTAGAAATTAGCGATTGGCCACCGTTGAGAGGGGACACCCTGTATATTAAATATATACAATTTTATATACATTTATATCTAACCAATTTTAGAAGGATTTGTAGCAAGATTGAATACATTTTTTTTAAATATCCGTTTTTAGGTGCGTTCGTAAGTATGTAAATAAGCAGCACCTATTGTTGTCGCTCAGTCCGTCCGTCTATCCGTATGTCAGTCCGTCTGTCTGTCTGTCCGTCCGTCCGCATATAACAACACAAACACGACCCAACCGAATCGTTTGAAATTTAAAATACATAATTATAACATAATTTTGTCTTGTCATTTCAAATTTTATGAAAATCGGATGCATAGATCAATTACAGGGAAAATCAAAAGGATTCCGTTACATTACGGTTAATAGGGAAAAACTTTTCAAATGCATTTTAATCGTTTGAAATTTAAAACATATAATTATTGCGTAATTTTGTCGAGTCATTTCAAATGTCATGAAAATCGGATGCATAGATCAATTACAGAGACAATCAAAATGATTCCGTTACATTACGGTCAACGGGGGAAATTTTTTCAAATGCATTTTAATCGTTTGAAATTTAAAAATATAATTATTATGTAATTTTGTCAAGTCATTTCAAATGTTATGAAAGTCGGATGCATAGATCATTTACAGGGACAATCAAAGGAATTCCATTTCATTACGGTCAATGGGGAAAAAGTTTCAAATGCATTTTAATGATGTTACACTCATTCGAACATAATAGAATTGGCATGAATCTATGAAATATATACTAAAATATGCATTCTGTACAATCTGCGATGCAAAGAATTTTTATTATTAAATGACAGGGCCACACAACAGTATTCCACTACATAATGCTATACGGGAAAACATTGTTTGGGACGTGTTTTAATTATATTCAACTATTTCATATTTTATGAATAAGATATACGTTGCTGAGGTGTAATAAAAATTACCTCCTGCATATTTACAGAAACGTAAAGATTTCGACTAAAATACTGTATCCGGAAAAACCCTCGACTGTATCAGCAAGATCTGAATATTTTTAAAACTTCAGTATTGTACGAACGCACCTCATTTACTACGTTCATGTGCAATTTCCAACTTGTTCTGTTTGTATGTGACAAAATGTATTCTGAGCTCTCAGTCTTAAAAATTAATGCACGGGAATTTACAAAACTTTGTATTCTGTTATACCTCATTATAATTTGGAGATTATTAGTTCAGGTGTTTTCTCTGAGAATTGATTTTCATCAAACTTAAAGATCAATATAGTATCTGACAAAAATTGATTCTGATTACTTTTCGGTGTATATTATCCAAAATGCGGTGTTATTATGTAGATTTTTTAAAAGGTTTCCAGCAATATATATGTCAGAAACTAACGCATGGATTTTCAACAAACTGTTCATTCTTTTAGAAGTTTACATAAGTTGTTGCTAACAAGATTGTTTTTGAAATCACCTAACTGGTAGGGTTAAATTTTGGATTTCTCAGGAAATATAAAAATGTATAAGATAGAATAACTTTTTGGATTTTTACATCTGACTATTTTTTATCGGAATAAAATATTCATTTGAAGTTTTTAATAGATGACAACTGCTCTAGGATATCGTAGGAAATGTAGAGATTAATCGACTCTAAAAACATTTTTAAAATCAATTTTGTTTGTTTCCTTATAGGATTGAAAAGTTAGTTTTTAATTTTAAAAAGTTGAATACTAGTCTGAACACTGTAAGAAATGTAGAGTTTAGATGATTTTAGATTTTTTATAATAATCAACTTTTTATACTGTTTATATTATTGTTATGTTATATAGTATTAATTATAAATTTGCAAATTAATAATTTTATCTAATGTTATCTTTAAAATATTGCAATGTATGTGATATGCAGATTTTTATATACAAATACATAAAATCAATGCTTATGAATATTCGTAATAACTTTTTTAAAGAATTGATATACGTCAATCAAAATGTTCTCCATTATTTTATTATATTGCATATCATATCATTTTAAACAAATATTTGTGCATGACATTCTTTTTTTATATCCAAGTTTACTCGCATTGTTAATTATTATAGTGTAAAATTTAATGTATATTCAAGGATAAGTACTACTAATATTTTATGTATAAAAAGAAAATTATAATGCTTCTGACTTGTTTTAATTAAATAAATTCGGCATTATATGTATATATATTGTATTTTTACATTTTATACGTATGTGCACCCCGTTAAGGTGAAATATGATGTATATTAAGTAATAATTTCAATATATATCTCAATTTAGTAAACGACAACGAATATTTTTTAATGAAAATAAATTTTAAAAACATTATCTCTCAAAACTACCTCTCACATTATTTCATTGTGTTTAATGCGTTCGGTTATTTATTTACTATTAATTTTTACTACAAATAATGAAAAAAATATAACTTTAATAAAAACATGCATAGCATAATTCTGATCGTGAAAGTGTTAACCATTAAAAAGAAAGGAATAAGTACCACGTTTAATGTAAGTAATTGATGGTTAAACTTTCCGAAGATTTTTATGAAATGTTATTCACTCTTAAAATTTACTTATTATCATAAATTGTTTGACGTGAATATCGTTCATAAATGTGTGAAAAAATTTTATATTTCAAAAACGTTTCCGATTTTCTAAAAGCTACAAGCATATAAATAATTACTTTCCATGGTAGTTCTAAACTCGCCTTAAATTTGAGGTTATTTTCGCCTTCAGAGAAGGGGACCTGAAAGAAAATCACTGCATCCTAAAATTACTGATGAATGATGATGATAAAGTACACCTGAGAGGGTGTCATCCTTGTTTTTATTTTAAATTAATGACGAAAGAAAAATAAAGAAAAAAATAGTCTGTAAGTCCTTAACACTAGAATTACGGCAATCCTCGTATACCTAGAATTACAGCGAGGTGTCATTTTGACCCCTATCTAATAAATGTTCTATTTCCTTTTGTAATATTATATGCTTGTAAAAATAAATTTAAAATAAGCTTTATGGTAATAATTTTCATTTATTTTAATGAATATAGCACTGTATATCATACATAAAAGAACTGTATATAATTGCTCATTTATAAGAAATTGTTTTTGTTTGTTTGTTTAATTCAGTTAGATCTCAGAAGTACAAATTATAAAAATTAGGAAATTTTACATACATTTAATAATTAAAACAACTGCTTAAAGCAAATTAATAAAAATATTTTAGTTCAATTATTTTTTACAATGAACAAAGAACTATCTTACTTATAGGAGGATCATTCTTCTGCACAGCAAATAACACACAAGCTAATTTTTCTTATTTTCTATATACCATATCCACACAGAGGGTTACTGCAGCTGTTGCAAATACTAAGAGTTTTATTGCCTTTGTATTTTATTATTTGGCATTTCTTCCGTTACTTTGATTCTGCGGAATTAGTTTGCTTCATACAACTAATTGGAGGAGCTACAAGCTTATTTTTACCAGAAATATATTCTTCTCCAAGTTCTTCTGCCAAGCGCAATACTGATGTTTTCTTTTGTTATTTCCTAACATCATCCATGCATTTATTCCAGTAAAATCTAAAATATTGTAAAAAGCATGCACTGGCCAGCTTCGTGATGGTGGTTTTACAGAGTATTTTGTCAACATCTAATCAAACACATCTACTCCTAACTTTGTTAAAATGTAAAACCTGATAAAAAATCTGAAGTTTTCTTTTCATTTGATTCAAATTTTAGTGATGAATAAAGAATGTTCAGCAAAATTACATTCTTATTCCTTTTTTCTTTATATGATGTGAGAGAATTGATGCATTTCGCGAATTTTTGAAACAAGACGGAATTTCCCTTTTTGCCCGATTCATTGTTCCAACATAGCTCAATCCATTCTTTCTGAGACTTTACAAGCTTCAGCAACGTGAAGAAAATGTGTGTAGTGATATTCCGGCCAGTATTTTTGTAAGTCTCAACTAAGTACCACAACCGAAGTACCACACTCTCTTCTAAACTTTGATTATTTGGTCTCGTTTCGTCTTTACCTAAATAGGGAAATCCATTCAACGGGTATTTTGTGTTTCTATCTACAGCGAGTCAAAATTTAATTCCGAACATATCAGACTAGTTTGGCATATATTGCAAAAAGCGGCATCTTGTTTCTGTAGGAAACATTGAAATGATTAACAAATTGTGAAAAACTTATAAAGATATTGCGTATTACTGTATTGAAAATTACATAAAGGGAAGAATTAAATATAAAGTAAAGACTACGAGCAAACATATATTACAATCACAAGTATGGTTTCACAAAATAAACGTATTCCAAATATTCTGAAACACGTGAATGGCAAGTGTTTGCTTACCGAAGTACTCACTTCCCACCCCTTTCCATTATTTTATTACTGTCTGTCAGGCAGGTGCAAATAAAAAATCTTTATTATAAAAAACAACGCAAAAAATGCTATAAAAACACTTCTATTACAGTTTTCTCCTGAGGGGTCAAAATGACAACTTGCCGTAATTCTAGGTATACACATTTCTCACGGCTAAAATGAGTGATCAATTTTGATAAACTTTTATATTAATGTAAAGCAAGTTGATTTAGGAAAAGTCAAAAAAGGATAAAATTATTTGTAAAAAAATAGAAAAGTTATTGAAGAAAAAACTTCGTCAGGGGTCAAAATGACACTTGCCGTAATTCTAGTGTTAATACCATTTTAATGTTTTACCAGAATTTTACAATTGTTTTCTTTTCTAACTAATCAGTAGTATTTTTTGTGATTTTAAATAAATAAACATACTTTCTCTCATGTTTTTTTTTTCGAGGATTAATTATAAAATTTCACAACTTATGCCATGAAATTTAAGTTTAATTTAACAAGTCAGAAATTGCACATGAAACATAGCAAACGAGATGTGTTCATAGAATAATGAAGTTTTAAAATAATTCAGACCTTAGAGTAATTGTATACAGTAATTTGGATATTGTATAAGCTTTCGAAATCTTTTAAGAAACCGGGTAAATAGTCTCTGATTTTTATTATATAGAAAGAAAATTTTAGTAAACCTCAGAAACGTATATCAGTATCACAGAGTGTGAAAGATATTTTATATGTAATAAAAATATGCCCAAAACAGTGAATTCTTCTGTAGAATTGTGTAATAGGATACTTCATTGTGTCACTGTAAATTAATTAAATAAAATATTCTTTGCCCCCAATATTACGCAGAATGAATATTTTAGTATATACTTCAGGGATATATATCAATTTTATTATGTTTGAAAGAGTGTAACATCATTAAAAATACTTAACAACTTTTTTCGCATTGTCCGTAATGTAATGGAATATTTTTGATTATCATTGTAATTAAACTATACATTCGATATTCATAAAATTTTAAACAACTCGACAAATTTATACATCAATTATATATTTTAAAATTTGAATAATTTGGTTCGGTAGTTTTTCATCTATTATATGCGGTCAGGCGGATAAACAGACGGACGCACGGCGGACGGATTGAACGACTGTGACTGAATATTTTAACTCATGAAGGGTTTTAAAGAGACACGAAATACTCTCAGAGTTGTTTTAAAATTTCCACGAAATTCTTCTTACATATGCCAATTATATATTTTTTTTACAATTTTAATAACTTGTCAAATTATTGAAATGTATTCTGAAATGCATTGAAAGCTACCTCTAAGTTAGAAGTAGCTTTCTTCTTGAACGAAGTATATTTCTGACACTGTGTGGTGCATTCACAATTTCCGTAGAATTTCGTCATATAACTATAGTCACAGATATGCATGAAAAATATTTTTATAAATTACTTCTGCATTTGTAAATTATCATTTAACGTATCTGTCCTTAACGGGTACGTTATTTTGTGAACGGCAACTGTCTGAAATTTGAAATGAAATTTCAGTTTTCCAATTTTTGTTATTGAAAAATTTTAAACTTCTCAACGTCTCGCACTTTCTGTTTTTACACCATCATATAGGGAAAGATGTCATTTTAAATGAAATTTGTTTCAATACTAAATATTCATTTATTTTTGAAGTAGTAATTTTTTTGTAGCTTTTAATATCGCTTTTATAATTGTTGCAACAAAAGCACGGCATTTCTGTTAAAAATAAAGGGAAAAAAGGAGATTACTGTATCCTTTCTTTTCCATTTTCTTATAAAAATGAAAAATATGAAAATAAATTGCGTATTATGCATAACACAAACAGTTAAGTATCTGTTTCCAGCTAATAGCAATCGAGACTGGAATAATTCAAATTAAAATATCCTTTAAAAAAAGGGGGATTCGAGACGCACATATAAATTGATAGATGATGAATATGATTTCGGATTTAGATTTCCACAGGGGATAATTCTATTATTGGGTCCAAGTGGAATACTTTTTACTGTTTTTCATTTTGAAATACCAAGCATATGAGCTTTAATTGACAACTTTGACATAATAACAGGTTTTTATTATATTTTACTGCTTAAATTACGAATTAAGTTTAATTTTAATAATGCCTAAAACTGAGTTTTATGGAAATAGTATTTTATTAACTTTAGTTTAAATATGATTTGTTTAAGAGTTAGAGTAACCAATTTCAGATGCATATTTTTATTGTGACTAATTTTGTTGGCTTATTATAAATCAATGGTAAAGTTGCTTCTTATGTGTTTTCTTTTGTCGAAATTTGACGGGTTCTACTTTGTACCTATATATAAAAGAAATATACATGTAGTAAGAAAAATTATCTAGAATTAAAAATACACATATAATAAATTTTTAAATCATATATTATTTAGAGTTTCTTTCAAAGTATTCAAAAATTATTTTGTATTACACGATACATTATTGCGCTTTACAAATGTCTAAAGAAAAAGGCTTTGAGAATAAGCTCTATAGCAAAAGCGTTTCATTTTTATTACTATAAAGCAGTTTTGAAACATTTCCTGACATCTAAAAATGCACTTAAGTTCCATACATTAATCTTAGTTTCGTAGAGATTTTTTCTGTCTTTTTTTATAAAGAAAGTATACTTTTATGTGAAAAAAAAGTTTGGCTTTCATATTTTATGAAGCAGCATCCTCTGAATTTTAAATAGAATAACGGAATATAACCTAAATGATGATGAAAAACATGTTTTATTTGAAAGTAAAATATAATGGAAGCTTTCCCATTTTCTTTTTAGATAAGGTTAAATAGTGTTCGCTATTGAAATGGAAAGTAAAAGAATATAAGTAAAAAAAAATGAATTTTAATTTGGATAAAATATCACATGCTAAACATTATAAAATTGTTTAAGTATAATGTGTCCTTTTTTGGTAGATAAAATGCATTTCTAATATTTACGTCAATCATAAGTCGTGCAATAAAATAAAAATAAAAATATCTTGATGTGTATTTGATGTACAAGAAAACCTATTTTTTTATTAAACAATCTCCGATAATCATTTAAGGCAAAAGTGCGTTTAAAAAATCATATAGCATCTTATATCAAATTATTATTTTAACATCTATCAGATGCTAGGAATAAAAAAGTATTTTAAAATTTAAATGAAATTTAAAACAATTTTTCACTTTTAAAACATTTTAAATGTATCTATACAACGAAGATCACGTATAACTCTGTGTATCATTTTATCATTTATTAATAGTTACAAATATAGAAACAGCAATTGAATTTTGATAAAACATTTTCATTTCTGTAAAATACTCATTAAAACTATATAAATTTCAATAAAATTTGTTGTAGAGTTAAATTTTTGCAGAAATTTATATGTCGTTTTTCAAGAAAATCTAAAGAAAAATCAGAAAGACCGAAATCTTTAGATGAGTGATAATCATAAGAGGCTTCGAGATGATAATGTTAGTAGTTATTCGTAAGTTAACAAATTGATATAAAAAACAACATGATGATAACAAGATTGATTAATAATAATAAACATTTTAATATTTTTAAAAAGGCTCATTACATTTAATAAAACTAGTGCATTTCATATGCATTTCTCAAATTCATAAAATTAAATTTATTTTCAAAGCTACATGCTGCACAAAAAAAGATTATTTTTTTTTTAGAATTTGAATACATATTGTATGTTTAATATAATTAAAATACTTCGAATTGTGAAGTTTTTCAAATATCAAAGAATAAAAATGTATATTTGATTCAGAAAACTTATTTAAGATAAATTAAACATACTTGAAGTTTATCTCTCAGAATCTATTAGGAAAAAAATATTTAAGAAATTCATTTTTTAGCTGTTTGATAACTTTCTGAAATTTATAACTTCATTTTTTATTATATTCTAAACATAAATTTTAAAGATGAAAAACATTACAATTTTAAGTTTTTATTTTTTTTCTCATACATTTTATAACTATTCTGTAACAAGACTTCGTCAAATCGTGACAGAAACTCTACTGTGAAGTAACCACCGTGAAAAGTGGCGAAATGTCGCCATATGAATTTAACGGGACGTTATTTGGTAATTTATCATAATGCAATGTTCATAATGGCTTTGAAATTGAGTCTCCAGATGAGAGGTCACACAAGAGTATCAATGAAACGGCATTGTAAGTCACCTGGTGACTCGCCGCAAAGCAGCAGTCACAATGACCTGTCAGTGGAGTCACATTTGAAACTCATAAAAGAGGCGTATGGAATTTCCTATTTTTGTTTCACCGTAGTGACTGTGACTCTTGTGACCATGTGTGACCTGAAGGAGATGTTATATGGATTAAATTTTGTGCAGGGAGAGTATTAATTGAATTATATTACATCCTTTCGGATATTCGCGTGAAAATAATCGCTTGAAAATTCCTTGAAACTTGGCATTTTGGGACTCGTCCTCACATTTTGCACACCAGTGTATTTATAAAACTATACTACAAACATTAAATTATAGTACAAACATTACTCGCGTTCGACGTGCAGTTTACAACTTGTTTGATATAGTTTCGATTCTATGTGAAGCAAAACATATATATCGCATATAAACACGATTTTTAATATTTTAACCGTGCACACTCTAATTTACTAAGTATTATTTTGGTGGGGGGGGGGGCAAGCATATTGTCAGGATCTGATAGCACCTGTGCTAAAGAATGTAATGTCTACTCTTTCTCTATTTGAATATCTCATATTGTATGGTTGTGTACAGAATTTCCAAGGTGACATTCCTTCATCGTGGAAAGGGGAATTGCCCGCTAATCCTTTACAGGTGGGGTGTTAGAGAAAAGAGATAGCTGAGAGGCATGTCCGCCTGTCAGTGAAGTATGCGGATGGTGAGCAGATTAGCAGCATGCCGCTAAGCAAGAACAGAATGGAGTGTCCAATGAGGAGGCTCCAAAGGGGTTTATGTGGGGGAAAGCAGTGATTTGGAGAGGGCAAGTTTGCCTCAGATCATGGATTCGGTACCTGGGTTTCGTACCTAGAGGTTGCTCTGTGTGAAAGAGCGTAAAGTGTGCGTTTTCTGGTGCGCAAAGGATACAGACGTCCTAGTGTTTAGTGCTCTGGGCTAAGAAGTGCAGGCCCAGTATACTTGTGTTGGGAGACTCAAGGTTGAGCTCCAAAAAAGTGAATTTAACGTGTATTGAGTGTGAGGTGGAAAGTGTAATTGGAATAGTACACAACCAATCTTTACGGTATCTAATTTAATGTTGAACCGGATCACCTATATCCGAGTTGTAGTTGTATATATTTGTAAATAGCGTATTTTGTGTGTACATATATTCTTAATAAACTGATAATTCGGTTACTAGCGTAAGTCTTTATTTACACCAATCTCACAGTGGGTGACCGATATCACCTAGTAATATCGGTGGTGGCAGCTATATCCCACCGCTGCCCCCAATTTGTCGGACGTTCCCCTCAGTCCACACAAATTTGAAGAATGTCCGTGGTAGATATAGCTGCCACCACCGATATTACTAGGTGATATCGGTCACCCACTGTGAGATTGGTGTAAATAAAGACTTACGCTAGTAACCGAATTATCAGTTTATTAAGAATATATGTACACACAAAATACGCTCTTGTGTTGGGAGACTCAAGGTTGAGCTCCAAAAAAGTGAATTTAACGTGTATTGAGTGTGAGGTGGAAAGTGTAATTGGAATAGTACACAAACAATCTTTACGGTATCTAATTTAAAGTTGAACCGGATCACCTATATCCGAGTTGTAGTTGTATATATTTGCAAATAGCGTATTTTGTGTGTACATATATTCTTAATAAACTGATAATTCGGTTACTAGCGTAAGTCTTTATTTACACCAATCTCACAGTGGGTGACCGATATCACCTAGTAATATCGGTGGTGGCAGCTATATCTACCACGGACATTCTTCAAAGTTGTGTCGACTGAGGGGAACGTCCGACAGATATATAAATGTATAAAGTGCTAAACTATGTTATTTATTATAACGCATGTAAATTTTCCATTTTTTGGGTGAAATAGTCATCCAGTGTTCGTGTCCGGGATGGCTCAGTTGGAAGAGCATTGGCGGCTTCAGCCAATACATCCCTGGTTCGATTTCTGGCCCGGAATTTTTTCACCCAAAAAATGGAAAATTTACATGTGTTATAAAATTTAATCTAATATGTTACTTATTATTTGCAGTATATATGTATATATATATATATATATATATGGGTGATTCTCAAAATATGGGACAATTTATGTCTTTCGGCATACAAAAAAAATTGAGAGGTTTTCTGTCATGTTTTTATGTGTAGATATGTTTGTCTTAATATTATTCATCATTTGCACTCAAGAATTACTCACTTTTTAGTTAAAAACACCTTAAAATAACAGAATAAATGTTCAAAATGTCATTAGCATGGATGTCCACAGCAACTGTGCCTTGTATATACTAGCGTTTTCTAGAGTTAATATCATGTTTATAAAATAAAACAAATGTTATTCTTTCTTTAAATTAATCAAGGAGAGGATTTATCCAATAAATTTCTTTTTAGAAATAAAATTATATTATATAAAAAAAGAATTAATGTTTGTCCTCCACATTCTATTTTCAAAACAAGATCATACTATAACAGCTGGTATTAATCAAAATTTCATTTTCACATATGGCAATAGTTTGAAAATATAAAGTTTCTCCATGGCAACAAGTAGCCATTTTATCCCAGCCTGAAAATAGAAGCATGTATTGTATTTTAAGAATAGAAGTTGAATATTAGGGGCGTACATCAATTGTATGTCATTAGAATGGATAATAATTTTCAATGTTTATTTTATAATTAAAATTTTTATTTTTCTTATTTGCATAGGACTTTTGTGTTTTAAAAAGGCCCCAGAAATAACTATTGCATTGTAATTATATTATGGCTCATAATCTTATTTAAATTAGAATTTTTTATTAGCATGGACAAATATCAGTGTCATTAGCATGGTTTTTCTGTTTATGCTAAAGACTCCTATGTGCATAAATGTAACCATTGCTTATATTGTATCTTTTATAAAGTTTTATTTTACATATAAATTTAGGTATTACATTTATTATACCTAAAATATGCATTAAATCTGTCAGAAAATCACTAAGACGGCTTCTTACGTTGTTAGTGTCAGAATGTTGCTCATGTAAACAAAGTTTGCTCTTTGGTAATGTTTTTATTCTCCTTATATGTATATATGTAAAAATGGAAACCATTTGCTGAAAAGGAAGGCTAATAAATGTAGAAAAAATATTTAAACAGGAAGAAAACAAAAAATTCTTAATATATTTATTCCATGCAATTTGTTTTGTCATTAGCATGGCTCAAAAAATACTAATTATTTTTTTAAGGCTTATTTTTAAATATTTAGCTTTGCTGACTACATGTAAAGTATACCTAATACTATATTAACAACACCTATTTTTTTTCAGAAATTTTGCTAACAGTAATTTTTTTAAGATTTCACTTTTGAAATTGTCCACTATTTTGAGAATCACCCATATATATTATTTAGCTTTTTTGTGAAATCCTCTTTATAAACAAAAAATTAAATTATTTCTATTTTTCCATACTCTTGTTAGCATATAATAAGTGGTATGTTTAAGTAAAAAAAGTATTTTTTTTTAATGAAAAAAAATTAAGAGTTCTTGAAAATTATCCCGCCAAGTGTGTTAGTTTAAAGAAATGCATCTTTTGTTTCAATTTAGCAACTTAAACTCCCTTAATCTTTATTTTTTAAATGGATGAATGCGTAAGAAAATTAAAATTGTATATCTAAGATAGAAACTAATGAAAAGTGTCGTCAGCCATAAAATTTATATGAATGAGAAAATTGCATTTAAGTTTTTTACACAGTACTTATTTTTAGATTTAGTCTAATATAGTACGAAATGTTCTTTATTTAATTTTTACTCCGCAAAATTTGTTTTAAAATAAATGTTTAGTTATAAGAAACTACGATCGCATGCTGTATATTCCGCCATAAAATGCCAAAAAATATTCTTCTAAGCAGAATCTATAATAAAGGTGTGCATTTGAGCGGATTTGGGAAATTTTAGGAGTTACAGAATCCGTAATATTCTGTCATATATGATATTCATCATCAAGTGGTAATTACGTCTTAATTAAGCAGATGTTATGTTATTTACATATTACTGAAACTAATATATGTATGCACAAATATACATAAAACTAATCAAAACAAAAACCCTTAACGTGTTAAAAGTTTCTGGTAAAGTAATTTATGTTAAATCTATAATAATTTTAAGTGTGAATTTTTAAAAGGTATGATATGAAATTTTAAGTGACGCTATGCTTTTAATGAAAAAAATAATAAATATTTGTATTATTTATTTCATCATTTTAATTTTTTTCTATTTATAATCGCGTCTGCAAAAGTTATGTTAAACATAAAAAGGTGTATAGATCTGTATTCGCCGATGCTTTTTTTCACACATCTCTCACAAATACAAAATATGAATTTTGAAAATATGATATGAAATTTAAGTGATGCCTATATGTGACTTAAAAAATATTTTCTTTTTTCAATTCAATTAAATAAATCAATCAATTGAATTCAATTCACTTTCAAAGTTATAACGTTTTTTATGCTTTTGTAAACTATCGATTTTTTACATATGCAAAAATTGCAAGTTACGGGTTGAATCGATAATTTTATTCTTTTGTACAATAAATTAGCATACACTTTGTGAGTCTTTTCAAACTAAATTTTAGACCCAGCTGCATTTAACCAAAGTCTCGGAGTTTAAACTTTGCAGTTGTGAAGTTTCAAAAATTAATTTGTTTATTTAATATTTAATATTTTTTTTCCAATTTCATATTTTCTCATATTTTTCCATTTAGAAAAAACAAGATTAAACTTAAGTTATTTAGAAGGAAGTTCAAAATATTTCTATTTCTATGCAAATTGTGTAAAGTGTTGTCGAATAATTTTGATCAAAGTGTATATTTTCGAAAAAATAAAATAAAATTTAAATAAGAATATTATTACATATTTTTCTTATTTGAGGAAAAATCAATACAAATAAACAGAAAGGGTTTTTGCATTATCATATAAATATATATATATATATATATGGGTGATTCTCAAAATAGGGGACAATTTCAAAAGTGAAATCTTAAAAAATTACTGTTAGCAAAATTTCTGAAAAAAATAGGTGTTGTTAATATAGTATTAGGTATACTTTACATGTAGTCAGCAGAGCTAAATATTTAAAAATTAGCCTTAAAAAATAATTAGTATTTTTTGAGCCATGCTAATGACAAAACAAATTGCATGGAATAAATATATTAAGAATTTTTTGTTTTCTTCCTGTTTAAATATTTTTTCTACATTTATTAGCCTTCCTTTTCAGCAAATGGTTTCCATTTTTACATATATACATATAAGGAGAATAAAAACATTACCAAAGAGCAAACTTTGTTTACATGAGCAACATTCTGACATTAACAACGTAAGAAGCCGTCTTAGTGATTTTCTGACAGATTTAATGCATATTTTAGGTATAATAAATGTAATACCTAAATTTATATGTAAAATTAAACTTTATAAAAGATACAATATAAGCAATGGTTACATTTATGCACATAGGAGTCTTTAGCATAAACAGAAAAACCATGCTAATGACACTGATATTTGTCCATGCTAATGACAAATTCTAATTTAAATAAGATTATGAGCCATAATATAATTACAATGCAATAGTTCTTTCTGGGGCCTTTTTAAAACACAAAAGTCCTATGCAAATAAGTAAAATAAAAATTTTAATTATAAAATAAACATGAAAATTATTATCCATTCTAATGACATACAATTGATGTACGCCCCTAATATTCAACTTCTATTCTTAAAATACAATACATGCTTCTATTTTCAGGCTGGTATAAAATGGCTACTTGTTGCCATAGAGAAACTTTATATTTTAAAACTATTGCCATATGTGAAAATGAAATTTTGATTAATAACCAGCTGTTATAGTATGACCTTGTTTTGAAAATAGAATGTGGAGGACAAACATTAATTCTTTTTTTATATAATATAATTTTATTTCTAAAAAGAAATTTATTGGATAAATCCTCTCCTTGATTAATTTAAAGAAAGAATAACATTTGTTTTATTTTATAAACATGATATTAACTCTTGAAAAAGCTAGTATATACAAGGCACAGTTGCAGTGGACATCAATGCTAATGACTTTTTGAACATTTATTCTGTTATTTTAAGGTGTTTTTAACTAAAAAGTGAGTAATTCTTGAGTGCAAATGATGAATAATATTAAGACAACTACACATAAAAACATGAGAGAAAACCTCTCAATTTTTTTTGTATGCCGAAAGACATAAATTGTCCCATATTTTTAGAATCACTTATATATATATATATATATATATATATTTATATATATATATATATATATATATATATATATATATATATATATATATACACTATATTGCCATTGAATATGGGACACTTGCGATTTTAGACATTTTACTAAATATCTAGAAAAATACATGAGGAATCATCTCGAAACTCTTAGTGTATAAATATAATAGTATACGCCATACATCTCCGTGAAGATTTTTTACCGAAACGCCATAGGGGACCGTCAACAAATTAAAAAAGAATGAATATCTTTTGAATAACCCTGTCAAAACTAATGTAGCAAAAGCGCTCAAACTCTAGATTATGATTGAATGCCTTATTGTAATACACTGTGTTCATTTTTATGCAAATAGCATGCATACTCGCAGAGTAATTAAGGTTTTTATAAAAATGGCCCCAAATTTTTCTAAGTTTTTCCCTTATAATTTTCAGAGTTCTTAATATAAAATAATATTCTTTTCAGAAAATATGACAAACAACATTGCACACAGTACGCTGTAATCAGAATTAAAAAATAATAAAAATTGTATGAAAAATGAGTAGGTTTACTAAATAATTTTTTACTGCGCATGCGTCAAAGATATCAAAATTTCATTTGCATATTATGTTAGCTAAATGTATGGAGCAACTTTTGTAAAAGTCTCAAAATTATAGCTTGAAAATTCTGAAAGTAATCGTCTATAGAAAAAGGACAAAATCCGTTGTTTCCAAAATGAAGCAAAAAAATGAGGGATTTTATTCAAAAGTAGTCGTAACATCCCGTATTGTGTATTCTATATTAACACTAATCAATGATATATATGGATACAACCCCTCTTGTTTTTGCTTCATTTTGAGAATAACGGATTTTCAACTTATTCAATTGACGATTATTTTCAGAATTTTCAAGTTATGATTTTGTGACTTTCACAAAAGTTGCTCTATACATTTAGCTAACATAATATGCAAATGAAATTTTGATATCGTTGACGCATGCGCAGTAAAAAATTATTTAGTAAACCAACTCATTTTGTATACAATTTTCATTATTTTTTAATTCTGATTACAGGGTACTGTGTGCAATGTTGTTTGTCATATTTTCTGAAAAAAATATTATTTTATATTAAGAACTCTGAAAATTATAAGGAAAAAACTTGGAAAAATTTGGGACCATTTTTATAAAAACCTTAATTACTCTGCGAGTATGCATGCTATTTGCATAAAAATGAACACAGTGTATTACAATAAGGCATTCAATCATAATCTAGAGTTTGAGCGCTTTTGCTACATTAGTTTTGACAGGGTTATTCAAAAGATTTTCATTCTTTTTTAATTTGTTGACGGTCCCCTATGGAGTTTCGGTAAAAAAACTTCACGGTGATGTATGACGTATACTATTATATTTATACACTAAGAGTTTCGAGATGATTCCTCGTGTATTTTTCTAGATATTTAGTAAAATGTCTAAAATCGCAAGTGTCCCATAATCAATGGCAATATAGTGTATATATATATATATATATATATATATATTCCATCCGAAATTAAAGTCGGATTTTATTTAATTGAATTACACATTCCATTAGGAAACATAACGCGAGGTTAAATTAAAATTGTCATTAAGCATCAACGTATTATAAGTATCAATGTTTATACATCGTTCCATCTCCCATGTCCACTAATCCATATACACTGCTCAAAACAATTAACCACTTCACCGGCTGCCCCGAGATAAGTCGGGGTTTAAAGCACTGTTTCCCCATACCCACCGCCGGTTAAGTGGTTAAAGGATATTTGAAGTTTTATATGAAATAAAGATATAAACTAAATTTTTTTGGCGAAAATAGAAGAAGAGAATCACAAATGCAATTTTTTTCTGGTTTTCAAACTGTGGAGTATGAAAATTTTGAGTTCGACGTCAAAAACTTCACTTCAGCGGCAGCGAATGAAATTTGACTTTCAACTGGATAAAAGAGAATGAATTCAAGGATGATCGGCATGCAGTGATTGCTTTGTTTCGATGAGTACGATGTCTCAGCGATGTCATTTGACAGATTCAGAAGCTTGGAGAATTATTGGTAGGTTAGAAGGGTGCCAAACTCAAGCTGAAGTAGCCCAAGTCATTGGAGTGTCACAAAGTGTCATTTCCAGGATCTGGAACCGTTTTTTGGAGAGTGAATGTGCAGGCCGAAGACCAGGGCAAGGTCGTAGACGAGCAACAACGCCCAATGAAGATCGGTATTTAGCGTTAACAGCTCGGAGACACCAAAACATGAACGCCACTCTTCTCCAACAACACATTCGCTCGGCTACATGCACCACGATTTCAACTAAGACTATGCGAAACTGTCTCCATACTGTAGGAAACGCGTAAAAAAACACTCTTTTGAGTTAGAATTTTAATTTTTTTTCTTTTTTGTGATGATTAGCTATATAATTTTCTAAGAAATTCACATCCTAAAATTTATCATAAAATTTATAAAAATTTTATATGGTTACTAATGGTTTAAATGGGATAATTAAAAATCGTTATAACTCCAAACATTATTTATCGGATTTCAATTTCTTTCTATTTTATTAAAAATGAAAATCTGATTTTAGTTTTTTTTTTCGGTGTTTTTGTTTTTCAATATTTATTTTAGAACTATTAAAAATATTTATTTAAAAAATAATAACTTTTAGAAAATTATATTTTCAAAGGTATATAATTTTTCATTTTTTAAAACAAAACTAATGTAAAATAATTAAAAATGACATGCTTCAAGTTTGTACTTTTTTTTCTTAAACAATTCTTCACTTTTAATAATTTAAAGACAATAAATAGTCGGGAAAAGAGTGATTATACAGAAAAATGAAATGTACTGTTTTACTGCCCATCAATTATTTAAAAGAATGCTTTTCTAAGATGCAGATTAAGTTCTTTTTAAAAATTTAGCTCTCACAACTTCAAGCTTTTTATCGTCCTGGAGAGGCTGTCAAAAAACCTGTATTCTGGGCTGAGGTGAAATCAGGACCGAGACGTTACTTTTTTCTGAAGACTCACCCATCCGGATCAAAAGTATTTTTCATACCGGAGAGGACTGCTTCTTTTTTCCCAGGCCTGCACTGGACAAAATTTTTAATTCCGGTATCGAACAATCCATATTAAAAGAACAGACCTAACACGTGCATAAAATAAGTAAAATTTGGTTTAATCAATGTTTTTACGAAAACCACATAACTTTTAGAATCGCTTTTATTTTACACAGAAGAAAAAAAAAACTTTAATTTTTTTAAAGAATAGTACATTAAATGCTAAAAAATTAAACAAAATAAAACCAGAGAAAAAAATCTGCCCGTGACGGAATTTTGTCTTAAACAGAAAATGCGTTGATCCATGCAAAATAAATACAATGATACCTGAGAAAAAAATAAATTCCATTTAACCCTCCTAGGAAGGGCATTTGTCTATTACGTATTTTTTTTCTGTCCTATGTGATTCCGTCTTAAAAAGGTTTACTGTATAACACTTTTCAGTCTCCAACGCGCGGGATATGGATAAGCGATAATACAATATAAGTGAAACATTTACATATAAACAGAGATTCATTGATAAAAATTAAATATATCACAGCGTTTGGCGCCTCTTTATTAATAAAAAGTATAAATATAAAGAACGAAATTCTATATTAAGTATTTTTGGTCAGAACTCCTCCACGAGAAACAATTTTTAACAACATTGAAGTAAAAGACTATGTAGATATTCACGGCTGGGTCGGCTATGATTAAGCTTTTTTCCAGGCTGGTCCGGATTATGATTTTAACATTATTTCATACCGGGCTGAACTTTATTCCCTATGTTCCGGTTTAGGATCGGACCTACATATTTCGATCTATTCAGACATCCAGTGCTAACGATCAACATGTTTTGAAAACAAGTTTCGATTTAAATCAATACGCTGCTTTATTATGTCCAAATAAGAGGAACGGTCTTAAACCGACATATAAAAACGAACAATTTGTGGAAGATCCCTTATTTGCTTTGAAAATGGATGAAAAACGCTTCGTTTACAGGCATGGTAAAGTGGTGCAAGTCACGAATTTTTGAGAATTTTGGATTTTAATATCTCTGTCAGATTTTCAGATACGGAGATGAAATTTTTTTGTTTTTCAATTTAGGAATGGATAAGGAATAACTTCCTAATTGGGTATTTTGCTCTATGGGGACCGTATAAAAATTTAATTTTCGAATTTTTTCAAATAGACCCCCCATGGAGTTGCAAGTTATATTATCAGAAATTTCACCTTTTTTAAGTTCACCTTTTTCACCTTTTTTCCCCTTTTTCCAATTGTCAGTTTTTGCAATTGGAAGTATGGGACTAGAGGCAATATTTAAGGATATAGCCTATTGTTTCGATATTTATGACTCACCCTGTATACTGAATATATATATTTTGAATTCTCTTCCATAGATTTGTGAGTTTTGAAATAGCTAAATAAAATAAAATATATTATAAAAAATTCAAAAATCATTCTTAAATAATTTATGAATTTAAACTACAATCGCAAAAAATGTAACTAAAATACTTTAAACAACATTATCTGACAATAAATATTGTCAAATGATATATATTGTTTTTGTAGATGTAAATTAAATACACGTTTAATTTAGAACATATTTTTAAGCAATCGAGTAGTTATTGCCAAGTGTCTGAAATGTCAAGAAAAATGTCTCATTATAAAGCATAAATATCCTTCAGAAAACTTCTGTATCCTTTACAAAAATAAATTGTTAAAATTTAATCATAAATATTTTAAAGAATAAACAAAAACAATAAATATTTAAAAAACAGAAAACAGTTTTACTAATATGAATAACTGAAGCATTAACGGGAATTATCTTTAAGCTTGAAAAAATTCCTATTACTTTCGTTAACAAACTTAATTTTCTTTTTAATTCAACCGTACCAAAAAATTAAGATTATAAAAGGTTAGTTTTTAATGGGATAAAATATACTCCTATGAAAGTTATCAAGAAAAAATACTTGTATTACAAAACAATGATGTATTTTTGGACATTTGATAACTTTTTAATATTTTTGTAAAACAAAATGAGTTATTATAAACATAGAATTAACCCTCTAGTTGTGTTTTTAATGCGCTGATTAATTAACAATGCGAACACTAAAAAATATCTGGTGGAAATAGTCAAAGAGGGTTAATTAAATGGAAAAAAGGTAATGACAGAAGATATCTCGGGTCACCCAGCGAGAGGATTAAAATTCCAATAAACAAACAATTTATTACTTTTTCAGAAGATACTATGAAATGAATCAACATGAATTAACTCCACAATTGTTCTGTTATCTATAGTGTCTGTGATTATTTTAATTTTTTTATTTGAATGAATTCTGTCCTGTTAAAAATATATAATTTCCAACTTTTTTTAAGTATACCTTTTAAATGCAAAGCTGTAATAGTCTGTTAGAGATTCATAGTCAAATTTAGTGGATATAGTTTTGCATACGAAATGTTTATTATGTAAGGTTCAAAAATCTTCAGATTATTAAACATATAATATATTATGAAGTTATAATACGCGTAAATCATAAAAATATTTATACAAAAAGCAATAACAAATTATTCACGCTTATAGGTAACTCTACAAATCATGAAATCTTTAAATCAAATATTTTACATTGTCTTTTCAAAAATGTAAATCATTTCCTCAGAATTTTTTGAAAAAAAATATTTAGAAAAACATTTTTTATTTTTCTCAGAAGGATAACACCAATCTCTGTTTTATCTAAAGAAACAAATGAAAATATTTAATGTAAACATTTTGAATATTTTCGTATTTCCTTGTTGAAAAAACAATATATTTCAACTGAAATACATATATACATACATATATATATATATATATATATATATATATATACAGGGTGGTCATAAAAAACTTTGCCGATATGCGAAGCTCTAGCGGCCAGTCCGCTTAACCGATCGAAATGAAATTTCAGATATAGTTATTCGGAGGTATGAGCTCGAGATTCTGTGAGCGACAACAAAATGGCGTTCGCGGTTACTGTTGTAGTTACAGAGACTCGAAAATTTCCAATGGCAACACCCATTTTGTTTCATCGCAAAATGCTCAGCGCATGCGAAAACCCTAAAGAGCGTTGGAACCGTACGCGTATCACAAGAAACGGACATGTTATGCACGCACAAAAAAAACATTCTGGGAATTCTTCCCCCCATAGAAAAAATCGATTGGGGCGCAAGGAGGAAATTTGCTTATGACACAGACTCAGTACACTAATCTCTGATTACATTACAGATCGGAGAACCTAAAACTTTTATCTTGGTTACACATTTTCCTCATGGGTGCCCTAATTGCCTGTGATGGTGACGGCACCTATTTCATAGGATTTTATGAAACATATTTATCCTATAAATATACCCGCTGGTCCACAGCAGCTAACCAAATACTCCATTTTAATATTGATACACAAAATCCCTCCAACGAACTACAATCTTTGACTGAATTTATCATAATAATTCACGCACGTGCGTGGCTCACAATCAGTTCACAGGCCAATTATACAGATTAAGCACATACTTTTTGGCAACCTTTACGTCATCTTACAGATAGCTCGTTGTGGATCCAAAAAAATAGTTATTTCGGTGCTTGTCGATCGAAACCAGAATGTGTGAAAATTCGCGCTTCGCAGTATTTTCAAAGGAACTTAAAATAGAGCAGGAATTTGTGAGTTCCAAATTCCTGCACTTAACTTTAAAGCTAAATATTACTAAGATTTCACAGACTAACGAACGAAACCTCTGATTATCACTTACTAGTCAAAAGATCACATAATGCAAGTGATAAATTCTAGAGATTCTCCATTATTGGCATTGGAAAACTTAAACTTTCCGTACAACACTCAATGTTTTGTAAAAAGAAATTACAAGAAAAATATTTACTTGTGGTCATCGGAAATACTAAGTGTGAAGGCTACATCAGATCTAGAATGAAATCAAGGTGTATAATGCTATCGTTTGAAGTAAAAACCAGTTAAATTGAAAGATATGAAAACAAGATGATGGCATGCATTTAATGTACATTTGCAACTTTTATTCTGGAACTCCAAATACTTTTAGTTATACAAAATCTGTGTATTGCGTGAATAATAAGATTCGTTATAAAATGTTTATCATTATTATTTAAAAATGTTGTTGAGATTTTAGACTGCATAAAACATAGACTTGATTTTATTATAGTCAAAGAGAGATTTATTACCTGAGCAATTCTTCTTGTCGGCGACTTGTATAAGCAATTGTATGTTTCATAACTTGAATTCCAGTCTTCGAATTTACGATTTCTTCATATCTTGAAAATAGTTATTTATGAATTTTGCCTACTGGCAATATTATACCTTTTACGTATGGTTCTTCACACACACAAAAAAATTATGATTTAATGGGATTTTTAAAGCGATTTAATAGACTTTAGCAAAACGTAAACATTCTTTGAATCAGAACATTCTAAAACAGTCCCGCAGTCAACTGCAGAATAAAGAATACAATCTAAAAAGATGGATTAGAGATGAATAAATACAAATTATATCTATGAAAAAACATATTATGAATTTTAAAGTACAAAATGGACAAAAAATAATGAGAAATAATTGATTAAAAGTCATTACAGCTTCGTTCTATCAACATCAAAATTTTAGTGCTGCCATCTACAGTCATTTTTGCGAGTTAGTGTCTTAATTAGTGTCTTTTTACTGAATATTTCCTTTTAGGATTCAACATCCTCCGCCCCCGGCAGTAGAGGGGATACCTTTGTAATAGGACGTTTGATATCACCGTCCGCTGTTTTAATCAAGACTACTCGAACTCGATTGTTCTGTCCTGGGAATATTTGTAGAATGCGACCCATTTTCCATCTCATGGGCACGGATCGTTCATAATTTATTATTAACAAGTCTCCTTCTCGTAGATTAACACTTGGAGTAGTCCATTTAGGACGCTATTGGAGATGTTGGAGATATTCTCTTGACAATCTATACCAAAATTGGTTCTTGGCCCTTTCAATAAGGCGCCAACGAGCATTTAATGATAGAGCTCGCGAATTAGAAACTTCTGGAATATCAAGGAGCGGTGCTCCGATTAGAAAATGATCTGGCGTTAATGCGCGCGGATCTGATGGATCTGATGACATCGGCGTTAGAGGTCTGGAATTTATACAACTTTCTATTTGGCACAGTAACGTGGATAATTCTTCAAAGTTTAAAATACTTGCTTTACATACCTTTAATAGATGATATTTTGTAAACTTTACAGCTGCCTCCCATAGCCCGCCAAAGTGCGGCGCATATGGAGGAATGAAATGCCAATTGATTTTTTGGCTCGAAAGAAAATCTTGAATTTCTCTGTCCCTCAAATATTGGAATAACTGCTTTAGTTGATTTGCTAGACCTACAAAATTTTTCCCATTATCTGAATAAATATCAGACGGCAGGCCTCTACGTGCAATAAATCTCTTTATGGCTGCTAGCAAGGCTTGCACAGACAAGTCTGATACCACTTCCAGATGCACTGCCTTAGTGCACATGCAGAGGAATACTTCTATGTAAGTTTTTATTTTTATCTTACGTCTAGGCAAATTTGGCTTGGTTATGCAGGGGCCGGCAAAATCTATGCCAACCTTGGAAAAAGGACGAATTGGGGTGATTCTGTCAACAGGAAGATCTCCCATCATTTGTTGACAAGCTTGTGTTTTTAGGCGTTTGCAAAGTACACATTTGTTGAGTTCTTGTCGCACAGTAGAACGACCATTAACAAACCAAAACTGTTGACGTATAATAGAAAGTACTAGCTGTGTACCTGCGTGCATATGTTTCTCATGTACATGTTTTATTAATAGTTTAGTGACACAGTTATTTTTTGGGAGTAGCATAGGATATTTTTTATCGAAGCTTAAAAACTGATGTTGTGACAAACGACCACCTACTCGAATGATATCACTTGAATCTAAAAATACATTTAGTGGTAATAGTTTACTATTGCTTGGTAAGGGTTTTCTTTCTTTTAACAACTTAAGCTCTGTGTTGAATTCAGAATTTTGAATTAATTTTACAATGCATTGAATTGAATTAGAGATTTCTTCTGAACTTAGATTTCCAAATTTTTTCGATGTACTATGTCTAGCATTATGAATAAATCTAAGACAATAGGCCGTGACTCTTGACAGCTTAGAGAATTTCGAAAACTTAAGAAGAAAGTCAGGAGGTGCACTTACTTGTGTTACATTACTGACAGAGTCAATTTCTTGAGTTAACTCATTTATTGGAGCAGTGAATTTAGGTATTGGGATTTGCTCATTTGACAGCAGCCATGGAGGCCCATGCCACCACAGAGAATGATTAAGAAGCTTTCGTAGAGGAATTCCCCTAGAAGCTACATCTGCAGGATTTAAAGCACCTGGAATATGATTCCATTCATGGGAAGGCATTAATGCCTGTATTTGGCATACTCTGTTAAGTACGAATTGATTTCCCTTTAAAGGTGGTGCTTTGAGCCAACTGAGAACAATTTGGGAATCCGACCACAAATAAATATTGTCAAATTTTACCTTTAATGTGTCGATAATTACAGAACATAACTTAGCTAGCAAAAGAGCTGAACAAAGCTCGATTCTAGGCAATGTTTGAGGTTTAATTGGATTTACCTTAGTTTTTGCAGCAATCAAATTAACAAATACCCTTTCAGGTGTAACCACACGTAAATATGTAACAGCAGCATAGGCTTTATTCGAACCGTCGCAAAAACCGTGCAGTTGAATTTGAACAACTGCTTCATTGAATAAATTTATGTATCTGGGAATTTCTAAAGATTTCAATAAATACATTTCAGATGAAAATTCATTCCAAACATGTTGTATGGCATGTGGGATTTTCTCATCCCAAGAAATCTTATCCTTCCAAAGATCTTGCATCATGATTTTTAACTTTATTGTTGTAGGAGCTAGGAAACCCAGAGGGTCAAAGATTGTAGCCACTACAGATAACAAGTCTCGTTTTGTTTGTACATCCTTTAAATCAGCGAACCTAATTTGTAAAATATCTTTGAAAGAGTCCCAAAATAAACCACCCAACAAACACATAACTTGTGGGCCATTAAAGGTGTCGTTAACGTTGGCCCAAAGTGTTTGGTGACGGCCCGCCATCCTCTGCCGTAACGGCTCCGTCAAAAAACTGTCACGCCGGCCAGAATTCGACTACAAGATGAGGCCCACAAATGTGCCATAAACTTTTTATCAAAATATCAGACAGCCTCAAACTTGCCACAATTATTCTTTTAAAGGCCATTAACAATCAGAGCTAGCCATAAGTGTGCCCTAGCCATGCCAATTGTGTTTTGTAAGAATTAAGTTTAGCCAAAAGCTGCCCACAAAAGAGCCCTTTAGGATTTATTCTATCCAAAAGCCTGCCACTACCATGCCATAAAAATTATTTAAGCATAGATTCAAAATCTGTTTAATAAAAAATATTTATTAAAGAACTGCTTGAATGATTAAAAAATAAATATATTAAGAATAATTTAGGTACAATAAAATATATGTATATATAAATTTACTTTTCTTGAATTTTTCGAAAATTTTCCAAAATACAATACTTCGCATATTGAATTTAATAATTTGTTTATTTATTCTATTATGCATTATATATATATATATATAAATAATGCAATTTATAAACAGTTGTATTTCATATACAATTTGAAAAATAAAATTAGTATGCCAAACATTGTATTTTCAATAAGCTCAAGATAAATAAATTTATACATTTTTGAAAAGTGAACCGAAATCATTATTACTATATTTATTTTTCATCAAGAAACATTTGTTATTCAAGCAATTATTCAACAATTATTTTTTATTCAACACATTTTGAACTTACGCCTAAATAACATATATTCTTAATATGATTTATTATGTACTTTATACTAAAATAGATCTATTTTATGTATGTATGTGGTGTTTTGTTTAGCTTATTGTTAAGTCTGTTAATATATAAAATGTATGTTGTAATATAAAATGTGTTCGTGATATACTTTTGTTTATTTTTTATACATTTATTTGCAAGCCTTTTACCAGTATTTTGTGCTTATTCATTAAAGAATTATTTAATTATTTTCTTATAATTCCTTTTTTTATGTATATTGATTTTATTTTGTAAGAAATTTTTAAACGCTTTCATTTTGGCAAATGCAAGATAATATTTACTTTATATTGTATGATTCACCGATATTCTAATACATTAAAATTCTATTTAACTTAGAAAATAGTTAATGTTCTTTTTCAATATATGAAGTTTCGGGGCACAGTTTATCAATCAAAGATAAAAAATATATATACAAAGTATTTTAACTTTTCCTAAACACCCGAGAGTTTTATTCAATTACTTCAATTAAATTTTATTATTAATATTCTTACTTACAAAAAGAAAACAGTTTTTTCTCAAGCTCTCTCTCTCTCTCTTTTTTTTCCACTGAAGCAAGCTATTTTAAAGAATCTCAAATGATATATATAAATATAACATTTCAAAGTAATATCGATAGTTCTTAGCAAAAAGAAAATAAATTATTAAACAATTATCTATTAAATTAAATTTTACAATATTTTACACTATTCGAATTAAATTTTACAGTATTTGAAGAATTAGAATGGGAAAAAAAGTAAATTTCACCCATAAGAATACGATTTATTTAAATTAAACTGTCCAAGCATTCGCAATTCATTGAAAAAAGCCCCAGTATTTACTGATTAAAAAAAAAAAAAAAAAAAAAAAAATATGTAACAGAACGTCATTAAATCATGCTATGTATAAAAAAAATATTTTACATTTGCCAAAATAAAAATGTTAAAAATACTCTATAATCTAATAATAAATACTCTATATATTATACAAAATAAAATCAAAATATTTAAAACAGCTTAAATATACAATTCTTTAATGAATAAACAAAAAATAATAAGATTTACTAATAATTTACTTATGCTCTTGTGCATATTTCAGCATTATAGTACTTGTAAAATTCCTGTAACTTTTAAAACATCCTCTCTCTCTCTCAGTACGATATCGAATGAAGATGAATAAGCGTGGTGACTTTGCAAAAATAGAAGGGGGTCGAAAATTAGGGAGAGGTTTCCTAGAAATTGCTCTGTTCCCCCTATGACCTTCGCGAGTGAATTCCTTTCGGGAAGCAAAGAAAGTAGATGGATACCTCTCTAAGGCTGCGGGAAAACAGCACTACTTTCAGTTACACTAAAAGAGCAATTTTATTTTACCTGAAAATATATTTCAAATCATATCAAAAATTTGTGTTATAAAAACAGTTTATTTTCTACTTTTCCTGCTGCCTTGTATTCAATAACATATGCTTGCTGAAACAATGAAAGGAATATTTTTTTCGTTTGTTCGTTGCAAATATTTTTTTCATGAATCTTGAAAAAAAAAATAACGCTTACCATTAAATTTGTAGTAAATTATAAGTATAATATGAAAGCTCAATGAACAAAAAATATATATAATTAAATAAACATAACTACGTATTTATGTTTATTTAATTATACATATATATATATATATATATATATACTTTTTTTTTTTTTTTTTTTTTTTTTTTTTTTTTTTTTTTTTTTTTTTTTTTGCAAGAGAAAAAAAATGATAAAATTTGAACAAGGGGAAGAGGCAGAAGAATTTTCAACAAATAAATGTGATGAATCATTAAATGAAAGTTTTAAACAATTGTTTAAAACTTTTATGCAATAATTCATCATGTTCATCACTTATAACCAATGCAACAAAAATATTACTTTTGCTCTTTTCTTACTATTTTATAAATTTATATTCCGGAAATTAAAAATATCTAGTTTTATTCCAATTTTCCCCCCCATAAAAAATCTTTTAATTAAAATTGGGAGTTTTATTTATATATTATTAAATAGATAATAAATCGTGCAAAATACTACTGTTTTCAAATAAAATTCTGGTTTTTGCTTCTTTAAAGTCAGGTATGACATCTGTGTTTTTTATTAATAATTTAAGAATAATAATAAAACAAACAAACATAAATTGTAAGGAATTTGATAAAAACATTTTTATTTATTTTTTACTTTACACTGAATTTAAAACAATAAAATTTATTTTCGAAGAATTTTATTTTACAGGAAAATAAATTTTAAATAGAATTAAAATTTTTTGTTATAAAACAGTTTATTTTCCACTTTTTCTACCCCCTTATATTCAACAACATGGGCTTGTTAAAACAAAGAATGCAATATTTTTTTCATTTGTTCATAACAAATATTTTTTTTAATGAAACTTGAAAAATATAAAAAAAATTCACGCCTCTGATTAATTTTCCAGCATACTTTTTTATAATATGAAAACTCAATGAATGAATGCATCTTATTGTAATTAAATATTTTGTGCACTTCCTATGAATTTGTATTTTGTTTATTTCAGCTATTAAAATCTAGAGAAATTGAAAATTAATGCATTCATTGTTTCTAGCATGACCATAAAAATATATCTATGCAAAGATATCGAAGTATAGTTTGGAAATATATTATTTTACATCTCTTAAATGTAAATATTTTTACATTTTTACTGATATATATGTATATATATATTCTTTAAATAGTTTTAAACGAAAAAGAATAAATTAATCATCTATACTGTCCTAGATATAAATCTTATAATGTATTTACATTTTTAATAAATGCCACATTTGAAATAATTAAGCTTACTTTAATAGAAATGAAGAAAAAAAATACATTTCCTCTCATTAATTAAATATTCGGGTTGGGTAATACCGGGCCTGCACTTTTTAAATCATGAGGGGCCGTTTCAAGCTTGCCCGAAACTGCCCCTCAGTGATGACAGGTCAAATAAACGCAACCGTTTTCTCCCTGCCGAAACGTATACAATTCGGCAACTGCTGCCGCAAGTAGCGGCGCCTCACTTACGGTACGGTAATGTTTGGCTACAAATGGCCTTAACTCACTATGGCCGCACCGAATACGGCTTCTGGCCGCAAGTCGAGCATTTGTTGGGCAAGCACTTTAACAGTATCATCTTCCTGAATGACCTTTTTTGAGGAAGCCTTCATTTCATCAGGTAAATCATCTATTACATCAGGATCGTTACAGGCCCACTTTCGTAGATTAAAACCTCCACTTTTCATAATTTTAATTAGCTCTGTCACTAAATTCTGAGCGTTTTCCCTTGAGTCGGATCCAGAAAGGAGATCATCAACGTAAATTTCCTCTTGAATAATTTGGCAGGCTTTTTGATTAGATTGTTCATTATCAATGGCCAATTGGCGTAATGTCCTAATGGCCAAAAAAGGTGCACAGGAAAAACCGTATGTAACGGTCAACAGCCTGTATGATTTGATAGTGTCTTCTAAATTAAATCTCCAAAGAATGCGTTGATAATCAATATGATTCTGATTAACGAGTGTTTGTCGAAACATTTTTTCGATATCAGCATTAAAAGCAATTGGATTCATTCTGAACTTTAATAATAAAGGAAATATTTCCGGCTGCAATTTTGGACCTATCTCTAGATAATCGTTTAAAGAGCGGCCTGATGAACCAACTGCAGATGCGTCAAATACTACTCTAAGTCGTGTAGTTGAACTATCTTCCTTTAGTACCCCGTGATGCGGAAGATAAAAATGATCCGTATTTGAGATTTCTGAATTTGGTACAAGTTCCATGTGCCCCAAATCGATATATTCTTGCATGAATGCTAAATATTGCTCTCTAAGCAAAGGGTTTTGGTGGAGTTTCTTCTCCAATAAATAAAACCGCTTTAGAGCTTGAGATTTTGAATCACCGAGGATTGGCTTAGATTTAAACGGCAAGTTTACAACATATCGTCCTGATTCTGTGATTGAAACGGTTTTAGAATAATTATCTTCAACAAGAGAAATTGGATCAGAACTGGGAACCGACTCAAGTTCCCAGAACTTTTGCAGCTGAGAAGTAATCTGCGTCGTAACATGACAACTAACAGATGAATTTTGGTTTGATTCATTCGAATAAATAATTCCCGATAGTATCCAACCCAGTTTAGAATTAATAGCACTCGGTGATCCTTTAGGTCCTAAAATAGACTCTCCTAATATGATATTAGCAAACAAATCTGCACCTATAAGAAGATCAATGGGACTGGACACATGGAAATTTGGATCCGCAAGATTCAAGCCTTCAATATTTGGCCAAAACGTAGTCGTAATCAGAAAATTTGGTAAATTTATTGTTATCTGGTTAACAACTAACGCGTCTAACTGAAAGATTTCATCATTAAAATGGGGAGAGAATGTCAAAGAAACTTCCTGAAGAGATGTTTCTGCAACTAAATTATTTATACCTGAGATTTTATGATTTGTAGGCCTTGATGGAAGACCTAATTTTTCACAACAGGTTTTAGAAAGTAGGCTCTTTTGAGAACCACTATCGATCATCTCCCTGCAAGGAATGAATTTGCCTGATTTGGATTTTACACGTATAATGGCAGTAGCCAACAATGTTTGAGAATTTTCACAAAACGATTGATTAGTAAAACAATTTGATTCATTTAAATTACCTACAGCATTTGGGGTTGTTACATGATCTTGTTGTCCAATAATTTGTTGTTATGCAGGGGCAGATTGATCACGATGAAGGAGTGTATGATGTTTCGAATTGCAATGCTTACATGTGGTATTTATCAAACAATTGGCAACAAAATGGTTAGAACGCAAACAGTTCGTACATAACTTTTTAGATTTTACTAAATGCCAGTGTTGCTCAACAGATAAATTCTGCATTAATGGGCATCTATGAAGTCGGTGGGGTTCATTACATTTTGGACAAATAAGTTTTTGTGATTTATTCACATTATCCGTTACGACAGTATTCGATACCGATCTTTTTGGAAAATGTTGAGATTTAGGAAATTTATTATTAAACTTAGATTCCGTTTTAATAAATTCAACATTACAATTCTGCAGACTACGTGCTTGTTTTTCAAGAAAACTAATTACCATTTCATAAGTTGGAAAACAATCATTATTTAATGATAACTCCCACTGTTTTCGTAAATTATCATCAAATTTTGTTTGAATTAAATAAACTAAAATCAAATCAACAAATTCATTAAATTCAAATTTTAAAGATTTCAAATTTCGAATAACTTCATTACAAGTGTCCAATAGCTCTAGAATTGATTTTTGCGTAGGTGATTTTAATGATTTAGCATTAATGAATTTTGACAGTAATGAATATGCCAAATTCTTACGATTATCATAGCGATTAACAAGAGTTCCCCACGCTTCTTTATAATTATCACCGGAAATTGAAAATCCCGAAATTAATTTAGCAGGATAATTTTTTACACTCGCTATTAAATAAGAAAATTTTAACTGATCTGATAAATTTTCATTATTAGGAATTGCAGTCAGAAATGTTTCCTTAAAGTTAATCCAATTGTTGATATCTCCATAAAATATCGGCAACTCAAATTTAGGTAACTTTAAAGCGTTATCCTTAACAGAAATTGAATTATTACTGGTTTCATTCCTAATTTCTTGTATTTTTACAACCAAAAATTCCTCGATTTTCACTAAATCGTCAACAACTATGTCCTTCGCTTTTGTAAATGAATCATATAAATCATTAAGACTTTCTTCGGCGATTCCAAAATAAGATTTCTTTAAATCAGCTTCTAAGCTAATTAATTCTTCTTTAAGCTTCTCAGTTAATTTAACATTTTTATATTCTATTGCTTCAGCTACTTGAATGTTATATCTATTAATTTCTTTTATAGTGAAATTAAATTTCTGTTCATTTTGTATTTCTACTTTCGTTTTCATTCTGAAGTAATTAACTTTTATAATTAAACTTTAAAAATACGCTAGACGCTGCGGCTGAGGACGGACCAGAAAATTTATTTATGTTGAGATTTTAGACTGCATAAAACATAGACTTGATTTTATTATACTCAAAGAGAGATTTATTACCAGAGCAATTCTTCTTGTCGGCGACTTGTATAAGCAATTGTATGTTTCATAACTTGAATTCCAGTCTTCGAATTTACGATTTCTTCATATCTTGAAAATAGTTATTTATGAATTTTGCCTACTAGCAATATTTTACCTTTTACGTATGGTTCTTCACACACAAAAAAAAATTATGATTTAATGGGATTTTTAAAGCGATTTAATAGACTTTAGCAAAACGTAAACATTCTTTGAATCAGAACATTCTAAAACAGTCGCGCAGTCAACTGCAGAATAAAGAATACAATCTAAAAAGATGGATTAGAGATGAATAAATACAAATTATATCTATGAAAAAACATATTATGAATTTTAAAGTACAAAATGGACAAGAAATAATGAGAAATAATTGATTAAAAGTCATTACAGCTTCGTTCTGTCAACATCAAAGTTTTGGTGCTGCCATCTACAGTCATTTTTGCGAGTTAGTGTCTTAATTAGTGTCTTTTTACTGAATATTTCCTTTTAGGATTCAACAAATGTCTAATAAAAATAATAATAATAATAATAAAATTTTTCATAAAAATTTTTGAATACAAAATTTTCCTTCATATATATATTCTAACCCATAAATTTTCTACATTTTTGCATAATTTCTAATATTTATACACCAAAATGGGAACCGAGAGATATTTATTGATCACTCTAAATTTTTGCGCTTGCTAATTATGCTTATTTTTCCAATTTTTCCGTGCTAATGAGAATAGAAAATGGGAAACAAAAAACAAATTAGTAAAATGTGAAATTTTATGTCATTTTAGGTTAATATTTTATATTTAGACTCCAAATTAAAGCCCGAAGAAATTAATAATTTCTCTACATTTTTGGTTTTATAATCCTTAAAATAAACTTTACCGCTAAGAAAAGGTTTGAAGTTAAAATAATTACAGAGATTTGAATCCATTTTCGGCTAAATTGAACATTTAGACTCTGAAGTGGGACCGGAAGCTGTCTATTGACTTTTTAGGTTTAATTTTTTGAGTATATTTCTGAGAACACTTCACAACTTTTGAGCGCCAGCTGAAAAAGTATTCCGAAAACGAAAAAGAAAAAGAAAAAAAAAACTTTTTGAGTTTATACATACTGCTACATTTTGATTACTAAAAAAAGTGTATCTCGTAACTTACATATAAATATTATTAAATAATTAAGTTACATTTTTTATGTACACCATGCTTTTTTAATTTATGAATACATCTGGTGTATTGAGGGCGAAAAATCATTAAAATGATTTCCCGATCTACTGCATGTACTTTTAATATATATGAATATTATTTACAGATGCAATAGAGAAAAACCTTAAAAAAAGAAGGGAACATAAAATTAAATACTGATATATGTTTCCATTATAAATATTACTTCAAAAGAAAAAAGTAAGAGCTGCCAGATATAAACATTAATACTATGTTTATTACCCTGTATTTATGTATATTATTTCCATGGATATTTAGCCGAAAAATAAAATGCTCAGAGTTTGAAATCAACGTTAATATTTTGTCATAATGGCCCTTATAAATTAAATTCCCATTTTTGGGATAAACGGTACTTTTCTTTTTCTTTCGTGAATAAAACTATAAAACAAATGAATTGTAAAACAATTCTTAAGGCATATATAATGTTTTTTTTTTTTTTTTTTTTTTTTTTTTTTTTTTTTTAATCTAATACAAATGTAATTTTATTTTCGTTTAAATTATATTTTCGTTAATGGACGCAATCCAATAAAACGCTGAATTAACTTCATAAAATATATCGATGTACTGTTATACATCCATGAAGCTCATATTATAGATTTACATCACCTGTTCATTTCGCACAATATATTATTTCCCAAATCTTTTCGCAAGTAAATTTTAATTTTTTTATTCGTTTTTATTAAATCGTAATTGATGTTCTCTTAAAGAAAATTTGTGTTTTAAATGTGTAATATCTATTATGAGAAATTCAGTGGTTAGCAAAATTATTAGTTACGCTGCATTTTTTCTTATTTTTAATCTTGGTCTTTTTGCTGACAACACTGACAGGTGCTGTTTGACAAATATCGCCAATCTGTAAGGGACTCTTGGCACATAGCATTCATCAGAGATAGTATGCATACATTTGGTTTTCAATTGTTTCTGATGATTTTGTAAGACTTTATTCTCTCCTAAATGTGTCAAAAGAAATTACAAAAAATCAAAGATATTATATAGAAACACTGATTGTGGTCGGACATCATAATGAGTAATTAAAAGAAAATCACAAAATAATGTAGACAAAACAGGCCAAGGGGAGTACAATCTGTAAAGGGAGATTCAACGAAATATTGAGAAATTCGTCGTGGAACACTTCTATTTAGTTTTTCTACAATAAATTTCCATTTTATAAGCAAAAGTTTCTTTTTATTTATCAACCCATAAGTAGTCAATGTATGCGTATTAAAAATATTTTAACATTCCATTAGTAAATAACACTAAAACTAAGCTTCGTGTTTTTCACAAATCAATTTTAGGCGTGTAATTAATTATTTGGCTGTCATAGTATGATTTTTAGCTCAAAAAGTTCAATTTCTAGGTAGCAGTTGAGGAAAAACTGTTGTTTAAGACTTCACAATTAAACTAATTTTCATTACTGCTCACGTTGCTTCACGGTGAATATGATTCAGTTTGTATCAAGGTAGAGTAAACACACACACACAAGTATGGTAATTTATTTCCGTTCAATATAATTCACGTATTACGTTCGGGCACAAAAACGAGACTTTTTATTTTGGTTTTTAGAAACTCAATAAGAACACCTCTAAATAAACTATCTGACTTATAAGATAAAATACTATTTACAATTATGTAGAACAATAGCTTTTAGAATAAAAATATTAATGTTTTAGATATCAACAACCAATAAGCTATTTTACACGATTTCAAAATTTGTTTAAAAAAATTACAGTGTTTTTAATCCCTTATGAAGTCCAAGGTTCTTAAGTGACTTACGTTCAAAATTCAAATTTACATCTACGTAAAAAAGGAAAAAAAAGGTAAAAAAAGAAAAAAAAGGTAAAAAAAGAAAAAAAGGAAAAAAAGGAAAAAAAAGGAAAAAAAGGAAAAAAAATTCTAATGATACACGTGATCATGGTTACTCGAGAACAACTAAGAGACACGATAACGATTTGAGAAATTATTTTGAAATGCTCCACAATCCTAATATTTTACATAAATTCAAATATATCAGGGTGAGTATGATACATTACATACATTATAAGAATTCAATGTGATCCCTGCACTTAATATTAAATATCTAAAGCTAAATCATAAACCACCCGATATTGTTTTGTAAGAAGCTTTTTAAACTATGTATAAGATAAACAAACAAAAACTAAAAAAAAAAGAAAAAAATCACTTAAAGAAAACAATTAATTTTGAATTTTAATTCTCTCAAAAAATTAAAAGAAATATAATTTTCAATAACATCTTTTTAAATTAAAATTAAAAATATTATTATTGTATATTGCAAGTCTTTTGAGTTAACAATGGAATCATTAATTATGTTTTCATTTATCTACTTAAAACAAAATATGTTGTCAGAAAAAAACATTGTGCATGGTCTCTGAAAATCATCTGTGTGAAAATAACTTTATTTATCTTGCACGACTAGAAAACTTTTTTTTTCATTAAAAAAAAAAAAAAATAATCAGTGTTATTTAAAAAGTCCTTCCGGCAGTGCAGGGAGGAAGAGGTAGTTTTCATATACTTATTTATTTATTTTAAATTAAGTTTTATAAATCAAATATACGAACCTCAAAGTAGTAATATACGATTATATAAGATTGAATACTAGTTTTTGTCAATACTAAATGCTAATCGGAATTTTTAGAAATTAGTCATCTTTTATTCAACCTGGTTTTATTTTAAGCGAATTATAGGGTCGCCAATTTCCACGATATCCATTTTAAAGCAGCATGATGGATAAAAAAAATCCAATGAACTTGATCGAAATCTTAATTCATGTGAGCATGCACACTCACATCGAAATCTATTAATATATACGAGTGCTGTCGCGGGTAAATTGACTTTTTTTTTAAAAAAAAGTCACCCACATTAGAATTTTAAACTGCTATATCCCAGGCGTTTTTCAAGGTAAAGACAAAGCAAAAAATACTCCGGAATTTATTATTAAGATAAATAGTTTAGAAAGAACCTTTTTTCAATTTCTAATTTTTTTGTTTATACATCATTATACATTTAAAAGCTTTTTGACACGTTTAAATGGCCGCCATTTTGAAACAAGAAGGCGGATAAAGTTGACCCATGAACTCGGTCAAGACATTGGTATGTATCATGAACACACGGAGTTATATCGAAATTAGTTTATAAATATGCGTATTAATGCGTGATAAATTTCAGACCGTTTCAAAACCTCAATCACACTGGAAATTGAAAGTGCTAAAATTCAGCCATTTTTCAAGATATAGATGAAACAAAAAATGTTCTGGAATCTTTGTATGAAGGTCAAACCACAAAAGAAAAATCTTTTTCAATTTCTTACATTTTTTGCAACTTTAACCCATCAGTAGTCGTGTGTCGGTCTTTTTGCCGCCCGTATAACTTATCTTCTCCTAATTCATATCCCATTACAAATACAAAGGACAACTAAAAATTAAAACTACAATGTAGCTGACTTTAAAGGTTTATATATCACCTTAGTGAAGTAACAGGACATCCCTGTTTTTCCTACAGTTACACTTTTAGAAACGCAATTGAAATAGACGAAAAAAATCTATGGAACAATCAATAATCTTAGTTCATTTTTACTTTGTCTCGTTTCTTTAAATCTCATTATTAAAATGCGCAACTTAAGAAAATTGCAGATTTATATCTCCATTGAAATGTTTTATTAATATATTAAGTAAAAAAAAAATCTTATTTTACGTATTAGGTATCCGGGGGCAGCGGCGAAAAGACCGAGCGTGACCACTGCCTCCTCTACAATGCCTTCTCGCTTGTGACGTAGTGGAGGCGGTTTCCCTGACAACGATCGCGTTCTGAGCTTCGTGGCGATTGTGGAACCAGTAGGGTTAGTGATTTCGCCTCCACTTCATGACGTTTCACCCTTGTCGTCTGCTCAGTGAAAATGCATTGTAGAGGGGTCAGTGGCGTGACTAATGACGTTGTGAAAAAAGTCGCAACTACTCTCGGGTTAAAATTTAAATTAAAAAAAATTAATATTCCGCCATTTTGAAACAAGACGGCGATTGAAACTGGCCAACGAACTCGGTCCAAGCATCAGTATGTTCCATCTACGCACCGAGTTTCATCCAAATCGGTGTATAAATACGCGTGTTATCACGTGACGAAAACCAGATCATTACAAAATGTGAGCAACACTAGAAATTAAAAGTATTATAACTCAGACATTTTTAAAGATACAGACGAAACAAAAAATGCTTTGGAATCTTTGTATCGAGGTCAAATACATAAAAGAATAATCTTTTTAAATTTCTCAGTATTTTGTACCTAATTTCAAATTTTAAAATTAAAAATAAAATAAAATGGCCGTTATTTTTAAACAAGATGGCGGATGGAACTTGCTAACGAACACGGTCCAGGCTTTATTATGTACTATGTACACCCCAAGTTACATCCAAATCGATTTATAAATACAAGTGTTATCACGTGACAAAAATCAGATCGTTTCAAAATGTCAGTCATAAGAAAAATTCAAAGTGCTCTAACTCAATCATTTCTTAAGATATAGACAAAGTAAAAAGTTATCTAGAATTGGTGTTTTAGGACACATAAAAGAGAAATATTTTTCAACTTTTAATTTTTTTTGCCTTTAATTTTATATTTTAATTGTTTTTTAAAAATTTAAATTGCCGCCATTTTGAAACAGGATGGCGGTTGATGCTGGCCAACGAATTTGGTCGAAATATTTTTATGTACTATGTACATACCAAGTTTCATTCAAATCGATTCATAAATACGTTAGTTATAGTATGACAAAAATCAGATAGTTTCAAAATATCAGCCATAAGAAAAATTCAAAGTGCTTTAACTCAATCATTTTTTAAGATATAGACAGAGTAAAAAATGTTCTGGATATGGTGTTTTAAGATCAAACACATAAAATAAAAATATTTTTCAACTTTTCATTTTTTCGCATTTAATTTTAAATTTAATTTTTTTTTAAAAATTTAAATGCTCGCCTTTTTGAAACAAGATGGCGGATGATGCTGGCCAACGAACTCGGTCGAGATATTTGTATATACTATGTACAAAACAAGTTTCATTTTAATCGGTTCATAAATACGTTAGTTATAGCATGACAAAAATCAGATAGTTTTAAAATGTTAGCCATAAGAAAAATTCAAAGTGCTATATCTCAATCATTTTTTAAGACATATACAAAATTAAAAATGTTCTGGAATTGGTGTTTTAAGATCTAACACATAAAATAAAAATATTTTTCAACTTTTAATTTTTTCGCATTTAATTTAAAATTTTAATTTTTTAAAAACATTTAAATGGCCGCCATTTTAAAACAAATGGCGGATGATGCTGGCCAACGAACTCGGTCGAGGTATTTGTGAACTCTGTGTTAGAGTTATTTGTAATTTATCTTTGAAATGTGGCATTATACTAATTCGCTAGCGTATGTAACTATAGAAACGCAAATTGTCTGTGTTTTACTAGTTGTTGTTTTGTTTTCCTAGAAGAGCTAGCAACGCTTCGCAATGTCTTAAAAATAGTATGTTACAGTCCACTAAAGCATGCGAGCTTTTAATTACGTTAATACGCATCGACGCCACATATTATCCTGGGTGAGCCGGAGTCTATATATTTTTTTCTTCTCTTCGAAAAGAAAAGTTGGATAATAATGAACCGTTTTCGTCATTGAATTTTATTAGAACATTATTCCACAAGCTGGCCTGATGGAGTAAGAAAGAAAACCGTCTGCCCTCAGCAATCAAAGTATGGATAATTTATTATTCTTTTTTGCTGTTATTATAAGTTTTTTAACATGGAAAATATTGAAAAATTAAAAAATAAGCGTGCAACATTACGCACTTCAATTACGAAATTAATTAGTAAGTTATAAGCTTTAATAAATGATAAAAATATTGATATTGATAATTATTTAGAAATTTCAGAACAATTAAATGATAGAGAACAAACTCTAAAAAACCTAAATAAAGAAATAGAATCTGGTATTAGTTTAGAAAAAGAATGTGAAATTGACATTAACGCTAGCAATTAATACCAGGAAAATATTATAAAGGCTAAATTTCAAATTAAAAAGGAACTTAAACATTTAGAACAAAGTAAAGTTTCCAGTGAAATTCAACCAAATTCTACACAAACAAACAACGCGATAAATATTAAATTACCCGATATATCTCTTCCGAAATTCTCCCGAAAAAACGATGAATGGGGTCTATTTAAATTACAATTTAACAACTTAATAACTTCAAAAGAACACCTATCAGATGCGCAAAAGTTGCATTATTTATCAGCAGCATTAATAAGTGATGCAAGAGCATAATTAGCAAGGAAGACACTTTTTCATCTTTATTTCAAGCATTAAAAGACAGATGCGAAAATGATAGAGTAGAAACAGAAATGCACATCAATTCACTTATAAACGCAGATAAACTTACACAGCCTTCCGCTAAAGATCTTCGAAATCGTGTCGATAATGTAAGAAAAAGCATTCGTGCCTTGAAGATTTTAAATTATAAGAGAAATAATCTTTCAGATGTTTTAATATTGAACATCATTCTACAAAAGTTAGATAGAGATACTCGAAAAAATTATGAAATGACGGTATGTTCAAAAGAAATTCCGAAGTTAGATGAATTACTTTTATTTTTAGAAAAATGATCTCAATTTTTGGAAAATATTCATCAAGTCACGTCTGTTAAAACTTACAGTAAGGATCAGAAACTTTCATTCAATTCCAAGTCATTGACTTTGTTAGCAGAAGGTCCACACATTTATTCAATGTGTAAAGGCGATTACATTTTAATGAGATGTTCCCAATTCTTAAATTTACCAGCAAAAAAAGGTTTAATATTGTTAAAATGAAAAAAATATGCTTCAACTGTTTATCAGCAGTTCATAACATTAGCCAGGGCAAAAGTTCAAGCGCGTGCAGAAAATGCAACAAACGTCATCACACATTGATCCACCTGCAACGCGGTGAGGAAAATATTGATACTAATCAGACTATAGCAATTCAAGATGAAAGTACTATTAGAAGTAATTTATCGCCAACCGCAAACGAATTTACTCCTCATTGTTACACAAATAATCAGATGTCTGTTACCGCTTTGGGTGAAAATACACATTCATTTGATAACACGCATTCAACTATTAACAATACTGTAATGAGTATGACGTCTTCTTTTAGCAAACAAGTACTGCTATCAGCTGCGATAATATATGTACAAAATGCTAGACGAGAATTTGTTCCTCTTAGAGCATTTTTAGATTCAGGATAGCAAAATAACTTTATAACAAAGGAATGGTCTGAGTTACTGTTTTTGAAAGGAAGGAAAATAAACGCATCAGCTTCAGGGCTAAATAGTTATGTTTTGAATATAAAGGAAAGTATTATAACAACCATAACAAATAAAAACAGGAGTTTTAATGACACATTGCATTTTTTTGTTGTTCCTAAAATTACGCGCATAACACCAGGTACATATCTAAACATCATGCCTATTACGCATTTAAAAACTTTTCAGTTAGCTGATCCACAATTTGATAAACCAGGCCCAATACATGTTTTATTATCAAACGAAGTATTTTTTTTTAATTAATTGGACAAAATAAAATAAATATGCAAAATTTGGTTTTTCAAGAAACTGTTTTTGGCTATGTTGCCAGTGATTCTACGTCTATTCCGCAACAAAATTTTAATAATTACTGTGGTTTTGTTCGATCTGTGAATGATTTATCCAACGCTATGCAAAAATTTTGCGAAATTGAAGCGATTCATGATAAAAAACAAATAAAAAGTAAAGAAGAGCGGTATTGTGAGGAACATTTCTTGCGTACACATAATAGAAGAGAAGATGGTAGGTATATTGTGGAAATGCCAATTAAAACTGGTGGGCTTGCATGTTTAGGAGAATCAAACGAAAACACACTTAAACGATTAAATCACTTACTTAAGCAATTTGCGCACAATCCAGCCATGAAATTGTTATATGAAGAATTTATTAACGAATATAACAATTTGGTACACTTAAAAGAAATCTTATTGGAAAATAAGCCCGAATTTTCTTATTATTTGCTGCATCATGGGGTATAGAAATCCGAGAAACCAAGCACGTAATTAAGGGTTGTCTTCGATGCTAGTGCAGCTACTACGAGTGGTGTTTGTTTAAAAGATATTTTATTAAACGGAGGATTAGTCCAAGATGAGCTCTTTGATATCATTTGTCGATTTCGAACTTATAAATACGTCTTTACTGCTGACATCATAAAGATGTATCGCCAAATATTAATTTCGGAAAATCAGAGAGATTATCTTCTAATTTTGTGGAAAACTGATGATGATTTTCTGGAAGTGCTTTGCTCCGGACGGCTGCAATATGTAGCGTTTTACTTTTTGTAACGAAAGCTACCTAAAAAACGGCTACTTTAAAAACCGCAACGATAACACATCATTTTCTTTAATTTTTTTTAATTTTTTTGCACTTCCATGCTATGGGAGAAGAAAAATAGCAATTCGTTAAGAATTTAAAAGTTAAAAATGAAAAGTAAAAAAGAAAAAAAAAAGAAAAAAAAGAATATTTAACATATTTTTTTTCGTTTGTCCGATGCAATTATTTTATGATGAAATTTTCTGGGAGCTGCACCGTTACTTAGCAATGGGAGCAATTTTAGGGAAAACTTTGAATAATGCATGATGGCATAATATATAATCGGAACGTAATTCTCGTCACCGGTAAAGTCAATGATGAGAAACAATTTCCAGACTTTCACATGTCCTATGAAAAGCTCGCAATTTATGAGATGATTGTAAATGTAATATCTGAAAACGGATCAAGCGTCAAGAAAAAAGATATATATGAATGATTGGCTAAGTATTAATGAAAATGCATCAACAAATGAACAATTCAAAGTCAGCGAATATGGATAATGCATTTACTATTAAAAATAAACAAATAAAAAAAATCTGTTTTGTTCTTCGATGCAGTGCTTGTTTCTTTAACCCCTTAACTGCCCCGGGCGTATATATACGTCTCTAGAGAATGCCTGCACATATTACAAAAATAGGAAATTTTCATACAGCAGGACAATTTTCAGCAACAGAGCTGTGTTGTTTTGCATACGTATAACGTGTGCGTTTTCTTGATGTTATTTCAAAAAATTAATCGCCACCTTATTTAATTGTAGAATTAAGTTATTAAATAAGGCACTGTAGATCGCATCAGATTTCGTCGGCAGTTAAGGGGTTTAAATACTTTACAATCGCTCCAACAAACTATTTTACTTTGATAAAAAAAATTATAGCTATGGTTGATAATTTTCTATTTTAAATAAAAAATTGCCAAATATTATTTATATTTAGCCATTAAGCATTAAACAGAATTCAAAAAGCATGTAGGGTTTTATCTTAAAATGAATATAGGGTTATATCTGAAATGTGTTGGAATAATATAGTAATAAATGTTATTCATACCAACAATTTGATTTCTTTTTATTCAGCTTATACACATGTAACTGAAATGAACAAAATATGATAATGTAAGGGTTTTGCATACGCAGAATAGAATGTCCAAAACATAAAAAAAAACCTGTCTAGTGTACTGATTTCTTTTGTAAAAAGTACAACAACTTTGGGAGGATAGATATATTTAGTTTAATTTTAGCTTCTAAACATTCTTTAATCAAATTTTACTCGTTTTATAGTATTTCCATGTATTTCCTCATGATTTTGCACGTTAGCACGTTGTCCAAAATATACTTATGCAAAAAATGTATTTAGTGTAGAGTTGTGTTTATCCGATTGATGTATCGATTGCCATTGTTTCGAAATCGACGTCATATAACAATAAATGCAATATAATGCAATTAGTATTTAATTAATATTAGAAAATGTTGTCTTTATGCATAAACTATTAACTACATTTCTAGAAAAAACATGCTGAAAATGTAGTAAAATCATTCCATTCCTCATATAAACAGGTGTTATAACATTAAAAACCATTTACGTTAACAAAGCATGTATGTTATATATATATTAAACCCGAGGTGTTTCGATCCCAAAATTTTTGGAGAATACTTTCAAAGGCAAATCTTAAAAGTGTTAATATAATTTCTTTTACATTCTTTTTTAACATGGATGGTTTTGAGAATTTAAGACCAGTTAATACGTAATAAAATGGTTTAAATGGACTTAAAGCGTCGTTTTTAGTGAATTAGTAAATTTTTTATGTGTATTGATAGGTGGCATTTCTCTTTAAACCTTTATAGACATCTTCAACTCAATATATATATATATATATATATATATATATATGTGTGTGTGTGTGTGTATACTAAAGTTTCCCTCAAATCATTTCAAATCATTTCCAGTATTTAAAAAAAAAACACTCCGGCAAAACTGTGTAAAAACATCAGTTATTGTTGAATATTGTGCAATTAAAAAATAAAGATTTCACTAATAAAATTATGAATGAGGTAAGATAGAACTAAGAATGAGCATTTAAGGTAACTTTTCATTTAAAATAATATTTGGTCTCTCATTTCCAAAACTATCCCTTTCATAATATATATATATATATACTATAAATAAAGCGAAAAGAAAAGTGGAAAGGCAGAAAAGAAAGAAAAACATATAAATTAAAATGAACAATCACAAAAAAAATTAAAAATAAAACTTTTCACTACGCGTCTTCTTTTTTAAACAAAAGTAAAAAAATTTATCTGCTTGATAGTGCTTATTTTAACGAGGCATTTAAGTATATTTATTCGGATTGCGCTAGACGTAAAAAATGCAGCATTTTGAAATACATGATTCCATGGAGATAAAACAATTTTATTTTTTTTTAAGTTGAGTTTTTTTAATAATGTCTGTTTTAAGCTTATAACACTGAAGATATTTTGACATTTCAAAATATGATATTTTATTTTAATCATTGAGCAAATTAAAAATTATTAATTTTTGTTTATTCATAGTTTTTAATTTCTATTAACAATGGAATATCTATAAATACTGATGTGTTAAATTTGTGTTTGTTTGTTAAAATGCATATCATTATTTCAACAAAATATCTTTATTTCTGTATAAATACGTAGCAAAACACAATAAAAAAACTGAATATTTATAAATTAATTACAAACAAATGTCAGATAATGAAAAATGAATTATTTACTCAAATTGAGTAGAATAATAATAATACAAAAAAAAAAAATCAAAAACATTTTTTTTTTCAGCCTTTTGTGTAACCCACGATGAAAAAAATATATAAAGATAGTAAAGAACACATGTCAATCTGTCTGTTTTGGAACTTAAATAACTTAAATCACACAGTTTTATATCATGTAAAATGACGTCATTTGTATCAGCTCAAGAATTCCACATGTTTGAACTAGTCTTCAAGGAAGATCTACAGAAAAGTAATCATAGAGCATCTCTGTAGATGAATAATACACAAATGCGAGAAATAGTGATAATAATAATAATATTAATATGGGTAAAAGGCTATTTTATCATTAATATGCCTTCATTTTGTTTGCAACATTAATTTAAATACTTAAATACTTTAGATACTTTACTTAGATACTTAGATACTCTAATAATTCATGCTTTAAAAGAAGCCATTTATTTACATTGTTTCAAAGCAACACGAGCTTTAATTACATATTTTATTTTAGACAAGAAAAAAATTAAAACAAAAGATATAATAATCCATTATTTTTCAAATATTTTTACATTACAGAGATGGAACATTACATTTCAACAACTTCAGAAACAAATTCTTAAAAACTACAAAATACTTATTATCTTTAAAGGTACAAAGGTGTAACTTTCAAACGAATTGCATTTAAAAGTACATTTAGCCCCCTTACGATTGTATAAAAATCGAAAATGTGCGATGCTTAAAAGTGGGAAAAATTGTAGTTGTGATTATCGGTATTTAACTATCGTTTTCCTCCTGGTGTAAGTAATGGATCTTTATTTTTGATCGATGACACTTTAACAGCTAGGCAAATGAAATAGCATATTGGAGGCTAATAAATTATAATTAATAATTAATAATTTTTCATGTATTTGTATTATGAAATACATATATTTTTTGCTATTACGAAACACATTAATAGAAAATTCACCCGCTAAAACTTTTGAGGTGGAAAGTTTTAACTGACCCACTGTCACAAAAAGAGACACAGCCAGACTATGAAAGCGGGACGCTGGTTTCTAAATAATTCGGGAAATAAAAAACAGTGAATCCTACAAAATTTGCACATGTCTATAACGGAAAATATTCATTTTCTTTACGGAACAGATACATCTGATAAGACGGAAACCTGATTAAATTAGAATAATTGTAGAGTAACTTGAAATTCATTCTTAAAATTCCTTCATGTGTTTGCATTATCATTTGGTTTATTTATTTATTGTTATTACGCAAATATGTTAATAGAGAATTTACCCACAAAAACTGGTTTGTTGGGTGTTGTTACCACATCCAGTTTCAGAAAAAGAGATATAGAGAGATTACAAAAGCAGTACCTTGACTTTAAATGGAGAAAATAAAAGCTGTAAATCCTATAAAATTTTCATATGTCTATAACGGAAATTATTCATTTCCTTACGGAACAAACAGTCCCGATAAGACGCAAACCTGATTAAAATGTAATATATATGTATGATAACTTGAAATTCCTTCTTAGAACTCTTTAATAATTTGATTAGAACCAGGAAGATTTGATACTTTAAAAATGGAAGCTTTTAAGATTGATCCTTTGAAAATATAACCATGAACGACACGACACATGCACTTATAGGCTGTCGATGAAAGAAGATATTTAAAGAAAACAAGTTTGAAAATGCATGTGAAGCGTAGAATAGGTGCGTTTGTACTGTAACGAAGTTTTCAAAATATTCAAATCTTACTGATAAAGTATACGGTATTCCGTATAAAGTATGGTGGTCGAAATATTTTGTGATTTCTGTAAATACTACTTGCTTTCTATTATACAGGAGATAACTTGTATTAAACTTCAGTAACGTATATCAATGTCTTAAAATGTTAAATAGTATAATATTTTTAAAACACTCCCTAAACAACGTTTCTCCGTACACTACTATGTAATGGAATACTTTCTTGTGGCCTTTTCAATTAATAATAAATGTTCTTTGCATCCCAGATTGTACAGAATATGCATTTTAGTATATACTTCACACTCTCAAAAAATCTTCTGTCTTTTCACAGAAAATGTACTGGCAGCACTGCTTCTAGTAATTGTCTGTAGATTGACGAATATCCGTTTATTTTTTTCTCCGTCAAAAGAGGTAAAATATCCGTCATTCGAAAAACGTTAGGAAAATATTAAATCGGCCGGCGTGAGGATCGAACTCAAGGTCCCAGCATTAGAAGGCGAACGCTCTTCCTCAGCGCCACGGTTGTACACAAGAGAAGTGCTTTGAAGTAGAATCATTCATTTCATATGAGTGTGGTTTGGTCTATTTCGTTAAAAAAGTTTTTAATTTTGAAGTTAATTTCGGGAAGATTCCATCTTTAATTAAACTGTGGCTGGGATTTTTATACGTTTATATGAATATAGTATAAAAATGTGTATTTTAAAAAAAATTACGTATATTGATAGTCGGAAAAGTATGGGTAAACTATTTTTATTCGATAAGATTTTTTTGAATAATATCTTTTTTTTATTTTTTTTAAATTAAAATATCTTTTAAATGTGTTCACTTAAAGTATATTTTAAATGCGAATATTTATTATATAAATAACCTAGTAAATTCAACTTTATGCAACTTATCCAACTTTGAATAACAAATTGTGAGAATTTTTGAATGAATAAAGAAAGTAATTGTTATTTATTTTTAAATTCGAAAACATTTTTGTCTTTTTGAACTAAATTAGTCATTTTAATCTATAGAATATTTTTGTTTTTCATTTTAAAAATAAATTCAAATTATTACTAACAGACCCAATACGTATGCGGACATTTTTCGACGTTCAGAATGAATTCACAGATCAAATACGTTTTCTGGTAGAACAGAAGTTATTTGTGAAAAAATGACGATAACTTGGTGTATATTGACGAATTTTTCTGACAGTGCATAGGTTCATGCAAAATGTATTATTTCCGAAAGATTGTTACATAATTAAAATGTACTTGAAACTATTTTTTCCTATTGGCCGTAATGTAACAGAATACTTTCGATTGTCCCTGTGATTGAACTATAATTCGATTTTCATAAAATTTTTAATCAGTCGACAAAATTATGTGAAAATTATATATTTTAAATTTCAAATGATTTTGTTGGGTAGTTTTTGCTCTGTTATATGTGGCAGACAGACGGAACTACGTCTATAGGTGCTACGCATTTACATAACTACGAACGCACATACTTTTTTTGTGTAAAATAAACAAAATATCTAACATATATAGCACTCTATATGTGAATAGTATTTGCTTTCGATCAAGGGTAAACATAAAATCTTGAAGTGCTATAAATATGAAGCAATATTTTCCCCATAAACGTGACTGACGAAATATGCTAACACACATATATATTCTTATTTTTTATATTCTACCTTTTTCGATGAGAAATGTAATGTCCTGAACCCATTCCCTTTCCTTCCGCACAATCCTTTCAAAATCTTTAATTTATTTGAAACACAGGGGAATACTTTGAATTGACATCATATAATAAAAAATGGTATGATTACAAAAATTATCGTGTTTCGGGTTTTTATTATATTTTATTGTAAATATAAATATTTTTAATGTTTTCCGCAACATACAGGTGGTCTCTAACTAAACGAGCTTATTCTAAAGATGTCAGCACACGAAACTGTTATTCAGAATGTTGCAAAAATTGTGAAAGGTATACTAAAGAGGCGGGAATTTTTTTTTAATAATATCAATAATTTTAATAAATCAAAAAATTAAAACTTGAAAATATTAAGAAACTAAATGACTAAATTAAACAATACAAATGTGGTTTTCTTTTTTGCCTTTTTTTCTTTAATGAGTTTCACATTTAGTATGCATTTACAATAGGTTACGCATGTTATTTTAATTTTGGATTAATAATGTAGACAGAATTTTAGGAAATGTATTAGGATTTTTTTTCGAACACACTGAGTTGACTTTTAAAATACTATCTTTTGATTTTGGATGTACAGCGGTGATCAAAAGTTTCCGTCCAGTATATTTTTTATTAATTTGTATGAACGTATTCGCATATGAAGAGGAATCACAAAGTGATACCTATGCAGTTTTTTGACATAATAATTAAAAACGTATTCAGGCATAACAAATAAATATCAATAAATGTAATTAAGAAAAATAATTGCAAAGGAAAATGGATTCTTTCAATGGATTTGTCTTTTTGAAGAATATATTCTTCATCATTGGCAATGTCTTTGTTATTAACTATAGGAAGTTCCTACAATTAAATCACAAAATGACTGTACTTGATTTGAATGCGTATAAAACTATTTAAATGTATTTCTTTGTAAATGAAATAAAATAATACATGCCTGTTCTTATTTATGCTGACACATTTGTAAAAACTATTGATTTCGAGAAAAGACACTTTCGTCTTGTTTTATACATTATTTAAATAAACATACATATATAATTATATATTTGTTACTTTATGTTTACAAGAAAAGATCTTGTTCTCGTACGCTTTATATAAAATCTCATACATGGAAAGAAATTCGAATATTTAAAACTTCCTATTGTAAACTGTCGAAATTGAATAGGTACAGTTTTTAACAATATAAACTTGCAGTGCTTACTAAATATTAGGTTAACAATGTACTATTATTTTTTTTTGTTTGAGAATAAAATAAGTTAATAGCTATCATTTGTATAATAAACTTTAAATATAGTCAGTTTATTAAGGATTCGAGAAAAGCATTTTTCTTTGTTTCAGCTTTATACAAAAATTATGAAAGCAATTATTTATGGAAACAAATTCTAAAATAATTATTTTATAAAACAATCCGTCAAACATGAATAATGTCAGTTTTAGCAATACATGAACTTATTATAAATTATTATGTTAAAATCATATTATATTTTACTTTGCCAATAAAAGAAATTTATTAACTGTCAATGAGAAAATACACGTTAATTAAATACAGCTTATTACTTAAATATCGTCATTTCATATCATAATATGCTACATACTAAATACATTTATCTGTATTACTTCGAAATTAATGAGCTGGCTTTGAGATACATACGTAATAGAATAAAGAAAACTTAACGATAGAAGTAACCTTTCATACATTATTCTACTAATTTAAATACGTCAATGAACATGTTTCCATGGCAAAAGACAAGCGAGATCAGCAGATGAGTTTTGCATAAACACGATTTCCTTTTAATTGATGAAATACGTCTGTTAATAAAGTTGACTGCAGTAATTTTATATTAATAGGAAATCTAACAAAAGAATATCCGAAGCGATCAGTAGAGAAGTTCAACTTGATGTAAATCTATATTGCTCTGACTTTGAAAAACTTTTTTTTTGTATCCCATTGTTTCGCACATTTATAGTAATGCATGGTATGGTATAATAAACCGCAATATTTTTTAAAAACTTTTCCTCTATCTATAATAGAAATCTCATAACTTAACTATTTTTCGGTTAGACATTTCGTTTTATTTAAAATTTACACGTTTTAGGGGCCAGATATCATCAAAATTACGCTTTTACTAAATACCTCGCTGTACATGTGTCTGTGCGCTTTTTTTAATTGAAAATTAGAGGAAGCTTTAGGTATGAATTTTTCATTGTAGATATCAAGTTCCCTTTAAAATTATATACATATGTATTATATGATAATGTAATGTCACTGTAAAAGTTTGTTTAAATGTTCCGGAACACTCGGCTTAAAGTGGCCCTGAGAAAATGAATTATATTACGTTTTTGAAATTGGAGTGGTAGTTGTGTAAATAAAACAAATTGAATCACTCAGTTGTACAAGTTATGTTTAATTTGCATTTTGTAAAAAGCAAGTCGTTTTCATTATAAAATACGTGTTAAATGGTATGAATAAGATTAAACATGAATATTTTTTTAATTGGCACATCCGAGTAGGTTACTTTGTTATTTAAGTTCCAATTATTTAAAAGCACTTTTAATCAACATTTGAAGTTTCAACAATAATTGTTCCCTCAAAATAGATTTATTTTAACGACTATTTCAAATTTGTCACCAATATTATTCCATCATTTTAAGTCTTCACAATGTTTACTCGATTTTGTTTTTGCATAATTTGTTTAATTACATTACTATAAAATTACGAAGTAAAAAATTTGAAATGTTTTACCATGCTCAATTTTGAAAATATACAAAAATTCACACCTGTATGCACATTGAATATATTAATGTTTTAATTGCCCTGTATTTCTTTTACTATTCTGAGCCAAGTTTTAGGAAAGTAGTGTCAAACAATGTTAAACAGACTATATAACATTTTTTAAAAATGCATTGAAATCAGTGTATAGTAATGAAGGTAAGAAGACTAATTTCAATAAAATTGCTTTCAAAATGTAAAAATATTCAATGTTATAACATGATAGTGTTATTGCATTTCAGAAATTTCTAAGGTACGATGCTCTGAAAAAAAAGTACAAAAATAAAAGAATACATAATAGAACGAAAAAAATATAAAAAACATCCCATTTTTGTTACTATAAAACAGTTTTGAAAAATTTTTTGACAAGTAAAAAAGCACTTATGTTCCATTCATAAATCTTAGTTTCGTAGCGAAATTTACACTCTATTTTATTTTATAAAGAAAGTATACTTTCATGTGAAAAGCGTTTTGCTTTCATAATTTATGAAAGAGCATCCTCTGAATTTTAAATAGAATAATGGAATTTATATTAAACGATGATGGAAAACGTGTTCTATATGAAAGGAAAATATAACGGAGGCTTTTATACTCTCTTTGTAGCTAAATATTACAACAGTGTCCACTTTTGAAATGGAAAATGAAAGAACATACGAAAAAAAATGAATTTTAATTTGGGTAAAATATCGCATTGTAGACATTCTAAAATTCTATAAGTAAAATATGTCTTTTATGTAAGATATATATTATATGTATAACATTTTCTTCAATCGTCTTACTATAATATCCGCTAATGAAACAAAAAAATAATGAAAGATCAAGGACCAATTTGTATTCTAAGTTCGATAAAAATATTACATGGTAAACATTCTAAAATAAAAAAATAGTATGTATCGTTTTTCACTAATGTATTTAATGTTTTAAAAAATCATATTTATAAAATACATTCATAACGTTTGCATGTATATATAACAATTATTGAAAATTATTATTACAGTAAAATAAAAATCTACATCAAATGTATTGATATACAAATGGAAATATTTTTCATTAAGCACAATCTGATACGCAATTGAAGAAAATGTATGTCTAACATGATATAATAATACCTCATACTGAATGAATTTTATTACCTCTCAGATGTCAATAATAATTAGAATATAAACTATTTTTTAAACTAAAAATTAGTTTTTTTTTTTTTTTACTTTTGAAGGAAACGACTTTTATTTTTAAATATATATATACATACATATATATATATATATATATATATATATATTAAATGGTGTACATAATGCGTTTATATCAAATCAAATTCACATTATTGTTACGTTGAATGCAAGGATTTTTGTTTAGAAGATTTCAGTTTGTATCCAGATTTATATCTAAGATTTCTGTTTAGTGCCAAGGATAATTTCATGGGAAGAGTTAAAATAATCTTTTTTTTAATCACATGATAGTATTATTAAACTTTAGGAAAATCTAAAGTAAGAAGTTTGAAAATAGGACAAATAATAAACGATACATTTTAAAATGAAAAAAATACCAAAAGCGCTTAATTTTTATTGCTATAAAGCAGTTTTTTGAATATTTCCTGGCAAGAAAAGAAAGGAAGAAAGAAAACTTACGTTCCATACAGAAATCTTAGTTTTGTAGAGATATTTTCACTTTTATTTATTAAATTATTTATTTATTTTATAAGGAAATAATACTTTTATGTGAAAAGTGTTTTGCTTTTCATATTCTATGAAACAGGTTTTTCTCAATTTTAAACAGAATAACAGATTTTATATTACGCGAAGATGGGAATCATGTTCTATTTAAAAGTAAAGTATTACGGACGCTTTTATAGTTTCCTTGCAGGTAAATCATACAATCGTTTTGCCATTCAAAAGGAAAAGAACAAGGACGTATTTGGATACTAATTTATATAAAAATATTACACAATTCTAAAATTGTAAAAAAATATTCAAAAAAAATATATGTGCCTTTTTTCAATAATGTAGTTTACGTAAAAAGAAAAAAAAAACATGTTTATAAAGTACATTCACAACGTTTACTTATAATAGTTATTATAATAAAGTAAAATGAAAATCTACAGGAAGTGTATTGGTACACTGTTAAAACTACAGGTGACACATTGCACCTTTTAGGGGTGAAAGTCTTGTCTCACTGGTGACACCCCTAGGGGAGCCAAAATGGCACCTTTAATTTGGGTGAAAAGATGGCACCCCTAATCCTGAGTGCCCAATTATAAAAAGAAATTATAAACCGACTGCCAGCCGCGAAGGACTCGAACCCACAAAGTCTGATTGCAAGCCCAACGCTTTAACCGTTCGGCCATCAATCTCATGTTCAAAGTTTCCCAGAAATGTTCAAATATCCTGAAATTCAAAGGTTGCTTTTTATGAAAAGCTCGCCAAATGTTAGCCATCCGAAGTTCTAAACGAAATCGGGATAGCGCATGAACGGTGATAGTCTTCGTAGGGAGAAAATGCTGTTTTGATTCACCTGTGACGGCGAGATCAAGGGAGATAACACACGCCACAGAGCATACACAAGTGACTAAGTGGTGCAAATCTTCAAACGGTATGCATTGCGCGACACCCTAATTAGCGTTAATCACCCAGTGAAGGATTAAACGGCATCCAAAACACATTTCCAAGCCAACGGGTGTCAAATGGTAACACCTTTTCACCCCTGGGCGCCAAATGCAACTGGTTTGTCACCTTTATTTTAACAGTGTCTACACGTTAAAATATTTTTATTATACAATATCTGATACGCAATTGAAGAAATGATGATCTGATACGCAATTGTAAAGTGATATAATAACTCATAAAGAATGTTTGTTAGAATACTTTAGATATCAATAATGAAAAAAATATAAGAAAAAAGCTAATTTAAAATTAAAACTATATTTAGTTGGATTTTATATACATTTTTGCAGGAAAACATTTCCATTTCTAAAATTTATATATTTTTTAAATGCGTAAATAATACCCTTGTTTTAAATCGAACTCATATATTTACGTTCAACGCAAGATTTTTTTTGTTTAGAAGATTTCAGTTTAAAGCCAATGAGAATGCTTTTTAAGAGTTAAAATCTTATGTTTTTAATACGTGATAGTATTATTGAACTTTAGAAATATCTAAAGTTAGAAGCTTTAAAAATAGGAAAAAGGATAAAGAATACATTTTAGAATGAAACACAGACCAAAATCGTTTCATTTTTATTGCTATAAAGCATTTTTAAACATTTCTTGACAAGCAAAAAAGCACTTCTGTTCCATTCATAAATCTTAGTTTTGTAGAGAAATTTTCACTCTGTTTTTTCATTGAAGAAAATTTACTTGTAATAGAAAAGGGTTTTGCTTTCATAATTTATGAATAGCATCCTCTGAATTTTAAATACAATAACGGAATTTATATAAAACGATGATTGAAAACAAGTTTTATTTTAAAGTAAAATATGACGAAGATTTTTTTTTTTATTTACAGCGAAAGTTTACTATAATATTCGCTATTGAATTGGAAAAAAGGGATAAATATAAATTCGTTACGTAGGTAAACATTCTACATTACAAAAATTATAAACATTTTGAGCAGATTTTCGCTAATGTACTTTATGTTAATAGAAATACATATTTATAAAATACATACATAATGTTTACATGTAATCTATAATAATTATTTAAATAAAGAAAAATGGAAATCTACATGAAGTATATTGGTATATAGAATAAATCATTTTTCATTAAACAACGTCTTATACGCACATGAGGAAAGTGTGTCTGTAAAATGATATAATAACTCATACCGACTGATTTTTAGCGTCGTTCAGATGTCAATAATGATGAGAAAATAAAAAACTAATTTTAAATTAAAACTATATTTAGTTGGATATAGTTTTACATTTTTATGGAAAATATTTTCAATTCTTAAATATATATATATATTTTAAAATGCGTATACATTACGCTTGTTTAAAATCCAATTCATGTTATATTTACATTTAAAGCAAGGGTTTTTTTAGAAGATTTCAGTTTAAAGCAAATGAAAAAGCATTCAAAGAATTAAACAACCTCTGTTTTTAATACATGATAGTATTTTTGCACTTTAGAAATATCAAAAGTAAAAAGATTTAAAAATAGGAAAAAGAATAAAGAATACATTTTAGAATGAAAAACATACCAAAACCGTTTCATTTTTATTGTTGTAAAGCTGTTTTGAAGCATTTCTTGACAAGCAAAAACGCACTTAAGTTCCATTCATAAATCGTAGTTTCGTAGACAATTTTTATTATATTTTTTTCTATAAAGAAAGTACATTTTTTGTGTGAAAAGCGATTTGCTTTCATATTTAATGAAAGAGCAACTTCTGAATTTCAAATAGAATAACGGTTTTTATAATAAACAATGATGGAAAACAAGTTCTATTTAAAAGTAAAATATTAGGGAAGTTTTTGTATTTCCTTGCAGCTAAAGTTATTACTGTGTAAAAATGATCTGTGTAAAAAAACAGGTATTTGCAAAATATTTGTTTATAAGATATACATGTAGCTATAATAATTATTATAATTAAGTAAAATAAAAATAATCAAGATGTTGCATTCATATATAAATGAAAATGTTTTCGTTAAACAGTCTCTGCACTGTAAAAAAAAAAAAAAAAAAAAAAAAAAAAAAAAGGCAAAAACTACTGACAATAATGTTGCCGTAAAAAATAGATGCAATATAAAATGTAATATGTTGTGGTAAAATTAAATGTAATATAAAAATTTACATTGCTGCCAGCAGTTTTTGCCGTAAGTTTAACGTTCTTTTTTTTTTTTTTTTTTTTTTTTTCGTTTAACGTTATTATTATTACAATGTAATTTGCATTTGAAACTTGTGCGTTTATAAATAATATTATATCTCATAATGAAAGATTTTTAGCATCTTTCAGATGTAAAAGATGATGAGAATGTAAAAAAAAAGTATTTTATAATTGGTATATAATACGTTTGTTTCAAACCAAATTCATATTATATTTACGTTCGAAACAAGACTTCAAATGCAGAAGGTTTCGATCAAATCCAATGAAAATTGCTTTTAAAGAGTTCAAATACTCCTTTTATTATTTAATGATAGTATTATTATTAATTTAGTATTATTATTAATTATCTAAAGTAAGAAACTTTAAGAATAGGACAAATAATACATTTTCGAATGAAAAACATCATAGAAGCGTATCATTTTTATTACTATAAAGCATTTTTAGCCATTTCTTGACAAGCAAAGATGCACTTAAGTTCTTCTCATAAATCTTAGTTTAGTAGAGACATTTTAAAACTATTTTTTTTAAGTATACTTTTATGTGAAAAAAACTTTGCTTTCATATTTTTTGAATGAACATCATATGAATTTTAAATAAAATAAATGATTTTCTAATGAAAGGTGATAAAAAATGTGTTGTATTAAAAATATTTAAAAATTAAATATTACCGAGTCTTTTATTCTTTCTTTGCAACTAAAGCTAGCATCTGCTATTGAAATGGAAAGTGAATGAACAAATACGAAATTGAATTCTAATTTGGGTAAAATTATTAAATGGTGAACATTCTACAATTATAAAAAAATATTAAAATATATGTAGCCTTTTTAGCTATTGTAATTAATGTCAAAAAATAAAAACATATTTATAAAATATATTTATATTGATTACGTGTATCAATATTAATTGTTATAATAAAGTAAAATGAAAATCTACATCAAAGGAATTGGTATACCGATGAACATGTTTTTTAACAAACTCTGATACGCATTTAAGGAAAGTATATCTGTAAAATGATATAATATCTTACACCGATTTTTGTTTAACTTCTTTCAAATGAGAATTAAAGAAAAAAGTTAATTTTAAATTTACTAAACTAAATTTTAAATTTACTAAACTAAATTTTAAATTTACTAAAACTAAATTTACTGGTTGTTTTATTTTCTTTTAAGGAAAGCATTCTCACTTTTTTAAATATATATTTATGTATATTTATTATAAATATATATTTATATTTACATGTGTATATAATAGGTTTCTTTCAAATCAAATTCATATTATATTTTCGTTCAACACAACATTTTTTTTAGAAGGTGCTGAGGGCATCTTTGCACAATCATTGTACATTTTTTTTCGTTTGCTTGAAAGAATATAATTGTTGTTGTTTTTTGTATTCGCTTCTTGTTTGGAACGGTTCTGTATGGTCAGCTCCGTTAAGAATTATTGTTGCTGTGAAATAAAACGAGCTATATTTATTAATTCGTAAAATTATATTTAAAATATAGTCATACAATCCATTGATTTGTGCTATTCAACATTTAGATCCGCTCACCAGGAGTGGAACTTGCGAGCTATGGATAGCATTTATTCTTCTTGTTAGAAGAAAAAAACTTTACAATGGATGTAAAGATTCTAAAACGTAAAAAAGGTAATATAAAGGCCCAACTAACAAAGATATCAGATTTCACAGCTGAAGATTCGAATGGAACTGATGAAATTGATGTTCAGAATAAAATCGAAAATTTGTTCAAGTTGGAAGATAAACTCGATGAATTAAAGATTGAATATTACGGAATTCTGAAAGATGAAGACGTAGATAAATGTGAATCCGAGTATGAAGAAATCGACCAAGAACTCCAAAGGCTTAAGGTAAGCTTTAAACGTTTTCTGGACCTTAAGAAAAATAAAAAAATTTATATAATAAAAGAAAATAATACTGTTGAAAAAAATATTCAAAAATTAACTATTAAATTACCCGAAATTCCCTTACCAAAATATGATGATTCTTACGAAAATTGGAATAATTTTAAGACCGAATTTTCCAGTATTATAGATTCTAATAAAATGTTATCGAATGATCAAAAACTCTTTTATTTGCAGTCTTCTCTCGTGGGTAAAGCAAAACATATACAAATTGCGGATGACACATGTGAGTCATTATTTAACGCACTTAAGATTAGATTTGATAATAAAAGGGTCAATAATCATATAAAAACTCTCTTAATGTTAGGAAATATTCCTGTCGAAGCAGCTGAAAAATTAAGAATTCTGCTGGATTGTATTTTAAAGCATGCAATAGCTTTAAAGGTTTTAAATGTTGAAATGAATACTTTTAGTAAAAATTTATTGATTAACATTATTGATAAAATTTACTAATCAATTGATTAAATTTATTGATATTTTGATGAAATTGGATAGAGCGACATGCAAAGAATTTGAAATAAGTTTTATTTCTACATATTTACACAAATGAAACTTTTTCATCGGATTTTTTGCAAAATCGGTTTCAAATCCTGGAAAATTTACAGGGAACACAAATAAATTCGCCAGAATTTAAAAGTCAAATGTAAAATAATACCTTTTTTTTAAATCTAATTAATGTGAAATTTATGAAAAATCACACACTATACATTCTTGTCCAGTTTTCTTTAAAATGACTCCAATTCAAATATTTAATGAAGTTAAAAAAATGAACATTGCCTAAACTGTTTTTTGAACTTACACCTTCTGTCAATCTGTGTTTTTAAATATAACAGCTAAATTTGTACCTTGAAACGTAATGTATGGCTCCATAGAAATCATAAAAATTATTTCCAAACATCTTATAAAATATTAACAAAACCGCCAGATTGCGAAACTGATTTTTCTTCAAGAGAGCCGAACAGTCTTGATAAAGAACAGTGTGTTTCAAATGATCTTGATAAACAGAATTCGAAACATCGCACAGTTTTTCTGCTCATAGAAATGAAAATCAAAAAGTAGTATTGTCTACTGCTTTAGTTTTTATTTATAATCCGAAATACAGGATTTTCGTTGAGTTCGTGCAATCATTGACAGTGATTCCCAGACTGATTATATTACTTTTGAAATGGCTTCCAAAATAGGTTTGAAAAAAGAGAAATTAAATATTCCTGTCTCAGGATTAGAAGGTTTAACGTAAAATCGAAAATTTCTTCCATTTTTCGAAATAAGAATTCGTCATTTTCGTCAACTACCGATTTCTTCGTTATTCCAAAAATTACAGATTGTGTATCTTTCAAAGACATTAAAATAAACAAGAATGTTTTGCCTAATCGTTCGTTGTTAGCAGATCCTAGTTTTGACGAACCACGAAAAATCCTTTTAATTATAGGAGCTGAACACTTTTATGGAATAATAAAATAGGGAAAAACTCGTATTTCGGTATTTGGATTAGTGGCTACTGGCTCTTTTCAATGAACAATTCTAATTCCTTTCGCGGGTTGACATTTAACTCGGATCAGGAAAATATTGAGGACTTCAAAATTTTTGGGAGTTAGAAAATATTTCTCCTCGTCCTCTTCTAAGTAAAGAAGAAGAGTTTTGCGAAACTCATTTTCAAAAAACGCACAAGCGGATGAAACCGAAAGATTTATCGTCAAAATGCCTATTAAAATAGAACAATTAGATACCTTGGGAGATTCAAGATCTTTAGCCAAAAACGTTTAAGTCAAAGTATAAAAAGATTAGAAAACATTTTATAATTGAAACAACTTTATTGTGGATTTTCAAAGGAATACGAAAATTTAAATCACATGGAGAGAGTACCAGTCAAAAACTCTCATTCAGTTGTTTATTGCATACCTCACCATGGCATTTTTAATAAATCTTCTACAAAATTAAGGGTGGGGTTTAACGCTTATGCTTCTACCGCCACTGGAATAGTTTGAATGGCATATTGCTCTCCGGTGAAGTAAAAGAAGATTTTTTGATATATTGATTAGATTCAGAAAACATAGGGTCGCTTTGACTGCAGATATAACAAAAATTTTTCGACATATATTAATAGATTTTTCGCAAAGGGATCTCTTACATATCCTTTGGAAAGATTTTGAAAATAATTCAACTATTGCATTCAGAACAAATACAGTCAACTATGGTTCAGAATGTGCTAACTTTTTAGCCGTTATTTGCTTAAAACAACTAGCAATAGATGAAAAGGGTAAATTTACAGTATCTCCAAAGGCTATCTTATCTGAAACATACATGGTTGTCGTAATTACTGGATCAAATAATTATGAATCAGCTATTGAATTAAAAAGTCAGTTAACCCTTTCCGGCGCATCACTCTTTAAAGTTGGAATTTAAAGAAAAAAAATTAGGCAATCTATTTAGGCCTAGAGGAGTACACAGGTATTGTTTTGTAAAGATTGCACTAACCATTGTAATTATACAGCTGTTACCGAGGTGGTAACCTCCCATAAGTAAAGCATTGATAAGCGCAGTGAGAAGAGCAATGCTGTGAAGCGCGTATTACAGTAAAACATTTTACCTATTTTTTAAAAACAGTTGAGTTTGATCTCTGTGATGCTACCATCTAGAACTCAAAAGAAAGGTTTAAAGTAGCCATTAGAGTAGTTTTTGAAATATTCACAGAGTTTTTGTGTTTCTAATCAGGAGGAACTTTAGGTGTTGCCGACCCGGCAACACTGCGCGTTAAGGGGTTAATCAATATATTTAGCTCTTGTGGAATGATCTTACACAAGTAGAATTCAAACTTAAATGAGCTTCTAAACTGTAACGAAGTTAAAGATGTTTCATTTTGCTCTAAAGCTGAAACCTCAGTTAAAACATTGGGTATGGTTTTGCAATCTAGTAAAGATCAATTCGTGTTTAGAGTTTCCGTGGAAAAAACAAGAATCGTATACCAAAAGACAAGTTCTTTCTGTTATAGCAAAATTTTATGATCCCCCAAGGACTCATTGTCCCTATTATTTGCAAAGCCAAATTTTTTCTCAAAATTTGATGCTTTTTAAAATTGGATAGAACGAGAACATTCTGGAACCTCTTTAATACTGTTTCGTGTAACTTCGTAAATCAAATAAAGGATATCGAGAATATAAAAATCAGTGGATATATTTTAGCACCTTTCACTAAAGCAATCTTTCTTCTAGGATTTGCAGATACTTCTATAACATCCTTCGGTGCTTTTATCTATGTATATACTGCCAATTCATCCAATTCATCTTCGTTGAAACTAGTAGCAAATAAATCTCAAGTTGCATCTCTAAAGATTATTTCAGTTCACAGTCTAGAACTATGTTCCTGTTTACTTTTGTCACATCTTATTGCAAAGGTTCTTCCTTCCTTAAAATTAGATATTTAAGAAGTAATTTTTTTTTTCAGATTCAACAATAGCTCTGGCTTGGATAAACACCCCTTATTAAAGACTATTTATAGAAAATCGTGTTTCAAAAATTCAGTCTCTCACTGAACAATTTAAGTGGGGACAAATTTCGTACAGCAATAATCTCGCTGACATTATATCCCGTGGAACAAACATTCAGGAACTATTAAATTTGGAAATCAGGTGGCATGGCCCAGAAATGCCTAATATTCATCTTCATTCACAAGAAATTAACAAAACTGATTTACAAAATAGTGAAACATATTTTAATGAACTGAAAAATATTTTGAACATTAATTACCTTAATGTACATAATGATTTTATCAATTATTTTTCTAATTTAAGTAGCAGTTATTTTAAGGTAATCTGTATTCTTTGTTATATTTATAGGTTTCTCAATAATTGTAGAGATAAAGAAAAAGTTGCAGGGCATCTTTCAAAACATGAATCTGATCATGCAAAAACTAGACTGATTAAATTATTTCAGGTAATGTATTTTTCTAAGGAAATTGATGCACTTAAAGAATGTAAGCAACCAAAGGACAGTCGTGTAAGTAATTTAAACCCATTTCCTGATAAATATGAATTTCAGAGAGTGGGTGGTCATTTAGACCAATCAAACTTATCTTATGATAGGAAGTTTCCCATTATTCTCCTTAAGGACCACCGTTTTTACACTGTTAATTTTTCAATATTTTCACTTTAAAAATGTACATGCGGGTTCTCGAACATTGCTTCATTTTTTGAAGCAGGAATTCTGGCCATTAAATGACAGAAATATAGCTAGAAAATTTGTGCATATTTGTATCGTGCGCTTTTAAAATAAGCCTAGAATTGTAGAACAATTAATGGGTACATTACATAAGGATAGCGTCAATATCAAACCCATTTCTAAATTCAGGCGTCGATATGTGCGACCCATTCTTCATAAGATATAAACATCAACATAAAAAAGTTTGTAAAAAAAATTATGTCGAAATTTTTGCTTGTTTCGCTACTCGGGCTGTTCACTTGGAAGTATTAACAGATTTAAGTTATGAAGCCTTAATAGCTACCTTAAAAAGATTTGTATCTAGGAGCAGAATTTTCTCGGCAATCTTCTCTCTGATAATGTCTCTAATTTTGTTGGTGCAAATTCGGAATTGAAAAAAATGCATAATCTTGTAAAAAATCAATCCGATGCATTGACTTCTTACCTAGTAACTAATTCAATGTCTTGCAAATTCTTGACTCCTATATCGCCTAATTTTGGCGGCTTATGGGAGGCAGGCTCCAAATCATTTGAGCATTATTTAGAAAGAACGTTTGGAGATGCAAAACTAACTTTTGAAGAATTTCTTACTGTTGCTAATCAGGTTGAAAATATTTTAAATAGCAAGCCTCTAATACCTTTATCTTCAGATCCTAACGATTATGAAACATTAACTCCAGGTCATTTTTTAATTGACCGCTCTATAAATAGCATTTGTGAACCAAGTTTAATTGACCTTTCAGATCATGAACTTAGCCAATGGCAAAGAGTTTCATAAATTAATCAATTAATTTGGAAAAAAATGAGACGAGATTATCTAAATAATTTACAACAACGCGGTAAATGGTTAGTTGAGAACAAAACCGTTGAAAAAGGTTCAATGGTTTTACTGAAGGAAAGTAATTTATCCATGTGCACATGGTCCATAGATTGTATTAAAGTTGTTATTTATGGCCATGATGGTAAAGTTATGGTAGTACTTGTCAAAATTCCAAAAGGGGTTTTCAAACGTGGTATTTCTAATGTTTGTAATTACCCATAAATAATTTTGTATTATGATGTAAATATTTATTTTCTTGTACTTTTGTACATTTATATTTGGAAATTTTATAGCCACATTTGTGCTTTGATATTGTTTAATAGTTAAATTTTATTAAATTTATATAGTGTATTTGAACTAAAATTTACATTAAACATTGAAATTTAAAGTAAAAATTCAATTGTTTACAACTAAAGACATTGTCATCATTGTACCTTGTTTTTACTTTTATTTTATTTCATTTTTTGTTTTATTTTGTTTTGTTTTGTTTTATTGTCCTTCAAAAGAACTTATTTTTTGTTTTCGCATCTTGTTTGGAGCGGTTCTCTATGGTGAGCTCCGTTAAGATTTCTTTTTGTTGTGAAATAAAACAATTTATGTTTAGTAATCCGTCGAATAATATTTAAAATATAGTTATACAGTCCATTGATTTGAGCTATTCAACACAAGGGTTTAGTTTAGAGCCAAAGAAAATTTCTGTTAAAAGAATTAAATAATGTTCTTTTATTAAACATTTCTTGACCAGAAAAAGAGCACCTAAGTTCCATTCATAAATTGTATTTTCGTAAAGAAAATTTCCATCTTCTTTTTTTTCAGTATATATATATATATATACATATATATATGTATATATATATATATATATATGTATGCATGAAGAATATACGCTTTTATGTGAAAAGTGTTTTACTTTCATATTTTATGAAAGAGCATCCTTTGAATTTTAAATAGAATAACGGATTTTATATTAATCGATGATGGAAAACATGCTTTATTTGAAAAGTAAAATATTACGGAGGCTTTTATATTTCCTTTGTAGCTAAAACGGACTATAATATACGCTATTGCAAAGAAAAATAAAAGAACAAAGGCGAATTTTAATTAAAATTTGGGTTTAAAATATTAAGTGGTAAATACTGTGAAATTATAAAAATTATAATAAATTTTGTGTCATTTTTCACTAATGTAATTTGTGTAAGAGTAAATAAATAAATAAATGTATATATATATATATATATATATATATATATATATATATATAGTGGTTTCAAAGTGTTTATCTGTGTATATAGTAATTATTATAGCAATTGAAAATGATAATATTCATGAAGTTTATTAACATACAGAAGATAATATTTTTCTTTAAACATTTCCTGATACGTACATGAGGAAAGCATATCTGTAAAATGATACAATATCTGATACCGCATGATTTTTATCATTTTTCAGATGTCAATAATGATGAGAGTATAAACAAAAGATTTTAAAATTAAAATTAACATACTTGTAGTTTTTTCTTACATTTTGAAAGAAAGTATTTTTATTTTTTAAACATATATATTTTTAAATATGTGTGTAATACGTTTGTTTGAAATTAAATTCATATTATATTTACGTTTAACGTAAGACTTTATCTATAACAGAACGTTTAAAATTCAGGTCCAATGAAAATTGCTTTTAGACAGTTAAAATATACATTTTATTACTAAATAATAGTGTTATCATTCAGTAATATCTTTATATATATTTTTTAGTAATATCTTTAGAAATATCTAAAGTAAGAAGCTTTAAGAATAGGACAAAGAAAAGATTTTCAAATGAAAAACATACCAAAAGCGTTTCATTTTTATTACTATAAAGCGATTTTTAACATTTCTTTACAAGCAAAAAAGCACTTAAATTCCATTCATAAATACTACTTTCTTAGAGAAATTCTCACTCTATTTTTTATAAAGAAAGTAAACTTTAAGTGAAAAGCATTTTGCTTTCATATTTTTTGAAAAAGCATCCTTTGACTTTCAAATAGAATAAAGGATTTCATTTTAAACGATAATAGAAAATGTTTCTAATTAAAATTATTTAAAAGTTAAATATTACGGAAACTTTTACATTTTCTTTGCAGATAAAGCTGACTGTACTATTCGCTGTTGAAATGGAAATTGAAAGAAAAAAGATGAATTTCAATCCTAATTTGGGTTTATTTGATTTGATTGGGTTTATTTAATTTGGGTAATGTTACATTGCAAACATTCTACAATTATAATATACAGGGTGTTTCACAAAAGTCTCCTAACTTTAAAAATCTCTAACTCGGAAACGGTGATAGGTAGAAACATGAAACCAGTTGTGTGATTATTAAAAAAATCGTAAGAATGTTATACATAAATCAGAAAAATTAGTTTAAAATAGCGCGCATAGCTGGCGCTGAGAGCGTTAAGACCTTCTAAAGAGAGTTAAGAAGCACTGAACGACAAGCCGTCGAAGTCCCAGGCTCTATATCTTTGCGTCTTCTTTATTTTAAAATCAGATGTATCATCTGATTTATGTGCTCGACATGAAGCCTGCTTATAAATAATCATCAATATTACAGGGACGAGATAGCACAAGGAAATTTTACAAAACAAGTGCTAGACAAAGAGCTTGTCCTAGGACGATGATCGCGTCGGCGAGGTTTGAAGGAAACTGAGGTATATGGAGTGGGACTTGGACGGCTCGTCTTTCAATGCTTCTTAACTCTCTTTAGAAGGTCTTAACGCTATCAGCGCCATCTATGAGCGCTTTTTTATACTAAATTTTCTGATTTATGTATAAGATTCTAACGATTTTTTTAAATAAACACACCACTGGTTTCATGTTTCGATCTACCAACGTTTTCGAGTTTTAGATTTTTAAAGTTAGGGGTCCTTTGTGAAGCACCCCTATATATATATATATATACCCCTAGTTACACATATATATATATATATATATATATATATATATATAAACTATGTACGTTTTAGCAAATGTAATTTTTGTTTAAAAAATATTTATAAAACACATTCATACTGTTAACACATATCTATAATAAAGTAAGTATTGTTATAATAAAGTAAAATCAAAATCTACATGAATAAGTACTACAATAACTGTATTACTAAGTAGATGAATATATTTTTCATTAAACAATTTCTGTGACTCATTGAGGAAATTGTGATTGTAAATAGAGATAATAACACATGCCGAATGAGATTTAGAATCTTTTAGATTTTAGTAATGAGGAAAATATATAAAACACTATTTTTAAATTAAAATTAAATTTACCTGGATTGTTTTTATTTTTTTTTTTACATTTTTGTGGCATTTTTGATGAACATATTTTTTTAGATATATACATGCATAAATATCTACGTTTGTTTCAAAACAAATTGATATTAGATTCACGTTCATTGCAAGATTTTTTATTTAGAAAATTTCAGTTTAGAGACTATCAGTGCAAACATCAAATTGAAACAAAAAAGGAAAGGAGAAAGAAAAATGAAGTGTTAAGTGTAGATTATAAAATAATTTATAACATTTCCTGAAAATTATAAGAAAGCTTTTGCATTCATGAAATAAGAAATAAGAGACAACAATGAAACATTTTAGAAAACAGATACAACATTTTAAAATCTGGTTTCGGTAGTTACCTTCCATAGCTCAATGTATATTTCCATTCTTCTGAATAACCCTGCATTTGATGTCTAAGTTGATAGAATGGGAAAGAGTATTTTAGCAACAAATTGCATAATAGATTGAAATTTATCTTTCAGCATTTTACACCGAAGACTTACATTTTACCATTTTTGAGAAGTTATCATCCTTAGTAGGCCGTGCATTCAGTCCTTTGCGTGGCCTTGCATATAATTTTATCTATATTCTACAAGCATTTCTTTGTAAACTTAATGCCGTTTGGCAAAGAAGGATCAACACATTTAAAAATTACCTTTAAGTAACTTAAGATCTTACTTAGTGAACTTTACTAATTCTTTTGAACAGCACTATGTATCAACTATAACATTTATAAATACCATACAGCATGCAAAAATGCTCTGAAACTTCCAAGTGGAATTTGCATTAATTGAAAATGCATTATATAATTAAAAATTAATTCCCTTCCGTTATCGCTATTATACATGACTTTACAATTTGAAAACTTTTGTATGCCCTTGTAAAAGAGCATAATGCATTTCCGTAATGTATAATGCACTTCAAATAATGCATGAACTAACTTATAGAAAGCTTCGCCGATGTTTAAAAGTTTCATTATGTGTCTAACAGATTAAAAGAATGATAAAAGCCAAAAACATTTTCCCCCTATACCATTATGTAATGGAATTATTTGTACACTGTAAAAAAAAGCGGTCGATCTACAAAAAAACTTTAGTGATCCTTGTAATTATTAAAAAATTTTTAGTAATCTTAGTCGGTTACAAAAAAATCTGTAAGAATTACTAGAAATAAGTTAGCAACGAATAGAGTTAATAGTTTTATATTTTTAATAGCTCTTACTAAAGCTCAGTTGGTGTAGCCTTGATAGCATAGTGGTTATAATAATTAATGATAAATAAAAGAAAATAGGTTAAATCATCAGAAACAGTGGCGTCAACTTTTGTAAAATATTGAGTGTGCTCAAAAAATTTTTGAACAAATACATAAATATTGGGTGGGCTCAAATAATAGTGGGTGGATAGAGATATCAAAATTATCCTGTGGGCTTGAGCCCCATGGGCCCATATAAGTTGACGCCACTGATCAGAAATTACACTTCAATTTATGCTTCTATTTAGCTAACATTTTCTTATACCCAACACATACATAAATTACACCGGTAATTAATTGATAATAACCTTAATTAAACATTAAATTTGCGGGAATTTATAATTTTTAACAGATTTTATAGGAATGTATATTTTTTAAACAGAAAATCTTTTAAAATAAACCACGTATTGGTATGCATTTGAGGAGGGGGAGAGGTGCGGCTCAATATTTATACATTTTAAATCCAAAGGTACCATTTTAAAGGGGATTGTTCTATCTTTGAATTGGTGTTATGTGGTGTGATAAAAATGTCTAGTTTCGTCGCGACACTTTTTTTAATAGTGCTTAGTAAGTATGTTAGCTAATTATATATTTATGTATAAATATTTAACATCTGATATTAAGATGCATCAGGACTTGATTTAGATAATTTTCATAGCAAAGTTTTAAACGGGTACTTATGAACAAACTTACTTTAAGAATCTCCTTTTTTTCTTTGCATAAATACCTTTACGTCTAAATATCAGAAAAAAAATATATGATCCAGAATTGTCTTCTATTTAGATATTTTAGTTTATTAATTTAAAAATTTACTATTTAGTTACTTTAAACAAGTTAAATTAATTTCTTAATTAATAAAAAAGTAATAATAACAAAAAAGGAAAACGCAATAGGTTATTTATTAATAATTAATAAAATATTGATAAATGAACAAAATTTGGTTTAAAAGATGCATAATTGTAATTAGTACATAAAAACAGTAATTAACTGAAATAATAAATTAAATTTTTTAATTTATCTAAAAAAGATTAAAAGTTATAGCAAAAATTAAAAATAATTACAATTTAATAACAATTATCAAACTTGCTAAAAAAATAAGAAATCGAATAATTAATAAAATAAAATTAACACATTAAAAAACTTATACCGATCAAATTGAATTCAATAATTTAATTAAAAGAAATTAAATATTGTACTCCAGAATCACTCACGAGATGGAGCTGAGATTTACTGTGGCGAGATTCACGAGAGTGTCACGAGATTTACTGTGGCTTTCTCGGCTCTTTCCCAGGAAAGACTAATCGGAGGGACGCTTCTGGGAGCTCACTCCTGGGGACACCGTAAAAGGCTCTTCCCCAGTACGTCTTCATCTTGTCTTTGTATTAGGAGGAATATGGGATGACTTGGAGCTCCTGGGGAGGTATTGAGGAGATTTTGTGCTATATGGGAAAGGATACTTATAGTATTATAAACAGAATTTTTAATATATTTATCTTTTATTTTCTTGTTATAAACCGATTTATAAATAGAAAATCAGGTAATTTTTTCATTTTTCGTAAGAAAGAAGGTAATGCTAAGGTTTAAGTGCCAGATATGACAAACTAACCACAACCAACAATCAGACAAAGAATAGCCAGAACATCAGGTCATTATACATTTAGTTTTGATTGCTTTAATATTTACTAACTAATTTTCTAAGAAAAATATGCATTGGTGTTATTTTGTCTCCAATTTTGCCAAACATATCAATGTGTCCCATGATGTGTATCAATCTGCCCCAGTGATGGGGCGCATTGATACAAATGACTTTTTTTCCTTTTTAAAAAATTACATGCAAAAATATTATATAAAACAATGATTGTACATTTTTATAACACATTACATAAGTTTTGCTGACACCACATGGAAAAATTTATATAAATTTCTACTTTCTGGACACCAAAAAATTCTTAGAAAAAAAAACAAAAAAAAACTATCAATGTGCCCCAGTTCCCCCTACATTTATACCAATTCAAGTAATTTAGTTCTTCAACGAATGTCATTTTATGTATAAAAAATTATGAATACATATTTAATGATATAAATAATCATTTTCTTATTTTAGGGATGCAAGCAGAAAATTCAGAAGAGTGTTATATTAGTGATGAAGTCAGCGTGCATGAAAAGCTTACAAATGACCACTTATATTTTATGCATGTTTATAATCTTAGAGAAACTTGTCATATTCTTATATTTTATTTTTATGATTTTTGTTTTATATTTTCTTGGTACTTTTAGTAAAAATATTTAAAAGAAAACTTTATAAAAAAGGGGGGAAATTACATATTGAAATGAGAACTTGAATATTTATATTATTAAGTGCGGAGACCAGGAAAATGAACATTGAATAACTTATTTATTATTAATTTTATATAGATGAAGATGTCGGATCCAAGAACGCCACTTCCTTCCTCAAATAATTTGAAGAAGAACCATTCATAAATTTTCATATGTAAGTCATTTGGATCATACTATCTCTGAAGTTGCCTTCCCTCTTTCATCCCACAGAAACAAATTACCACCAAGGAAAAAAGGAGTTACGACATTTATATTTATAATTTCAGAATATATGTATATATATATATATATATATATATATGTGTGTGTGTGTGTGTGTGTGTGTGTGTGTGTGTGTGTGTTGCGAGGAAAAGTATTAGAATAGAATATCCATAAGAGTTATTAATAACATGCTCCGAAGTATATAATTGTTGGTTTAACCTTTACGCAGGGGCTCGGACAGCAACTATCTGGGTTTGCATGTATTTTCGGGCAGATGTTGTCCAAACACCCATGTAAAGAGAAATTTATTTCAATTGATTATAATTTTAATTTGTTCCTAGTGACGAAGTACCGTCAGAACCGAACTTACTGCAATTCTAGTCTAAGAATAAAAATAGGTTTATTAAGAATATAAATTTATAATTCAAAATCTATGTTAGTCAGTAATTGATTGTAGCATCTGAAATTCAATGTTTCTTTTTTTTCCCTTCCTTTCTTTCTTTCTTTTTTTAATAATTTTCTCAAAATGAAAAAAACTGTTATTAAAAACATTTATTTAAATGTGAACGGAATAGATAATAAAATAAAATAAATAATTTCTGTAAAATGTATCGTTTAAAGCTTAATCTATATTTTCAATTTATGCTATACCATTCGTTTTCGCTTATCTAATAACGCCTGAAAATGCCCCTCTGTTTTTGGTCTTCTAGGAAAGGCGACGAATAGACCGAACATGACTACTTACGTCCTAAAAAAGTCACGACTACTCTCGGGTAAAACTTACTTGCATGTTGTCAACATTTTGTCATTTGTAAATCATTTTTGGTGCAATCAAACGCTATAGCACCATTTGTTGGTAGCCAACAAAACTATTTTTTTTCGTTGTTACATAAAACCCAATTTCTACTCCATCCGTTCGGTGCAAACCGTATCTTTGTAGGTTGTTTCGTTTTCAAATTATTTATTTTTAAAGTTCGTCCTGACTTTTGGATTACCCGTTTTGGATTACTTTTGGATTATATCTTTCCGTACAATGTTCAATACCTTTATATCTTTACAGAAATATTTTTTACATTAAAAATGTATTTCATAAAACTCAAGTTAAGTATACTAATTCTTCCAAAATAAATTTTATAATTAAATAAATTATACTTTATTTTTTATACATATTTGGTTTCGAATTATATACTAATTATGTTCAGTCAGAGAGAAATCAGCATATTGTAAATTTTAACTCTGATGTCTAGTGCTCAGGGCATTTTTAGACAGCATGTAAATATTATTATGTAAGCAAAAACACACGTTGATTAAAAATTTAAAAAATCGGAAATTTTATGACTACAATTTCCGATTAATTATATTAAAAAAATGTTAAAATGGTTCTATTGCAATGAGTTTTGCAGCATATTTTACATTGAATATTTTTTGCAAACTTTGTTGGTGTTTAGTTCTTTAAAATCTTAATAAGAATTGCATATGTTGTCATTAATAATAGTATACATTTTTACACTGTGAATTATTCCTCTTTATGAAAATGAAAATTAATGCTGCTCAGTGAAACAACAACAGCAATTAATAACCTTTCTTAATTCTTCTTAATATTTATTTTAGATCTTTCTGATTTTACTTTCAGACGATTTTTCTTAATTATTGAAAATAATGAGATTGTATTTCTAAAAAAAGTACATTATCATTTTAATAAAGCGAATCTGAATTCTGCAAGTCACGTTGTCACTTCGTTATGTCAATTTAATTCCTTATAATAAGCCCAACACATGTCAGAAATTAAAAGAGTTATTTTGAAGATATGCTCATTAAGAGGAAGTTATGCCCAATTATGTCACTTTTATTATATTATTAAAGAGCATTTCATAATGAAGCGGGTTATACTTATTTTTAAATTTTAATCAAGCGACTGACAATGTTTTTATTATAAAATCTATATAAATGGATGGAATTTATTACCAATGTATAAAATCACAATCAAATCCTATTGTAAAAATCATAAAAAATAACAGCTTGCAGAGGGCTGTTAATGAGTAAATAACACTCCATCCTCAGAGCAAAGTTACAAGAAATAATTTTTTTTAAAGGTAAATTTTAATATTGATTTTTTTTATTAACTAATGTATTTTTTCATGTGAGGAAGGGGGAAGGGCAACAATCTTGCTTACCTTCTAAAATGAAACTGCTTTTTTGTATTTGTTACAAAATATAGTTTAGTTACGCTTTAATTTAGTTAAATTTTAATACTGATTTTTTTTTAAATTAATTAATGTATTTTTTATTCCTGTGAAGAAGGGCGGAAGCAGCAATCTTACTTACGTTCTATATATATATATTGTAATTAGAGTAGTTTTATCGTATTTTATAGCAGTTTTGTAAAAGGGTGATAGAAATCAATTGCGATATCAAAGCTGTGTTTAAGTATTAGCATTTTGCTTGTCGTTAGAAGTTATAAGGCTCTCTTTTGTTCGAAACGTAAAACAAATAAAACAAATAAGTTTTTTCAAGTAAAATTCGATTTGCACAATATCTGGAAAAGTTACTTGCGAAAGATTATTTTATCTCAAACCATTGATTATTCTCTTATATCATGCAAATTTAATCTTTATCGCAAAAGATTTTAAAACATACTTCTTATGTATTAACTTTTCTGATGAATATACTGGTATTATCAGTAGGTATTCCGTTGTTATGAGTATTATCTCCGTTAAAAGTAAATGTCTTATTTATAACAAACTATAACTTGTTATATAACTATAACATCATATGAGGACCCCAGAAGCCAAGGGGTATAAGTGACAAAATTGAAAAAAATGAGTTAAGTACACAGGGTATCTCGAAATATTCTTTTTTCATTTCAGGTAAAGAAATATAGATCATTTTCTGATTATTTGGGGAGTTATAGAGATAAACCACTTTTTTCGAAAAACAAAAAATATTGATTAATTATACATTTAAAGAAAATTGTACTCTATTTTTCTTAACGGTTATTGAAATGAGAGTTCAAAGATTAGAATGCCACAAGCAGATGTTTCCTATTTCAATTTAGTCAATTGTTATTGATGTTCCAATTTAACATCAATTATCTTTAAAGTCAATTTACTCGAAAATGACATTTTGTCACTTGTATCCCTTGGCTTCTGGCTCCTCATATATAATTAGTTTTCTCGTGTATTTAATGGTAATATTAGTAGATATTCCATTGTTCTGAATATTATCTTTATCAAAAGATAAATAAGAAATGTCTATCGAAAACGTCAACAAAGTTTAGTACATATAACCATTAAATTGCAAAACCTAAGGCATCAGTACACACAATTATATTTTTGGACTAAAAATAACCATGCAAAATCTATGAAATTTTTTTTTTACTATATTTATTTGGATGATAGATATATTTTTCGATTTCGAGCAGGATATGTGACAATGGGTCTTCATTCAACGATCCAAAAATCGTCCGCTTAATACTTTAATATATATGGGTCCTTTCATCAGAAAGAATATATCGTGAATTCAAAAAGAATGTTTCGTATAATCCAGGCTGTTGACATTAAGTATGCTTCTTTCAATTATTACCTACCAAATACACACCAAATTCATACTCTCTATCTCATTTTTTTCGGGAACTAGAGCGTTTAAAGACACACAGACAAACAAACTGAAAAACAGATAGACAAAAGGATACACACAGACAGCCAGACGACATTTTTTTTCTAAAAATATATTTTTTAGAAAGCCAAATGTCTAAAACGTGTAAATCCATCAAAAAAGTTTTAAAATGTTGCAAGATTTATGCTTTTACTACATATGATTAAGTAATATACAGTGCCGGTCAAAAGTTTCCGGCCAGCAAAAATTTTTCAGTTAATTTGTAAATATACCCATATGAAGAGGAATCTCAAAGTGATATTTATACACTTTATTTACATAATAGTTAGGAACTTACTTATAGAAGAACGCGTAAATATCAATAAATTTAATTGACAAAATTAAGTATAATGGAAAAAGCAAGTTCTCAAAAGTTTCCGACCAAAGAGTAGCACTGTAATAGAAAATTACAGTGATCAACAACATTTACAATTAGCATTTTATCATATTACTATTTTATTAGCTTTAGTAATAAGTACTGCGGCGCAGAAACGTGACATTCATACAATAAACTGTTAAAGTTCGTCTATTGTACATTTTTCCCACCTTTCTTGCAATTTTGGCGAAATTTCTGTTGAACTGGAATATTTATAGTTCCGCAGACTTTTGTCAACTTTTTTTCAAAGATTTTCTATTAGATTCATGTTGGGCGCTTGGATTCATTATTTCAAAAACGAAATTTTTTGTCGAAAACATTGCTTATCGAGGTTTGTAAACATTATTTATGTCGCTATCATGTTAAGAAAAATAGTTGCGACCAATTTTTTTTCTCTAATAAGGCAGAAAAATATCTTGAAATATATCCTTATACATTGTATCATTCACCTAGCTGTGGATTTCAAATAACGGACCGACCTTTTTGAAGAAAATACTCCCCACGACATAACATGTCCTCAGCCATGTTTCACTGTAAAAATAACATAGGTCGAATCATATTTTTTGTTGTTAGGTCATCGGACGTTGTGTCTGCCACCATTTCCAAAACTGATTCGAATTCGTTTGATGGAAAATTAGAACTTTTTTTCAGTTTTCACTTGACCAGACTGTGTGTTTTTTGGTAAACGCCAGTCGGGTATGTTTGTATTTTTATTAACTCTGAAAAAATCTTAACACCGACTCTTCCATAAATTAATATGCGTCACGTCAGTATGTTGATACGGTATACGGATATATTTCAGCAATATTTTCATTCCCTAAATCGCAGTATATTGCAGCAAAATTTTTATGCGGATTATCAATCATTTTTCTCCTGATAATTCTGTCCACAGGAATAGTAATTTTCTGGGATCTCTCGGACCTCTGAAAGTCCTGAAGGCCGCAATATCTCGAGAAGATTGGCCTTTTATCGACAAACTAATCACTCATTTATAAACAATAATTGTTGAACTTTTCAATTTTGAACTCAGACTATGCCATATACGTTGATTCTTTCATAAACACAACAAAAAACAATTTACCGATAGAAATAAAACAAAAGATTGATAAATGGTCGGAAACTTTTGCACACGAGTACTTCGAATTTTATCCCTTTGCATGAAGCATCTTCAGTATCCAATCAAAATGATCACGTGGTCAGAGGTCATTCACATATTCCTAACTTTAGAAGCAATTTTGCTTCTTCTTCGCTGAAATCTTTTGGTAAATAAATCGAAGACACTAACTGGCCGGAAACTTTTGACTGCCACTGTACATAGATATTCAACTCCGTAATTTAAAAAGTTTACGAGTACGAGTACTGTTAAGAAATTACAGACAAGCGACACCACAAGGATTCATTTCACGAAAAGTTAAAATGTGAAATAAAATGTTAATGTTTGTTATGTTAAATAAAAATGTAACGCAAAAATATATGTTAAGTATTTTCATGTATATTTCGTGATTTATTCAATCATGCATGGTAGAAAAAAAATTGAAATGTTACCGATATTTTCCTTGGAGAATCAGATTCCTAAAACCTTTTATGTAATGGTGAAGGGAAAAAAATATGTAATCTAGTATTTTACATGAAATTTTGCTGTTACCATTGCAAAAAGTTTTCTAAAAATCACAGTTTCCTAGGAAAATTATAGTAAATTAATCGATTTATTTATTTATTTATTTATTTTTACAGTGTGCACGTTTTAAGTCAAAATCGTCTTAAATGTTGTGGAACGTATATTAGAAGGGGAAGTTCTTAAAGAAAGTGCAAACTAATATATATATATATATATATATATATATATATATATATATATATATATATATATATATATATATATATATATATATATATATACATATGTAATAAATATATGTTGAACTCGACGAAAATAAACTATGTTGCATAAATTCTTAGCAGCACGGGCAGAGTAGTCGCTCCGACAGTTGGCGAGCAGTAGAAGAATTTCATTGGGGTATTTCTCCATTATAAAAACAGACACCATCAGTCGTCAAGTTCTTTATTGATGAACTCATAGAATAGATAAAATCTTCCCCGCAATCACCTTAACACACATCGACACTACAACTTCTGTTATCTACTTTATATCCACATATTTACTAATTATATCAGGTATTATCGTAAGTTATATCTTCTGTTATCTAGTCTACATCATCTGATATTCTAATTCAGCGGAGAAATGAAATGTGCGTCTTGATAGTTTGAAGGGCAACTAAATAAAATTTCTATGAGCAGAAAATTTCAATTAATTATAAATTAAGAACAAATTTATTTTTTAATATCTGTAATAAAAGAAAAAAATCACGAATTTAAGCAAAGAAATTATTATTAAAATTTCTTAAACAATAAACAAATAAAATAATAAATAATAACTTACAGACACCTCGATGAACTGGATCTCATTCCTAGATTTTATTTTAAAACAAAAACAAAATAATAATAACTCGCGAAAGTTAATTCAAACTGTTGCAGGACTGTTATCAAAAAATAAATAAATAAATAAAAAAAATCAGATGATTTTGAAATTTAAATAATCAGCAGTTGAAGATTAAATAATCAGCACACGTTTTCGTCGCTGTCAAGAAAAAAAATACTGCAGGCATATCTCACACTTAAAAATTTGTAAATGCAGATGCTAGACAGGATCACACAAAACTTCATAAGACGATCCGTTTCCCAGCTGAAGGGTTTATCATTTATGCACATGAAGAATCAGCGTATTCGGCGAAAATGGCAGTCTTGAAAAAGCTCTTGATGCAGTTGGAACGGGAAGTGTAGGACAAACACATTTCTTCCTAGAACATGGCGAGCACACACTCATCGCTGTAGGTTTCTCTGACAGGAACAGTCTGCGGTTGGCAAACCATACTAGTTTAATATTTCCCCAGAGATGCACGCCGGCTCCTTTACCCTGCCGGCTAAAATGTAATAAATATATGTTGAACTCGACGAAAATAAACTATGTTGCATAAATTCTAGGAATTCTTAGCAGCACGGGCAGAGTAGTCGCTCCGACAGTTGGCGAGCAGTAGAAGAATTTCATTGGAATATTTCCCCATTATAAAAACAGACACCATCAGTCTTCAAGTTCTTTATTGATAAACTCATAAAATAGATAAAATCTTCCCCGCAATCACCTTAACACACATCAACACTACAACTTCTGTTATCAAGTCCACATCATCTGATATTCTAATTCAGCGGAGAAATGAAATGTGCGTCTTGATAGTTTGAAGGGCAATCGCATTCTAACCTCCTAAAAAACCAAATGAAAATGGGACATTTCCACGACAAACTAGCTCCCTTCTACTCCGCGTAAATCATTTTAAAAATCCAATTACGATGAACTCGAGCCTCAACGGACAAAAATGATCAATTCTGATTGGTCTTAGCAGGCGGTCCTTGGCAAGAACTATATTTTTTCCTCGGAAGTAACAAGCCCTTTAGCAACGCATATTAACACCTGTCACGCGATGTTAAAATAAAAAAATAAAATTAAAATCCCAGGAATATTCCAGAAAGTAAAAAAGGTTACGAAATACCTCCCGCCGTTTTGAGAAGCAAGCAATAATTTATTAATAACTAAAGTAAGAAAAAGAATTTTAGCTGTTATAAGTTGCGAAACTAAGATTGAAATATGTTCCACAAATTTAGAATTGAAGCTAAGAGAGAACAAAAATGGCGCAATTTTTTTATTTATTTTATTACATATATATATGTATATTTTATCATTAATTAATTTTCAAACGTTCATATATAAAAATTTTAAACATTTTACTTGGATATTTTCAAAAAAAATATATTTTTAGGGTATTAAATCTTGTCAAGAAAAAGAACAAAGGAGTTAAAATGAATTTGCTAAAAAAAAAAAAATTATATCTCTTTCAAAGATGTGAAGCTATCTTCTCGAAGCATAGAGTTAAATATATAATATATTTAACTAAGTTACTTAAATAATTATATAGTTATTATGGGAAAAAAATCTATTTATCTTTTCTTAATTAACATTTTTTACATTTACGAACGAAAGTACTTTTATTTTTTTTCCTTTTTCACATTTATGTTCATGCAAAAAGTTTTGTCTTTAAGAGGAAAAAAATATATTACATAAATAAATGAAATAAAAAACTTTAAATGTGTATCTCTAAGTGAGTTAGTTTAAAGTAATGCATTTTTTGTTTTAAATTATCAACTTAAGCTTTCATAATTTTATTTTTAATGGATGAATGCAAAAGAAAATTAAAAGTTTACATCTAAGATAAAACTAATTAGAATAATATTCAACCAAAAAAGTACATGAATAGTAAAATTACACGACAGATTTTTTTTTTTAAATATTGCTTAATTTTATATTTATTCTTTAATGTCATGAATTGTGCAATACCTTAATTACATTTGCTTTTCAAAACTTGTATAAAAATATAATATTTATTTACACATAATTATGAACGAAAGCTATATATTATGTAATAAAATGAAAATATTATTCAAAACACAATGAATTATAAATGTGATCGCTTCCGAATATAAAAAAAAAATAAAATATTAGGAGTTCGAATACCAGGATTCTCATAAAATAATGATCGCTGTATCTAATGTAACGCATAATTTTCTCATTAAAACAGGTTAATATTATTTTATGGAATTTCTGGTATTTTATCCCGTAAAGAATACGGAAAATCCATTAATCCACATTATAATATATTTTTTATTATTTTCATCGAAATCACTTATAACTATTAGAAAACTTAAAATAACTATGGCATTTAAACTCACATTAACAAGCAGGGACCTTGTTTCAGTTACACTTAAGATGCATAAAATCATATATTATGTATTTCTAAGAAAAAAATTTAGTTTAAATTTTATTTATCTATAATTTTTTTTTTGTTCACATACTAGCATTAAAACACTTTTACTCTTTCCATAAACTTATATATTTGATACGTTATTGATTTTGTATGAAGTAAAAGCATATAACTGTTAGGAATACGTTTTTATTTTTTATTTTATTTCATTTTTAATTTAATTTAATTTATTTATTTATTTACTTTATTGTATTGTTTTATTTATTTATTTATTTATTTATTTATTAACTTTATTGTATTGTTCTATTTTATTTATTTATTTATTTTATTGTATTGCTTTATTTTATTTAATTTTGTAAAATTAAACATGAAACTAAAATTTCCGTCTCCATATTTTTAATTGATTAATCTCTTTTTGAAATGTGTCGTTTGTAGAATTTTATTTTTTATAAATTAGTATTTGCACTAGAGTTTATTCGTTTAATTTAATCATAGGAACCATGAAAAATAATACGTATAAATACATATATACGTAACATCCTTTGAAATTACTCATTATTATAACTTAAGCTGCGTGAGCAACCTGACACATAGCAACTTTTACAATTACATACACGCAATGAGGAGAAGATTTTAGAAAAGTTTAGTTGTTTTCTTGCTTAAATATAGATGTTTGCTTTTTTTTTCAAATTGTTTGTTGTATATTTAAAAATAAACAAATAATTAAATAACACGTTTTCAAACTTCCAGGACATATGCTAGGATCACTGCTAAACAATGACGTTTTATTTTATTTCATTTATAATTTTTCATGTAGGCACCTTAATATAATGATTATTATTTTGATTCGGAAATACACGAATTACATTTTTAAAGAACACGAAGTAAGATATATTTTTAGATATTTACTTTATATGACATAATAATATTTAATATGAATCATGTCATTAAACTTTTAAAACTTTTTTTTATATATTGGAAAGTATATGGCATTTCATTTTTTGAAATAATGAAATGTTTTATCGCATGTTCCACTGTTGGAAAAAAATCTTCCAGATCGCAATTTAAGTAATGTTTTTCTATAATTTAGAATAGCATTATGTGACATACGATTATTGTGCACACTCAGGTTTGAATCTTTACTCAAAATATAATAGGTTACATCCATGCGTTTACAACAGACAGAAAAAATTATTTTTTTTTTCTTTACCTCTATTTCACCACAGTTTTCATCTCCTGTATAAATGGATAAAATTTAAAAATTCGAAGTAGAATTTTTGTGATATTCAATTAAACTATTTTTTTAAATATAATTAGTTACTTTTAATAAATAAAATTAATGTATCTAATATTAAAAAAATGCTTTTTTAATTTACAAGAAAATCATATTTATATCCCTTTATAACGTATAATGTGTCATTCATTGTCAAGCTGTCAAGTTGTCATACATTTCAAAAGCAGCAAATCAGTTGCTGCGGATCTATATTTATTCTAAGAATATACCTTCCATGTTTAGTTTAAATAAGAAAAATCTAAATTAAATATTTAAAAATACAACAAAAACTATTTTACACAATTTTTCTTTAGTTATTATAGCTTCTTTGATTTAATTTAATTTATTTATTTAAACATTATATTTTTAATTAAGGCATCTTTATTTAACTATTTAATTTTTATGTAACTATTTTCAGGAAATATTTTGAATAAAAAAATTGCACTTCAGCTTAATGTTATCTTATTTTAAATATCTATATAAATGTCTTCTTTCTTTTTATGCATAAAACAAAACGTTAGGAAAAACCAGTATTACTTAAATTGTTATCAGCATTTTTTTTAAAATATAAAATTATTGCATTTTATGCAAGGCTAACTCAATAAATTATTTCGATTATATTAGACAGAGCTTGTGTCAGTAAATATCATATCACAATTCTTTTATAATATTCTTCAAAATAAAATTCAAACGATTCCATTCTTCAAAATTCTGTTTAAAAATCTGAAGCAAAAATGAAATAACACATAATTTGGATGAAGAGTTAGAGAATTATTTTGATTTTGGTAAACTATTCATGTTTTTTCGCATGAAAAATGTGCAAGTTACGGGTTAAATCGATTTATTTATTAATTTTTAAAATAAATTAGCATACACTTTCTGAGTCTATTGAATTTAAATTTTAGATTCAACTGTATTTAACCAAAATCTTCGGATTTAAATTTTGCAGGTGCAAAGTTTAAAAAAGTAATCTTGTGTTCCAAATTTTAAAACGTTTTTTCTCAGTTCGATAATTTATTTTATTTTTCCATTTTCGAAAAATAAAATTAGAGTTACTGAAAGGGAAGAATGGAAAATTTCTATTTCTATGCAAATTAGATAAAGTGTTTTTCTCTAATTTTAATAGAGGAGTGTATTTTAGATATTTAAATAAAAAATAAATTTCTAGATTTATATTTAACTAATTTTTTTCATATTTACGGAAAAATCTATATAAATTAGCATAAGGGCAATACCACTTTGAACCAAGCTGAATTGGATAAAAATGAAATTTGTATAAATTAATAAATATCAGATTCACCAAGTGCCAATGTATCCATGAAGTTTCTTATGAAAATTGGAAAAAAGTTTGTGTAATCTTCAAACAATGTTTTAGCGATCAGTAAATAAAAAATATTAATATTACTCCCAGAACCTTTCGTTCGACAACAGGGAAAGACTATCATTTGAACATATCTTCACAGAGTACAATTTGATATAATTGTTAATTGCTTAATGCTAAGAAAGATATTTATGTAAGCTTTTTTAGAAAGTCACATCTCACTCACAATGTGACGTCAGTGAGTGGTGGCATTTTGGTTACCGATGTGATGTGACCAATGTGACTCACAGTGACGTCATTGTGACCATGCATGCTATGAGGGTAAGGACTATGTGTTTGAATCCACATTACTCATGATAAAACCGTACGATGGGAAAGTAAGTATTGCCATATATTTCATCCAAAAGTGATAGTTGATTTTTGACGCCCGACTAATGGAAAATTGAAACTTATGTCTTTACTAAAAAACGTACTTTTTTGTTCTTCATAAAAAATAATGTAGACATATGTTGAATATTTTTTGTATACTTTCAGATTAAACAATTTTTCAAAAGCTGGTTTTGAATAGTTTTAAAATTAAGGGAACTGTAGATCCCAATATAATCGGGTGTATCCATATTCATTTTCTACTTTGAAAAAAACAGACCATTTTAGCATAAATATTATAAAGTATGCATTAGTTCTTTTCACATCGGGTATGGGTCAGATTATTTTAGGTCTAGATTGTAGTCTATCGTGTTGAAGACAACTTCCAAGTTTATGACGTTTCTTGTGTATAATTCGATTAAAGAAAATCTCCAGTATCAGGTTTTAGCGTTTACTAAGAGCGTTCTGTATAAAATATGGTACATTAAAAAATGATTTGATAGCATTGTAATGTGTAAAGTAAATATAATGTAAGACTAACAATGAAAAAAAAAAAAAAACAAGAATTTGAATAACATTACACTGCTAATTAAGAATTTGAATTAATCATGCCCCCACCCTTTACCCATCCCCAAAAAAGTAAATAAAAGATAAATATAAATAAACCTACATTTTGTTTTGATAAAGTGAGAGAACCTAGAAAATAGTGGCTATGGCCAATTGGCACCCTAGTTTAAAGGTGACCGGATAAAGTATGCACTACACATTTTAAATCATGGGAATATTTTGAAATTTAAGAAGTTCATTTGCTCATTATGGGAATGTTTTTGTCTTTCTTCGTTTCCATTTTGAAATAAAAATTTGACAATTTTTGTATACTCGTCTGATACTGTTTTCTTTCTATTGGAATTTAAAATAAAAGATTTATTTTGAAAATATTTTCTAATATTGTAGATGGCTCAAATATGACGTAACTTTCCGAAGAGAAATATTTTTATTAACAAAATATAAAACGGTGTAAATATGGTGGTTATTGAATTTCAAGTAAAAAAAGATTTGTAATATATTAAATTTTGAAGAAAAAATTACATGTGAAAGCAAAAGTGTAAACATGACTGCAAAATTTTATCCATTGGCTGTTCAAACTCTAGTATATATCGAAAAAGTGATGTGTCTTATCCAAAAAGATAGTCCGCCTTTTAAAAGATGTACTTCGTCAAGTAAAGTAAAATCGGTCAAAAATATTTGAAATTACAATAGAAGTTCACACCCATTTCTCATCCTATTTAGCCATAATATGCTGATAAATAAAATGCTGAAAATTATTAAATAATTTTCCGAGGAGAAATATCGGTATTAACAAATTATAAAGTGGTGTAAAAGTGATGGTTATTGCATTTGTAGTGAAAAATATATGTAATATGTTAAATTTCTAAGAAAAAAAGTCTATCTGAAAGCAAAAGTTTTAACGTGACTGAAAAAATTTATTCATTGACTGTTCAAACTCTAATCTATCGAAAAAGTGATGTCACTGATCATAAAAGATAGTCCACGTTTCAAAGATGTACAGCATCGAAATTAGGAATACTTCTGGCAAGTAAAGTAAAATTATAAAAAAAAATATTTAAAAATTACGATAGAGGTTTAAAGCCAAATTTCATCTCATTTAGCCACAGTAAAAAATAATGCTGAAAATTATATGAACAATACCTACCTGCTAAAAAATAGGAGATTGTAAAAATCATGATAAAGCAAGACTATATTTAAGTGACTGTAATAATAATAATAATAATAATAATAATAATAATAATAATATATATATATATATATATATATATATATATATATATATATATATATATATATATATATATATATATATATATATATATATATATATATATATATATATATATATATATATACATATATATATATATATATATATATACATATATATATATATATATATATATATATATATATATATATATATATAAATATATACATATATATATATATATATATATATATATATATATATATAAATATATATATATATATATATATATATATATATATATATATAACAATTCTCTATTTTTCAATCGTGGGGAATGACCGCACGAGCATATAGAAAAGCTTACTAAGCCATTCATAATTGTTGCAGGATTATGGCAGTATTACATTGTCAAATTAAAATGTAAAAAGTCTCTAGAAAATGCACATGAAATTACCTACCATCAGAAGAAAACTTTAGAATCAAAATGTAAAAAATAATTCCAATTTTTTATTGAATGAACAATGATAAATTTGAGATTCATATGGACACAGACTCTTGTCCTAAATCTAAATCAATTGTCTCTTATTTAGTAAATAAAGATTCAAATACATTTTTAAAGTATGTCTCATTTAATGTAATACCTGTAAAATCGACTGATTTCCAATTCCTATTCTTCCAATGGACTTTTGCGCATTCGGTTTTTTAACATCCTATGTCTTGAGACAAATTTTACGTGAGACCGCAAAAATTCGTTTAAAATGAGTGTAAAACAGATTAAATAATGTATCACTCAATAAATTAATGCGAATGATAGGCATTCATTTCTTTAAAATGTCTGAAGAAAATTTGAACAATTCTAGAGGCGTTTAAATTAATTTGAAGGATATCATTTAGTGTCGCATCCAGGCTACAACAGGACTGAGACAGTTAAATAGAGTTTTAAAACAATGGTATCCAAGAATACATGAAACGGTAACGGGAAATGATGCGAGAGGAATGGAGTGGATTGACATGACAGAACTGACCAAAAAAATATTTTCGAGAATTTTTCAAGTTAGAGCTATGTTCAAGAACCATGGCTACTAGATAGAAGTAAGTAGCCGAAAAAAATAACATATATATTTATAAAACGTAAGTATCAAAATCGTTTTAACACTAGAATTACCGAGGCGGGTCATCCGTGACACAAGGCGTGGTCTTTCGCTCGTATCTCTTATCTCTATTGCTTTTCAAAGTAAAACTTTGAAACTTATTGACTTTTCGTAAATACTTAGTATGATGCCTTAGGGCAAATTTAGTTGAAATCGGTCGAAAACGTTTTTATATACACATTTTAATACCTAGAATTACCATTTTATAATTGCATTTTTCATTTATTTCAAAAAGGATTTACACTCTATATTTTTAAATAACAAAAGAATAGTGTAAGGATATGTTTCATACTTACTTTTAAAAAAAGCGGGAACAGGCGGGGGTTGGGGGGGAGGGTGGTCAGGATCACATATTTGTTATGCATTTGGAATGCAAATGTGTGAGTTTTTATGGTATTTCAAACTACTGTAAGGATTATGTAATTTTTTTTATACCTTATAAATTAACTAAAAAGAGTTTTTTTACCTCTAATAAGCTACATGGAGAAAAAAAAATTGTTTGTGGCATTTGGCTTTCTCACATTTTTAGTAATGGCATAACTACGGAGGTTTTTTGAATGAGAAAATTTTAAAATTGTAACGTGAATTGTCTTTAAATGACTTTAGTGAAGAAATTTAGTGATGATGTTACTATCATCTGACAATCTTGACATAAATGACGAAACAATTTTCTTAAAAATGACAGTAAAGTTTCATTTTCAAATCCAATATATGTAGTACAAGCAGTAGCAAGCTGAATGAAAGCAGCCTAAAATATGCTGTGGGAAAAATTAAGAAACACAAATAAATTGTAAATATTTTTCAGAAAATTAAAAATAAAATAATTCATTTTTTTTAAATAATTCTAAAAAGCGAGAAAGATACAAAATAAATCACTATATGAAGCGATTTGGAACATCGAACTATGTGGACGGTAGAGCCACAATGTACAAAATCTTGTGACTTATGCAAAATCTGATTCAACATTTAGTGATCATAAATGTTTCGGTGGTTTTTAAATATCGAGCAAATTCTAATATATGTAAAAAAGTCTTCTTGTTAAAATTGTAAATAAAAGCATTGCAAAAGAACGTGAAGATATCAGTCCATGCACCAGCACTGAAATTTCAAACAAATGTAAAATGTTATCATGTATAGCAATGCTAAGACAAGTAAACTAACGCTGCTTGCGGAAACTGCTTATAACTTGTGTGTGCATTATGCACACACGTGACATTTTGATGATCGAAATTTTGAAAAGATCGTGGCATTTTGTATGAATTGATTGGACTGTAAACTGTATAAAATGTAAAAGTGTAAGTAAAAAAAAAAATACGAATATTTACATATATTTAAATTTATTGTATTTAAATATCTAATTGATCTGTAGGAACATTATTAGACAATTTAAATCGATAAATCATATTTATATATATTATTAAAAAGGATTAAGGGAACTGTATATTATTAATTATATATTATTAAATATTTATATATATTATTATCTCAAAGCAATTCTTTTTAATTAGAAAAAAATTCTTTGTGATATTTATTCTCAAAATTTCATATTATGTAATAATCTAAAGCTAGATTGTAATAATTATTAATTAAGAATCATTGTATTCATCGTCAATAATTATTGTGCGTCATTATCTTCTAAAACAAGAATAGCGTCATTAAAGACATGGGTCAGATGTGACCCCCCTCCGGTATTTCTAGGTATACAAGAAACGCGGTAATTCTAGTGTTAATAAAGTACAAACATTCTTTTAAAAACCACAAGATTGTGGTAGCAATGTATGAATTTGATTTTTGATACATTTATTTTCCTATTAAACTTCTGTGTCTCTTTCATGAGTTTGCATATTTTGAAACCTGTAAAAAAAGTACCTATTGAGATGCAATTCGTAAGTTATTCATGACAATAAATTATAACAGAAAAATATAAAAATAATTCTTAAACAACAATAAAATGATATTCTTTATCAAACAAATCAACAGTTAAAAGTTTTATTTAAAACCTGTTAATTTTGAGTTGTTATTGCACTAAAATCCCATGTGAAAACTACCCTGTAAATGTTTTAATGCTAAAAACTAATTCTTTAAGAAATAAAATAAAATTAGAAATCATTTCGGAAGAAAAATTTGTATTTTACTGAAACAAATAACCGATACTCTCACTTAAAATATCTTAATGCTTCAAAAATATATATATTTTTTTTTTTTAAAAAAGGCTTTTTTTTAATCCAACCGTAATATAAAGTAATAAATGGTTATAAAAAATCATAGTAAGAATTAAGTCTGTGTTTTACGACATTTAAATGCATTTGGAAATATGTTATTAAATATAATGAAATAATATAACCATACATTTAAAATCTTAATAAGCCATCTATTTATAAGTCTTTGAGAAGACTTTTTCAACTGAAGAATGATAAATTATTTACGCATGAGATTATTCTGTTAATTTAAAATGAATGCAAATGTAATTTCGAAAGAGCATTTAATTTTTGTTATTAATTTTCTATTTGAATGAATTATGTCCAGTAATTTTAAGGAACAAAATTAGATTTTTTTTAATACAAAATGTCTATTTTGTGTGGCAGATTCAAAGACAAATTTACTGGATATATTTAGCTAGTCGCATGTAGTTAGACAAAAAGGTTTTTTTTTTTTGTTAAAGTTATGAGATTTTTGTTAATGGGCTGTTTAAAATATAAAAGATTAAGAAATCATAATGCGAAAACGGGAATAATATATGTGTATACAAATATTTTATACAGAAGACAGTAAAAATGCTTTATCAGCAAGGGTTTATCTGCCAGATTCTTAAGTATTAAAACAGTTGGTTTTAAATTTTTACCGCCCAAATGTCAATCAGATCATCGGAATTTTTAATAACACTCATTTTATGAATATATTCGATACCTAATTAAAAGAAAACTGCGATAATTTTTTTATCCAAAAAAAGCTATTGGGAATATGTTATTCTAAATATTTACAATATTCTTCTATTTTTCTTTTGTAAAAATCGAACCGAAAATGTAACCATGTCTGAGATAATCGTCATTGGAGAAAAAATGTAAGAAAATGAATCTGGTTCTGTGTTTCTTAAAGCTAAATAAAGTTGTCGGTTTATTTCATTCAAAGTTTCTATCTTTGGAAATTACAAAGTCTATTTCAATTGTTTTAAAAATAATCATTGCCTAAAAAGGTGTTTAATCATTTAGAAAGAGGGTGAAAATAAAATTAACAGCATAAGGAAGTAAAGAGAATGATTGCTACTATGCAAGAGGTTCTATGTATCTTGATCATATTGACTTTAAAAAAATTGCAGTCGCTTACAAAAGTATTTCGATATAATTTTTAATTGAATGGGGATTTATATCACAGACTTGTATGCAGTAGGATAATGTTGAGTTGGGTTCATAAGATTAGTGAAAGATTTACAATGGTGTTCCAGAAACACCCCAACTTTCAAATGGCATAACATCGAAACAGTGAGAGACAGAAATTTGAACCAAGTTGAATGTTAGACAGGTAGGTCTGGAATTTGTTATACACCAATTTGAAAAAATAGTTCCAATATTTGATAATAGGTGGCAGCACAACACGGAACTTTAAATGGTATTCGAAGTACAGAAATTTCATTCGTGCATCTGTTTCATTGCTAACACGTGTAAAAAAGTATTTTTGAGGGGTTACTGGAAGGGCACTGTTTATTCTAAAAATCCCAAAGAGTTCGAACAGCTTGAATAATTCAACTGTGAGGCATGTGCATCCATTTCAGTAAAAGTATTGCAATATGTGATTTCGAACTTTACCTGTAAATTACATCATGTTGTAGAAAAAAAAAAAATAAAAGATAGCTATATCGAAACCATTTTAATGTGTTTTTTATCTCAGTTCAAACAGCTCATTTTCAGGAATTATTTCAAAGACACAGCTTTGTGATTGCATCGCCCTCTCGTGTCCGATATTGGAACTATTTTTTTAAATGTATGTATAAGAAATAAAATTGTATCTTGAAAGTGTAAAACTGGTAAGATGGCTTTAGTGATGACTTTACAATCATAATTCATGAGATGAACGAAATTCTAAAATGTGAAATGAAATGTTTGTGTGTGTTATGTTGATAAAAAATAACTCAGGAAGATATATTAAGTATTTACAGGTATAAAAAATCGGTTTTATATGATTCATTTAGTCGTAAGAGTCTTAAGCCAAAATCGTTCTATATGTTACGTAACATTAACAGTAATCAGTATAGAAAGATTTTGAAGTCTATACAAACAAAATAAAAGAAAAAGTAAAAATAAACAAATAAAAAAATAAAAAAAAATTTCTGTATAATTAACTCTGAAATAAAATTTTCAAAAAAGGTTATACATGGTTTCATTCGGTCTAAACTACATTTTAAGGATTCAATCTCTTAAAAAACTAATAAATAATTTAAAACTAGCGAGCTACGCTCGCTAGCTGGGCCACTTTTTCCAAACGAACCTCGGTATTAAGCAGTATATAATAAGCAAAAAATTCATTTAATAAGAAAGTCTTGGTATTCGAATCCTCAAGCACAAAAAAAGTAAATTAAAGAGCCATGGTCCCGTTAAAAATATGTGATTTCGCATGGTGGGCCACGTGCACTTGAAAAAAAAAAGATTGTGGATCGGAGCTATGGTCGCTTCGCGCCCATAGTCCCGTTAAATATATTTGGTTTTGCACGGTGGGCACTAAGCGCCCATAAGACATTTTTTCGTATTTTTTAGTTCATCAGAAGCAGATTTTTACGCAGATTCTGAATATGTAATCAGTTTTTTTCTACTTTAAAAACTGTCTGCATGATGGTTTAAGAAAAAACATGCAAAAAAGGGAGAAAAAGAGGTTTTCGACTGCTTCTTCTTTTAGCCAAAGGGGAAGAGTTCAGGTTCTTCACCGCAGGGTGGCACAGTGTTCTGCCTCAGAGCTCCGTTTGAGCGCCGTTTGGGATTTGAGACATTTTTCGTTCCGATTCCCAAGGGGTTTTTAATTCATATCTTTTTTAATTTTGGTCCCACGGTCTCGAAAATGCCCGAAATGACTTCCCCGGAATTTTTCCAATCGAAAGACACCTCTCGCGACTTCCAACTCGTCCGCGTTGCGAAGTTTAATCGGCTTCAAGCAGACAGAGGCGCACGGATTTTATTAGTATAGACTAGCGAGCTACGCCCGCTAGCTGGGCCACTTTTTCCAAATGAACCTCGGTATTAAGCAGCATGTAATAAGCAAAAAATTTCATTTAATAAGCAAGTCTTGGTGTTCGAATCCTCAAGCACAAAAAAGTAAATTAAAGAGCTATGGTCCCGTTAAAAATATGTGATTTCGCACAGTGGGCCACGTGCACTTGAAAAAAAAAAAGATTGTGGATCGGCGCTATGGTCGCTTCGCGCCCATAGTCCCGTTAAAAATATTTGGTTTTGCACGGTGGGTACTACGCGCCCATAAGACATTTTTTCGTATTTTTTAGTTCATCAGAAGCAGATTTTTACGCAGATTCTGAATATGTAATCAGTTTTTTTCTACATTAAAACTGTCTGCATGATGGTTTAAGAAAAAAACGCGCCAAAAAAAGTTTCGATAGTCCTGTTTTATTTCTAAGTTCAATATTTTAGCGAAAACTACGGTAAATATTCTACGGCAAGTCAAAAACATTGATGCGGGAAAAAACGCAATTAGCGCAGGTAGAAATGGAGGTTTTCGGCTGTTTCTTCTTTTAGGCAAAGGGGAAAAATTCATTCCTTCACCGCAACATGGCGCAGTGTTCTGCTGTTCTCCGTTGGGAATTGAGGTATTTTTCGTTCCGATTCCCAAGGGGTTTTTAATTCATAACTTTTTTTTAATTTTGGTCCCACGGTCTCGAAAATGCCCGTAATGACTTCCCCGGAATTTTTCCAATCGAATGACACCTCTCGCGACTTCCAACTCGCCCGCGTTGCGAACTGTAATCGGCTTCAAGCAGACAGACAGAGGCGCACGGATTTTATTAGTATAGATAAATTTGCTACTTTTAAAACATCATATAGCTTTCAAATTTGCGAAGCTTTTCTTTTGAAATAAACATTTGTGTAAAATGCTTATTAAATTTATTAATCTAATTATATATATTTATGATTTGGAAAAAAAATTAAGATTCTATTTAACACATTTTAATATGTTTATTTGTTTTATCTTACGAAAAAAAATTCCCCTTTCTACACTCATATTAGTACAAAAATTGTTATCTAAGCAAAAATAAATAAATAAAAAAATAAGTAACAAGAATCTTTTAAACGCATCCTTCCAAGTGCGTTAATTTTAATTAATTATTTTTTTTTCTTTAAAAGTAGAAGATATTCATAAAGTCTGTACAAACTAAATTAAAAAAAAAAAAAAAAAAAAAAAAAAAGATAAAAACTTTTTTTTTTAATAATTAACTCTCATATTGTATATATATACATATATATATATATATATATATATATATATATAGATAGATAGATAGATAGATAGATAGATAGATATATTCTAAAATAAATTATTTTTAGAGCGTTAAATCTCTTCAAAAAGTGAATAAAGGAAATAAAATATATTTGCTATTTCATAAAAATTATGTCTCTTTTAAAGTTGTGAAAATGTCTTATCTTTTGCAACACAGACATAAATGCACAAAATACTTAACTAAGTAACTTATCTAATTATATATTATTATCTGAAGAAGAAATATCTATTTAGCACTTCTTAATTAGCATTTTTAACATTACAAAGAAAAAATGTTCTTTTTTTTATTCTTTTTTTTCCCACACTCTTTTTAGCGCAAAAATTCTTATTTTTAAGCAAAAAATATAAATAAATGAACTAAAAAAAGAAAACAAAAACCTTGAAATGTATCCCTCCAAGTGCGTTAGTTTAAGGAAATCAAAAAAAAAAAAAAAATGGTTCTTTAAAATTAGCAACTTAAGCTTTCATAATCTTTATTTTTTAATGGTTGAATGCATAAGAAAATTAAAAGTTTATATCTAAGATAGAAACTAATGAGAAAATTCTCCAACCATGAAATTTGTATGAATAATAAAATTACATGTAAGTTTATGTATATATATATATATATATATGTATATATATATATATATATATATATATATATATATATATATATATATATATATATATATATATATATATATATATATATATATATATATATATATATATATATATATATATACATACATATATATATATATATATATATATACATACATATATATATATATATATATATATATATATATATATATATATATATATATATTAAGATTTATTCTTTAATATCATGAAATGCGCAATATTTGGATTACATTTTCTTTACAAAATGTCCATAGAAAATTAATCTAAAGTTACACATAATTGCGATTGAAAGCTATATAGTATGAAATAAAATAAAAAAAATATTGAAAACACAATTTATCATAAGTAAAATCGCTTCAGTAGGTTATAAAAAACGACATGATGCAAAACATTGTTAGACTATATTAACACAATTGATTTATGACGAAGACTAATATATTTGTATAGTATAATTATTTTAATTTTATCTTTTTACAAAACAACAACAACAAAAAATACAGAATAATAAGAGATTATACATTTGTATGAATAAAAAAAGCTTTAAGTTTTTGTTAATTAAAATTTTTACTATGTCATTAAAATACTTTTATTCCTTACGAAATATTACATGTTAATATATTATTGATTTTGCATGAAGCAGAAATACATATTTCATAGAAATGTGCTTTTATTTATTTATTCATTTTTTAAGTTTAAACATGATACTAAAACTCCTGTGTCTAATTTTTGTAATCTATTAACCTTTTTTTTCACAGGTGTCTTTTGTAAAATTTTATTTGTCACGAGCCAATATTTTGAATAGAATTTGTCAAAAAATCACAGAAAAGATGAAAAAATGTACATGTGTAGTATATATCCATAGAAATAAACATAATTATAGTTTAAATTGCCCAAGCTTCCATTATTACTTAGAAAACGTAATTTAACAAAATTTAAGTGTTCTGAAGAGATTAGTTGTTTTATTGCTTAAAAGTAGATGTTTATTTTTTTCCAAATTGTTTATTACCTGTTTTAAAATAAGCAATAATTAACACATTTTGAAATTTCTTTCACATTTGTAGCATTGGTATTTTATTTTGTTTTACTTCGTTGCATTTTTAATTACTAACGTACACACATTAACATAATTATTATTATTTCGATTCGGATAGAAAGGAATCAGATTTTTAAGGAGCACGGAATAAGGTATATTTTCAGGCACCATAATATTTTTATGATGCGCAGACTATTATTTGAACAATTTTAAGGAAATAATTTTCTTACATATAATATTTCAACTCAAGATGAATTATAGTTTTATATTTTGAGCATTTTATCATTAAAAACTTTAGAACATTGATTTTTTTATTTAATTTTTTATTCATTTTTTTGTATTAACATTACAAAATGTTTAGTTTAACTAAATCAAATTTGCATTTTTCAAAGTTCATTTCATTTATAATATCACCGTACAGTAGGTTAAACGAGAAAGTAGAATATCTAATATTGTTTGATCTCTAAATTGACATTCACACATAAGAAAATAAGCCTAATTTCTAAAAAAATATGTTTATTTATTTATGCTTTATTTATTTTTTTAATTTCAAAGTATGTTAAAGAAATAAGCAAGGAAATAATCTAACAACGAATATTATAGCAAACTTAGAAGGAAAGACATTCAATAAAACAATTTGGAAATTAAAATTCCAAACAACTAATGTTACATTAATATAAATATTAGTAATATTAAGAAAAAAAGAATTGATAGAATGAACTATTGTTTGAATTACTGTTTAAAACTCTATTTAAAAATAATAGGGAAATGTGAAATAACATATACTACATAACATTGGATAAACTGTTAGAGCGTTATTTTTCTTTTGGTAAACTATTGATTATTTTTCTCATGATAAAAAATGCAAGTTACGGATTAAATCGATTTTTTTATTTATATTTAAAATAAATTAGCATAAACTTTCTGAGTCTTTTGAAAGTAAATTTTAGACTCAACTGTATTCAACCAAAATCTTCGGATTTAAACTTTGCAGGTGCAAAGTTTAAAAAAGCAATTTTGTGTTCCAAGTTTTAAGACTTTTTTCTCAGTTCCATAATTCATCCTGCTTTTATTTTCATTTTTGAAAACTAAAATAAAAGTTACTTAAATGGAAGTGCAGAATATTTCCATTTCTATGCAAATTGCATAAAGTGTTGTTGAATAATTTTAATAGAGAAGTATATTTTAAAAGTGGAAGATTTAAAATAAATTTCATTATTTATATTTAAATAATATTTTTTTATTTACAAAAGAATCTATACAAATTAGCAAAAATTTATTATAAATAATAATAGAAAATAAAGAGATTCTTAAGTTAAGGTTACTCTTGTGAAATTCAAGGACACATTTTATTAAATTACTTAAGTAAAATTTTTAATTCGAGAGCTGTAGTATGACTTGTAATGACTTGTAGCTGTAAAAAGCATTAAATATTGTACACCATGACGTATGTCCATTTATTAATTTTACAGATTTAAGTTTTAAAATATAGTTAGATTTCCTTGTCATATGTCTACTTAATAGAAGAAAAAAAAATAATAATACGTAAAATTTTATAATTTTATTTAAAAAATGTAAACCAAAACGCCATTCTTTCACAATATTTTAAATGATTTGACATTTGTTGCATTCAAGCAGATATAGAAATAAGTATTTGTAATGATGTAAACTACGCTATATGAAATAGCTGTTCACTCAACAGTGATCGCGTTTAAAAATTGTGTTTGTCAAAATTTATTAATTCTTTATTAATGAATTAATAAAGCAAAAACAATCACGATTATTACATTTCAAGAGGAAAAATGTTTTATAATATGTTAAAGTTGAAAGGAAAAATGTCTACTTTATAGTAAAAGTAGATACGTGTCTGCGAAACATCATCCATTGACTGTTCGAGTTCAAGTAAATATCGAAAAAGTGAAGTCTCTGATCGTAATCGAAGTTCGCCTTCTCAAAGATGAACAGCATCGAAAACCTGCATTGATGAACTGCATTCCATCAATGGTAAAAACATTCAAAATATTTAAAATTAGAAAATATGTATGAGCAAAGAGTTCATTTGCTTTAGCCAAAGCATAATGATGAAAAACAAATGCTGAAAATAAATAAAAGAGGTATAATTAAGAGACTGTAATAATAATAATAATAAATATTAGTTTTCTGTTTATCAGGAATGACCATGCTAAACGTCTTCGACAGTGTAAAGAAAAGTTCCAAAAGGAATTCGTGACAAATGCATGGTTATGTAGGTATTACAACGACAAGTAAAAAAAAAAACCAACAACAACAAAAAAAAAACATTTGCAGTAAATTCATACAAATATACCCTACAATCAAAAGAATTCCTTAGAATCAGTATTTAAATAAAGAATTCGAGTTGTGAAAAGAAAAGACAATGATTAAGTTTTGTTCCATACGGACAAAGACTCTGGTACCACGCCTCAATCATTTTGCCCCTTACTTAGGAAATAAAGATTCAGAATTAAAGTGATTTGCATTTAGTGAAATACATTTAAAATCATCTGATGAATTTCCAATGGACTTTTGCGCTGTTGACTTATTAAAATCCGCAAACCTGAGACAAATTTTACGTGACACCGCAAAAACCGGTTTCAAATGAGTGTAAAACAGCTTTTGAAATGTTTCACTCTGTAAATCAAAGCAACGAATCTGCATATATTTCTTTAAAAAAGTCTAACAGTAATTTTAAAATTCAAATTTAAGTTACTTTAAGGTTATTATTTAATGTCTCATCCAGGCGTCACCGGGAGTGAAAAGGTGAAAGGGAGCTCTAGGAAATTGGCGTCCAAGAACACAGAACAGGCAATGGAAAATCGTCAAAGAGTAATGGGATGAAACTGACATGGTAGCACTGAGAAAAAGTGTACTTTCATATTCAAACTAGAGCTATGATCAAGAACCATGGCTACTACATAAAAGTAAGTAGCTGCAAAAAATACAGCATATACACATAAAAATTAAAAATTTTAATCTACGAACGACATTTTAAAGATCACAAGATTTTTTATAGCAGTGAATTATTTTATTATTTGGTATATTAGTAATCCTTCTAAACCTCTCTACGTCTCTTCCATGAGTTTGTATATTGTTAAACCTCTAAAGCAATAACTATTCCGATGGCATTTGTAAGTTACTCATGACGATAAATTACAAAAGAAGAAGTATTTAAAAAATACCTAAAACAACAGAAAATGTATAATTTTTTATCAAACAATACCAAAATTAAAAATTTAATTAAAAACGTATTAGTTAATCAAGTTATTAATGTTCTAGTATTCCATGCTAAAATGTCTTTACAAAGCATGATTGCTAAAAATTATTTTTTTTTTTTTTAAATAAAATAAAAATAGTGAACATTTCAAAAGCAGAAAAATACGTATTTCTCTAAAAAGAGTAACCGATACTACCATTTAAAATATCGTTATGCTTAAAAAAAAATATTGCATTGCTTTTGTAAAAGCTTAGTTCAATGATCTTTTTAATTAAACAGTACCAAAATATAATGAGTATAAAATGTTATATTAATTAATATTAAGGAACAATGCTGTATTTTTAGACATTTAAACATATTGAAAAGATGTTGTGAAACTTAATAAATTAATGTAACCATACATTTAAAATCCGAAAAAGCAATCTATTTATTGGCCTTTCGAAAGAATTTATCAATTGATGAATGATTCGAGATAATTATGTTTATTTGAAATGAATGCAATTGTAAATATTTGGAAAGAACATTTATTTTTTGTTATTAAATTTTTATTTGAATGAGTTCTGTCCAGTAATTTTAAGCCCCCCCTCCCTCCAAAAAATATATATACATATACTTTATACAGAAGATTATAAGAGTTTTTTCACATCCATGGTTTATCTATTAGATAATAAATCTTCTAGCGATTGTTTTACATTTTTATTTTATCTCAGAAATATGAATCAGATCATCGGTATTTTTAACATCATTCACTTAAAAAATATTGATTACTTAACGGAAGGAGAACTGCAATCACATTTTTATCCAAATGAACAAATTGGGAATAATTTATTCTACTAAGTGTTTTCAATCTACTCCCACTTCTTGGTTGGAAAGTCGAATTGAAAATTTAACAATGTCTCACATAATCGATATTGGAGAAAAAAATTAACCAACAGAAACTTGTCCTGTATGATTTATAAATAATTAAAAGTATCGGTTTATTTCATTTAGAGCTTCTTCTTTTATAGTTTATACAGCCTAATTCATTTGTGTTAAAAATATTCATTGCAGAAAGAATATATTGAATTATTTAGAAAGAACGTGAAAGCCAAAATAACAGCTGCTTGAAGCAAAAATAGTGATCAATATTATCTTTTTTAAACGACGCAATCTGAAACGATTCCAGAGTGTAATTTCTGATAGATATGTATAAAATTGATAGATAATAAAGAAGAATAAAACAGTGCGTATTTGGATATTTCACAGAACGCATTCGTAAAAAATATAGAACTTGTCTTATATTCATGTAATAAAGACCCCCATTCTCATTTAGTTTGGTATATTCAAACAGAAGTTTCACCGAGTGTTTCTATCGAAATTTTTTATAACGGAGCAACTTTGAAATAAACCGAGGCAGAGTCTACGAAGTATGAAATCTTTTTCTTAGTTAAAAGGATTTAATCTCGCACAATGGTAAAAGTTTATCATTTTACAGTGTATCTCAATGCCTATGCAAATTATGCAATTTTTTAAGAAGACTTTTGATTGGAAAATATTAGATTGTAGAAATGATAAAATTAATCGAAATGATAAAAGTGGCTGAATGTTACATAGAGTTGCATTTTCTGAAATTTCAAATGAAAAAACAAAATGTTTTTCCTTTTTTTTTTTAGAAAAATCTCAAAATATTTATAATTTTTTAATAACTTGCTGGGGTTTTTTCTATGCTTAAGCGTTTTAATATTTTATTTTTGTATCTTTTCTATTAAATTTCTAGTTACGCTTTATTTGTTTAAAACTAACATGTTAAATTAGTATTTTTTTACACTTTAAATAACATCGTATTCGTTTAATTGATAATTACATTTTCCCCTTTAAAACTGTTTCACGGATTTTTTTTTATGCCTTTCCTTAAGAATTTTTATTATCCCAAGATTATCAAAAGCTTTTCAGAATAGCTCTAAACAAGCTTCCCTCGAATATTACATAACGTGATTATTATATTTCTTTCGATTTCAGATTTACCAAAACTTTAAAATGATTTTCATAATAAATTTATTTTATATTTACTTTAAATTTTATTTTAACATTAAGTAATTCAAAGAAAAAAAAATAGAAATAATAGTAATAATATTATTATAGAAATTATTATTATTATAGATTAAATTATTATTATTATAGAAATAAATAATAATATTTTCTTATAATTTCCATATAAATTTGTAAAATCTTAGAACTATCGCATTTTCCATTAATTGATACAAAATGATTTAAAAAATAGCTTTATAAATAAAAATAATGCTGATTTCTATTTAATTCCTTTGTTATTTTTTTTTTATTTTGAATGATCAATTTTTAATCTTTATTTTTGTTTGATATAATCATACGGGCATTTTAATGAGCATTACTGATTTAAACCTACCGCTAAACCGCAAATTGCGACTTTACTTTTCTTTACATTTAAACAGTTTTTTATGTACCCCTTATTTTATTTAATGACATCGATGCATTATGAACAAATAATTGACTTTTATCCTTTTTTTCATACACTTTATTATGTATGGATATTATTTACAAATATAATTAAGTTAAAATAACAAAATTAGTAAAGAACTTAAATTTGTATAATCAAGCATTTTTTATGCTGATTACTTCAAATCAAAAAGAAATACTGACTGGTTTTAGAATTATTTCTCGTACGTCTTCTATTTTCTTTTAGTCGAAAAATAAATTCGATCAGAATATAGAATGCTCACTTAAATTTTATCATAATAGCACCTTAATCAAAGCCATATGATCAGATAAAATATAATTTGCTTTATCTTCCGTGTATAGAAGCTATTAAAAGTCTAAACTATAAAATAAATCTGAAAGCTGGCAAAATATTTTTTATCAAATAAAAACAGTACTATATTTTTGCTGAAATAACATTTTCTTAATATATCCTACCCCGAAATATTAGAAATTAACATCTTGAAATATTTCTCTTCATTTTATACACGCATGAAGCGCAGATTAATGAATTATAACATTTGTTCATTTCTGATAGAGTATTGTTTCTGAAATCACTTTGCAATAACCATTTTAATATTCATCTTATCTTACATTAATTCTTAATTCATATTTTCGTAAAGAATATTTTGTATTTCATTTGAATATACAGGGTGCAAACTGGCGCCGACCTTTAATTACGCAACTGTTAGTAGTAGACATATAGTTTCAGATTAAACAAAATGTTTTAAATAAGATTAATATTAATGTTCTGGAATTCATTTAAGTAAAATGTCTATATTTTATAAAATTACGAAATCTTGAAATCTAACTTTTCAAACTGTTCTAAAATCCCCATTATTATATTTAGTAAAATCTTACACAAATCAAAACCGATATAGCACAATAAGTTATACATCTATTTTGTAAAAATTGACAGAGTTAATAAATTTCAAAGTTTAGATTTTTGCTTTGAGTGATCAGTTAAGTAATTAATTACAATAACTCGAGATTGAAATCAGGATTCAATTTCCTTTTTACGGTTAAACCACCTTTAGTCGGAATGGTCAAAATAAGGTATCTCTAAAAAAGTTACTTCATCTATTATTTTAGGTGAGTTTTAGGGTTCGTATGCAAAGCGAAGAATAAAAAATATAAATTCAACAGAAAAATACATAGCAATTTATTATCACATCAGACAACGGCCTAGATACTAAAATAATTATAATAATAATAAAGAAAGAAACAACGAAAGAATGAAAAAGTCGGAACCTACGAGAGATACTGCTCAAAATGTTCTCCAATGGTTGCAATGCATAAATGAATGTGTGACAGTAGTGAATCTTTAACGTTGGAGTATAGCAAGTGTAACAGTGCAAAGAACAAGGATGATGCGTTGCTTCAGATCGATCTAAGATGTAGGCTCAGTCATATAAACATCTGCTTTGATAGAACACCAAATGTTGAAGTTCATGGGGATCGAGTCCGTCGAACGGATGGCCACTTTACTGGACCGTTATATTGAAAGATATTATGACCGATTTTGGTAGTTATACACGCATAGACATTTAATACTTTATGCTGAGGGGTCTCATCATATTGAAAACACAAACGGCATGCATTTTGTAGAGGCAGCTCTTCATAGTAGTCAGGTAACTTGCTTTGTTCCAGGTGCATATAACGATCGCCCGTTAAATTTCCATTATAGAAGATGGATTTAGCAAACTGAGTTCGACAAATACTACACCGAACACCAGTATATCTGGTTCTGTATTGTGAAGCAGAAACAGTAAAGTACATTGTGAGAGTTCGCAATGCCGGTACGTGTAAATGTTGACTGATCCGTCCACAGAATGTCATAAATTAACGACAGTTTTTTTCTAATATTAAGCAGAAAACTAATAATATTAACTTCGTGTTTGATCGCCCAGAAACAATGCTTGCACCATTTTCAAATGTTATAAATGTGCACAATGTGCATGTAACAGATGCCAGATATGCTGACGCGTGTATCCATCATCCACGTGCCACATTTATTTTAGCCATGATAAATTGTGACTTAAAAGGTGAATTGCAGCATTAGGTATGGTATTGCTCAAACATTACACCTTTCTACTTTACTTATTTTAGGTTATGGTGCAACAGCTCCGGTTCCTTTTGCACGGTACAAAGTATCAGTTATAGCTTCATGTGCTGTATGTCAATCACAAGGGAAACGTTCCTAAAAGACAGCTAAAATAAACTCTCTTTAGTGATATTCTAATTTGATTATACTGGCTACAGGTGGTTTCGCCGTAAAAGGAAAATTGGACCCTGATTTCGATTTCAAATTATTTAAATTCATTTTTTAACTTTTTTAACCTCAATAAAATACGAAATCATCAAAAAAAATCTCAAACTTTAAAATTTAAAGGCAAAATGTATTATGACCATGTATTACAGGTAATTTTTTTCATAAGATAATTGTAATTTTTGTACATAATTTTGTAAAGCTGATGATTTATGTAGCTTTACAGAAACTAATTCTGTACATTTACATGTTAGTTTTTCATTTTTTTTTAATTGTAGTAAACATACAGATTTCTGGTAAGTTTACACCTGAAGAATTGTAATTATTTTTAAAAATTGTGCGGGAAAATGATACCTTTTCCGTAGGTATAGAAATTTCTGCTACGACCCACACTTAATATGTTCTATCGTCGCAATTATACATTTTAATTTTTTATCATCTCCAAATAAATAGAATATCAAATTGTTTCGATTATATATACATATCATGTTATATTGAAGATGTATATTTCTTTTTTCAGCTCCATCTATTTTAGCAATTCAGATATCGTCACATTGATCGCTCAAACTTTTACTTAACGATATTTTATTTTTTTAAATAAAATCAGTTGTGGTTAACGAAAAGGAATAGTAAAAATCAGTCGGTAATTGTGATCACATATCGCAAAAAAATTTCTGTTTACTATCTCTTTTAAAACTCTTTTTCTTAAAAAACAATTTTATTTGGAAATAAACTATAAAGAATATGCAAGCAAGAAAATTAAAAATATAAATAAATCAGCCGAAAAACGAAATGTAAAAACAAAGTAAATTTTCATTTTCCAATGACGTTCTTCGAACGCCGGACCTTTCCTAAGATATAATACACTCTACTAAAAGACTACTAAGTTCACGAAAACATGTTTAAAATTAAGATTGTATGCCTAAACTGCAAAAATGGTGGGATGTCTTTACATTAAACATTCGTGACATGAACGAAATTCTAAAAAGTGAAATGAAATCTTTTTCTGTATTATGTTAAAAAAAAAAAAAAAAAAAAAAAAAAAAAAAAAAAAAAAAAACCGCAGAAACATACCTTAGGTATTTATATGTATAAAAAGACTGTTTTACATGATTCATTCAGTCATAAACTTTCTATTCACAATATTCGTTTAAGCACAAATTCGTGTGATATACAGTATAAGCAGTAAGCAGTAAAGGAAGTTCATAAAGTCTATACAAGCGACAACAACAGCAACAACAAAATATTTTTTTAATTAACTCCCATAAAAAACTTTAAAAAAGATTTTAATTGGTTTTATTCTGTAAAATTTAATTTGAAAGATTAAATATCTTTAAAAAATGAACAAAGAATTTGAATTAAATTTGCAGTTTAAAAAAATCATATATCTCTTTCAAAATTATAAAGCTATCTTGTTTTTCAAATTACAGGCATAAATGCATAAAGTACTTAAAAAAGATACTTATCTAATTAAATAATTATTATCTGAAAAAAAAATATTCCATTTAGCTCTTCTTGATAAATAATTTTGTCTTACGGGGAAAAAAATTGCTTTTTTTTTATTTTACACTTACGTTAGCGCGAAAGTGTCATCTACTAGCAATAAATGAAATGAAAAAAAAATGATTATTACCCTTGAAATATGAAATATTACCCTTGAAGTGCGCTAATTTAAAGAAGTACTCTTTTGTTTTTTAACAACTTAACAACTTAAGCTTTCATTATCTTTATTTTTTAAATGGATGAATGCTTAACAAAATTAAAAGTTTACATCTAAGATAGAAACTAATGGGAATTCCCCAACCATAAAATTTATATGCATAAGAAAATTACATTTATGTCTTTACATTAGCACTGGGACGAGGTAGGAATTTCTTAAATCGATTTGTCACCCATCCTACATCGCGATTTAGGGCTAAATCGCGATTTAGCGATTTTACCTTTAGACTATGGAAACCTGTTTTTTTTTTTATTATTTATACAGAGAAAACACAGTATTTATTAACCCCCTCCCCCTTTATCCTTTCTTGGGCTATATAGTATACAGTTATTTTTCTAAATTTTTTGAAATCAGTTATTTACATAATAAGCAGAAAAAAATTGAATCCCATCCTATTATAGACATAAGACTCAAATAGATACATTGATAAACATCTTTTATAATAATTTCAATAAATTGATTTTTTGAATAGGAGGAATATGTAATTTAATTTGAAGTGAAAACATTAGGACTGGGCGATGTAGAGATTTCTTAAATCGATTTATCATCCATCTAACATTGCGATTTAGCACTAATTTTACCCTCTATAATACGAAACCTATCATTTAATTTTTAGTAACAAAATACGGGCTTTATGCCCACCCCCCACTTGTTTTATTCCACTTGTAGAATTTAATTGTTCAAATAACAAAAAAATATATATTTTACACACACACAAAAACTGAATGACTTTTTTTTAAAATTAGTGATCTATTTTAACATTTTTTATAAACTCATACTTAAAGAAATAAAATAAAAAAGGATTTTTTTCATTGTGTCTGACTTGTTTTGAATGCTACAATCTAAATTACTTGAGTAGGGAGGCCTGGGGGCAACTTCCCATACCACGCTCAAATAGCACTTCATTGCTAATAACATGCATGCACTTGTGTTTTACAGACACTGAGTTAAAGACTTATTGAAGTAAGACAAAAGCAGATTCACTGATAAATTTAACTGTTCATTTACCATCAGAAGAATAGTAGTATAAAAAAGAGGGGGGGGGGGGAGAAGGGAAAGATTTGAAAAAAAGTGTCCATTTTTTATTTTTTTTTTTTTATTTTTTATTTATTATTATTATTTTTTTTTTTACTTTTAGATTCAAAAAAATGTGTTTAATATAAATGTTGACATTCATATAGTGAATGGAGATTGATTGAAAGGCCACATTACCACAGTTGCTGATTTTTTTTTAGATCGTTGGCCCCTGTAAGATTAGTAATAAAACATAATCTTAAATATATATATCTTTATAATGACAAAAAAAAGTAGAAAACCGCAAATCTACAGAAAAATTCATTGACTGCTTCCTCATTCTGCTGTAAAAAAACAAATTACCTGAAACATTACACAACCCTCTTAAAATATTTTTATTTGATTAAATAGTTAATTAAAACTAAAGTATTCTAATGCTACACAAACATATGAAAAATAATTTTTCATTAAAATAATGCATAAAAATATAAACTAAGAATGGGTTAATTTAGATTTTAAGCTTCAGACTTTTATTTTTTATTTTTCTCAGACATAAATAGTGAATCATTTACAAATAAAACACAATAAAATGCTATTTAGATTTTAATTAATAAATAAATGTGTTTTTAATGCACTACACACATCACATACAATTGGCATCTATACTGGTGAGTGTATTTCTCATCATTAAATAGTGAAATCCATTTGCATCCAGTGTGAAAAAAGAAATAAATTATTTGAAATGCATGTGGGATAAAAGCTGATGAATATATTTTCCAGAATAAAGCTATATTTCTTGAAAAAAAAAAATCAAACTGAATATACTAAAAGTACATAGCAAAAACACCCCGCAATATTGGAAATACAAAAATGTCATCGAAATTTGCTTGCATCCAATAGAAAAAAGAATTAACCAGTTCTCTAATTAGACGTAATCAATGTAGATATGCATATTTTGATGAAAAAAAAACTGTTTTTCACTTGGCGATCAATAATTATTATTTTAAGTCGTCACTTGGCGAGTGATGACTAGAGTGGCGATCGATGACCAATAAATTACTTGAAATGCATGTGGAATCAAAGCTGATAAATATATTTTGCCAAAATAAAACTGTATTTCTTAAAAAAAATAATCCAACTGAACACGATAAAAGAACTCGGCAAAAAACCGAAATATTGAAAACACAGCTATGTCATTGAAATCTGTTTGCATCCAGTAGGAAAAAGAAATAACCACTTTTTTAATTAGATGTAATCAATGTAAACATGCATGTTTCCATGAAAAAAACGGCATTTCACTTGGCGATTGAAAATATATTTTTTAATCGCTACTTGGTGAGTGACAACTAAGGTGGCGATCGATGTCCAATAAATTTATTTGAAATGCATGTGAAATCAAACCTGATGAATTAATATATTTTCCAAAATAAAACTTTTATTTCTTGGAAAAATAATTCCAACTGACCACACTAAAAGAACATGACAAAAAAACAAAATATTGAAAACCCAGCAGCAGAAATTTTTTCTGCAGTCTGCAACACAAGTAAAAACTAAAAGAAAACAGTCTGCAGACTAATTCCTCGCATTACATTATATGCACTCAAACCTCCTAAGTATTTGTGATAGACAAAAGTAAAGTATATTTTAAAAAAGGAGTTGTCTTTGTTCTCAGAATTTTTAACACCTCATACATTGCCCAAAAGAGGGGGGGGGGTCCCCTTTGAAGAAATCTGTAGTTTTTTGCGATCTCTTGAAGAAATTTGCCGTTTTTTCGCGATCTGCTGAAGAAATTTGCCGTTTTTTCGCGATCTCTTGAAGAAATTTGTCTTTTTTTTCGTGTTATTATGAAGAAAATTTCCGCTTTTTCGTAATTTTTGAAAAAAATTGTCGTTTTTCGCGATTTTTTTAAGAAATTCACCGTTATTCCGGGATCTTTTACGAAAATTGCCGTTTTTACGCGATCTTTTGAAGAAATTGGCCGTTTTTTCCGTGATTTTTTAAAGAAATTTGCCATTTTTCGTGATTTTTTGTCGGAATTAGTCTTTTTTTGTAATTTATTCATAGTATTTGTCGTTTTTTTTCTTGATTTTTTTGACAAAAACTGCCGTTTTTTCGTGATCTTTTGAAGAAGTTTGCCCTTTTTTGCGATGTTTTGAAGAAACTTGCCGCTTTTTTCGTGATCTTTTGAAGAAATTTGCCTTTTTCGTGATTCTTTTGACAAAATTTACCGTTTTTTCGCGATCTTTGAAGGAAATTCGCGTGTTTTTCGCGATCTATGACGAAATTGATTTTTTCTCGAAGACTATCGAAATTCGCGATGCATTTTATGTCCGAAATTTTGGATTTAGGACAGTATTTTAAGACTAGTAATTTGATTTGATTTAGTAATTAATTTGATGACTAGTGTGGCGATCGATGACCAATAAATTACTTGAAATGCATATGGAATCAAATCTGATGAATATATTTTGCAAAATAAAACTGTATTTCTTGAAAAAAACATGCAACTGAAATAGATAAAAGAATGCGGCAAAGAAAAAGAAATATTGAAAATACAGCCATGTCATTGAAATCTGTTTGTATCCAGTAGGAAAAAGAAATAACCACTTTTCTAATTAGATGTAATTAATGTAGAGATGCATATTTCCATGAAAAAAATTGCATTTCACTTGGCGATTGAAAACAGATCTATTAAATCGCCACTTGGCGAGTGACGACTAAGATGGCGATCGATAGCCAGCAAATTACTTGAAATGTGTATGGAATCAATGCTGATGAATACATTTTTGCAAAATGAAACTGCATTTCTCGAAAAAATACCAAACTGAACAGAGTAAAAGAACTCTGCAAAAAAACAAAATATTGAAAATAGAACTATGTCATTGAAATCTGTTTGCATCCAGTAGGAAAAAGAATAAAACACTTTTCTAATTAGATGTGATCAATGTAGAGATGCATACTTCTATGAAAAAAACTGCATTTCACTGGGCGACCGAAAATAGATTTTTTTAACCGCCACTTTGCGAATGACGACAAGGGTGGCAAACGAATTTTTTTAATAGCCACTTTTACATTTTTAATAACCACATGGCAAGTGACTGCTGCTAATTTTAAATCAAATCCTACTAAATCAATTTAACACCAGCTCGCAATGTTTTTCTTAAATAGTATTTTCCTTAAATCGAAAACACTGAGGTTTGTGATGTGTGTTTAAATCGGATCCTCTAAATTGATTTAAAACCAACATGCTCTGTTTTCTCTAAACCATCTTTTTCTTACATCACCTTTTTCCTAAATTGGAAAGCATTGAGGTTTGCAAAGTTTGCTTAAATCGCTAAATCGATTTAACACTAGTTTGACATGCAAGCAGTATATACACCAAAGTAGATAACTCAATTTTCTGATGTTAGCTCTGAATCATTATTTGAAAACTATATAAAACCAATGGCTAAATCACGATTTAAGACTGACTAAATCGCGATGTAAGGCGATGGCTAAATCGCGATGTATGGCAACGGCTAAATCACGATTTCCGATGTAGCGATTTAAGAAACTGAATAAATCGCGATTTCCGATGTAAGCTTTAAATCCAGGCCTACTTTACATAATATTTTTATTTGTAACTATTCTTTAATATTATGAAATGTGCATTTTTTTTTCAAAATTTGTATTGAAATTTATTACTTAATTATACATAAGTATGATTATAAGTTGTTAATTGTGTAATAAAATGAAAATATTATTAAAAACACAGTTATTCTTAATTGCAACAGTATCTAAACACATAATTTGATCATTAAACAATTTAAATATTACGTTATGGAAATTCCGTTATTCTTCCTTTAAAGAGCACGAAATCTAATGTGCTTTCTATATTTTCATCAAAACCAATAAAAGTATTAGAAAATCAAAAAATATAAAAAAACAATTAAATATAACTGGTAATGTTCACGTCAAGAATACGTAAAATAATATATTTTTTAGCATTTTCATCAAAACCAATTAAAAATATAAAAAATAAAATAAAAAACTTATAAAGTATAAACTCACATTAATAAACAGGAAACTTCTACTCATATTTAAATTGCATAAAACTACATGATATAAAGAATTATTAGATTACTTTAACACATCCATTTCCGATTAAATCTGATATTCCAGTAATGTATAATTAATAAAAAAAATTATCTTTATACAAAAATGCATAGAATAATCAAAGATTATGTATTTCTATAAAAAAAACTTTAAATTTTAGTTATCTAAAATTTTACTTTACATACTAGCATTGAAACACTTTTACTATTTATAAAATATTACATATTTGATACATTATTATTTCTTCATGAAGCAAAATCGCATATCTCAGAGAAATGAAGTTTTTAATTTCATTGTTTTTTTTTTTTTTTTTTTTTTTTTTTTTTTTTTTTTACATTTAAACATGTGAGCATTATTGGATTACTTTAACACATCCATTTCCGATTAAATCTGATATTCCAGTAATGTATAATTAATAAAAAATTATCTTTATACAAAAATGCATAAAATAATCAAAGATTATATATTTCTATTAAAAAAAAAACTTTAAATTTTAGTTATCTAAAATTTTACTTTACATACTAGCATTGAAACACTTTTACTATTTATAAAATATTACATATTTGATACATTATTATTTCTTCATGAAGCAAAATCGCATACCTCAGAAAAATGAAGTTTTTAATTTTATTGCTTTTTTTTTTTTTTTTTTTTTTTTTTTTTTTTTTTTTTTTTTACATTTAAACATGAGAGCATTATTGGATTACTTTAACACATCCATTTCCGATTAAATCTGATATTCCAGTAATGTATAATTAATAAAAAATTATCTTTATACAAAAATGCATAGAATAATCAAAGATTATGTATTTCTATTTAAAAAAAAACTTTAAATTTTAGTTATCTAAAATTTTACTTTACATACTAGCATTGAAACACTTTTACTAGTTATAAAATATTACATATTTTATACATTACTATTTCTTCATGAAGCAAAATCGCATATCCCAGAGAAATGAAGTTTTTAATTTTATTGCTTTTTTTTTTTTTTTTTTTTTTTTTTTTTTACATTTAAACATGAGAGCATTATTGGATTACTTTAACACATCCATTTCCGATTAAATCTGATATTCCAGTAATGTATATTTAATAAAAAATTATCTTTATACAAAAATGCATAAAATAATCAAAGATTATATATTTCTATTAAAAAAAAACTTTAAATTTTAGTTATCTAAAATTTTACTTTACATACTAGCATTGAAACACTTTTACTATTTATAAAATATTACATATTTGATACATTATTATTTCTTCATGAAGCAAAATCGCATACCTCAGAGAAATGAAGTTTTTAATTTTATTGCTTTTTTTTTACGTTAAAACATGAGACTAAAAGTCCTTTCTCCAAATTATTTATCTATTAATCTTTTGTTTTGACATGTGTCATTTGTAGAACTTTAATTTTTATGATCCATTATTTGAAATAGAATTTATCTGCCTAATTTAATCAAAGGGAACACGAAAAATGTATGCATATATACGGAGCGAGTCGTAATTATCAAAACAGTAGGTATCCCTTGAAATATTGCCCCTAGGTGCATACTTCCGATTGCAAAATTCCTTTTTAAAAAAAGTGCAAAATTTGATCAAATAAATTTTAAATCCATGGCGAGGGGAGGGGTCTATTTGTAAAAATACGAAAATTACATTTTTATACGTCCCCGAAGGATAAATACCACTTAGGAAGCTATTTATTATTCAATAAATTTCATCTTCGTATCTGCAAAGCTCGCAGAGTTACAGTCTTGAGTTCTTAAGTTTAAATAATTCACCAGGTTTTAAGGGATTACAAACATATTGAAAAACAACCCATTCAAGAAACAATGTTACTTTTACAGGTCTTGATAAACATGTAAAAGTATATCTATTGGTTTTAAATTCTGATTTTTTAATTCTTTTTTCGTGATGGCTAGCCGTATAATTTTCCAACAAAATCACTTCTAAATATTTCTCAAAGTTTATACAAATTCCAAATGATTAGTATTGTTTTAAATGGGATAGTTCAAAATCGTTATAACTCGAAGCATTATTAATCGGATTTTCTTTCATTTAATTAAAGAGGAAAATCTAATTTTAGTATTATTTCAGTGGTTTTTTAATATTAATTTAACCTATATTTTAACTAATTAAAATATTTATGTAAAAAAAAGAAAAAAACGTATTTTCTAAAGTAAACATTTTTTTTTTTCATATTTGCGGAACCAAAATTACAGTAAAATAATAGAAAAAGACGTCTTTCAAATTTGCACTTTTTTTACGATTTTTGACTTTTAAAATTTTAGAACGAGAAATGGTGGAGAGAAAAAAAATCAATCATTCAGAAAAACGTTTTAAACAATGTTTGGCTCTTAACACAATGATTAAATTCATTAATTTTTTTTTAATGAAAACTAACTCCTTTCATTAACTTAAACTTCCGATTCAGATTAATTTTTGCAATTTTCACCTCCTTTTTTACTGTATAAATGTCCGTCAGTTATTTATAGCCATGCTTTTTCTAATATTCCGATTAAGAGATTTTTTATATTTTTATTACCCAAAAGATCGTGAATTTAATCGTCCTGACGAAGCTTTTTTTTGAAAAAAAAAATGTCATTTTCGGATTTTAAAAACTCTGTGGTATTTGTAGATATCGAGATGATTTGTTGTTGTTGTTGTTTAAATCAGGAATGAATAATAATAAATAAAAAAATCTCTATTTTGTACTTTTGCAGGGCCAGGAACTTGGGGGTTACTTTTAACTGAAGAATCTTCAGACCGGGCCTAATATATTTTTTCATACTGTACGAGGAGTGCTTCCTTCTTCCAATGTCTGCACGAAATGGATTTTTTAAATACCGGTCACGAAACAACCCACATTAAAATCATTATCCCTAACTGTTACAATTCGTGCATACAATAATTTAAATTTGGCTCAGTCAAATTTTTTAAAATAAACGCATATATTTTGAAATCGTTTTTATTTTACACACGCACACACACAAATTAATAATATATTTTTTAAAGAATAGTAGTCCAAAGGCAAAGAAAGGAAATGCAATAAAACTAGTGAAGAAATTTTGCTTATTACGGAATCCCGCCCAAAGCGGGATTTTTTTTTTATTCATACAAAAGGAATGTAATAATACCTGAGAAAAATAAACAACATTTATGCCTCCTAAGTAAGGAAGTTTTTTATAACGCACCTCTTTATTTCCTGTGTGATTCTGTCTTAAAAAGATTTACTATACAGCACTTTCAGTCTTCAATACATGGAATATGGATTAACGATATTAACGTATAAGTAAAACATTTATGTCTAAAAAAAGATTCATTGATAAAATAAATATATCACAGCTCTTTGAGCCTTTCTCTAATTATAAATTCATAAATATTAAAACAAATAATTATAATAAGTATTTATGAGCAGAGTTCCCCGAAAGAAACAATTTTAATCCAGGTTGAAAGAAAAAACTCTGTAGAAATTCAACACTGAGCCGAGCTATGATTTAAACTTTTTTTCCAGACCGGGCTCGGTTATGATTTTTTTCTAGGCCTGACCGATCTGTTTTTTGCCTATTCGTTGGTTCGGGATCATGCCTAAATATTTCCTATGCAGACTGCAGGTGCCACCAGCATATTTTAAAAGCAGGTTTAGCGTAAAATGTACACGCTGCTATATTATGTACAAAGAAGAAAATCTATCTTTAATCGTTATTAAATCACAATTTGTGAATCATCCCTATCTTCGTTAAATAGTGCATCAAAAACTCACCACTTAGAGGCAGGGGAAAGTGGTATAAGTCACGCATTTTGGAGAAATTTATATTTAATATACCTATAGGACTTGTAGATATCGAGATGATTTGTTGTTGTTGTTTAAATCAGTAATGGATAATGAAAATTTTCCTAATTGGAAATTTTATTCTACAAGAATCATATAAAGATTTAATTTTTGTATTTTCTCAAATAGACCTTTTCCCTCCCCTTTGAGTCGCAACATATAACATCAAATTTTGAACCTTTTTATGAAACTTTGCTATTGGAAATATATGCACACAATAATTAAGGAGATAGCCTATTGATTCGGTAATTATGACTCACTGTGTATATCTGTATACATATGCGCTGATATTAATCCTTATAACTTCAGCTGCATAAATATCCTGACTTTAAGAAGCCATTATAATTCCGAATACGCAACAAATCCTAAAATATTAGTTGTTTGATTTTTTGAAAGCAGATGGTTAATCTTTTTTCAAACTGTTTATTGTATATTTAAAAATAATTAAATAATTAAAACGTTTTGAAATTTCTAATACATTTGTAGTATTGGAATTTGTTTTGTTTAATTTTATCGAATTTTTACTTTTTAACGTAAACACATTACCGTAAAAATTATTATTTAATTATGATATATATGAATTACATGTTTACAAAATAGGAAATAAGAAACATTTTCAGATATCATAATATTCATATGATGCACACAATATTACTTTATATATAACATATATAACTGAAATATGCACTGAAATATGAATATATATAATTGAAAATAATGATTGAACATTTGAACAATTAAATACTTCAAAATACTTTTGATTATATTATACCGTTTCAACCGTTCAAAGTGATAAAGAATTTTTTATTATTTATCATTAGGAACATTAACATTGTTGCTTTGTATATTTATCAGTACAAAAAACCCTGAACGGGTTAAAAGCTTGTGACGCAGCACTTTATCTTATACATCTAAGAATTTTAAATTTGGGACTTAAAACTAATGATATCAAAATTTATGTGACGCTATGCTATTAATTAATATATACATATATTAAAATTTATTCATTAAGGTTTTATCAATTACATCTTTCATAAATTCAAAATATGAATCTTAAAAGATATGATATCAAAATTTAAGTGACGCCTTGACGAGGCTTTAAACAATGTTTTAAAATTCTATTTATTTATTTATTGTCTAAATACATTTTCATATCTAAACAATACTTTTCATTTTCCAATACACTGTTAAATACATCACTTTCACTGAATATATATAATGCACTGAAATATATTTATTTGAATAAATGGATTTATCTTTTGGGCTACGCTATCCAAAATCAAAAATAACATTTGAATAAATATTTTTTGCGTCATTGTATCCAAAGTTAAATAGATGCAAATAGATACAATGACGCAAAAAATATGTATTCAAATGTTATTTTTGATTTTGGATAGCTTAGCCCAAAAGATAAATCCATTTATTCAAATAAATATATTTCAGTGCATTATATATATTCAGTGAAAGTGATGTATTTAACAGTGTATTGGAAAATGAAAAGTATTGTTTAGATATGAAAATGTATTTAGACAATAAATAAATAAATGAAATTTTAAAACATTGTTTAAAGCCTCGTCAAGGCGTCACTTAAATTTTGATATCATATCTTTTAAGATTCATATTTTGAATTTATGAAAGATGTAATTGATAAAACCTTAATGAATAAATTTTAATATATGTATATATTAATTAATAGCATAGCGTCACATAAATTTTGATATCATTAGTTTTAAGTCCCAAATTTAAAATTCTTAGATATATAAGATAAAGTGCTGCGTCACAAGCTTTTAACCCGTTCAGGGTTTTTTGTACAGATATCAGTGCTTTTTTTAGGTTAATAATAAAAAGATAAAAACAAAAAATTAAAGACTAATGCAAAGAATTCATATTCATGATTTCTGATCACCTTTAATTACCCCTCCCCCACCCACTTAAAAAAAAGATATTTCATATTTTATTATTAATATATGCTGTGCTACTTGATTTCGTTAAAAACAACTCTGTAGTAAAGTACGTTAGTATAAGATAAGAAAGTAATGTACATTCAGCACTGTATTTTTAAGAAAGGATTTCATAATCTATGCTGTATGTATCATTTCTCATTCTAGTTAACTATGTTTATTCTTTACACATGATGATACATATACTGCAGATGGATTAAAATGATCAGGAATACAATATTCAGAATGTGCTGGAAAGTATTTCATAATCTATGCTGCGTGCATGATTCTTGTTAATTATGTTTCAACCTTTGTATAGGTTGGTAATATTGCAGATTGATTAAAACTATATCCGTTACAATATTCAGAATATGCTGGAAAGTGTTTCATAATCTATGTTGCACACAGGTTTTTCTTTCTTGTTAATTATGATTTGTTCTTTATATAGAGTGGTAAAATTACTGCAAATGGATTAAAATGATAGGCTTACAATAATGAAAATGTGTTGGAAAGTGTTTCATAATTTATATTGTATGTGTAACTTTTCATTCTTGTTAGTTTATTTATGTTTTGCTGTTTGCACAAAACATATATAAACAGGGGGGGGGGGGTGGAGAGATTTGGATGGGAAGATTACTGTACAAAGATGAAACTGATAAGTTTAAAGCATTCAGAATAAAATGGAAAGTATATAAACATGTTTAATGGAAAATTTTTTACTCTCGTTAATTATGTTTTTTTTTTTTTTTTTTTTTTGCACAGAATGGTAAAATTATTGTACATGAATGACAATAAGTTTACAATATTCAGAATGAGTCAGAAAATGCATCATAATCGATGCAGTATGCATGACTCTTCGTTCTTGTTAGTTATGTTTTGTGGGGTCATCAAGGCTTCTTGTTAGTTATGTAAGGGGGGGGGAGATTGTATCGGGTTTAAGATTTTATTAAAATTTCTATGCTCTAGTCTGTACGTATTTACATAATTTTTTTTTCTAAAAATCTTGATTTGGTTAGATAATTGTTTTTTTTTTTTTTTTTTTTTTGGGGGGGGGGGGTTGAATCTCGATTCAGTTTGACTTGAATTGGAATTTTCAGGTTCTTGCCGAGTTGCATTTCAAGTACTAGTTTTCAATTCTGGTCAGTGGATGGGGTAGGGAATTATTTTGTCTTTCTAGAACAGATTTTTATTTCCTAATTTTTTATTTTACTTTTTTTTGGGGAGGGGGGGGGATTGGATTGGGTTTCAGGTTATTCGGATCGGGTTTGAGATAGACTTCTATTGGAATTTCCATGATCTGGTCAAAACATATCGACATAAATTGTTCTTTTTTTTTTCTAAAATCTTGATTTGATTAAATATATATTTTTTTTGGGGGGGGGGAGGAGGGGGCTTGAATCTGGTTTCGGATTGACTTCAAATGGAATTTTCAGGTTCTTGTTGAGTTGCATTTCAAGTATATTATTTTGTCGCAGATAAATTGGGTTACAATTGGATTTTTTTTTTTTTTTTTTTTTTTTGGGGGGGGGGGTAGTGTTTGAACTGGGTTTAGGATAGATTTCAATTGAAATTCTTGTCAGTGTATGTGGACAGAATTTATTTGGTCTTTCTTGGACAGACTTGTGCTTCCATTGTTTTTTCCTTTTCGGGTTTAAATTAGGTTTCATGTTAACTTTCAGACTCTTGTCAGTGTGTATCGGCAGAAATAATTTTCTCTTTTTCAGATTAGGTTAAGGTTCGATGGAAATTTTTTTCAGGTTTCAATCAGGTTCAATTCAAATGGAATTTTCAAGTTCTGGTCAGGTTGCGCTTTAATGGAAAATATTTTGTCCTGTATAGATACTGGGCTCCGGTTATATGGAATTTCCTTTTTCAGGTTCAGATTAGGTTTAAGATAGACTAATTGGAATTTCCAGATTTCTGATCACGCATATCTATGGAAATTAAGTTTTCTTTCCCGAATGGAGATATGGTTGGATATTTTTTTTTGGGGGGGGGAGGGGGGGTTGAATCTGGTTTCGGTTTGACTTCAAATGTAATTTTCAGGTTCTTGTTCAGTTGCATTTCAATGTATTTTATTTTACAGCAGATAGATTGAGTTACTCTTGGAGGGATTTTTTTCTTTCTGGTTTTGGATTGTATAGGATAGATTTCAATAGGAATTTTTCGATTCTGGTCAATGTATGTCAATGGAAATCATTTTGTCTTTCTTGGACAAATTTATCTTTCCATTAAATTTTTGTTGGTTTAGAATGGGTTTCAGGATAACTTGTAGGTTCTTGTTGGCAGACTTGTATAAAACCAAAAACTTTCTGCAAATTAATTTAATGTTGGGTGTAATTCGCATTTTTTGCACAATTCATGGTCATCATTCGTGTTTTTTATGTGATTTATGAATGTAATTTGCATTTTTGAGCAATTTATGGACATAATTTGCAATTTTTATGCGATTAATGAATGTAATTTACATTTTACATGATTTATGGACGTAATTTGCTATTTTTATGCAATTCATAGACATAATTTACATTTTTTTCAGCTTTCTGTCGACGAAATTTGTGTTTTTTGATCAATTTATTGACGTTATTTGTGTTTTTATAGGATTTATGAATGTAATTCGCTTTTTTTACACAACTCTTGGACGTCATTTGCATTTTTTGTAATTTATGAACGTTATTAGTGTTTTTTTGCACGATTCATGGAAGTGATTTGCATTTTTTGAGTGATTTATGAATGTAATTCATGTTTTTATGCATTTCATGGACGTAATTTGTGTTTTTTGAGCGATATGTAATTCGCGTTTTTTATGCAATTCATGAATGCAAAACACTATTCGCTATTTTTATGCGATTTATAGACGTAATTTGCGTTTCAGCGTTCTGCTGCCAAAATTCGCGTTTTTTGAGCGATTTATGAACATAATTCCCGTTTTACTACACGATTCATAGACATAATTTGTGTTTCTCATACAATTTCTGAAAGTAATTCTCACTTTTTTAAACAATTCATGGACGTAATTCACGTTTTGACGATTTGTGGACCCAATTCGCGTTTTTTATGCGATTCATGGACATAATTCGCGATTTTTATGCGATTAATGAATGTAATTTACATTTTACATAATTCATGGATGTAATTTGCTATATTTATGCAATTCGTAGACATAATTTGCATTTTTTCAGCTTTCTGTCAACGAAATTTGTGTTTTTGATCGATTTATTGACGTTATTTGTGTTTTTATAGGATTTATGAATGTAATTCGCTTTTTTTACCAATTGTTGGACTTAATTCGCATTTTTTGTAATTTATGAATGTTATTAGTATTTTTTTGCATGATTCATGGAAGTGATTCCCATTTTATGAGTGATTTATGAACGTAATTTGCGTTTCAGCTTTCTGCTGCCAAAATTCGTGTTTTTTGAGCGATTTATGAACATAATTCCCAATTTACTACACGATTCATAGACATAATTTGTGTTTTTCATACAATTTCTGAACGTAATTCTCACCTTTTTAAACAATTCATGGACGTAATTCACGTTTTGAGCAATTTGTGGACCCAATTTACGTTTTTTATGCAATTCGCTTTTTTTGAGCGATTCATGGACATAATTCGAGATTTTTATGCGATTAATGAATGTAATATACATTTTACATGATTTATGGACGTAATTTGCTATACTTATGCTAGTCATGGACATAATTTGCATCTTTTGAGCTTTCTATAAACGAAATTTGTGTTTTTTGATCGATTTATTGACTTTATTTGTGTTTTTATAGGATTTATGAATGTAATTCGCTTTTTTTTACCAATTCTTGGATGTAATTCACATTTTTTGCAATTTATGAACGTTATTCGTGTTTTTTTGCACAATTCATGGAAGTGATTCGCATTTTTTGAGTGATTTATGAACGTAATTCATGTTTTTATGCAATTCATGGATGTAATTTGCGTTTTCTGAGTGATTCATGAACGTAATTCACATTTTTTATGCAATTCATGAACGCAATTCGGTATTTTTATGCGTTTTATAGAGGTAATTTCTGTTTCAGATTTCTGCCACCAAAATTCGTGTTTTTTGAGCGATTTATAAACTTAATTCATGTTTTACTACACGATTCATAGACGTAATTTGCGTTTTTCATACAATTTATGAATAAAATTCTCACTTTTTTACATGATTCAAGGACGTAATTCACATTTTAAGCAATTTGTGGACGTAATTCCCATTTTTTATGCAATTTGCTTTTTTTTTAGCGATTCATGGATGTAGTTCACATTTTTTATGCGATTCATGCATGTAATTCACATTTTTTATGCGAATCATGCATGGAATTCACATTTTTTATGCGATTCATGGATTGAATTAATGTTTTTATTGCGGTCTTTGGATGAAATTCACGTTTTTCGCGTGGTATTTTGTCGAAATGTTGGGTTTTTTTACATGAATCTTTGTTGAGATACACTTTTTTTTACGCAATTCTTTCTCGAAATAAATAAATAAAAATTGTTTCTTCATAAAATTTTCTGCACATGGCGTGCGTCGTGCGTCTATATTATGCAACTCTGCTTGTCAGAATTTTCTTTTTTTTTTTTTTTTTTTTTTTTTTCAGATTGAATTAAGATTTACTATCCCATAGACTAATTGGAATTTCCAGATTTCTGACCACGCGTATCTATGGAAATTAAGTTTTCTTTCCCGAATCGAGATATGGTTGGATTTTTTTTTTTTTTTTTTTTTTTTTTTTTTTTTTTTTTTGAGGGGGGGGGGGGTTGAATCTGGTTTCGGTTTGATTTCAAATGTAATTTTCAGGTTCTTGTTCAGTTGCATTTCAATGTATTTTATTTTGCAGCAGATAGATTGAGTTACTCTTGGAGAAATTTTTTTCTTTCTGGTTTTGGAGTGTATAGGATAGATTTCAATAGGAATTTTTCGATTCTGGTCAATGTATGTCAATGGAAATTATTTTGTCTTCCTTGGACAAATTTACCTTTCCATTAAATTTTTGTTGGTTTAGAATGGGTTTCAGGATAACTTGTAGGTTCTTGTTGGCAGACTTGTATAAAACCAAAAACTTTCTGCAAATTAATTTAATGTTGGGTGTAATTCGCATTTTTTGTGCAATTCATGGTCATCATTCGTGTTTTTTATGCGATTTATGAATGTAATTTGCATTTTTGAGCAATTTATGGACATAATTCGCAATTTTTATGCGATTAATGAATGTAATTTACATTTTACATGATTTATGGACGTAATTTGCTATTTTTATGCAATTCATAGACATAATTTAGGTTTTTTTCAGCTTTCTGTCGACGAAATTTGTGTTTTTTGATCAATTTATTGACGTTATTTGTGTTTTTATAGGATTTATGAATGTAATTCGCTTTTTTTACACAACTCTTGGACGTAATTCGCATTTTTTGCAATTTATGAATGTTATTAGTGTTTATTTGCATGATTCATGGAAGTGATTCGCATTTTTTTAGTGATTTATGAACATAATTCACATTTTTATGCAATTCATGGACGTAATTTGCAATTTTTGAGCGATTCATGAATGTAATTCGTGTTTTTTATGCAAATCATGAATGCAAAACGCTATTCCCTATTTTTATGCGATTTATAGACATAATTTGCATTTTAGCTTTCTGCTGCCAAAATTCGTATTTTTTGAGCGATTTATGAACATAATTCCCGTTTTACAACACGATTCATAGGCATAATTTGTGTTTTTCATACAATTTCTGAACGTAATTCTCACTTTTTTAAACAATTCATGGACGTAATTCATGTTTTGAGCGATTTGTGGACCCAATTCATGTTTTTTATGCAATTCGCTTTTTTGCGCGATTCATGGACATAATTCGTGATTTTTATGCGATTAATGAATGTAATTTATATTTTACATGATTTATGGACGTAATTTGCTAAACTTATGCGATTTATAGACATAACTTGCATCTTTTGAGCTTTCTATCGACGAAATTTGCATTTTTTGATCGATTTATTGACGTTATTTGTGTTTTTATAGGATTTATGAATGTAATTTGCTTTTTTTTTACAAATTCTTGGACGTAATTCGCATTTTTTGTAATTTATGAACGTTCTTAGTGTTTTTTTGCACGATTCATGGAAGTGATTCGCATTTTTTGAGTGATTTATGAATGTAATTCACGTTTTTATGCATTTCATGAACGTAATTTGTGTTTTTTGAGCGATTCATGAATGTAATTCGCGTTTTTATGCAATTCATGAATGCAAAACACTATTCGCTATTTTTATGCGATTTATAGATGTAATTTGCGTTTCAGCTTTCTGCTGCCAAAATTCGTGTTTTTTGAGTGATTTATGAACATAATTCCCATTTTACTACAGGATTCATAGGCATAATTTGTGTTTTTCATACAATTTCTGAACGTAATTCTCACTTTTTTAAACAATTCATGGACGTAATTCACGTTTTGAGCGATTTGTGGACCCAATTCGCGTTTTTTATGCGATTCATGGACATAATTCGCGATTTTTATGCGATTAATGAATGTAATTTACATTTTACATGATTTATGGATGTAATTTGCTATATTTATGCGATTTGTAGACATAATTTTCATTTTTTGAGCTTTCTGACGACGAAATTAGCGTTTTTTGATCGATTTATTGACGTTATTTGTGTTTTTATAGGATTTATGAATGTAATTCGCTTTTTTTGCCAATTGCTGGACCTAATTCGCATTTTTTGTAATTTATGAATGTTATTAGTATTTTTTTTGCACGATTCATGGAAGTGATTTGCATTTTTTAGTGATTTATGAACGTAATTTGCGTTTCAGCTTTCTGCTGCCAAAATTCGTGTTTTTTAAGCAATTTATGAACATAATTCCCGTTTTACTACACGATTCATAGACATAATGTGTTTTTCATACAATTTCTGAACGTAATTCTCACTTTTTTAAACAATTCATGTACGTAATTCATGCTTTGAGCGATTTGTGGACCCAATTCATGTTTTTTATGCAATTCGCTTTTTTTGAGCGATTCATGGACATAATTCGCGATTTTTAGGCGATTAATGAATGGAATTTACATTTTACATGATTTATGGATGTAATTTGCTATACTTATGCGATTCATAGACATAATTTGCATCTTTTGAGCTTTTTATCGACGAAATTTGAGTTTTTTGATCGATTTATTGACATTATTTGTGTTTTTATAGGATTTATGAATGTAATTCGCTTTTTTTACCAAGCCTTGGACGTAATTCGCATTTTTTGCATTTTCTGAACGTTATTCGTGTTTTTTTGCACAATTCATGGAAGTGATTCGCATTTTTTGAGTGATTTATGAACGTAATTCACGTTTTTATGCAATTCATGGACGTAATTTGCATTTTTTGAGTGATTCATGAACGTAATTCACATTTTTTATGCAATTCATGAATGCAAGTCGCTATTTTCATGCGTTTTAAAGAGGTAATTTCCGTTTCAGATTTCTGCCACCAAAATTCGTGTTTTTTGAGCGATTTATGAACATAATTTATGTTTTACTACACGATTCATAGACGTAATTTGCATTTTTCATGCAATTTATGAATATAATTTTCGCTTTTTTACATGATTCATGGACGTAATTCACATTTTAAGCAATTTGTGGACGTAATTCCCATTTTTTATGCAATTTGCTTTTTTTTTTTTAGCGATTCATGGATGTAGTTCACAAAACCACACCCTTGGCTGTGCCACTGACAACAAAATCTTATTTTGGTGCAAGGAGTAATTTATTCATAGACATGAGAAAAAAGTTTTTGACAACAAACCAAAAAAAAAGTACAATACAGGATTTTTACCTGGCATTCTCATAAAATTTTGAATATACTCTGCCTCCCCCCTCTAATTCATAAGTTTTCATACATTCTATATTATATTCCATATTAAGAAGGTGCCACTTGTCTAGTTTTGTTTTGAATCAGAACGCGTTATTAGCATTTTTCATTCAGGTAGAATTTATTTATTCAGAATAGAATTGATAAAGAAAATGCACAAATTGAAAACCATCGAACAGACATGATAGAATCATTACATAATTTTCATGGTTTTAATAATCCACATGGATGTTTCTTGTTATGCCAATTCAATCTTGCAATGTCTTAATATACAATGAATAAAGTCTGCAATAAAGTTAATCAGAGAATCTTGCAATGGATTTTTGCCGTCGCTTATTCAAATTTACTTGAGAGGAATCGAGTTAATGAAATGTTGTATAAATGTTACTTGTTAGCTTTATAGATTACTAGGTACTACTAGGTTATCCCGTCGACCAAAAAATTATCGCCAAACTATAAAATTAAATTCCAATAATGGATGATTGTGAATGTCACATTCAATGACATTAAATACAATTTGTATATTTAAAATGTCATTGATTTTTATTTCGACTTTTTATTAATATTTTACTAATTATTTGTTTTTTCATTATTTAAAATAAAAAAAAATATGTGATTATGTATAATTTGGCGAAATTGGTCGACGGAATAACAGTAGTAGCGATTACTAAAATATTTCAAATTGAAATAATTTATGAAACTGAAAATAATTTAGCCAACATTTCACTTAAGTTTAAAACAAGCAATATATAGAAATTGTAAAGTCCCTCAAGTGTGTGCAACTTGGGACCAAACATTGCACAAATATAATGTGCTCATCTTTTGTTTACATTTTTAAAAAGAGTAATTTAAATGTAATAATGTACTAGAAATCATAATGAATGCTTATAATAGAGTATAATACAGTCAACTCTGTGAAATTCACAAAATGTATTATCTGCAAAGCATGTTAAAATGCAAACATTGAAAAGTGTTTTAACACTTAAACTCAAAGATAAAAGATATGCAATAATTTTATTTTCATGAAATGACAAATTTTAATAAAATAAACTGGGATTTAAGAAAATTCATGTATTTTGTACCCTGTATTTAAAAACAATACTTTAAGCAAGCCAGTAAGTTTCCGTTTATTAATTATGATTAATGCAAACCTATTCTTTGCTCAAGCAGCGAAAAAATTTAAAAAAAAAAAAATACCTTTATATATTTTTTGTTTATCAAACAATACACATAAAAAGTTCCTTGGCGAAGGAGAGTAAACTGCATTTCACCCAAAATTACTGATAACAAAACAAAACAAAACAAAATGCAGTCCAGATTTTTAACTGGCATTCTCGTAAAATTTTGAATATATCCTGCCTCCACACTGTAATCCATAAGTCTTCAAAAATACAAGCAAATAACTTTATTGCAAAGTTACACATTCTGTATTAATTAATAATCCATTGCAAGATTCTCCGGTTAACTTTATTGCAGAGCTTATTCGTTGTATATTGACATTGCGAGATTCAATTGGCGTAACAAGAAACAACATGTGGATTATTAAAACCTGAAAATTACTTAATGATTCTATCTTGTCTGGTTTATATTTTTTAATTCGTGCATTTTCTATGTCAATTTAATGGACATTATGTAAGAATATTACTACCTGAATGAAAATTGCTCCATGTAACTTGCCGCGTTCGGGTTCGGATTCAAAACAAAACCAGACAAGTAGCGCCACCACGCGTATGAATATATACATTTCTAAGAGCAAATAATTTAAAATAATTTTTGTTTGAAAACTTTAAAGAAAAATATGTAACTCGAAATTATATTGAATTTGTATAATTAAAAAATATTTTCCTATTTTAAAAAAGGATTCAAAATATTTTTTCCACAAAATGCAGAAATATGCGATGTAAGAAACGTAATATTTTCTTCTTACGAAAAATAAAGGCAAAATAAATAGAAATTTGATTTACTATAGATTTATTGAATGTTTTAAAGCACGTGATAAGATGTTTTTGTAGTTTAAAAAACATTTATTGCTTCAATGCGGATGTTTTAACTGTGACCATAAGTCCATTTGCCTTTTCGCAGTGTCTTCGTCTGCTAACCCATAGAATAACATGTAATCCGCGAGCTAATATAGTCCAATTTTCCAAGAACAATATATAACAAACAAGAGTTTTCCTAGAAACAAGGCAAGTCTTATTCCCTCTATCTTAAAGAGATTCATATTATATATAAGTTTTAATAAAATCTCCCAGCCCGTTTTCTAGATCTCATTATCAGGAACAAACACCATTGATTTCAGTTTAAAAATGGTTATCGAGATCTAAAAATATACGGCACGTAGAAATGTAAAAATTATAGGATAGGATTAGACTGGGAATATAAGACTATATTAAAAAAATTGCACCATTCTGACCAATATTTGCTGAGTTATTAGAAGGCGGCTTTTCCGATTTCCTTTGATGTTGAGTTAGCTGTATATATGAAGTTCCGCATCTACCCTTATGACGATGGTAGGTTTTGAGGATGGTAGGTTTAAAGCTGCGTCACTTGAAGGCTGCCGCCTTCTATGATTATAAAAACTTTGTGTTAAGTAAAGCAGTTCTGTTCTTTACAAAGTTTATTTCCTCTATAATATCATCTATACATTTTGTCAAATTAAAAAAAAAAAATCAAATAAAAAAGCAGATATCTATACAGTTCAATCTCTAAAATGACATTCAGGCATAAAAAATATAGCTTATCAATTAAAAAATTTGTTTATTCACTTTTGTTTTATTTTATTTTCAAAATATGTTAAACAAAGGGAATTATCTAAAAAAGAATTTTATGGAAAGATTTGAAATATTATAACACGAACGAGAACTTTGTACATTATACATCCTGTATACATATATATAATATTTCACAGAAACAGTTTAAAATCAAAATTCTGAACTACAAATTTTAAATTTACAACAACAAAAATAAACAAATTTAAAAAAATGGCAGCGTAAAATTTAACTTACATTAGCATATTTAAAGCTTTAGATACTCGATTTATGTTAAGAATTTTGTTAGGATACTATATATATATATAAACCTATAAAAAATTGCAAATTGTACACATTTTGTTACTGAGTGTTTTTTACAATTTCTACAATTTGTCCATTTTTAGGTGTGTTCGTAATAATGTAAATACGTAGCACTTATTGTTGTCGCTCAGTCCGTCCGTCTGTCTGTCTGTCCGTCTGTCTGTCTGTCCGTCTGTCTGTCTGTCTGTCTGTCCGTCTGTCTGTCTGTCCGTCGGCATATAACAACGCAAAAACTACCCAACCGATTCATTTGAAATTTAATAGACATAATTATTACATAATTTTGTCGAGTCATTTCAAATTTTATGAAAATCGGATGGATAGATCAATTACAGGGACAATCAAAAAGATTCCGTTACATTACGGTCAATGGGGAAAAAAGTTTCAAATGCAATTTAATCGTTTGAAATTTAAAATATATAATTATTACGTAATTTGTCGAGTCATTTTAAATGTTATGAAAGTCGGATGCATAGATCATTTACAGGGACAATCAAAAGTATTCCATTACATTACGGTTGGGAAAAAAGTTTCGAATGCATTTTAATGATGTTACACTCATTCGAACATAATAGAATTGGCATGAATCTATGAAATATATACTAAAATATGCATTCCGTACAATCTGTGATGCAAATAATTTGTATTATTAAATTACAGGGCCACACAAAAGTATTCCACTACATAATGCTATACGGGGAAACATTGTTTGGGGCGTGTTTTAATTATATTCAACTATTTCACATTTTATGAATAAGTTATACGTTGCTGAGGAGTAAAAAAAATTACTTCCTGCATATCTACAAAAACACAAAGATTTCGACTACTATACTGTATCCGAAGTACGCTCTACTATATCAGCAAGATCTGAATATTTTTAAAACTTCGTTATCGGACGAACGCACCTCATTTGCTACGTTCACGTGCAATTTCCAACTTGTTCTTCTAATTTGCATCCATCTCGGTCCTGTGTTGTTAGTGGTAACATATTTTTCGTGAATCTGGAGAAGAAGGACAGCCTCCATTCCAAAAGTCATATGCTTTACATAATTTTGTGGTATTAAGAAGATTTATGCTTTCAATTAATCTTTTAAAATTAAAAAAATTCAAATATGCGAAAAAAAATCTGAGAAAAAAATTATTTTCGCTATTGAAAAGTCTGATCATTATTTATGTATCATTATTTATGTATCAAGACGGGTTGACGCTACTTTTTTGGTAATTTTAACAATGGTTGATTCAGTCTTGAAACTTGGCATGAAATAAAAACATTAATTTATTACAATTTACATCAGATATTTTCTGTTTGAGACTGATTAATCTCATACCGATTGTCGAAAGAAAATTCGATATTTTGCTGATGAATATTAATGTTATTAGAACATTAATGAGGCGTTTGAACATTAAATGTTATATATGTTTTTTTTTTTTTTTTTTTTTTTTTTTTTTTTAACAACATAAAAGATAAAATTCGTATTATAGATTATTTTTTAACAAAATCTGTTATTAGATTTTGTAGACTCGTTTTACATTAATTTATTAAAACACTTGTTTACTTTCTTTCATTTTGGTTGAAGTTGCAATAGACAAAATATATTTTGGTGGAATTTCAATTCATTGTAAATTATAATTCTGCATTGTCATAGGTAAAACGTTTTTTTAGTTGCCAATTTCATTAACTGTAAGTGTTTCGATTTATATTTAGTTCAGTAATTTTGGGTTGGAGATTAAATAATTTTTTAAACAGATCTTGAATAGTTAAAGAAAAAAATATATATATATTTGATTACTATCCTGTGTAACTATATTTATTTTTCTGCATAAAAGAAAACATCGTAGACCAAATTATCATAATTATATTCAAGTATGCATTAGTTATTTTCGTAATGGTTTCGGATCAAATTGTAGCCTATCGTGTTGGAGCAATGTTTTCGAGTTCATGGACTTTCTTGTGTATAATTAAATTAGAGATCAGGTTGTGGCGTTTATTAAAAGCGTTCTGTAGAAAATATGATGTAATAAATAAAGATTTTATAGCATTGTAATGAGTGCATTAAAAATAATATGGGATAACAGTACAAAACGAAAAATCAAGAATCTGAATAAAATTACCCTGCTAATTAAGAACTTGAAATTAACTCCCTCCCTTCCCCGTCATTTTTCTATAATAAAGAATAAATTTAAATAATTCTACATTTTTTCTAAAATGGGATATCCACGTAGAAAATTATAGCTTTGACATGCCTAACTGGCGCCCCAGTTTCAAAGCGACAGAATACTTTATATACTGCACATCTCAAGTCAGCAAAATATTTTAAAATTACAGAAGGTTGTTTAATGATTATTGAAATAAATTTTGAACTTTATTTGTTGTTTCCATTTTGAGATAAAAATTTGACAATTTAAAAACAGTCGTCTGATGCATTTATGTTTTGATCGAAAATTAAAATAAAAGATTTATTTTGAAAATGTCTCCAAATAGTGATAGATGACTCAAAGGTTAAGTAAAATAAGAATGAATGCATGCATTAATAAATTATAAATCGGAGCAAATATGTCTGTTATTGCATTTCAAGACAAAGAGATTTATAATATGTTATATTAGAAAGAAAAAAAAAACCCTCTATGCGAAAGTAAAAGTGTAGTCTTGGAAGCAAAACCTCATCTATTAGCAGTTCAATTTCAGGTAAATATAAGAAAAAGTGAAGTATCTGATCCTAAAAGAAAATGCGTCTTCTCAAAGATGAATTATATCGAAATTAGAAATGACTTCAGGAAATGTAAATAAAAGCATTGACGAATATTTGAAATTAAAAAATTTATTTTCATCTGATGTTTATCTGCTTTCGACAAAGGACACTGATTGAATAAAATTCTAAAAACTACATAAAAATTATCAATATGGTAAAAAATAGAAATATGTGATAAAATTTGATGAGACAGCGGTATAATTAAACAAGAGTAATAAAAGAGATCGTTTTTCTATTTCTCAAATGACAGAAGTGATCGTACAAAATGGCTTCATTAGTGAAATAAAAATATAAAAATAAAAAAAAGTTCCCAAATTGTTTCATGATTGTTGCAGGATTACGGCAGTATTTAGGCAGGCAAATTAAATGTAAAACATCCGTGGTAATGTCATAATAAATCACCAAACCATCAGTAGAACACGTTAAATCAAATATTTGGAAACGAAATTCTAGATTTATATACAAAGAATAGTAATAATTGGAGCTGCGAATGGGCAAAGTTTCTGGTCCACGTTTAAATCATCAGCCCCTTTTTAGAAAATAAAGAATGAGATAGAAAAATAAAAAGTATACCATTTAATGAAATACTTGTAAAATCATTTGAAAATCCTCTAGTGGACTTTTCTGCTTTCGGTTTTTTAAGGAGACCTTTACGAAAATGATAACTTAAAACACTGAAAGGGCAATGGAAGACGATAAAAGAGGAATGGGGTAGAAGTGACATGACAATACTAAGAAAAAATGTACTTTCTTGAAAAATTGAAGCTAGAAATATTTTTAAGAGCCATGCTTACCAGTTTTAAGCAAGTCGCCGCAAAAAATGCAGAATATATATATATATTAAACGTAACTATCAAAATCGTTTAAATAAAGTGCGAACGACCTTTTATATAAAAAAAAACTATTCAGATAACATTCGTAAATTATTCATGATCATAAATTGCAATAAAAAAATAATTATACTTCCAACAACAACAAAATGCTATTTTTTTAAATCAAAGAAATACCGAGATAAAATTTTATTAAAAACTTGTTAATTAATTAAATTGTTATTACGTTAAGATTCCATACGAAAACTAATTTTGCAATGCATGAATGCTAATATTAAATCATTAAAAAATAGTAAATATTTTAAACATAAAATTCTTATTTTCCCAAAACAAATAATCGATACTGCAATTTAAAATATTTTTATGCTTCAAAAAACATTCCATTAATTTCTTAAAACTTAGTCTGGCAATTTTCTTTCTAATTCAACCGTAACCAAATATTAAGATTATGAAAGGTAATGTTAGCTTTTATTTAAAAATAATGCTGTGCTTTTAGACATTTAAATACTTTTGAAATTTGTTGTGAAATAAAATGAGTTATTATAATAAATATATTTAAAATCCGAATAAACAAACTATTTGTTTGTCTTTCACAAGGATGTATCAACTGAATGGTGGTAATTTATTTATACAGCAAATTATTAATTTCAAAACATTTTTATTTATTTATTTTTATTTACTTTTTATTTCTGTTTGAATTCTGTCCTGTAACATAGCAGTAATTTTGTGACAGTCAAAAAAGTAAAATAAAGTAAAATTAGCAAGCTTCTTTTAAAAGCAAAACGTTAACTATGCGTTCGAGATTCATAGTCAGATTTACTGGAGATTGTTTTATCAATTCGCATCTAGTTAGACTTTTTTTTAAAGTCATGAGAGATTCAAAAGCATTGAGTTGTTTAAAGATATAAAAGATTAAGAAGTCTTAATACTAATAAAATATTTTTTATATAGAAGATAATAAGAATTTTTAAAAACCACGCTTTATCTGACAGACCATAAAGTCTTCAAACGATTGGTTTTTAAATTTTTATCTCGGAAATGTCAATCATATAATCGCATTTTTTTCTAATATTCACGAAAAAAATTATGGATTCCTAATTGAAGGGGAAATGCTATTATTGTTCCGTCAATCAAAATGAACCCAATCGGATTTTTTTTCTAAATATTTTGAATCTTCTCCTGTTTCTCAGTTGGAAAATCAAATTTAAATTGTAGTCGCGTTTCTGATAGCTGACTATGGAGAAATAATAATTAAAAAAACAGAGGCTGATCCGGAGAATCTTAAAACAAATAAGTGTCAGATTATTCCATTAACAGCTTTTTGAATTTCTTTCTTTAGAGTCTAAAAACAATATCTCGATCAGTGCTATGCAAGACGTTCTAGTGTGCATTGAAAAAAATAACTGTAATCACTAACTGATCTATCCCCCAATCGTTTTAATCGAATGGCGATTTATATATCACCGGCTTCAACATGGTGCGACAGATGTTGATTTGGGGGGATAAGATTTTATAAGGTTAATAGAAACAGTGAAAATGCAAAGTAGTGAGACTAACTCAATGGTTTGCTTGAGAAAAAAATATATCTCGAGCATCATTGTACGCATAATTCAAAATTCTTTTAAGCCTACTTTTTCAACCACAGTTTTTGAACATATTCAAGTATATGGTTTGTCAGATTTTATGCTGACGAAATGAAATTTCTAAACCCAAATATTTAAATATCGTTAAGCATTGAAAAAGGATTAAATTAACAGATTTATTCAATCAGCTTATTCATCGACGTAATTTGAAAAGATGTGAAAGTGCAATTTCTGAAAGAGATATATAAAATTGGTGGAGAATAAAGAAAAATAACCAGGTAGTAAAAAGTGCATTTTATAAACTCCTTAGTGAAAAAGATTGTGAAAATTTCTCCTATTTTGTTTACAATGATCTCTTCTCGATTAAATAATTTGGATGTTATTGGCGTTAATCCTAGCACGAACTATGTTGCAAATGGAGTTTCTACCATGATTAAATTATTTACAGGAACAGTTATTTTTTTCCGTTACATTACAGCCTATGGAAAAAGAAACGTTTTAAATAATTTTTAATGATGTTAGATCCTGTCAAACTTATTTAAATTTATACACATTTGCAAAGTGAAATAAAGTATGCATTCTGCAGTGAAACGAATAGTTGTTATTCTTTTAAAGGGCCACACAAAATAATTCTATTCCATAATAATAAAGCGGTGAATTTTCTTCGACATATTTTAATTATGGAAAACAATTTCTTGTGTTAAAACACTGACATACGTAGTTTTGAGGCTTTATATGAGTTATTCCACACATAATACGAAATTTATTATAATACGAATATGATTTACAGGGACACACAAAAGATTTCAAGTAGTATTTTCTATTTGAAGTACTGTACATTATGAATAATGCTGTTGGATGGATAAAATGCACTTTTAATTATGATATGTGATTGTAAGTTTCATTAAAGGTATACATATTATATAGTGTGTATAAATGCTATAGTTACGGAATTTAGATATACATGGCTGCACATAAGAGCTCGTTAAGGTCACTGAACATGAGCGTAATTTACTTAAATTTGGCTTTTCAATACGTGTTTACATTCTACTCTACTTGCCTTATGAAGAAATGTTTGCATAATACAGATAAAATAATATACCTAGTCAAGCAAAAAATTGAAAGAAAAAAAAATGTGATCGCTTATAGTTGATAATATCTGGAAATATGATTTCAGTAGTTTAAAGAGTATTTTTAAAAAATTAAATTTAAGAAAAAAACTGGCATCTAGTAAAGGTACTATGCAAACTACAGGGCTGAATAAAAGATTTTAAGTGTGTTTCCATCTATTAGTATAAATTGCTGAAATAAAAAGTTCAACAATTAGACGCGTTCTTGTTAAACTAAATTTACCTGTTATATAGCATACACATCAACTGACAGATCAAATACAGGGCTCTTCAAAGGTATTGGAATACATATTTGGCTATATACAGTAACTTTATTTTCCTAAATAACGAATTAATATTAATAATATCGGGAAGAGTTGAAAAGTATTTCATAATCTATGCTTAAAGCATATTTTTTTGCTTTTTTTTTTAGTTAAAAAGACTTCATCTCGTCAGAAAGTAAAAATGTAAAATTTTACAATTCGTTTTAATCCTTATGCAAATGTTGTCTATTATTTTAAGTAGGTTTATGATAAAAAATATAATATTCCAGGTTAAAATATAATGACAAAAGTTTAAAAAAGTTAAATGAGGTAGAATACGAGAAAATATTTTCCATGCTTTATTTTTAATCATTCCGATGTTTTTTTAAATTCTGACAGTACATTCTTTTAAATGTGAGACATTTTTTTTCCCAAAATGAATATTTTTGTAGAAAAATCTATAAATATTTATAATAAAAAAAATTACCATGTTTTTCTTTTATTTTCAAGTGTTTAAATTGCGTATTTTTGCATTTCTTATATTAAATATATTTATATATAATTTTTTATGGTAAAGTGAAAATAATGCATTTCTATTCACTTTGAGTAATATCGCATGTGTTTCAACTGTTAACTTTCATTTATTTTCTAAGCGTCTTTCACAAATATTTTTTTCGGCTGAATTTTCTTCATTTATTTTTATCCTCTCAAGAATATGAAATAACTTTCAAAATAGTATTTGACAAGCTTTTCTGAGATATTACACATTGTGGATTATCATATTTCTTTCATTGGCAGATGTACTAAAAATAGAAAATGACTTTCACAATAAGTCTATTTTACGTTTTATTTATTTTTTAATTAGTTCAATGAAGAAAAATCAGAAATAACAACGGACTATTGCTATATGAAAGTATCCATCATGTCTATTTTACTTCATATAATTCCTAGGTAAATTTTTAAATATTTAGAAAGTGTGTCATTTTCTATTAAATGATATAAAATGATTTTCAAAGAAAAAAGAAATGTACATTCATAAATAATTCTATAATCGTATATTGTTGATTTTTATTTCATTTCATTGCTTATTTTTAACCGATTGCAATGTGTATTACTGATATATAACTACCGCTAAATCACCAAATATGCATATTGCTTTTTTTTTACATTTAAATAGTTTGTATATACCACTACCTTTTGTGGCTGCTTTTACGAGTTGTCCCGACATGACGCCTTGAGTGAGGAGTTCACCGGAGCCGAGCAACAGCGATGCTGAATCTGAATCGGTCGAGGACGATTCACTACCTCCGAGTGACAGTAAATATTTAGTCCGGTGGCAATAGCTAAAGGCTGTCTGGGTATTGCATTTCCTTTCTGTATAATTATGTAGTTCTACAATTCTCGTAGGAAGCACAATAGTAACAGCCAGTGTTCTCACTATAGTTCGCCAATGCGCTAAATTGCGACTAAATTCTTCATTTGGCGAATAAACAAGCGATTAGATTTGCTAAATTTCTAGTGCCCAATTTTTGCTTTTTCTTTCTTTTCCTTTTCATTTTTCATACATATGCTTTTAATATATATATTACAAATTTAAAATTTTTTCGCCAAAACTAACCTTTATACTACCTTAATTTTCTTATAATAATGTTCCGTACTTACTTCAAATTATTAAATTAAAATCTTGTTTCTAGATCTAATCTGTTAATCTGTATGCAGACGATATAAATTCTTAATTTGCCTTAAAAAACATTATTCCAGTATGCGTAAATTTAAAAAGATGGCTTTAAATTAAAAATATTCTTAATTAAAACTTTATTTCTTAATATTCCAAATAAAACTGATTTCTTCTATGTTTTTATCAACCCTTTTTAAGAAAATCTTATTAAATTTATTCCAAAACCATACCTTTCAAAAAATATCATTATTTTATTTTATCTATTTATTTATTTTTCCGCCGTCAACCTTTGATGTGTGCATTAATAAATTCATTTCTTTTCTTTTTCTCTTAAAATTAATCATTTATAAAAATCGTCTGCCTAAGATATTATGAGTCGATTATAAATTGGTTAAATAATATTTTTTTAAAAATAAATTTATCGTCTGTGTAAAATAGTCTCGTATCTGGACAAGAATTCTGTTTACATAAAAGGATGATGGTTTGAGATTACAGAAAGTTCTAGAATTTTCTTTTAATTTTAAAAGGTGGAAGTCTCGAGATGAGAAGGGGAGAGATTCTGGAGTTCTTTCGTCGATGAGTACGGCTGGTTGAAGTAAATGATGGAATATTTTTTGGACATTTCGGTAAAAGATCGTTTGCAAAAAGGAGTTTTTCCTTCTATAATGACTACAGTTGAATAAATAAACTTACAGCCACCAATGAGTGATTTATTCGATATTCTACATTTATTTATTTTTTATTTTTTCCCTCGCTGGCCATGACTTCTGTGCAAAGAACGGGGACCCTGGCGATGATGTTTCTGGCTCCTAACTTTAAAATGTCACAGTCTTTTCTAGAGTCGACAGGATAATTATGTGACTTTTTCGGATTGCAAACTGAATCTGTGGAATGGCGTGTGTTCCTGTTGAAGAACTTTACAACTATGCTCGGAAAGATGCTAATCTGAAATAATTGCTAGTCGCTTCGAGTCTGATGTGGATTTCCTGACGCTTGATGTTGATCTGTGCGCACAAAATTTGATTCAGTATTCATGGTCATAGGAAAATTTTTGAAAATTAATGACTTCAAAGTGGTGAGTGTGCAAGAAGTATTTGATGAGGAATTTAAAGACGATTGAATTTATTGAAGATTTTTCAAAAAACTGTAAGTTTTTTTATTAAATGTTTTGATTATTATTTTTATTCTTTTTATGATTGAGAAAAAATATTTATTGTGTATTTATTTATTTATTTATTTATTATTTTATTGATGAGAGTAATTTGAAGTTAATTTATTAATTTACTAATTTATTTATTTATGTGATTATTTATCTGTGAATCTTACTTACTTACCAATTTATGAGTATTATTATTATCATTATTATGTGTTGGAGATTGAAATATTTTTATTCTTAAGGATTTAATTGAGGAGTATGATGTTCTTAAGATATTTACTGTTACTTATTAAGACTATTATGACATTCTTATGCACGATTAAAACCATTTTGTAATAATAAGGAATTATATAAAAAACTTAGAAGCTCAAGTTTACTTTTAAACGTACATTTTCTAATTTATTGATATTTGTTTGTTATCTAGAAATAGTCTCAGAATGCAGTATTTTCACGATAATGTTCCAACTAGACCAACCTTCCAATAATACAACTAGACATTTGAGCTGAAAATTAAGTTAACATTTATGTTTTCCCTTTATTTTGTTAGAATTTCTGGTTACAGTGAGCTTTGGTTCCCGGATTCTTATAATTTATTTAAATTCAGTAAGAAAGATGGATCTGTGCAAGGCTGTTGCTAGAATTTTGACTGATAAATATGATTAATTTTTTCAGTAAATTTTGTGATTTTAAGTAAGAAATTACCTATAATTAAAATTTTTGAATCTGTTTATGATCTATAAATTAATAGAATTAAAAGTTGATCCCAATTTAAGGTATATCTATGATATTTACAATTTCTGTTTTAGATAAAATTTCTGGTTAAAGTTAGCAGCTAAATATAGTTATAATTTTCACGATAATTTTGATTCAGATTTTTAAAATGGAGGGTAATGGTTTTGTGTGAGACAGTTAAAATGTATACAACTCCAGTAGACAAAGCCCTCAAAATTGCGAAAGCGCGAACTCATGAATTTCACCTTAAAAGTAAAAGACTCTATGATCGAAATTTTGTCGAATGCCCATTAAAAATACAAGACTCTGTAATTTATGAAGAATTTAAATACCCTAACACTCGAAAATTAGAACCTACTTTCTCTGGACCATACAAAATTATAAATAAACTTTCTGATGTAACTTATGAAATAGATAAATTTAATTATGAGACAGGACAGAATTCCGTTATTGTGCATGTTTCTAAATTAAGACCCTATTTTTCACCAGAAGATATTAAACTGTTTCATGAGCAACCCAAAAAACAAACAAAACCTCAATTACAATCACAATCACTAGATAAAACTAAAGTCAAGACAGTAGATTAAATTTTAATTCTTATTCTTTAAATATTTTATCACCATAATTTTCAAAATTAGCAGGTATGTTCTTGGTGCGCAACAAGAATATTACTTGTTTTTGGGAGTTTTTGGGATTAAATTGGGCTCCTTATGCAGGCATAAGGTGTGCACTTTGATTGTAAAGGCTTTCAAATTGATGTTGATAAATTAATTTTAAGTGTATTTAAGTCTAACTATATTTACTCATTTATTGACATTAGTATTATTCTACTTATTCAGCAGATATTTATGTTATAACAGTTATAAAATCTGATGATTCTACTCAAACCTATAACATAATATGTGATTTTCAGTGATTGTGAAAACTACAGATATTAAAAGTTTTTCAAAAAAGCACACTATTTTTATTTCCATTTCTCAATTAAGAATGACACCTTTTATTCCTATTTGTATTTTATTATTAAAGTTTATAAACCATGTGTAGATAAAACATTATTCTACATTTGGCATTGAAAACTTATAACCAAATTTGACAATTTTGTAAAAGAGTATCAGAGAGGAATTATTGTAAGGAAATACTGGTTGAGAGTCCATTTTCTAAATAGTTAGATTTAATTTTATTTGGATTTTGGAATTATTATGATTTTTTTTTTATTTATACTTTTGGATAGCAAAAAATACTTTCTTATGTTATTAGAAGATAAGAAAATTATTTAGTTGCTATGTAATTATTTTTATCCTCAACCAATATTTTCCCTATCAATAATAAACAAATTGTGATATTTTCTTTTGATTATACTCTTGTTTTATTATTATTATCATTATGATTTCTATAATGAAGTTTAGTATTAATAATACTCTTATTGAGAAATATTAGGATATGGAGTCTTATTATACTATCACTTATTATTGTTGTTATTGTTATTATTTACATTTTTCTATATTATTTATTATTGATATTGAGAGTGATGCTATTTATTATTTAAAAAAATGATATATTATTGAAAGAAAAATTTGATTGATTGTTAAAAGATGTTGGATCCAACATAACATAAAAAACAAAGATTAAACTAGATTTGGAGATCTTTAATTAAAGAGACTGTATTCAGTGAACATTGGAAAAGACTTTTATACACAATGGAAAGACTTTTTTCATTTGAAGAACTTTATTTAAAATAACCTATGCATTAAGTTATTGTAATTATTTAAACTTCCATGAGAACGAATTGTTATTGTTTTTATTATATTTTTTTATCTCTTGCTTATTTATATTTATAACTTATTTACTGTTATTGTATGTATTATCTCCTATGCACTTACAAATAGTAAGTGATATTGTAACAGTATTGTATCTCTTTCAGGGAAATACTCCTACCTAAATTTAATTCAGATTAATTTCCTCTTAACTATTTTATTTTAATCGCTAATATTTTTTATATTGCGTTAATTTTCTTTTCTTCCATCTCTTGGCTTCCTGGGTTCGACAGTTTTATTCCAAAATTTGACTTTTCTAAATTATTATATTTCTGTTGTCTGAACTTGTAGTTTTATTTAACTATCAATTTCATACAAATTTTCGGGGAGGGGGGATAATATTACAAATTAAAAAAATTTTCGCCAAAACTAACCTTTATACTACCTTAATTTTCTTATAATAATGTTCCGTACTTACTTCAAATTATTAAATTAAAATCTTGTTTCTAGATCTAATCTGTTAATCTGTATGCAGACGATATAAATTCTTAATTTGCCTTAAAAAACATTATTCCAGTATGCGTAAATTTAAAAAGATGGCTCTAAATTAAAAATATTCTTAATTAAAACTTTATTTCTTAATATTCCAAATAAAACTGATTTCTTCTATGTTTTTATCAACCCTTTTTAAGAAAATCTCATTAAATTTATTCCAAAACCATACCTTTCAAAAAATATCATTATTTTATTTTATCTATTTATTTATTTTTCCGCCGTCAACCTTTGATGTGTGCATTAATAAATTCATTTTTTTTCTTTTTCTCTTAAAATTAATCATTTATAAAAATCGTCTGCCTAAGAAATTATGAGTCGATTATAAATTGGTTAAATAATATTTTTTTAAAATAAATTTATCGTCTGTGTAAAATAGTCTCGTATCTGGACAAGAATTCTGTTTACATAAAAGGATGATGGTTTGAGATTACAGAAAGTTCTAGAATTTTCTTTTTAGTTTTAAAAGGTGGAAGTCTGGAGATGAGAACTGGAGAGATTCTGGAGTTCTTTCGTCGATGAGTACGGCTGGTTGAAGTAAATGATGGAATATTTTTTGGACATTTCGGTAAAAGATCGTTTGCAAAAAGGAGTTTTTCCCTCTATAATGACTACAGTTGAATAAATAAACTTACAGCCACCAATGAGTGATTTATTGGATATTCTACATTTATTTATTTTTTATTTTTTCCCTCGCTGGCCATGACTTCTGGGCAAAGTTTGTTTCGATAATGTTTCTGGCTCCTAACTTTAAAATGTCACATATATGTAACGGCTAGTTGAAATTAGATTAATAATATAACTGTCCCAGTTATAAAAACTAGAAATATTGAAAAAAGGGGGTACATCAAAAGATTAAAAACATTTTTTTATGCTACATGGTGAATCTATTTGGCTAATACTTTTTTCATTTGGCGAATGTTTTTCATTTTTAATTAGCCAAATTACTAACGTTGGTCAAATGTCAGCGAGAACACTGGTAACAGCCACAGTCCGACACCAGAGACGGTTCTTTGGGCATCAGTCCCTTGAGCAATAGGACCTCAAGCACGAATTGAATGAAAGGGATCCCGAGTAAAGTTTCCGGGGTTTGTAGTGCAACGTGCAGTGATTCTCTAATGTCGATAGTACTCGAGGGTACGGCATGTGGGATTCCCGGAGTTAAATCTGGCTAGTTACTGGCGTAACTTCCTTCCATTAGAAAATTCCGCCCCTACGTCCGCTACAACTGAGACAGTGGTGTGCCAACTTCTTGATTGTTAGTGAGAGGGAGTGCCCACATAGACAAAAGAGGGGTAGTGACGGAAGGCCAGCATGGAGCTAGTTGCCCCTTGCATGCTGTCAACCGTGAAACGTGTTGGTGGCAGGTCCGCTTTCATGATATGCCTCCGCAAGGACTTGGGTTGGACGCTCACCTGTTAATACGTTGGCGTATCGAAACTCGAATGAACTATCGGTCCGATCCTGGTCTGGTGTATTTGTGTGTGACTAGAATTTACTGTTTCCTGTGATTTAGATCTAGCAGACTCTCAGACATAAATTACATCGTACTAATTACCGAGCCGTGAGTCTCATTCGTGCCTATGAAACATCACGGCTCAGAGGTAAGGTTATGGGTTGAGGAGTCTCGTTAGGCCTCACATGGTTCCCCGGCCGGTGAGTGGAGGGACTGATGGTGGGCGCACGGTATTCTTTACGCCCCAAACAACTAGAAAGGGGGATTTGTGTCCAGTCTAGGTGGAACTTTACCTACTCACCTGGAGTCTCCAACGGTACCTAGTCCATAACTTTTGAATCCTTGCGTGAGGTGAAAAGCTCGCAGGATCTGAGGAGTGGATGGACATAAAATATTAGGCTTGGCGGTGACTGTGCCGTCAAGAGGGGCTTCTCGGTCCCTTTAATTTTAGCTACAGGCATGTAATATTAACTCTAAGGTTATTACGCAGTATGTTCCTCTTAAGAGTCATTCCTATTTCGGTACGATTTGGAAGTGGGGGCGAACAACCCTTCAACGAGACCATGTCTTTGAGTTTAGGTTAAATTTTTTCATCCTTATGAGAATTTCCACTAGAGCTATCGTCCTCCTTACCTCTCAGCCGCACTACATGTCTTTCCTGTTATAGGATTTGATCGTGGTAGTCTTCCGCAAAGCAACTCGATCCTCAGCATGAGCTCATGGGTCTCGGCACCTTTTCAGGATTCGTCACCTCATGGGCGCTGGGTTGACTCGGAAAATAGCCAAGCAGTGTTGGGTGGTGACGACAGTCGAAATCGATTTTTCGTCTCTCTTTTGGTAACTGGAGCGTGTTACGTGCTCTCAGCAGAGCAGGTCCCTGATCGAAGTATCCGGAAGTGCGACCGGGAAGCATGGTGATACGCGTAGTAAAAGCCCGAAAAGGTTTGCAAAAGGTACCCACAGAGGAACGTCACATGAAAGAAGCTGAAAGGACCCAAGACCTTCAGATTGGCTCCCGGTCTTTTATACAATTTCTGTTATTTAACGAATCATTAGATGCATTTTAAGTAAGTGAATTTAAAATATATTTTTTGGTATTTGACACATATTCATTTAACTTGTAAGAAAATTATTTTTATAGATAATTAAATAAAATTTCAAAAAAAGTGAAAAATTTAAAACTACAAAAGAGTACAAGTTTTTATTATGCATATTACTTCAAATCAAAAACTGTTTTTATTTTTATTTTTATTATTTTTTTTACGTTTTTAAAATGAAATTAGGATTATTAATTATGCATCTTCTGTATTCTTTTAGATGTGGAATAAAGCAGTTCAGAATACTTGCAAATATTTTACCTAATTTATCTTGTTAATATATATTTTATATAAAATACTTGCTAATATTTTAACATAATAGAATCTAAATCAAATTCACCTATTCAGATAAACGGTACTTTGCTTTATCGTCTGTAGATAGAACCTACTATAATTCTAAACTATAAAATAAATCTGAAAAAAATGCATAGTACTTTTTATCTTATAAAACGCAGTCATATTTTTCCTTAAATAACATTTTCTTAATATACTTTATTCCGTAAAATGCAGAATTAACTTTATGAAATATTTAGCTTCACTTTATGTATCTATGATGCTCAGCTTAAAGATTTTTATCATCTGTTCATTTCTCATAGAGTATCATTTCTAAAATTGCTTTGCAATAACAGTTTTAATGCTCCTACTCTCTTTCATTAATTCGTAATTCATATTTTCGTAAGATATAATCTGCACTTTATCCGAATATATAGAAACATACATATACTGATAACTATTACATGAATTTAAATATATATACATATTTAAATTCCTGTATATATATAGAACCATTAGATAATATTACAAATCAACATTACATATTATGTGTATATATATATATCTATATATATTAAAGGAATTTAAATGATGCATTTATTATTACATATCCTGCTCAAAGTGCTGCTCTCGCGAACTTTTTCAATTTTTTTTTAGCCTGTATGATTAAAAAAGAAAAAACATTGAAATGAATTGCAGTATATTAAAATTAACTGCTCAAAACAATTAAAGGATATTTGAAGTTTTATATAAAATAAAGAGGAGTGGGCAACCGAGCATGTCAACTGGAGGAGAAATGAATGGAGCAATATTCTGTTTTCTGACGAGTCTCGTTTTTCTGTGCATCCGGATAATAGGCGTATTTTCATCTGGAGGGACCGTGGCAGTAGGAATAATCCTGCGTTCGTGCAGAAAAGTGTCAGATTTGGCGGTGGAGGAGTGTTGGTGTATGGTGGCATCTCCATTGACGGGCGCACTGACCTCTACATCATTCGAGATGGGGCTGTGACTGGTCGCCGGTATAGGGATGAGAACCTCAGACTTATTGTAGTCCCTTACGCTGCAGCAATCGGAGATAACTTCATTTTAATGGACGATAACAGCAGGCCACATCGTGCAAACCCGTAGAGGATTTCCTTTTCGAGGAAGGAATCGTTCGAATGGAATGGCCAGCGTGTTCTCCTGACAGGAATCCAATCGAGCACGTTTGGGGCGCTCTAAGAAGACGAGTTTCTGGCCGCCAACAACCCCCACAAACTGTCCAAGAACTGTAAAGATCTCTTCTGGAAGAGTGGGCCAGAATACCCCAACTCGTCATTAATAGCCTCATTGAGTCCATGCCTCAAAGGTGTTCAACGTTGCTGGCCGCCCGTGGAAACCATACCCCCTATACTGAAAATGATTTTCTTTGAAGAAAACACCTTTTCTTATTCTTTATTTTTCTTATATGCACAAATTGTGTTTTTTCCTTTTGTACACAAATGCGCAATAAAATGCATTTTTTTTCTGCCAAACATGTGTAATTTATTCTCATATAACCTACTATGTCTGTCGATCATGTATCAATCAGCTAAAAAGATTCCCAGATACAAAATCCACATAAAACTGCAATATCCTTTCATTGTTTTGAGCAGGTACATTAAAGTAAATCACAGAAAATAACAATACCTTAGAAAACATTAAATGAAGTACTCTATTTATTTGTTAACATTAACTACATATTCAAAGAATTTTAATCTATATAGGTTCAAATATCTTCTTAAATAATAATAATAATAATAATTAGATATTTTATTATACAAGGAAGCATAATGAATTAACGATAAAATTATCATTTACGTTTCTGTATAATTTTTATTTTCATAAAATATTATGCCTAAAAATTCATTGCTTCTTTAAAATTTTTGTGTGATAAAAAAGTATTAATGTTTCACAACTGGAATGGTTGTTTTAACATTTATAAAATTCTAATAAATAATTTTTAATAAAGTATTTTCAAATTTTATTTTACGTTGTAAAGTTTATGATTATGTAAAAAGAAAATAACCTTAAACTTCCCAGTTTTTCCTTTTTTATTATGTTCAAAATGAAAATGTAAATCGTTGTTAAATTTGCGTTCACCTCAATTAATACATATTACTTATAATATTGCAGAATGCCTTTTATTTGGATCTTTTTAATGATAATAAAAAATAAAAATAAACATTGCACATTGTTAATATATATTTATTTCAAAGTTATACAAAGATCGGATGCAAATGAACTTGAATTACCAAACTATCGTTCATTAACATTCAGAAAAAAATTCCGTTGACAAACATTTAAAAAAATATATTTAATGGGAAAAAATAAGTTATTGTTAATAGAAAAAAATATTTAAAAACTTAAATGACCATCTATTTTGCTTTACTAAAAATATTTTCACATCAAGACGAGTGACTTAAAATTACAGTAACCTTGCTTCAGATACTATAGTAATGCAGGAAAAACAGTGTTCGAAATATTTTTTCAAAAAATGAGGTGTTCCAGAAATCATCCTTTTCTTCTAAAATTAAAATAAAGCACTTTCATCATTTAAGTGGTATATTTAAATACTCAAATAGATGCAAGAAGAATCGGAAATATTAGCTACTCAATAACACCAAGATGTTTTTGGAAATAAATTTTAAATGAAACATAATGCAATTATTTATTAATTTGAACAAAATTCATCTAACAATAATGAAAACAACCTGATGTTACTTATTTCTATTTTTTTTTTTAGTTTGGGCTGCATAAAATATACCTTTAAGATTAAATCTGGTAGTATCTTGATTGTCAAATGCACAACTTGCAATCCAAAGTTTATTTACTCAAAAATGCACATTTTGGAATTATTTGGTTTAAATATTTTCTTAACTTTATTTTAAACAGAGAAAGATCACATTTTACATTCAAACAAACGCGCTTTTATGAAATATTGTGTAAAAATGTAAAATCGTTTGTAAACATGTATTACAGGTGTAGATTACAGTGGCAGTATAACAGAAATTTTAGATTATCTAATTAGAATGCTTATTATTTAAATTAGCAGATCAAAAAGTTTAAAATTATGCAAAATTTGATTGATACGGTAAAGGATTCAAAATATTTTTCTCGATATATTTCGTTTCAAATAACTTCAAAAACACAATCTTTTTGTTGGTATTAGAAAAAAATTAAATAAAGTAAATTAAGATATATTCATAAAGGGCTAGATGAGCAAGAAGATATTTAAACTGTCTGAATGCAAACGATGAGATAGGATTATTTGATGAGTGAAAAAGCAACAGGCTGTACAGCATTGAAGAAGTTGATTTCTTCTCCAAAGAACTCCAAAGAGATGAACTCCAAAGAAATTACTATTATTACAAATTGCTATTAGAAAAAAAATGCATAATTTAATTTTGATTTCAAGATCCTGAACTGTTTGTGAAATACTGTCACTGAATTTTGAGTGAATATCTTGCAAGTGCTGCTATCTCAAATATGAATACGCTCGACCTATCTTTCAGAAGCTGTGGACTGGACCATTTGTTGATGTGGAAAGTTGAGAAGGATTCTCAATACTCATAATACATCCTTCTATAGTAAAAAAAAAACTAGCCTTAAAAGGAATGACTACTGGAATGATGCTGATGTGGAAGATTTCCGGAACTAACGAATCCGGGTTGTCCACTCCTTCCATGAGTCGAATAGACCAGTCAGGAAAGTGCTCCGTCTATGCATCGCCGTATCGGTTAAAATAAAGAGAGCAAATGTTACCATCGCCAACAATCGCCAAGTTTGTCGCCAACTTGGCGATATATCGCCAAATTCGGCAACCAAAATTAGTTGTCAAAAGTGACGCCAACTTGGCGATAACTGTAATATTTCGCCAAATTTTCAATTTCTTTACAACACCAGTCGTTTGATACATCATTTGAGAGGTTTGCAACTGCTTATTCATATAATGGATGTCTTGTGTGTTATCCCTCATTCTGCTCCCCAGGGGGGACACATTTTTAATTTCTTTACAACACTAGTACAGTAAAATAAAAATTATGATACAAAGGGCAATTGTTGAAAAGAATAGTAAAAAGGAATACTAATTATGAATATCCTTCTGGTAATGATTCATATGAAATACTTATAGATTTTAACCTTATAATATTCTGTAACTCGCAAAAAAAAGAAAAAAAACGTGAAATGATCGTTATGTTTAGTACTGCTGTGTCTCTTGATGCTTTAGACCTCTTAATGACCTTTATTATTAATTATATAATTACACCAAAATAATTCAAAACTTCATAGTAACCAATTATCTGAAGAAAATGTTTAAATTATTTGTAATAAATGAATATTTTAATATTCAATTCCCAGAACAGATTACACAAGTACTCATTAAGCCATTAAGCAAAATCACTGAAAATATGTTACTTGATATATGAGGTTTCTCCTAAATGATTTGTCGAAAATCACTGTTTTGGCGTAATTGTCATAAAACATTAAGTAAAATGTATGATACATATTACGACATTAAAAATATAATAATTATTAGTGGGAAGGCGTCATCCCTATTTGTTATCGTGGAAAGTTCAGAAGATTTCACAATACTCATTCATGAATCTCTGTGACTTACAAACTCGACTTTCGAATAAAGACTCTTTACAGACCAATTGATTGCGTTAAGTGTGGCTAGAAGCCATAGTCGAAAATTAGCTGATGCAATGAAAAAGGAAAAATCAGCATGATGTTGCGATCACGTAGAAAAGAGTAGGTAGATCTGAATGTAAGATAATGTTACCACATTGTAGGATGTTTTCAGAACTATGTTTTTTAGTTTTGATCAGACGTGTTAAGCTGTTATGGATATAAGAGATGTAAATTTTTCATGTGGGCGACAAAGTCCGGGCCAGGATTCGAAGAAGGGATGTATTGGCTGAAACCGCCAATGCTCTTCCAACTTAACCATACCAGACACGAACACTGGAGGACTATTTCACAAAAATAACCTATCACATAATCAGGCCTTATACAATGGATCAGCTCAACGGAATAAATAAAAGGTCAATATATGGAAATTGCAGAAAAAGCTTCATACGAAATTATATTAGATTAATTTATGGATATGTCAAAGATTACGATGTATTAAACTGTAAATAGTCATTTTTACAAATACCATTGTCATGAAAATAGACGTCAATAAAATTTTGTTTTAAAATGAAGGTATCAGTTAATTCTGTTCTACGAAAAATTTTCTCTCGAATTGCCATGAATCATTTTGAAAATTAAAAATATCATTCCATAAACAGTTATGTAGAACTTAACATTGCACTACATTTGATTAAACAAAAGTCCTACCGGCAATGCCGGAAGGAAGAGGTAGCTTTCATATATTATTTATATATTTATTTATTTTAAATTCAGTTATATTATTCAAACATACGAAGCTTAAAAAAATGGAACCCGATTTTATAAGATTGAATACTAGTTTTTATCAATACTGAATATTAATAGGAATTTTTAGAAATTAGTCATATTTTATTCAACCTGGTTTTATTTTAAGCGATTTAGAGAGTCGCCAAATTCCACGGTATCATGAAATGTATACCATTTTAAAGCAACATGATGCATAAAACAAACCAATGAACTTGATTGAAATCTTCATTCATGTGCGCATGCACACTGACATTCAAATCGATTAATATAAACGAGTGCTGTTGCGGGCAAATTGATTTTAAAAAAAATGTCACCCACATTATAAATTCAAACTGCTATATCTCAGTCGTATCCCTATGTACTATGAACACAACAAGTTACATCCAAATAGATTCATAAATACGCGTATTATCACGTGACAAAAATCATGTCGTTTCAAAATGTCAGCCATAAGGGAAATTCAAAGTGCTATAACCCAATCATTTTTTAAGATATAGACAAAATAAAAAGTGTTCTAGAATCAATGTTTTAAGTTCTATCATATAAAATAAAACTATTTTTCAACGTTTTGATTTTTAATTTTTAATTTTAATTTTTAATTTTTAATTTTTTTTATTTTTTAAATGGCCGCCATTTTGAAACAAAATGGCGGATGATGCTGCCCAAGAAACTCGGTCGAGACATTTGTATGTACTATGTACATACCAAGTTTCATTCAAATCGGTTTATAAATACGTTAGTTACAGCATGACAAAAATCATATATATATATATACAGGGTGTCCCAAAAGGTCGTTTACAAACTTAACCTGCTGGTCTGTCATATCATGATGAACAATATTAAGTAGGAAACTAAGGGTCCCAAATGTCTTCCAAAGGAGGTATGCGCCATTAAAGTTTAGGGTCCAAAAACTCAAATGATTATAAAAAACAGAAAAATTGGTCGACTCGTTTGCGGTTTTCACTAAAACTATTCTTTATTTCAGTATTTTCTTGAAAATAAATTATAAAGATAACTTTCAAAAAATGTCGATAGAGGGCGCTTTAGACTTTGGAGTAACGATAAACTAGTTTTTACCATTATTTTTTGCATCTCATTAAATTTTCTTAGAAGCTTAGACATAAACTTAAATTTTGAGCTCAAAATCTAAATTGTCGGAAGTGGTTAAGTAGCTCAAACTGAAGTGCGGGGGGAGGTTCAAATTTCAAATGATTATAAAAAACGGAAAAATTGGTCAATTGATTTGCGATTTTCACTAAAATTATTCTTTATGTCGGTATTATCTTGAAAATAATTTATAAAGATAAAATTCAAAAAATGCCGATAGAGGGCGCTTTAGACTTTTGAGTAACGTACAACTATTTTTTTCCGTTATTTCTTGCATCTCATAAAATTTTTTTAGAAGCTTAGACATAAAATTAAATTTTGAGATAAAAATCTGAATCGTTGGGAGTGGTTAAGTAGCGCAAACAGAACTGTGTTCAATGAGGGTGGGGAGGTTCAAATTTCAAATGATTATAAAAAACGGAAAAATTGGTCGGTTTTCGCTAAAACTATTTTTTATATCAATATTTTCTTGAAAATTAATTTTACAGATATCTTTCAAAAAATTTCGCCAGAAGGCGCCTGGAACTTAATATTAACCAACAACTATTTTTAACCGTTATTTTTTGTTTTTAATAAAATGCTTGTAAAAGTTCAAACTTAAATTTTGACCTCAAAACGTTCGAACACCTCGTTGTGAGTAATTAAGCGGCCAAAAATTGAACTGCGTTCGAGGGTTGGGGAAGGTAACATTTTAACTCCTTAACGCAGTTCAGTTTGCGCTTCTTAACCCCTCCTTTCGATTTAGATTTTGAGCACAAAATTTAAGTCTAAACTTTTGCAAACATTTAATTAAATTAAAAAAAAAGGGGGGTTAAAAATAATTGTTGGTTATTCTAAAGTTTAAGGCGCCCTCTAATGGATTTTTTTAATTTATCTTTAAAATTGATTTTCAAGGAAATATTGACATAAAAAATAATTTTAGCGAAAACCGAGCAATTTTTCCGTTTTTTATAATCATTTGAAATTTGAACCTCCCCACCCCCATTGAACACAGTTCAGTTTGCGCTACTTTACCACTCTCAACGATTCAGATTTTCATCTCAAAATTTAAGTTTATGTCTAAGCTTCTAAAAAAAATTATGAGATGTAAAAAATAACGGGAAAAAATAGTTGTACGTTCCTCCAAAGTCTAAAGTGCCCTCTATCGGCATTTTTTGATTTTTATCTTTATAAATTATTTTCAAGATAATACTGACATAAAGAATAATTTTAGTGAAAATCGCAAATCAATTGACCAATTTTTCCGTTTTTTATAATCATTTTAAATTTGAACCTCCCCCCGCATTTCAGTTTGCGGTACTTAACCACTTCCAACGATTTAGATTTTGAGCTCAAAATTTAAGTTTATATCTAAGCTTCTAAAAAAGTTTAATGAGATGCAAAAAAATAATGATAAAAACTAGTTTATCGTTACTCCAAAGTCTAAAGCGCCCTCTATCGACATTTTTTGAAAGTTATCTTTATAATTTATTTTCAAGAAAATACTGACATAAAGAATAGTATTAGTGAAATCCGCAAACGAATCGACCAATTTTTCTGTTTTTTATAATCATTTGAATTTTTGGACCCTAAACTTTAATGGCGCATATCTTCTTTGGAAGACGTTTGGGACCCTTAGTTTCCTATTTAATATTGTTCATCATGATATGACAGACCAGCATGTTAAGTTTGTAAACGACCTTTTGGGACGCCCTGTATATATATATGGTTATATTTACAGGGTGTCCCTAAACAAATGGTATATACGCTAGGGGGTGATAGAACACATCAGGACGAGTAATAGTAAATAGGTAAACAAGGGTCCCAAACGTTTTCCAAAGGAGATAGCCGCCATTAAAGTTTGGGTTCCAAAATTTTAAATACACATAAAAAACGGAAAAATTGATCGATTGATTTGCGGTTTTCACTAAAATTATTCTTTATGTTGGTATTTTCTTGAAAATAAATTATAAAGATAATTTTTGAAAAATGCCGATAGAGGGCTCTTTAGACTTTGAAGTAATGAAAAACTATTTTTTGCCGTAGTTTTTTGCATTTCATTAAATGGTTTCGTAAGCTTAGACTTAAACTTAAATTTTGAGCTCAAAATCTGTATAGTTGGGAGTGGATAAGTGGCACAAACAGAACTGTGTTCAGAGGGTTTAAGGGGACATACGACCTTTAAAAGTGAAAATTAGGCAAGAAAAATCATCACATTTTACATTTAATTTCTCAGAATGTATTTGCTCTATGACCATAATTTTTTTTTACTGTCTATAAATTGAAGCTGTAAAATTTAAAAGATTTTTTTTATATTCTTATAAAGGAAAATAAAGTTTATTTTTTTGTAAAGGTTTAAACAGTAAGTATTTAAAAAAAACTGATACAACCACTTGCGCGCATGATTTCAAACAAAATATCTAATGTAATACAAAAAATCAACTGTAATAACGTATTACAATACTTTCTCTTTAATTGGAACCTAAATTTGTTCAAATTTAAGCTAAAAAAATATTTTTTTTTTAAATTTTAAAATAACAAATATTTTATAATAAAATCTGAATTATGACCTGCATGAAAAATAGGGGGGGTGGGGTGGGGAATGTAAAACTTTAGGTTCAGTTTGAAGGATCTAATATGTTACACAATGTGTGAAAATTTCACAAAAAAATATTAAACAGTTTCAGAGATATCCTGCGCGCAATGTGAAAAAAGCACATTTTGAGATAAATGGCTTTAAAGTTAAATTATTAAATAATTCACCATAGAATTCACCATAGTTTTGTATCATATCTATGGAAATAATTGGAATATTTTCATGATTTTTTTTTATATACGCAGAAATATTCAAACTTTCAGATATATTTATTGTGAAAAATCTATTTTTTTTTAAGCTTAAGGGTCGTTTGTCCCCTTAAATTTCAAATGATTATAAAAAACGGAAAAATTGGTCGATTGATTTGCGGTTTTCACTAAAACTATTCTTTATTTCGGTATTTTATTGAAAATGAATTATAAAGATAAATTTCAAAAAGACTTTAGACTTTGAATTAACGAATTAATCCATCCTAACACTATTTTTTTTTCATCTCATTAAATGGTTTCGTAGGCTTAGGTTTAAACTTAAATTTTGAGTTCAAAATCTGAATAGTTAAGAGTGGTTAAGTAGCACAAACTGAACTGTGTTCAGAGGGTTTAAATTTCAAACGAAACGGAAAACTATAAAAAAACGGAAAAATAGTCGATTCGTTTGCGGTTTTTGCTAAAACTACTCTTTAAATCAGTGTTTTCTTGAAAACAAATTTTAAAGATAAATTTCACAAAATGCCGATAGAGGGCGCTTTAGTCATTGGAGTAGCGTACAACTATTTTTAACCGTTATTTTTTTAAACCTCATTAAATGCTTTCAAATGCTTAGTTTTAAATTTTGAGATCAAATTCTGAGTCGTTGCGAGTGTTTAAATAGCGCAAAAGTGAAATGTGTTCGAAGGGGGGGGGGTTAAATTTCAACTCCTGAACACACTTCAGTTTGCGCTTCTTAACCCCTCCCAACGATTCAGAATTTGAGTTCAAACTTTAAGTTTAAATCTAAGATTTCGAAAACATTTAACAAGTTTTGGAAAGCATTTAACTAGATACAAAAAATGACGGTTAAAATTTGTTGTTGGTTACTCTGAAGTTTAAGGCTCCCTCTAACGGAATTTTTTGAAATTTATCTTTAAAATTCATTTTCAAGAAGATACTAATTTAAAGAATAGTTTTATTTTAAACCGCAAACGAATTGACCAATTTTTCCGTTTTTTATTATCATTTGAAATTTGAACCCTTTGAACAGAGTTCAGTTTGTGCTACTTAACCACTCCCAACTACTCAGATTTTGAGCTCAAAATTTAAGTTTAAGTCTAAGTTTACGAAAATATTTAATCAGATGCAAAAAATAATGTAAAAAGTAGTTGTTTGTTACTAAAAGGTTTAAAGCGCCCTCTATCGGCATTTTTTAAAATTTATCTTTATAATCCATTTTCAATAAAATACCGACATAAAGAATAGTTTTAGTGAAAACCGCAAATCAATCAAGCAATTTTTCCGTTTTTTATAGTCATTTAAAATTTAAACCCTCTGAACACAGTTAAGTTTGTGCTACTTATCCACTCCCAACTATTCAGATTTTGAGCTCAAAATTTAAGTTTAAGTCTAAGCTTACGAAACCATTTAATGAGATGCAAAAAATCACGGCAAAAAATAGTTTTTCATTACTTCAAAGTCTAAAGCGCCCTCTATCGGCATTTTTCGAAATTTATCTTTATAATTTATTTTCAAGAAAATACAAACATAAAGAATAATTTTAGTGAAAACCGCAAATCAATCGATCAATTTTTCCGTTTCCTATGTGTATTTGAAATTTTGGACCCCAAACTTTAATGGTGGCTATCTCCCTCGGAAAACGTTTGGGACCCTTGGTTTCCTATTTACTATTGCTCGTCTTGATGTGTTTTATCACCTCCTATATACCATTTGTTTAGGGACACCCTGTATATATACAGGGTGTCCCAAAAGGTCGTTTACAAACTTAACATGTTGGTCTGTCATATCATGATGAACAATATTAAATAGGAAACTAAGGGTCCCAAACGTCTTCCAAAGGAGATATGCGCCATCAAAGTTTAGGGTCCACAAATTCAAATGATTATAAAAAACAGAAAAATTGGTCGATTCGTTTGCGGTTTTCACTAAAACTATTCTTTATGTCAGTATTTTCTTGAAAATAAATTATAAAGATAAAATTCAAAAAATGTCGATAGAGGGCGCTTTAGACTTTGGAGTAACGATAAACTAGTTTTTACCATTATTTTTTGCATCTCATTAAACTTTTTTAGAAGCTTAGACATAAACTTAAATTTTGAGCTCAAAATCTAAATCGTTGGAAGTGGTTAAGTAGCGCAAACTGAAAGGCCAGGGGAGGTTCAAATTTCAAATGATTATAAAAAACGGAAAAATTGGTCAATTGATTTGCGATTTTCACTAAAATTATTCTTTATGTCAGTATTTTCTTGAAAATAATTTATTAAGATAAAATTTAAGAAATGCGGATAGAGGGCGCTTTAGACTTTGGAGTAACGTACAACTATTTTTTTCTGTTATTTTATGCATCTCATAAAATTTTTTTAGAAGCTTAGACATAAACTTAAATTTTGAGACGAAAATCTGAATCGTTGGGAGTGGTTAAGTAGCGCAAACTGAACTGTGTTCAATGGGGGTAGGGAGGTTCAAATTTCAAATGATTATAAAAAACGGAAAAATTGGTCGGTTTTCGCTAAAATTATTGTTTATGTCAATATTTCCTTGAAAACAAATTTTAAAGATAAATTAAAAAAAATCCGTTAGAAGGCGCCTTAAACTTTAGAATAACCAACAATTATTTTAGACCTTTTTTTTTTTTTTTTTTTTTTTTTTTTTTTTTTTTTTTTTCTTTAAATCTAATTAAATGTTTTCAAATGTTTAGACTTAAATTTTGTGCTCAAAATCTAAATCGATAGCAGGTGTTAAAAGCGCAAACTGAACTGTGTTCAGGAGTTGAAATGTTACCTTCCCCACCCCTCGAACGCAGTTCAATTTTTGGCCGCTTAATTACTCACAAAGATGCAGATTTTGCGCACAAAATTTAAGTTTGAACTTTTACAAGCATTTTATTACATACAAAAAATACCGGTTAAAAATAGTTGTTGGTTACTATAAAGTTTAAGGCGCCCTCTGGCGGAATTTTTTGAAAGATATCTGTAAAAAATTTTTTCAAGAAAATATTGATATAAAGAATAGTTTTAGCGAAAACCGACCAATTTTTTCGTTTTTTATAATCATTTGAAATTTGAACCTGCCCATCCACATTGAACACAGTTTAGTTTGCGCTACTTAACCACTCCCAACGATTCAGAGTTTTATCTCAAAATTTAAGTTTATGTCTAAGCTTCTAAAAAACTTTTATGAGAATCAAGAAATAACGGAAAAAAATAAATGTACGTTACTCCAAAGTCTAAAGCGCCCTCTATCGGCATTTTTTGAATTTTATCTTTATAAATTATTTTCAAGATAATACTAACATAAAGAATAATTTTAGTGAAAATCGCAAATCAATTGACCAATTTTTCCGTTTTTTATAATCATTTGGAATGTGAACCTCCCCCCGCAATTCAGTTTGAGCTACTTAACCACTTCCAACGATTTAGATTTTGAGCTCAAAATTTAAGTTTATGTCTAAGCTTCTAAAAAAGTTTAATGAGATGCAAAAAATAATTGTAAAAACTAGTTTATCGTTACTTCAAAGTCTAAAGCGCCCTCTATCGACATTTTTTGTAATTTATCTTTATAATTTATTTTGAAGAAAATATTGACATAAAGAATAGTTTTAGTGAAAACCACAAACGAATCGACCAATTTTTCTGTTTTTTATAATTATTTGAATTTTTGGACCCTAAACTTTAATGGCGCATATCTCCTTTGGAAGACGTTTGGGACCCTTAGTTTCCTATTTAATATTGCTCATCATGATATGACAGAGCAGCATGTTAAGTTTGTAAACGACCTTTTGGGACACCCTGTATACATGGTTATATATATATATGTGTCAATATTTGAATGGAGGGTGGTTTTGGGGTCTGGGGGCCATGATCGGTGAAAATATACAAAAATTTTCTTTAAGTGCTTCCCTCCGGACGGCTGCAATAGGTAGCTTTTCACTTTTTGTAATGAAAGGTACCTAATAGTTAATATAACAGAAAAACATACGTATAAAAAGCAATAGAATAGAGAATTTTTGCGATGAGATAACAATTCATTAAAAAGAATATCCTCATATTACCAAAATCTTTGCTAGAAAAATTGTGAAAAGAAAATGTGCAATCACCAAAACTTTTTAAATCAAATTTTTCTCTGAGCGTTTATTTTTTTTAACAAAGATAAAAGCTTTTATTTGCTTAAATACGCTTATTTTAACGAAACATTTTGAACATATTTTTCTGGATTGCATTTGACGTAAAAACACAACATTTTAAAATATGTGATTCCATGGAGATAAAACTTTTATTCATATTTTTATTATTATTTTACTTTTATTTTTTTTATTTTAAGTTTATATTTTGTATTTGATAATATATATTTTTTTTTTTTTTAAGTAAACATTGAAAATAAATATGTGGTAAAATATTAAAAGTTGATTTTAAATGTTAAAGTAAACTAAAAGATTACAACTTTGTTTATCCATCATTTTTGTTTTAACATGGGAATTTCAATAAATATTAATATTTTTTCAAAAATTAATTGCTGATATTTGTTTCATAATGAACAAAAATGCTTCTTTATGTATAATTAAATGAATTGCTAAAGCACAATAAAAAAACTCCTTCAGGCTGTACCGGGAGGAAGAGGTAGCTTTCACATACCTTATTTATTTAATTTCTTATTTTAAACTAATTTATATTATTTAAACATACGAAGCTCAAATTAGTAGAACTCGATGATATAAGACTGAATACTAGTTTTTGTCAATACTAAATATTAATGGGAATTTTTAGAAATAAGTCATATTTTATTCAAGCTGGTTTTATTTTAAGCGATTTATATTTTTGTCAAATTCCACGATATCGTGAAGTGCATGACATTTTAAAAGAGCATGACAGATAATGCAAACCAATGAGCTTGGTCGAAATCTCAATTCATGTGCACATGCACACTCACATCGGAAGCCATCAATATATACGAGTGCTGACGAGGACAAATTGATTTTTGAAAAACTGTCACCGACATTAGAAATTCAAACTTCTATATCTCAGGCGTTTTTAAGGTAAAGACAAAACAAAAAATACTCCGGAATTCATTATTAAGATATCAAATAATTTAGAAAGAACTTTTTTCAATTTCTAATTTTTTGTTTGCCCATTATTTTAGATTTAAAAGATTTTTGACAATCGTAAATGGCCGCGATTTTGAAAAAAGATGGCGGATGAAGAGGTTTCCAATGAACTCGATCAAGACATTTGTATGTACTATGTACACACGGAGTTATATCGAAATCAGTATATAAATATGGATGTTATCTCGTAACGGAAATCAGATCAATTCAAAATGTGATTAACACTAGAAATTAAAAGTGCTATAACTCAGCAATTTTTAAGATATAGAGGAAACAAAAAATGCTCTGGAATCTTTGTATCAAAGTCAAATTCCTAAAAGAAGAATCTTTTTTAATTTCTCACAATTTCGTACGTTATTTTAAATTTTGCATTTTTTTTTTAATTTAATGACCGACATTTTGAAACAAAATGGTGGACATAACTGGCTAACGAACTCGGTCCAGGCCTCGTTATGTACTATGTACATAGCAAGTTATATCCAAATTGATTTATAAATACGTGTGTTATCACGTGACACATATCAGATCGTTTCAAAATGTCAGCCATACTAGAAATTCAAAGTTCTATAACTCAGTCATTTTTTTAAATTTAGACAAAATAAAAAATGTTCTGAATTTGTTGTTTTAAGTTCTAACACATAAACGAAAAATATTTTTTTCAAATTTAATTTTAAATTTTAAATTTTAATTAAAAAAATTAAATGGCCGTCATTTTGAAACAAGATGGCGGATGATGCTGGTCAACGAACTCGGGCGAGACATTTGAATGTACTATGTACATATGAAGTTTCATTCAAATCGGTTCATAAATACGATAGTCACAGCATGACAAAAATGATATTCAGGGTGTTTCGCTACCAGACCGACAAACTTTGAGGGATGATAGTAGACATGAAAAGAAACATTATTAAATAGGAAACCATGGGGTGCAAACGTCTTAGGGGCCTAGGGGCCATTAAAGTTTAAGGTCCAAAATTTCAAACGATGATCAAAAACGGAAGAAAGGGTCGATTCGTTTGCGGAGATTTTAAACACTAAAAAAAAAAGATTGGACAAACAAATCGATTTCGTTGCGGTTTGCGTGTAAGTTATTACCTTGGTAATTATTTTATTAAAAATGACGTACAGCTTTGGTGTCCTCATTTTTTGATAGAGGGCGCTTCCCACACATCTCTGATATTTCAATGGCATTACTCCTTGGTGTTATACTACCAGACCAACATACTTCCAGGAAGTGTTAGCGATGCAAAGACGACTCGGAATCACATAGGAATGTAACGTTGGAAATGCATTTTTGCGAGTAACTGTTAAAGGAAGCAGAGAAAAAAAAGCAGAGAAAGTGCAACACGTCAATGTGACAGAAAACAGTTTATCAGTTTATTTAAATGTTTTACTACAAAAGTTGTTCGAAATATGACTAGAAGTAGTCCGGAATGCTTGACAGTGACGTCGCGTGGAATTCCTCACGCTTTGAAAGATTCTTGACACCTCTGATAGTTTTCTGGCAGATACAGAAGTATCAGCTGCGAGGTCTTCAACTGATGGTACGGGAGTTACGTACACCCAATTTTTCATTTGCCCCCAGCAGAAGAAGTCCATACATGATAGGTCCGGCGATCTGGCAGGCCAATGAACCGAGCCACCACGACCTATCCACCACTGTCCATATGTTACTTTGAAGTGTCGGCAAACGTCATTGGTAAAATGTGGAGGAGCCCTATCGGGCTGTTCATCGTTCACATACTTCATTCTGCTACCTTTGTAACCGGTTCGCGAATGATCACTTCAACGTTATCGCTTCTCAGGCGTATTACCGTTTAGCGCCATCTACCGCAAGGAAACTGCAGCGCCATTTACCATCGCTGTTAAACTTGCCGGACTAGTCGTAACTTCGAACACCTTTTGTAGTAAAACCTTTAAATAAACTGTTTTCTGTCACATTAATGTGTCGCTCTTTCTCTGTTGTTCCTGTTACTTTTTCTCTGCTTTCTTTAACCGTAACTCGGAAAAAGGCATTTCCAACGTTACATTCCTATGTGATTCTGAGTCGTCTTTGTATCCCTAACACTTCCCGGAAGTATATTGGTCTGGTAGTAAAACAACGAGGAGTAATGCCATTGATATATCAGAGTAGTGTCGGAAGCCCCCTCTATCAAAAAATGAGGACACTAAAGCTGTACGTCATTTTGAATAAAGTAATTACCAAGGGAACGACTTACACACAAACCGCAACGAAATCGATTTGTTTGTCCAATATTTACGATCGTTTAAAATCTCTCCCTCTGTTCACAGTTCAATTTTCGCTAGTTACCCGATCCCAATGTTTCCGATTATGGGCTTAAAATTTAAGTTAAAGTCTAAATTTTAGAATAATTTCAACCGAATGCACAAAATAACGGTAAAAAGTAGTTGTTCGTTACTCTAAAGTCTAAAGCGCCCTCTATCGGAAATTTTTGAACGTAACCTTAAAATTTTTTTTCCGTGATATGAAGAATAATTTTAGTGAAAACCGCAAACGAATCAACCCTTTTTTCCGTTTTTTATCATCGTTTGAAACTTTGGACCCTAAATTTTAATGGCCCCTAGCTCCTACAGAAGACGTTTGTGCCCCATGGTTTCCTATTTAATAATGTTTGTCTTCGTGTCTACTATCATCCCTCAGAGATTGTCGGTCTGGTAGCGAAACACCCTGTATATATATGTCAGCATTTGAACGGAGGGTGGTTTTGGGGTCTGGGAGTCATGATCGGTGAAAATGTGCCAAAATTTTCCGGACGGCTGCAATAGGTAGCTTTTTACTTTCTGTAATGAAAGCTACCTAATACAGAGCAACATCAACTAATAAGTAAAATAAACTATTTTCACACAAATCGAGTACAATGAAATAAATTATAATATTTTATTCATCTATAAAATTCTGTTTTTTTTTTTTTTTTTTTTTTTTTTTAATAAGATTGTTTTTATAGTTACACTTTTCTGAATTACATATTTCACTATGTATTAAAAAGCAAGTTTTACAAGCAATTTGTCTATTAGGTAGCTTTCATTACAAATATTAAAAAAGCTACCTATTGCAGCCAGTCCGGAGAAAAGCACTTCCAGAAAAATTTGGTATATTTTCATCTAACTTGACCCCCAGACCCCAAAACCTACCTCCGTTTAAATGTTGACATATATATATATATAACCATATGTATATATATATATATTTATATATATGTTTTTTGTCATGCTGTTACTAACGTATTTATGAATCGATTTTAATGAAACTTATCAGATTTTTCACTGCGTCAAACTTTGATGAGACATCTATCTGCCCTTTAATCGTCGGATTTTGCAATGGGAAAGCCAAGATGGCCTCACAGGCACTGCTGCGTCAATTGGACGGAACTCACTTGCTGTCTGGTTCTCTCCCCCCTTCATGTACAAGCGTCTACGCATGTTCACAACAACGCTGGATACTCTCATCGCATCTCTCGATGTCTCGATATCTTTATTCCAAACCGACATATTCAAATTTCAACCGGTTTGGTAATTAGGGCGTTTTGTGCCTTTTCATTTGATTGCCCCTAGTATAAAAATACCTTTTCTACAATAGGAAAAATAATTTCGTTTCCAAATGTCTTCGATCCTGCAAATTTTGTGACTTTACTTTAAAAAAATTATTAAGTAAATAACTCAGAAAATATTAAGCTTGTTTACTATTGCACCTAAAACCTCTTAAATCAGAAAAATGTACATAGCTACCAAGAAAAAATTTGCTAATTTTATGAGCTTTACAGATGATCTGGTCCAATAATTTTCTACGCACATTTTTAATTTGAAAATACTTAGCACATTTTACTATAACACTTTTTTTTTCAGATCGGAGACTGGTCTTTTGCCTAGTTCCAGAGGTTTTTCATATTACACAAGGATCGGTCAAAATATAATGTTTTATTTGGATGCCCCTTCCCAATTATTTTGCAAACCTATCATGAACAATAGATCATCAATAGATAAGAAATAAAAGAAAAGAAAATGGTAAAATAATCAAGAAAGGAAGCTTTTTGCCTTTTTTATTCATAACGTAATTTACCAACATCACAATATTACAATATAATTACACATTTTTTACATACAAAAATATCAAAAATAATTAGTGTAAAATGTTTATAGATTGTGTTTTATGCCTAATAAATAAGTAGCATGATAACTGTATATTTTCGAAATTGATGTGTTATTTTCAGATAAAAAACATGTTCATTGCATGCTCTGGATTTTTGACACTATATTATTTGCGTTGCCTTTCTGATTCCAATAAAATCAATATCTTCATTTCCCATTGAGTTTTCGTAAAAATTAAATTTTCGGATATTATTCATAATTTCTTTTTTCTTTTCATTGGCACAATTTTTACTAAAACCATACGGAATACGAAAAATGTAAACTTTTGGAAATTCACAAAACATCTCTGAAAATAATAAAATGTAATGAAAAATGTACATTGGAAAATATTTATTCATATCCATGCATTACCACTAAATATACAAAATTCCATCTCATTTTTGATCTAGAAAAGCCATATGTTTTTTGTATAAAATGAACAAAAATTTTAACGCATATAGCATTTCTTATGTGAATAGTATTATGCTTTCGATCAGGGTAGACATAAAATCTGGAAATGCTATAACTTTGAAGCAATGTTTTCTTGAAAATGTAACGGAAGAATGTTGCCAACAAAAATATATTTCCATTTTATGTATCTTATCTTTATCGATGAGGAATTTAATGCCTCGAATCCATTCCTTTCTTTTTCTGGAATGATGAAGAATCGCTGAAAATCTTTACCTTAAATCAAACACAGGAAACATCAAACATACTTCTTTTATTATGAGAACGCATATAAATATATGTATCTAAAATAAACCTATTAAACTGGCGTGATAATAAATGTCTCGAATAAATGTTTAGAACAATTTTTGATTGAATACATCCAAATTGTTAATTTTACATAATATATATATATATATATTCATAATATTTATTTAAATATGTATGCGTAAATATATTTATTCAAATATACAAGATGTTTCAAAATAATATGCTAGAAATATAAAGGTAGGAATAGGGGCTGAGTTAAGTAGATTCCGTATAAGAATGTGAGCATAGAAATGCAATGATGAAGCAATAGTGGGCGATGTCACATTTAGTGGTTGCAAGTACTCCATTGGTTAAAAACACCATTCAATCAAGAATTCCAAGCAAGATGCAAAGTTACACAAATAAGTAGATTGTCGACATGAATTTCATGTATAGGGCTAAGCAAGGGATTGGTTAAATTTTATTGCATCGAGCAGATCTCTATTTTGTGCAAAATTACAGTAAAAAAAATAGGTTGTTTTACATGTCATTATCCAATTATTTTAAAACCTATCAATTTCATACTAGACACTAGATCAATCGATAAAAAATAAAAAGGAAATAATGTGGTAAAATAATAAAGAACACACCCGTTCTGCTTTCTGCTACTCATAACTTACAAATATTCTCACATAACAATCTTTACAAATATTACAATGCACCCGTGAGTCATGGTGACGTCACTGCAACGTCGTTGTGAAGTCACATTGTGACTTTGTGACCAGCGATTGTCGATGTGACGTCACGTGACGTCGATATGAAGTCACAGTGACTAAAATGTGAAGTCGTTATGGCCGTTTTAAGGCTTTTTTGTGACGTCACATTGTGACCACTTTGTGACGTGACAATGTGACCAATTTGTGAAAAGTGTGTCATTTGTGACTACTTTGATATTAACATTGTGACGAACTGTGAAAATTTTTTTAGAAAGTCACATCTTAGTCACAATGTGACGTCACTGAGTGGTGGCATTTTCGTCACAGATGTGATGTGACCAAAGTGACTCACAGTGACGTCATTGTGACGTCACTGTGAACATGCATGCTATGAGGGCAATAACACAAGTTATACACATTGAAAAATCTAAAATAATCATTTTTTCTGAAGAAATAATTAACATGATGATTACATATTTTCAGTAATTCGTGTAATAATTTCAGAAAAAAATATGTTCATTCTATGTTCTGGAATTATAACACTATACTATTTGCGTTGTTCAACGTCTCTGAAAATATTAAAATAAGATCGAAAATGTACATTGAAAAATATGTATTTGTATCCAATATAACATCTACTTTTCCTATTTAGTTTTCTTATAAATTTACATTTTGGAATGCTTTTCTTAATTTCCTTTTTTTATTCGCATAATTTCTATAAAATATGTAGCAAATAAGAGAAATTTAAACCTGTGGAAATTCCCTAATTGTAAAAATAATAAAATATAATGAAAGATGTACATTCAAAAATTTATGAATACATTAATGCATAAATTTATGCACATTATCGTATTATTATGTGCATTTATGCATGTCCATGCATTACCTCCAAGTATACGAAATTCCATATCTCATTTTCAATCTATATAAAAAAAATCTAAAGAAATGAAAACTCTAACGTGTATCGCATTTTATTAGTGAATAGTATTTGCTTTCTATCAAGGGTAGCTATAAAATATAGAAATGTCAAATCATTGAAGTATTTTTTTTCTTGAAAATGTGTCAATATGTATCAATATTGCAATACAATAACATGATTTGTACATATTCAAGAATAATAAAAAATCCTAAGAATAATCGATGTTAAATATTTATGTAGTTTTTGCTAAATAAATAAATAGCATGATGACTGTATATATTTCAACAATTTGCTTAATAGTTTCAGATAAAAATATGTTCATTGTAAGTTCTAGAAATGTAAAACTATATTGTATTTGCGATTTTTCTGATCCCAATAAATACGATATCTACTTTGAGTAAAAAAAGATAGGAATGCTTTTCTCAATTTCCTTTTATTTATTAACATAATTTCTACAAAACAATTTCTACAACATTAAAAAAATTTTTAACCTTATGAAATGCACAAAATGTCTCTAAAAATAATAAAGTATAATGAAAAATGTACATTGGAAAATATTTATGCATGTCCGTGCATTACCTCTAAGTATACAAAATTTCATATCTCATTTTCGATCTAGAAAAGGCATAATTTTTTCAGTAAAATAAACAAAAAATCTAACGTATGTATCATTTTATATGTTAATAGTATTTGCTTTCGATCAACGGTAGACATAAGTTCTAGAAGTGCTATATCTTTGAAGCAATGTTGATTCTTGAAAATGTGACGGAGAAATGTTGCCAACATATATTTCCATTTTATATATTTTATCTGTACCGATGAGAAATTTAATGTCCTGAATCCATTCCTTTTTTTTCCGTAGAGAAATGATGCAGAACCTTTTAAAATCTTTATTTAAATCAAACATATTGGAAGTCAAACATCCTTCTTTATTATGAGAATACATATAAATGTATATGTAGAAAATAAATATACTAAATTTGTGTGATATTAAATGCCTAGAGTTAATGTTTTAAATATATTTAGAAATTAGATACATCCACATTGTTAATTTTATATAACATGTATAATATTTAATTAAGCATACATGTAAAAAAGGTATATTTCTTATTTAAATATGCAAGGTGTTTCAAAATAATATGTCAAATATACAAAGACAGATAGAGGAGTCTGAAAAAGAAGATTTCTTATAGGACTGTAGGTATAAATTCCTGTAACAGAATAGGTTACATGATTTTTTTGCAGTTACTGCTGCATAAAAAGTTCTTGGAATCTCAGTCACAACTCCCACCCAACAAAAAAGTAACATTTTTTTTTTTTCAAAATGTAGAAGAACTGCACAACAAAATCACATTATAAATTTGTCAACAAGGAAAATTGTTAGCAACGTATTTCTGACTTTACATTTTTTCATGTATGTAAAATTGATTTACAGCATTGGATATTTTGCTACAAGATACTTGTTGTGTGATAAAGGATAATAGTATTAATCGTTTAATTATAAGGGCACAAAAAATGTTTCGGAAAAAAGTAAATTTATTCATTTTTTTTTCACAATATAGAAGAACTACACAACATAATCACACTAAAAATTTGTCAACAAGGAAAACTGTTAACAACGTATTTCTCACTTTACATTTTTTCATGTATGTAAAATTGATTTACAACATTGGATATTTTGCTACAAGATACTTGTTGAGTGATAAATGTTAATGGTATAAATTGTTCAATTATAAAGGCACAAAAATTGTTTCGGAAAAAAGTAACTTTATAGATCTTTTTTTCACAATGTAGAAGAACTACAGAACAGAATTGCATTATAAATTTGTCAACAAGGAAAACTGTTAGCAACGTATTTCTGACTTTACATTTTTTCATGTATGTAAAATTGATTTACAACACTGGGCATTTTGCTACAAGATACTTGTTGTGTGATAAATGTTAATAGTATTTATCGTTCAATTATAAGGGCTCAAAAAATATTTCGGATACCATAAGGTATCATATGTATTCTCTATTAGAGATAAAAATGGTAATGCGGTTTTTTACAGCATGTGATTTTAAGCGTACGTAAATTTTACATGTTGTGCATTATGTACAGAGCTACACAAAAGAATTCCTGAGCATTACAGAGAATGAACATGAATTTTTTACTGTTGGTTTCCTTCACACTTATGCATTTAAAATCTGAGGACCATTTAGTATGCTAAGATGGTTTGTATAAAATAAATTTAAAATAATATAGGTCAACTTAAAGGAACTTTGCTTTTCGGATCCCAATAAATACAATATTTACATTTGCAATTCATTTTTCGTATAAATTTAGATACTGGGAGACTTTTTTTTAAATTTCCTTTTAATAATTCGCACAAATTCTACTAAAATACATTAACAGAAAAATTTATTCTTTATGGAATTCACAAAAGGTTTCTGAAAAATGTACATATATAATGAAAAATGTACATTGAAAAATAGTTATTCATATCCATGCATTACTTCTAAGTATACTAAATTCCAAATCTAATTTTCAATCTGGAAAAGGCATACATTTTTGTATAAAATAAACAAAAACTCTAACGTATATAGCATTTTTATATGAATAGTGTTTGCTTTCGATCAAGAATATACATAAAATCTGGAAATGCTATAACTTTGAAGCAATGATTTCTTGAAAATGTTATGGAGGAACGTTGCCAACATAAATATATTCCCATTATGTGCTTATCTTATCTGTACCGATAAGAAATTTAATGCTCTAATTCTATTCCTTTCTTTTCGTGGAAAAAATGTGACAGAATCTTTAAAAATCTTTATTTTAAATCAAACATACAGGAAATCAAACATACTTCTTTTACTATGAGAATAAATATATACGCATAAACATATACGGTTAAATATATACGCATAAACATATACGTTTAAATATATACGCATAAACATATACGTATAAATATATACGCATAAAATAAAAATACTAAATGGTCGTGATTTTAAATATCTCTGAGTAATGGATTATATCATGTTGTACATTAAATAAATAAATTCTATTAATTTTACATTATATATATATATATATATATATATATATATATATACATACGTAAAATATAATATGTATTCAAATATACAAGACTAGAAGATAGCCCGTCAAAATGACGTGTTTGCATTTTTAAAAAGCCCAGAAGCAGAATTTTTTCCTGTAATTTGCAATGCAAGCAGAAACTTTGAAAACAGTCTGCAGAACTTAAGGACAAATGTCATCTTTCTCAATGTTGGGGTGACCGGATAGAATATGCCCGCCCCAGGAAAACTTAAGATTGTCTTTTCAATGGCCAAAAAGTGCAATCTCTCCCTCCCGGAACTTTTCTTTACCCCCAGAACCACGAATGTCCCTCCCAGAGAAATGTGTCTGAATTCAACACTGCTCTTGCCAGTCTCTCGCATTGCATTACATGCAATCAAAGATCCCAAGTATTTGTGGTTAACATAAAAGAAATGTAATTTAAAAAATAAGTTATATTTATCCTTAGAATTTTTAACGCCATCATACATAATCCAGAGAGGAAAGAAAATTCACTCAGGCAATATGCTTTTTTCTTTGTTTTTTGCACTTGATTGGCAAAATTAGTGTTTTTTCACAATCTTTTGCAAAAAATTTGCATATTTTTGCGATGTTTTGGAGAAATTTGCACTTTTTTCGTCATCTTTTTACGAAGTTTTGCGGTTTTTCATGATCATTTGATGAAATTTGCAGTTTTTTGGCGATTTTTTCACAAAGTTTGTGGGAGATGGGGGGGATACTTGGACAAAATTTCTGTTTTTTCGCAATCTTTTGAAAATTTTGCCTTTTTGGTAATCTTTTCAAAAAATTTGTCATTTTCTCGCAATCGTTTGATGAAATTTGTGCATATATAATTATTGACCCTTCTCGTGATCTTTTGACAAAATTTGCCTTTTTTGCGATCTGTTCACAAAATTTGCGGAAATTTACTGCTTTTTGAAGACTTTTGAGAAAGTTTTCCGTTATACATTTTCGTATTTTTGTTCCGTAATTTTCCGTAACTACAAAATAACTGAAGTGATTTTCTAGTTGAGATTGCACTACAGAAAGAGTAGAGAAACTTTAGAAAAACCTCAAAAACACTTTACTTCTACGAAAAAACTGCAGTTCGATTTTAGCTGGGAATTGTAATGAACAAATGTAAATATATGAATTTTAAAAAATAAAGTAAGGCAAAAAATTAATTATAAAAGAATACATTGTGAAACTACAGCCAAAAATATATAAAAATACTGAGTAAAAATATCGAAAATGTATAAAAAATTTTCCGTTTTGGTCATTTCCAGACAAATATGCAAGGGTAGCCAAATTGTAGCCCAAGGTAATAAATAAACATAAATCAAACAGAAATTATTTTTAAATACTAAGTTTAAAATATTTATAAATGCTTATGTCTTTACTTTCTAAATATAGCATAGTTTCCCGTTAGTCGAATTAAAATATAGTATTTTCTTCCTGATCATGAATTTACTCGAATTGTACATTTTTTTCACCTTTCTGAAGAAAAACACAAAATCAGGGTTCTACTGAATATAAATAGAAAATAAGACTGTTAAAACTAAATATAAACAGGTTGAATTTGGCAGGTTGTTACCTTTTTAGAAATGTGATGCTTTAAGTATACATGATTTATATAGTCAAACATCAATTAGGCTTCTTTCCATGTTTCATGTATTCGAATTGTTCATATACAGTAAACGCCCTCAAATACACACAGCTTAGGACCAGAGGTCGTGAGAATTTCAGAATTTTCCGGATTTCTGGTTTTTACTTTGTTTATATTTTTTTTAAAGTAATTTGAATGTAATTAATAATGAAATCTAAAGTATAATGAATGTTTACAATATACTTAAGTATTAAAATAAGTAGTAAGCTAAAATAATAAAAATTTAGATAACTTTTTAAATTATTAAAATACTAAAAGCAAAGGTCAAGTTAATAATCAATAATGTAGAATTAAATATTCATGATAAAGGTTAAATGTGTTTTTCCTAAATTATTCCATGAAACTTGTCTCATAAATGTACATTACTAATTCCCATCAGGATCATGAAATAACGAAGCTTTATTTAAGCTTTAGCCAGACTTAATAACGAGAAAAGCTTGAATAATGCATAAATATATTCGGTAAGATTGTGATTACCAATGATATCAGCAATATCTTGATTTTTTCAGAAATAAATTATTCTTTCTTCATGAAAAAAACATGAATTCAATAAAATTAACAAAAATTAAAAAATGTATGGAATTGATATAAAACTAAAAAAGTAAAAATTTTCACCTACATCTAAACTGAATGTTTTTATATTTACATCCGTAAATTATGTGCGGATTTGAGGGAGTCTACTGTAAACACTTCTCATGAAGTAGCATATCATCCTTTATGACACCAGAAAACTTTAAATCATAAAGCCAAAAAAAAAAATCAGAAAACTTCTTTAAAAACAATTTTTTGTGTAAAATATCTGTTGTCATTTAGTAGTTTCTCTTGTTGATGGCTTTCTTTAAAAAAAAAAAATTAATTTGATGGGGATTTCTAGATCTTGATAGAACAACATAGAGCTGACCATGTGAGAAGACAGTCTCATCAAGATAAATTCCAACATGCTCAAATCTTTGTCCCTGTGATTTTTTTATAGTCGTGATATATGCTGGAATGATTGGAAACTGTCGTCGTTTGAGAATGAATGGCAGATTAATGTCACTTGTTGCTAATGGAATTCTTGGCAAAAAGACAATATCTCCCCGGTTGCATTCATAAAATATTTCTGCAGTGATGAAATTAGTAGCAAGTCCTGTTACTAACAGCCGAGTGCCATTGCAAAGTCCTTTCTTGGGATTCAAATTACGAGGCAACATGATTATGACTCCTTTTTGTAACAACAACATGTGTGGTGGCACACCTGACGGAGTCAACTTATGAATAAATTCTGGTGGGTAATTTAAAAAATCATTTGCAGCTTCAGATATGATGGAATCTGCACTATAATATATTTAAAGATGTCCTTGGATTTTTTGAATGATGGCATGATTAATTTCACGAGTTTTCTTATTTGGTTGGAGCTAAAATAACTATTTTTGCCAGCTCTTCAACTTGCATGTTACACAATTGCTCACTATAAATTGCTTCAATTAAATTGTTCTGTACAATCTTTTGCTCAGGTATTTCAACAGAATTAAGTGGCAAATCTGAAATTAGTGGGAGATTGGTTAATCCAATGTTCAACAACCATCTATTGTGTTCATTTTGGCCAATACTACGTATATTTATTAATTTTAAGGCTAAGTTGAGTAAATTTTCTCCAAAGTGGACTTGATTTTATACAGCTTTCAATAATATCAAGTGAAGTACCTGTAGGGACTAAAGCGTCGTTTTCTAGCAATAGAACTTTCGTCTACGTCCATTGCATTAAAAAATAATATAACGATATAAAATTTATATTTTATAACCAATATTTAATAGAAAACATTTTACACTATCGAAAACAAATGGCAACACAGTGAAGAGTAAATATCCACACGTGAAACGTGATGTGAGAAAGGAGTCATTTTCAAGAATCATTCACGGCAGAAAAAACATTAAAGCAACCCGAATAGAAAAAAAATTAACAAGTTTGTATTTAAACGCACCTTCGCTTTCCTTAAATAAACAGTTTTAATTAAATATTGTTTTTGAAATCCTGAAAAGATTTCAAAGTACATTAAAATGTAATGACTACATTTACAGCTCCTACTGTAAATCTGACCAATGAGAACGCTCCATTACGACTGTGGAACGTTTTCACTGGTCAGGAAATAGATAGCCTTTAAAATTAGAGGTAACTTTTCACAATAATTTTCATAGGTTTGGAATTTATTATTTTTGAATGGCAACAGCATTAACTTGCTTAAATAGTTTGTTTATCTCGCAATTGCTGGTTGTTTTATTTAGAACTTAAACATTATAATTAGATAGTTTTTGTAGGTATAATTAGATAGTTTTTGTAGGTTTTAAAAAAAATGAGTGATGAATAAAGCTTTTTCATATATATATCCATAAGTTGAACGATTAAAATATTTGTGAACGGTTCAGAATACTTAAGCCTAACGTGGACGCCGAATAGTAATAAGTTTATTTTTCTAGTGGATCGGTGAACCCCGTAAACGTTATACACGGAGGAGTTTTATATAGATAGTGTTTCAAAATAATGTTCCGAATAATTTCACTTTATTTATTTACATAATTTCTACTAAAATGTACTGAATAAGATGGATTTAAAATTTTGGAAATTCAAAAAAGTCTCTGAAAATATTAAAGTGCAATGAAAAATGTACATTGGAAAGTATTTAGTCATATCCATGCATTATCTCTAAATATACAAAATTCCATATCACTTTGTCGATCAAGAAAATGTGTACACTTTTGTAAAAAATAACCAAAATGTCTAACATATATAGCATTTTATATGTGAATGAATAGTATTTGCTTTTGATCAAGGGTAGATATAAAATCTGGAAGTGCTGTAACTTTGAAGCAATGTTTTCCTTGGAATGTGATAATATATATAAATATTACAATTCAATAACACAATTTATACATATGAAATTAGCAAAAATAATCAATGTGAAACATTCATTTTTATTTGGCGAACAAATAAACAATGTTAAAACTGTTGTTAGCTTTCGTTTTTTCAAAAACTAAAACAAAATCACTTCACCTTTTTTCATTCACGTATAAAAACATTTCATATTTATTTACTTAGAAGGTGTCACAAATAAAAATTAAATACAATTTAATTTTTATTTGTGACACCTTCTAAGTAAATAAATATGAAATGTTTTTATACGTGAACAAATAAACAGCATGATGATTGTATATTTTTGAAAATTGGTGTAATAATTTTTTCATTACATCTAATTTTACGGCAAATTTTATGGGAAAAACCGCTGGCAACATTACTACCTGTATTTTTTTTCCTTAAATTTCACATTTTTTTACAGCGCTATATAAAAATACAAATAGAATATATATTTTTCTATTTGGTGTATCTTTAATATATTTTAATCGCTACACAAATATATACAAGTACAAATACTCATAATTTTTATAATAAAAGTCATACATAGGCAATTAAAATAGATAAAACAAATAATCATTAAACGTTTGAAAACAAATTTAAATTCAAATTAAATGTTATTTTATTTTCTTCACTTGTACGAGACAAATAAAATAACTTTGTAAACAGATATTTAATGCGGATGATTAAAAATCAGAAAAAAAAGCATAAGTGACATATTTTAATTAATTTATGTGTCTTTTTAAAAATCTCGTGCCATTAAACATCACTTAAAAATATAATGCATCCGAAATAAAATTTATTTTTCACAAATAAGATATAACAACTATTCAGTCATTCAAATCCCAATACTCCCGGCATAATATTTATATAAAATAAAAAAAAGTAGTAAATAGAAGATTTTTGTATGGGTAATATTTGATTTTGAACATCGTAAACATAGAATTTCGAAATGTCTTTTTAAAATGAGGGTTCTGAATGTCGTGAACATAAAAATGTATTCCCATTGTCTACGTACTTTCTATATTGATGCGAATTTAAACCCCTGAATCCATTACTTTACAAGAAAGATGTCACAGACGTGCTTTAAAATTCAAAAATTAAAAATGAATGCGTGTGTATAACGTTAAAAATAATATATACATATAGAACATTTATTCACGCGTATAATTCAAAATAAAATTTCAAACAATTATTTTAATATTTTAGTTCTATTATTATCGAATGAATCCCTACATTAAAAAAAGGATATTTGAATTAAAACGCATACATCATTCTAAAATATAGTTATTATGTTTCCTACGGGCACATATTTTATAAATTTTAATTCCTAAAATCATACATATTTTTATATTTATTTATAAATAAATAAAATGTTATTTATACAGAAAATTCTTTTCTTATTGTAAAATTTCTTTAATTATTCAATTATATATTTTGAAATAACTTGCACAAATCACATATCTGCATGTTTAAATTTATTTTCATGTACGGAAAATAGGCATATCATTCAAAACTAGTATCCGAAAAACCTTGAAGCGTGTGGATAGTCTAGAAACACATATGGGATTTAAGAACGGAAAACATATGTTAAATATATATATATATATATATTTAATCTATTCAGAAATTAACAAAGATAATATTTACTCCATATGAAAAAACGATTTTTTTCAATAACCAGTTGATATTACCACATATGAGGATTGGAAATTTTTTTAGGTATTTTTGAATACGTCCATACATTTATTTAAGATTTAAAAAAAAAGATGCTTCCGTTAAAGTAACAATGGGTTGGATATTTAACTCGATAGCGTCTATAAATATAATTTGCGATAATAGTCCGATGAGATCTCATCAAATGATGAAACATCTCCATTCATCAATATTAAAAGAAAGTTTAAGTTTGGGTTATTTGTAAATTACATGTAATACATAAAATGATAAAGCAACTCATTGAGTTGTACCTGCAAGCATACAAGTGTTCAATGTGAGCACTTTTCACCACATGGCATCCATCATAGTCCAAAAGCCTACCGCACAAAACCCTATGTCATCGAGCACAAGAGAAAATCCTTTATTTTATGGAAGAGTAGTAATAGAGGAATCTAATGATCCATGTCTGCCGGAAGTGAAGTGATGCATAAGCCAAATATTGATAACACTTTTAGTTGACTCGTAGGTTTAGCATTGTGTTTGTCCTGCAATCAGAATATGAAATCATGGAAAACTGGGTGCATGAAAAACAATGCCTACGAGTCAACCACTTTCCTTCCGACAAGCATGGATGATAAGATTCCCCTATTACTACTCATAGATAAATTAAAGGGTTTATTTCTTGCGCTCGATGACATAGGGTTTTGTGCGGACGGCTCTTGAACTATTAAGTGAATAGCTAAGTTTTTTCCAAACGTTGATTAGCAAAGAAGTTATGTTCAGACGCTCACCCATTCTTACACATTTAGAAACACCAAGTATATTGGTGTAAATAAATAAATAAAAAAATCTTACCAGAAGAAGTAAATTTATTTAGGATTTCTGGGAGCTTCCTTGAAATAGCGGATGTAAATATTAATCGCATGATGAAATTCGCATTCGTAATTGGCTTGTAAAACAAGAAAACTTTGATTCTACAACTGAGTGAAATAGTTCGTTATTTGAACATTTCTGTGCAGAAATCCAATGGAAAAATCCAAGTGATCGAAAATGCATTAGAAAATATAATTTGTTATTGTGCAGAAAACCTCAATGTGCCTTAAATCGAAGTATCAACCTTAATTCGAAGATAATTGTGCAAACGACCACTTCATTTCAAGATATAATAACAATAAAAAAAGTACACAAATATATTTTTTAACATAATGGGTACTGAAGATCAGACTCGAGTATATTTTAACATGCTAAGGCCTATTACATAGCACAAAATAGGTGCTAAACCGGTTTATATAAAAAAGGTTTTTTCTGAACAGCAAAGATCTTTGAGACAGTTACAGTAGATATATTTAAATCGATTTCTTTTGTGAATTTTCAAAATGACGATATTTAAAAAAAAATCTGTATGCAACTGACCAATTAAGGAAAATTCTCTGAAACATTTTAGCTTGAAAAATATTACGACACAATTTTTTTTTCATATTTTGCTGTATGAAAATTAGCCGAAATTTACTGCGATAAAGTTCGAGTTTACTACAAGACATTACTCGATTATTTAGATCGGCATTTTAATTTTATATCATTTTAGCCGGTGTTGGTAAAGATTGGTGTTGCCCTAAGATCTATGATAAAAACTATTCTGAGAAAAAATGAAAGTTACTTCTGTCATATTTATTAAAAACACAATAAAAAACATAAATATTTCCCGCTTTAAAATTATTTCTTACCGGTTTAAATCAATAAAATGAACAAACGCCTGAATCAATCGTCTAGAAATGCATAAGCTAAGCTTGAAAAGCTAAGTTTTCTTACAAATCCCCATAGAACTGTAATTTTTATGCCATGCAATAATTTTCATCAAACTTATAGATTAAAATGTAATGAAAAGTAATGAAATATAATGTAATGAAATGTAAGATAATTTAAGAAAAAAAAAACATAACAAAGCCACTTATGAAGAATTACAAAACTATACAATTTTGGGGAAAAATAACGTCGCTGAACATTAATCATGAACACTAAGGATAGACAAAAGACTAAAAAAAGAGATTCGTATGAAAAATATTCCTGTTTTGCTTTGTATTTCTCGGATCCCTACTGTTTGATATATTCAATGAACTTTTTTAAAGATGACTGAATACTGTTTTCTTAGAAAACGAAATAATATGCTTTCGCTGAAATTTATTTCATAGCTCCAAGTAATAATATTCTCTAGAAAGAAAAATGAACATAAAATTTCGTTTATCTGAAAGACAAGAATTTGATTTAGTATTAAGTATACAAAAGTACTTGGCAAGAATCTAAAATTTTTAAGCAAAAATTCATGATTCTTCTAAATCTGTGAAATATTAAAAAGTCTAGTAAATATTTCTAAAAGAATAGTTCTTTTGCGCATGTTATTTGATAGATGCACTTTGTTTTATTTACACCAAGATTTCATTCTTTAAAAATCGTATAACGTGTAATTAAAATTTACGTTTATTTTATGGGTAATGCTTAAGTTATTCAAGCCGACGCCGAAGAGAAAACGATCTTTTCCCCAATTAATAAGGAACTCTTACGTAAAACATTAAGTAAGATGTTTCAAAATTAAATAGGAATAATAATATTTCAATTCTATTTTTGAAAGTTTTTGAGTTAATATCGCTTCCCCGCAAGAAAATTGACACTTCCTCAACTGAGAATAATAAGTTCTAACGATTTTTTTTTTCTAAAAAATTACTTTTGTCATTGAAAGATTCTATTTGAAAAGCAAAAATAGCCAAAACTAAGCTAAGCTATATGTAAAAGGAAATACCTCTTAATAAATCTACAAAAAATTATCCTAGAAGAAAATAACTGATACCAAATGAAAAAAATAAAGTCTGCTTTTGATTGGTACATGTAAAATTTGCTAAGGCGGCATATGCATATTAAAAGGGAAAGCAACTTTTTTTTTCAATAGCAGTACTCAAGTCTTTCAGCATAAAAGAATTCTACATCTTTCATTTAGTCATAAAACGCTTTTTTAAACAATTCTTAAGATAAGTGTCCGAGAAATTAATTATTTTATAAGGAGTATATTTTTGTAGCTGTATCAAAATTGAATTTCGATTCACCATTGTTGATCCCCTATTTGGTCGAGGTATCATCACTCAAGAAATCATTGAAGGATGCTAGATTACGGCATAAAATAAGACGTTTCAATATATTTAATCACTTCTATCGTAGCCGGTCCCTTAAAACCTTCATTTTCACATTTTTAAAGCATAGTTTAAAAATTACTTCAAAGAAAAAAATGGAATTATTTTATTTCTTTAAAGCAAGATTAATAAATTTAAATCCAGCAAAAAAATTGCGGGTTGCAATTTATTTATTTTTTAATATTAATATCTAAATTCCAAACTTATATCATAAATTTATAAAAATCGCAAATTCAACACATGTATGATTGAGTATTTTAGTATTATTGCTACATAAAAAATTAGCCCATTAGAAGTTTAACTTCAGAAGATAATTATAAAAATATGAAGATGCAATTTAACATTAGAAGGACTAAATTTTAAATAACTATAATTTAAAAACTTATCATTCAAATGATTTTAAAATTTGGTGTCTAGGCACACTTAGAAACAAAGATTTGAATTATCTTGTTAAAATTGGGTATTGCTATTGAAAAAAAATGTATGAGTTCGTTTTAGTATATAGATGCTCTCTAGCAGATTGTATATACATCATTTAAAATGAGACTTTGTTTCAAATTGTTTGGTACCAGTAATTTCCTTTTACGAAAACTTGTTGAGAAATTAGTAGGGGGTGCTTTCTGTTTCTTAAATATGGCTGTATCTAATACAGCGGAAGTCTAAAATTATTATTTGATAATGATGTTTAAAATATCCTCGGTAATTTTGTAAAACATTAACCCTTAACGGCAAAAACGATATGGACACATGCGCTTTAGGTGCCGTATTTTATGTACAATCGGCTTTTACAGTTCTTTTTATACTACTTTTAATAGTACAGTGTCAATGAAAAATATCTTGACAATTGTCCAATATATGATATAGATATTTGTATCTATTAACAACATTAATTCCAAAAATTTAGTTTATTTAATAAGTACGAAAAATTCAGTTGAAAATTCCCTTTCAGCAGTTTCCTCTAATAAGGAAAAAAGTATGTGTATATTTTTGTGCGTCCTATATATCAGGTATAGAATTTATGTATAAATAATTACATACAAAAAAACTAATTAAATTAAAAAACGCATACCGAATTTTCGAAATACTCTGCAGCAATTATTAACAAAGACAGTACTGTAACCGTTTTTTTGTGAGCCCCTGTAAATTAATAAAAAATGGTATGGCTGCTCTATTTTAACGTGGTCGTAGTAAAATTTAGTGATTTATATCAGATTTTATACATTAGAAATAGCGTAATGTCATTAAAATACGCTCCAAAAGATTCTTCCCCATATACAATAATGCAACAAAATTTTTTGTGTGTTCCTGTAAAGGAACCAGGAATGGTATAGACTTTGTATACAATACCAAACGGGATTTTGTGACTCTAAATAAGCTTTATCAACTGCACGAATATCCGAGGATATTTACAGGATTTAGAACATGGACAGACGGACAGACAAACCAAATGTATAAGCAGTTTTCATATTTGTTGGAATTTATTGAAAACGTGACGGTTTAAAAACAGAATGTCTTAAATGTCGTACAGAAAGAAGATATATACTATTAAAAATGAGTATACTACTTATAGTATATTGTTATATCCTTTTCATAAACATATTGATTTAACCCAAAACAATTTCATAAATCCTATCTTTTATTAAAATCATACATACAAGTTTTTATTATAATATATTTTAATCTAAATATTTCCCGTATTAAAAATTACACAATAATTTTGTTAAAGTATTTTTTTTATGAAAATAGTATATTTGTACAAATCTAAGTTTTTTTTTTTTTTTTTAATCGTTAGATTTTTAATAATATTAGTTTAAAAAATAATTTCTACTACCTTTTTTTATTCGGATCATCATTTACAACAACAAAAATAAATAAATTAAATACATTAAATTTTATTTACAAAAATAAATTTATTATCAGATACGCTTAACAAATGGTTAAAAACGTATAAAAATGCAAAGTTTCGAATTTTTATCAGTTGAAATACATAGTCACTTTTTTTTCCTCATCTAAATGCGTGTTTATATCTTAGTTAATATTTTTTCCCTTTCAAATTACATAAATAGATTACTGGATTGATCACGCAATACACTAAATGGAAACTGCTCAACAATAAGGCTTTCTGTCAAAATATTTACAAAAATCTTATATTTATACCATATCGAATCGATTAAAAAACTTTTTTTTCTTTAAGTATAGTATTTTTTCCCTTTTCTGATCCTCAGTTATTACAGATGAGTTCTAAGGTCAGAATCTTGTACTTTATGTCTAGCCCTCAATTACTAAAAATGAAGATTTTACAAATGATTGTACAAATCTAAATATTTTTCTAGTATTTTCCACAGTTTAGCCATAGCATTTAAAGTAAAGTTTTAATATTTATGTAATGATAACAACTGAAACATTGGAGCATTGGAAATTATTCTTATTGCTACATCGTCATATATATATTAAAGAAAATATATGATATTGTATTGCATTGTGAATCAAGTATATTAAAATAAACTAACATAACTTTAAAAATTACTTATTCTTAGTAAAGTCACATGACTTTCATTTTACTAAAAAACTAATTTTTATAAAGTGAGAGTTTTGTGTGAGTGCAAAAGTTCATGCGGAGGTGCAATAGATGGCGTTAGAAGCGGTGTAAAGTGTTGTCATTAATACTACCTTCTATATAAGACAGATTGTTGAAAAGGTGACGTGTGCCGCTTTCATTTTAAACAAAATAATTTGTGTAGATGGGAATCGAGAAATAAAGCATAAATGTCCGATTTTGTCAAAATCGCAAGAGCGTAGATTTTTATCACCACAACGCCAGTCCACACGTTTCGAGAACAAACTGAACAGCCTGAAATGAAATATCCTAACTCATCCACCGTATTCTCCTGATGTCACATCATCTGATTATCACTTGTTCCGGTCATTGCAAAATCATATTAATATTTAATAAAAAATGAACTCTTGTCTGCTTAAAATCGTCGTGTCTTCGTTCTTCGAATCTGAACCGCCCAGTTTTTATGATCGGGACATCCGTATGCTTCCAGAACATTAGAAACGGATTATCCCCTTCGGGACGAGCGACCGGTATACGTGCCGGCCCCGTTGGCACTCACATCCCGTGCGACCAGTATACGCGACAGCACTGTTGGCACTCAGATCACTAGCGACTGGTATTCGTGCCGACAGGTTGGAACGTTTTGTGCTAACAAGTATAACGTATAAAAATTCATCTTAATCGTATTTGACTTTCTATATTAAAGAAAAAACATTTCCTTCTAACCTATAAAGTAAATGGAATCAATTAATGTTTTCTTTGTTCCTTTTTTATCCATGTTAATTTATTTTTTCGAAAAATGATTGCAGTGAAAAGAAAATGTGATTATTGTATCATCTGTTTGTATTTCTGACTCAAGTTTCTAAAATGCAAACTCTTTTTGATCATAAATCTGTAACATGTCTAGTAAAACATTATTTTTTTTTTATTTATTGCAAAATTTCCTATAATACTTAGAAGGGGGGGGGGGGAGCAGAAATAGCTGATGAACTAAAACATCATGCATTCTGGGCGCCTATGAGTAAGGCTTCTGATTAATGCGTTTTTCTATCTCTTTTTTTTCTACTTTTATCTAAATTGAACATTTGCTTAGTTGAATGTCGACTAAATGAATACTTTCTAAAGTTTTTTTTTTTTTTTTTTTTTTTTTTTTTCCAAACTTGTGTTGAAAATGGTTTATTTGACTGGACTCTGAGACCTACTGTTTGAAAATGAAAGGATGTGTCCAATTTGTAATTATATTTTGATTCGGAAAATAAATTTGCACAGTAAATAATAAAGTCAAAAATAAAGAAATGAAAAAAAAAAGAAGTTACCGATTCTGGGATTTTGTTTTCATTAATACTTAGAACAATTTCGCCAAAGCAAAATTGATTTTTTTTTAACTTTAGTTTTAATTTTTGATTTTTATCTTCAATAGCTGTATCTATCGTTTCAAATTAATTTATTTTAAATTAAATGATATAAATCCCTGTATTATATTTCTCAAACTCATTAAAAAAAAAAAAAAAAAAAAAAAAAAAAAAAAAAAAAAAAAAAAAAAAAAAAAACGTAGGTTTTTGATAAAGAATAAAATGAAGGAGATTTTTAAAAATATTAGTCTTCAAAAAGTAAAACTTTTGCGAGTTAGTGATTGTAATATAATAATATAATTCTGACTGTTTTGATAAATAAACTCATACAATAAAGTGTATATTTCAAAGTAATAGTCAGTCTTGCCCAAAATAGTAATAATTGATTACATCTATTCCATATATTTAATTACCTATATGTATATATATTTATTTATATTAATTTCAACATATTCTTTCATGAATGTATTATAAGTTATTCAAGATTACTCATTATAATAAATACCCTTTTTTCGATATTTCTGTTATTATGCATTACTATATATTGTTCTTTTATTTTCAGAAATATTTTTAGCATTTAATAACTTTTTATAAATGTTTATTATAAAGTTGTAATTCTATATTACTTATTATTATTAAATACTTTTTACTTAAAATATATTTTATGCTTGATAATATATTTAAATATAATTTTTGAATTTTCAAAAATTTAAATCAAACTAAACATTTTAAATTATTATTTATGTGTGTCTGCATAATTAATATTGAAAAATAGCATGCGCACGTTGTTTTGAAAGTTTTATTTGAATATTTTTATTTGTAAATAAATCAACTTTATTAAAACCCTTATTTTGTTTAAGAATGCATTAAAAAATATTTAGAAACAAACCTATAACTATTTTTAACAAAAATATTCTTTATTTGAGTAGAATGTTTCATGGGTTCCTATAGTACAGGCACATAAATGTTTTGTAATCATATCATAATGATTTTTAACTTGAAAACGCGGTTAAAATATACATTTATGCATTCAAAAGCCATTTTTATACTAAAATATCGGAAGAAATGCTCCAATTTTTTGCTTGAGTATACATTACAATCACTTATTTCATGTATGTGTATTTCAAAAAATTACATGGAAAAACGATTTTTTATAATTTTTTAAAGAACATTTTACAAGAATTAGGCTTAATTTCGCAAAATCCTTCGGCCCAGAACGTGAAATCAAATTTCCCCGCTCCGTCTTCAGATGCGCACTTCGGAAAAACGATGGAGCATATATCATTGATTGAATAAAGTATTTTGCTTGCCTAACCATTGTGTGATTTTTACTCTCAAACTCCACATGAACTTTTATAATCACCCAATATTTAACTATTTAATCGTCTTACTTATTTTTTTCTTTATTAGTTTTTAAAATAATACCTACAAAAAAATTCCATGGGGATTTGTTAATGATTATCGTTACTTACTTATTTATTTGATGCACTGCAAAAAGTAACATTAATATCAGTTTTGTATTCATTTAGCTATATTCATTTAACTATTGATTTAAAATATTACATAGTAGAAGAACTGGTTGCTGCACTTAAATGGTTATGTATATTTGAGAATATGAATCAGCATATATAAATTATCAATAATCTATTAAATAAAAATTACATATTCAGTTCACATGAAAATATACTAATTATTAAGGTATCATTACCAGTTAAAAATTCATCTTTAAATAAGCAACGTATAGAACCAGGCATATTAAGGTAAATTTATAAATGAATTTTTTTTATTAAAGATTTAAAATTAAAAATAAAGAAGTAGATAAAGCACACACAAATTTTATAATTTAATTGCACAAAATTTTAATTTTGAATTTTAGGTCGAAAATATTCAATTTAAAATCTGAAAAAATCTATTAAAAGGAATTCTTAATAGGATATTATAATATATTTGAAATATCTTTCCTTTCCTATTATTTTTTTATGTACTGCAAGAATCGATAGCTATCAGAGCAAGGAGTACAGCTTTTGATATTTTCCTATGGTGCTGCTTTTTCTCGCTTCTTAGCCCTGCTTTATATGATTTTTTTTCATGTTTATACACATTTAGAATAGAGTTTAGGTGTTTAGATAAGAGGTGTTTTATAGAAAGATTTGAAAATATATAATGAATTAATGACTTTTTAAAATTAAATAAGAAATCATTCATTACGACCATTAAATAAAGAACAAAAGATCTCCTCTCTGTCAAAATGTGTAATAATATAAAAGGCGCATCACTGTTCTGTGTTAGCCAAATTTTTATGCTTAAAATGTACTCACACAAAAGTTTTTATTTATTAATTAAAAAGAAAAAAGAAAACTGGAAATTTGTGGATGCAGAAGGTTGTTTGAATTGGGTTTTATGGCGCGAGGTCCCTTTTAGGACATGCTGAGCCTATAGATAGATAGGGATAAAGTTTTTTTTTTTTTTTTTTTTTTTTTTTTTTTTTTTTTTTTTTTTTTTTTTAAAGATATCATGAGAAGATGTTTCTCCTTCAGAATACATCAAAATATCTTTGTGTTTAAAAAAATGCTAAGCTTCGGGATTGATTCAAAAGTAATTACTTTTACTTTTGGGGAAAAATATATTTCTTTCTGTAAAATAATGTTTACATAACAAAAGATTATATAATTTTGATACTCAAATTCTAACACAATTTTTTTTCACAGCTGTGACTCAATCCCTTTGATCTAATAGACATATAAATAAAAATGAAATAGAATTTAATACATGTCCTTACTCACATGACGTTGATATGTGAGTAAGGAAAGTCCTTCCTATAACTTCAAAAATTAGGTACTTCCTATAGGTTCAAAATATTCTTCTTTTGTCCCTGTGTGTATCTGAAATAGGAATTGTTGATACAGCGTATGCATTTCTACGTGGAAGAATTTCAATGTGTACTTTTATGTATAATTTCGCACTAATATTGTAGAAATTAAAAAGAGATATAACTTCTAAAACATAATATTTCTTAAAAAAAAGAAAAAAAAAATCTAAACAAGCCAATATGTGTACTACGGCAGTAGCCATTCTTAAACCTCGGAAAAGTGTGAAAGAAAGTAAATTAAAAATCACTGCCATATCTGTTTATATATATATATATATATATATATATATATATATATATATATATGTGTGTGTATATATATATATATATATATATATATATATATATATATATATATTTATATATATATTTATACAGGGTGATTCAAAAAAGAAGGGAAAAATTTTAAGGGGTAATAGTATACATCAAGACAAACAATCATAAATAGAAACCAAGGTTCCCAAGTGTTTTCCAAAGGAGACAGCCTCCATTAAAGTTTAGGGTCCAAAATTTCAAATAAACATAAAAAACGGAAAAATTGGTCGATTGATTTGCGGTTTTCACTAAAACTATTCTTTATGTTGGTATTTTCTTGAAAATAAATTATAAAGATACATTTCGAAAAATGTCGATAGAGGGCGCTTTAGACTTTGGAGTAACGAACAACTGTTTTTTGCCGTTATTTTTTGCATCTCAGTAAATTGTTTCGCAGGCTTAAGCTTAAACTTAAATTTTGAACTCAAAATCTGAATAGTTGGGAGTGGTTAAGTAGCACAAACTAAACTGTGTTCAGAGGTTCAAATTTCAAATGATTATAAAAAACGGAAAAATTGGTCGATTGATTTGCGGTTTTCACTAAATCTGTTCTTTAAGTCAGTACCTTCTTGAAAATGAATTTTAACGATAAATTTCAAAAAATTCCGTTAGAGGACGCATTAAACTTCAGAGTAACCATAGAGGTCGCTTTAGACTTTGGAGTAAGGAAAAACTATTTTTTACCGTTATTATTTGCATCTCGTTAATTTTTTTAGAAGCTTAGACATAAACTTAAATTTTGCGCAAAAAAAATTGAATCGTTCGGAGTGGTTAAGTGGAGCAAACTGAACTGTGTTCAATGGGGGTAGGGAGGTTCAAATTTCAAGTTATGATAAAAAACGGAAAAAAATGGTACATTCGTTTACGGTTTTCGCCAAAAATATTCTTTATGCCAGTATTTCCTTGAAAAGAAATTTTAAAGATAAATTTCAAAAAATTCCGTTAGAGGGAGCCTAAAACTTTAGAGTAAACAACAACTATTTTTAACTGGTATTTTTTATATCTAATAAATGTTTATAAAAGCCTATAGTTAATTTTTGAGCTTAAAATTTGAATCGTTGTGAGTAATTATGAAGCGCAAAATTGAGCTGTGTTCGAGGGATGGTGAGGGTTAAATTTCAACTCCTGATTACATGAACACTCCAACATGAACACAGCTCAGTTTGCGCTTCTTAACTCCTCCCAGCGATTGAGCTCAAAATTTAAGTCTAAGCTTTTGCAAGCATTTAATTAGATGCAAAAAATAACGTTTAAATATACTTGTTAGTTACTCTAAAGTTAAGGGCACCCTCAAACGAAATTTTAAAAAATTTATCTTTAAAATTTATTTTCAAGGAAACCGTGACAAAAAGAATAGTTTTAGTGAAAACCGGAAACAAATCGATCAATTTTTCCATTTTTTATAATCATTTGAAATTTGAAACTCCCCACCCCCATTGAACACAGTTCAGCTTGCGCTACTTAACCACTCCCAATGATTCAGATTTTCTGCGCAAAATTTAAGTTTATGTCTAAGCTTCTAAAAAATTTAACGAGATGCAAATAATAACGGTAAAAAATAGTTTTTCGTAACTCCAAAAACTAAAGCGCCCTCTATCGTCATTTTTTTAATTTAGCTTTATAAATTATTTTCAATAAAATACCGACATTAAGAGTAGTTTTAGTGAAAACCGCAAATCAATAGACCAATTTTTCCGTTTTTTATAGTCATTTGAAATTTGAACTCTCTGAACACAGTTCAGCTTGAGCTACTTAACCGCTCCCAACTATTCAGATTTTGAGCTCAAAATTTAAGTTTAAGTCTAAGCTTGCGAAACCATTTAATGCAATGCAAAAAATAACGGCAAAAAACAGCGTTTCGTTACTCCAAAGTCTAAAGCGCCCTCTATCGACATTTTTCGGAATTTATCTTTATAATTTTTTATCAAGAAAATACCAACATAAAGAATAATTTTAGTGAAAACCGCAAATCAATCGACCGATTTTTCCGTTTTTTATGTTTATTTGAAATTTTGGTCCCTAAACTTTAACGGCGGCTATCACCTTTGGAAAACGCTTGGGAACCTTGGTTTCTATTTAATATTGTTTGTCTTGATGTATACTATTACCCGTTAAAATTTTTCCCATCTTTTTTGAATCACCCTGTATATACAGGGTGATACATAAAAGATGGGCAGAACTTTAAGGGGTTATAGTACACTTAAAGACAAATAATATTAAATAGGAGACTAAGGGTCCCAGACGTATTCCCAAGGAGATAGGGGGCATTAAAGTTTAGGGTCCGAAATTTCAAATGATTATAAAAAATGGAAAAATTGGTCGATTCGTTTGCGGTTTTTGCAAAAAATTTTCTTTATGCCAGTATTTTCTTGAAATAAAATTTTAAAGTTCAATTTCGAAAAATGCCGATAGGGGGCGCTTTAGACTTTGGAGTAACAAGCAACTATTTTTTAACGTTATTTTTTGTATTTCTTTAAATGATTTCGAAAGCTTAGACTTAAACTTAAATTTTGATCTAAAAATCTGAGTCCTAACGAGTAGTTAAGTAGCGTAAACTGAAATTTGAAATTTGAAACCCTTCTCCCCCCAGAACAAAAATCAGTTATTCCCGATCTTTGTGTCGTAGATTAGGCTCTAACTACTGCCGCGTTTTGCTAAAATTATTCTTTATGTCAGTATTTTCTTGAAAATAAATTTTAAAGAAAATTTTCAAAAAATTCCGATAGAGGGCGCTTTAGACTTTGGAGTAACGAACTACTATTTTATACAGTTATTTTTTGTGTCTCATTAAATGCTTTCTAAAGCTTAGACTTAAATTTTCAGCTCAAAATCTGAATCGCTGAGCGTGGTTCAGTAGCGAGGGGTGGGGGTTCAAATTTCAACTTCTGAACGTTTCATCAGTTTGCACTACTTAACCATGCCCAACGATTCTGTGCTGTGATACGAGGCAAAAATACAACTTTCGTCAAGGACTGCATAGTCGGAATTCACTCATAAAGGCACTGGCACAGTTGGAAACGTCGCTCATGCAAACGTTAAAGCTCCATTCCTGACGTTAGTCACCGGGTGAAGAAGGAGACAGAAAGTATGCAAATGTCAAATGGGGAAGAAGAAGAACACGTATGCAAAATTTCGACACGATTCAGGCATAAAAACCACTGAACGGTGAGTCAAGTGTAAGTCGCTGCAGTAATGAATCGGAAGATGGTGCCCTTCACGAATAAGGAAAAGGCTGAGATGCATTTAATTTACGGAGCGGCAGATGGAAATGGTGCAGAGGCACAACGAATGTACGGAGAGCGATTTCCCAACAGGCGGTTACCTAACCGCAAAACTTTCGAGCGCTTGCACAGACAGTTGTGTGAGACGGGATCATTTCTCGCTTCCCGGTCGAATGCAGGTCGTGCAAAAAAGGACGAATCAATAGTTGTTGCCGAAGCCATTCTGGATGTAGTAGCGGCGCAGCCAAGTACAAGTACACGAACAGTGGCTTGGCAGGTGGATACCTCACAGTCCATGACTTGGAGGGTACTGAAGGATGAACATTTGCTCCCGTTTCATGTGCAACGAGTCCAGAAACTGTCTCCAGGGGATTATCCAAATCGTATTGAATTCGCCCGCTGGTTTCTGCAGCAGAACGCGCTAAATCCACATTTTGGAAGAACTGTGCTTTTCACCGATGAATGTACCTTCACACGTGAAGGTACATTTAACACACACAATGCACATGTATGGGCGGATGACATTCCACATGCTACGTATCCACATGCTCATCAGAGACGCTTTTCCATCAATGTTTGGGCAGGAATCCTCGGAGACCACCTAATCGGACCGTACCTTCTTCCTGAACGCCTCAACGGTAAAACATACCTCACATTTCTGCAACATGTGCTGCCAGACCTGTTAAACGTTGTTCCTCCACGCATCCGGCGGGTCATGTGGTTCCAGCACGATGGAGTGACAGCCTATTACGTACGAGAAGTCCGCAACTATCTGGAGATCACATTTACGAACAGATGGATTGGTCGAGGTGGTCCTGTTGCTTGGCCTGCTCGCTCGCCAGATCTTTCACCCCTCGATTTCTTTTTTTGGGGACAATTGAAGGCTCTTATGTATGAGACACCCATTGAATCCCCCGAGGAACTGGTCGCCAGACTTTCCGCCGCTGTAGGGGGCTCGAAAAGCCTGATGTTTTCGCGAATGTTCGCCGTTCCATTCTTCGCCGTTGTTCTGCGTGCATAACCTCTGGTGGTCACAATTTTGAACATTTATTGTAATTACATGTTAATAAATATGCTTTGGTAACATAATCCTAATTTGTGTCTTTTTACCTCGTATCACAGCACACAATGTGTGGACATGGTAAACTGAACTGTGCTCAGGAGTAGAAATTTCAAACCCCTCTCCCCAGAAACTTAACCACGTCTAACGATTCAGATTTTGGGCTGAACATTTAAGTCTAAGCTTTAGAAAGCATTTAATGAGACTCAAAAAATAACGGTATAAAATAGTTGCTCGCTACTCCAAAGTCTAAAGCGCCCTCTATCGGAATTTTTTGAAAATTTTCTTTAAAATTTATTTTCAAGAAAATACTGACATAAAGAATAATTTTAGCAAAACGCGGCAGTAGTTAGAGCCTAATCTACGACACAAAGATAGGGAATAACTGATTTTTGTTCTGGGGGGAGAAGGGTTTCAAATTTCAAATTTCAGTTTACGCTACTTAACTACTCGTTAGGACTCAGATTTTTAGATCAAAATTTAAGTTTAAGTCTAAGCTTTCGAAATCATTTAAAGAAATACAAAAAATAACGTTAAAAAATAGTTGTTTGTTACTCCAAACTCTAAAGCGCCCCCTATTGGCATTTTTTGAAATTGAACTTTAAAATTTTATTTCAAGAAAATACTGGCATAAAGAAAAATTTTTGCAAAAACCGCAAACGAATCGACCAATTTTTCTATTTTTTATAATCATTTGAAATTTCGGACCCTAAACTTTAATGCCCCCTATCTCCTTGGGAATACGTCTGGGACCCTTAGTCTCCTATTTAATATTATTTGTCTTTAAGTGTACTATAACCCCTTAAAGTTCTGCCCAACTTTTATGAATCACCCTGTATATATAATCCGAGTATCTGAATTTTTCACCAACCGGATCAACCTATGTTCTTATGAATCCGGAAAATTGGCACCCTGGTCTATATACATTTTTTAAATTAACTAAATTTTAGCACACATATAGTTAATAGATACATATCCTTATATCATATACAAATCAAGAAAGAAAAACAAATCAATTTTATGATTTTGGATTAGAACTGCTGAAATTGGATTTTCAGGTGTGTTGTTCTTTTCATATTGTGGAAATAGCTGTAATAGTTTATCTTTTTTATCATCCCAGTTTTGTTACATTATTCAGAATGAGTTGGAGAATGTTTGATAATCTATGCCTGACGGATGTTTTTTTTTCATTCTTTCAAAAATTATAAGGAACGTGGAATTTTCCCATAAAAACTGAATATTTTCGACAGTTTTTAAGATAGTACTTAAAGTAGATAATATTTAAGATAAACTATTAATATTTACATATTTATAGAAACTGAAACATTGAAGTATTCGTAAATATTATTATTGCTATATCGCCTTACATATTTAAAATTTACATTGTAGTGCTGTAATGCAGCAATTATTAAATGGATTAAAATTAACTATTACTGAGTCAAAATTTCATAGTTTATTTTTAGTAACTCATTTTGACGGAAATATTAACAAATTAAAATATACATATATTGACTGGGAAGTGGCAGCATAGACAATCACGTCATAGAAATCATGGCTGAAAAAACCAAAATACTTTAAAATTCATACGCATATTGAAACGCGATCAGTGTGTAAGTCATATAATGGTAGAAAACACCTGAATGCAGTTTTCTATGATTTCATATCTTCGGGTGCAGGAAAACACAATGGTAAAACTACGAGTCAACCTCCAAAACCCTGTTTTTGTGAGTTTCTCTCAAAATATGGCTTAGCAGAACAATTGTGTTTTGATAAGCGGATCGAGTTTCACTAAAATTTTAATTTCAGTCAGGAACTCGATGAGGGGATTGTCTATGTTGCCTCTTTCCCGTCTAATATGTGTGAATACACACACACACACACACACACATATATATATATATATATATATATATATATATATATATGGGAGCGGAACCTCATATTCAAGATTACAACACTTTTTTTTTAATACGAATAATACATTTATTGAAGACGAAGAAACAGATACAAACAGAAATATAAACAAATTCTCGTTCCACTATAAACATTTAGCTTAAATTCGGTAATCTTCAACTTGTAACATTACGTAGTTTAATAATTCATAGTTTTTGAATATCCCTTCAAACCTTTTATTTTCAGTCGTCGATTCTACGCTGAGAATACCAGTCGTCGTATTCTTTAGAAACATTCTATTTAATTCTTTCGTTCCTCCTCCCGTAGCTTCATTAATTTTAATCTCAAAAACATAGTTCCTCTTATTTCCACACATGATGCAGTATTAAGAATACTTAGCCAGAGTGCAGTTGGAGCTACGAATATTTCCCATATGTGGCCATTCTGACATGTGGAGCTACTGCATCGACTTATGATCACATAAAATCTAAAAAAAGAAACAAACAAAAACAAGTGTAAAAAGTGAAAGAGCAATTTATTTTCAGATGAGACATATCAGTCAGTCTTTTTGAAATCGTGTAACATCATATGGATATTTTATTTAAAAGCACTGACTTGTAAAATTTCCATAAACGCACATGAAAAAAGGATAAGATTAAAAAATAATAACATTTCAGATATCGCCATGTCAAGGCTTCATGTATTCAGCACACGAGCTAGTATTTTTCCGTCATTCAATTGATGAGATTTTCACAACGTCGCATGTGTTGTTAGACTTCACTTTGGTTACCTTATAAGGACCAAACAATTGTTGGATTTGAATTTTAACCTGGTTCTTGCTGGGTTCTCATAACTGCCGCGAAGTCGCGAAAGATGTATTTGCGAGGTTCTTTTACGTCGTGAATAACAGTGTTTGCGATTTTCTTGTTGAAATTCCAAAATATTCTTTTTGGCTTTTACTTTTGGCTATTTGGCCTTCAATGTCTTTCATGAATTGTTATACGACTGCACAGTTTCAGAGGTCAAGAATTTCTATAAATCTTCTTCTGATGCGCTTTTGTACCAAACAGATTTCAAGCGGTGTTCTCATAATGCTTCGTAGGTAAGTTGAATTAATGACGTTTTGATCTTTCGAAGCATGTTTAAACTATTTGGCCCTTTTTTTAAATTATCATTAGAGATTACCGAAATTGCAGTAAAATAAGTCACTCTATTTGACTATAAGCACGGGGAAAGCCTGTTGTATTTTTTTTCTTGTTTTATATTTTCATTTTGGCAATAATCAGCAAATTGTATACTTATAAATGTCAGAAAGCTATATGCGACCAAATCTGTTTCCTTATAAGTTTTGAAACTTGGTGCTTTCTATTTTTACATTTATCTTATATTACACCTAGCTCTATCTCATTTAGTATATTCATTAAGTTATGGAAATTTATCTGAGTATTTTTTTCACTTTTTCACTGTACCAAAAATCATTATATCTTCTCCTTTATTAATGGTAGATATAAAGTATAAATGAATGCTATTTTTTAAATATTCTCAAAAAAAAAAAAAAAGAAAACGTACTAATAACAGTCTACCAAATAAAACAAATAATATAAAAATACAACATTATTTTGTTTCAAGACACTTATTAAAATGTTTTTTCAATAGCAATAGTAAATTTAACACTTTAAAAAGAAAAGAAACATTTTAAATTAACTAAATGTCCATCAATGTAATTTATATTTCTTATACATGGATTTAATTAAATATTTTCTTTTCGTTTGTGATAACTTGTCATTTACCTTTTTTCTGCTAAAGAAGTTCGAGTTAAATTGAATGACATAAGCGCATTTGTATCTTAATTGTTCTGATATAAAAGACAGCTACGACGAATGATTCAACGACACTTATAACATTTTTTTGTAGTTTTCTTTTCAAGTAAGAAAGTTTTTTGTCGATTTTATTTATTGATATAAATTCAATTCGACATGAAATCTTTGTTGTCGGAGCGATGTATGTCACCCATATATAAAGACGTGATAGTAATTTTTTTCTTTTTTACATTTGTCTATCTGATCCTTCAATTTTATCAGTGTCCTATAATATCAGAAACAAAAATATGAAAAACAAAAAATAACAATAATTTTTAATCTAACGAAAACTTACCTTTTTATTATTAAAGGGGGTCCGGTATATAAAAATCATGAAATTTTCTAAAATAATTTTAATACTACTAAAAATATCTCTTATAATTTAGTTTCTTATATCTTCAACAGAAGAAAGTATAGTAATCAAAATTCCATGTATGTATGCGTCTCCGTATGTCGTCATTCTATCATTAAAAAGTGTAAGTAAATATTCATAGAATTGAACTAAATTTTTGTATAAGTGTTTGGCCATAGCTAGTTGGTCCTCCCTGAGTTTGAGAATAAAGGAAGAGTCCGCTGCAATAGCGATTTATATGCCATTTTTAATATTGTACAACCTAAATGTGTATGAAGTAAAATCAAATTTTTTGTGTAGGTGTTTAGCTATGGCTAGTTGGCCCTCCCTGAATTTGAAAAAAAAAAAAAAAAAAAAAAAAAAAAAAAAAAAAACATACGCTGGAAGAAGCGCTGAAATAGCGATTTTTGTGTCATTTTCAATATTGTACCACCTAAATGTGTAGAAGTTATGCATTGAAATGAACAAAATATTTTGTCTAAGTGTTTGACTATAGCCAGCTGGTCCTCTCTGAAAAATATCCACCGGAAGGGGGCGGTGTAAATGCAATTTTTGTGACATTTTCAATATTGTACAACATAAAACTTTATGAAGTTTTGCATAGAATTGAACCAGATTTTTAGTATAAGTGTTTGACTATGGTCATCAGACTCTCCCTGGTATTCAAAAAAAAAAAAAAAAAAAAAAAAAAAAAAAAAAAAAAAAAAAATCCGCTGGAAAATTGCGGTACAATTGTGATGTCTTTGACATTTCCATTATTTTACAATCGAAAATTGTATGAAATTATGTACAGAATTGAACCATTTTTTGTGAATGTTTCCGGCTATAGCCAGCAGATCCTTCTTGAATTTGAAATATTCCGTGGGAAAGGTGCATTGCGATAGCGTAGCGCTTTTTGTATCTTTTTCCCGATTCTCTGTCTTTCTATTGTCCATCGGCTCATGCAGAGAAAGGAACTGATGTCCTGCTAATCCGGTTGTTTGCAAACAGCGGATGATAACAAAATAAGGGAAACTATTCATTTTCATAATTATCATGGTCCACCATAACTCGTTTTTACTCCGATTAATTGACTAAGGCAGAAATTTAATATGAAAATCAAAGTATGTGTCGTATTGAATTAATAATATTAAAGTAATAACAAGTGTAACTTTTTTGAAGCATTAAATGTACATATGAGATAGAAGAAAGTTTTTGGATTGGCACATCCCATTAGTTTACTGCTTAAAATGACGTATAAATCATGTTGCCATCTCAGGTGGAACAAGTAATTGTAACTTTTTTGTTTTCCTTTATTTTCGAAATCGAGCTTTCAAGCAATGACTGCCATGATAATGATTTCTTGTGAAAATTCTTTTTTTTTAATGGATTTTTTTCACAATTTCTCGAATTTAGCCTGATAAAACTCGAAAACCGTTAAAGGTAACGAATACGTTTAACTTCCGGTTATGTCTTTTTAAATCAGTTTTCTTATTTAAATATTTTTATATTTTTTTTAAATTAAAGAATTTTAAAATACTGGATAAGAAGTAAAGCTTATGTATTTCTGTTTATTGAAATGAAAAAAAAATGAAATTCGATAAATAATATTTCAAGAGATAACGACTTTAAATTACCTCACTAATTTAATAAATTTTAAATTATTATTCTTTAATTATGAGAACTTTGCTCATGTGATTTTGTTTAAAAATAATATGGTTAACCCCTTAAGTGGTTTGCCCAAACGCCGTTCAGGCAAGACGAAGTTGCTTATTGCATCATTTAAAGATTTTTGACACCACTATTATTTTTAAGAATATTTTCATACTACTGAAAAGCGGAAATGACTAATATTTGTGAATATTTTATTTAAATAATAGTGGTGTGAATCCACTATTTTCAATTTATTTAACGGAAAAGAATTAACTAGTTAAGGGGTTAATAACCACAAAAGAAATCAAAATTTTAACTCAATAAATAAGTATTATCTTAAAATGTGTCCCGTACACCCTTAAGCTGTTATTTGAACACAATCAAATTGATTTGTAAAATTATAATAGGAATCAAATATTTCTGAGTAGAAAAATGTCCAGTTCTGGAACTCTTGACTTACAGGGTGCTATATTCTACCGTTTAGGCTAACTGTGGCGACATCTGCCGAGCTTATTATGCTGAGATAACATTAATGGTAACAATATCTAGTCTGTCATGTTGATATCTCAACAGAACAAATCGCAGATAAAGAAGCTTCATATAAACTATGGGTACGTAGATAAACTAAAACTTTAACACAGTTAAACTCACTGATAAAGTTATCATACAAAATGATAATCAACATACCATTGTTGGAAAAGCGTTTTCAGTTATCATATGCAATTTAAGTTTAATTGAGTTTTCCATATTACGAGTTATATATATAAATTCATCCTATTCTGAAACTTTCAAATTTTCTTTAAAGATAAATCTTGTTTTGGCCGACTAATATTAATATAAATTATATAAACTAGAATTCTTGTGTGTGAGTAATTATAAAAGAAAAGTTGATAGAAGCAAGAAACATAAGTTGTGCGTAAAACATATATTATGAATCAATTTCCAAAACTTCCAGTATATTTTTAAAATTTTGGGGGTTTTAATAAGGATAAAAGATACCTAAGTAAAAACTTCAGAAAACGTTTCACTCATTCGTAAACCCCGTATCGGCAATTAAAGCCCACAGTCGTAAAATTATTTCAGTTTCTTTGTGGAAAAATATTTGCATTATTTTTGCATAGCCCTGCATATTAACTACAGTTTTCTAAACACGGCACATAATAGGATGTCATTTAATTAAAAAAAAAAAAAAACTTTAAAACTGAGAAATAACATTTTGGAATTATCAATCATAAACGATCATTTTTCCAGGGTTAGCTTGTATACCATTTTTTTATTGTCTACAAACATTTCCTAGCATGCTAATACTTGTGCTTGAAAATATATAACTTAAAAAACAATCAACTATCAACAATTCAAGCTCGTATTCAGATATGCTTACAAGTTCTTATATATAGTCCATTAAATTGTTCTTCCCATTTATATATGGGTCATTTTCAAAAAACTTGTACATTTGGGAAATTTTTCACAAAAAAAAAATTTTTTTAGATGCAACTTATAAAAATATTAGATGATACTAAAACATTTCTTGTATATAAAACTGAAGACAGCAGTTCACTTTTTGATTTGGAACGTCAAATAAAAAATAAAATATGAACTTGTAACAGTAAAATGTTCCCCTCTGTTACCAACAGTCAAAACTTTTTATTTAAAAAAATAAAACACCTAAAACAGTAAATATCACATTTCCTTTAATTACATGATTGCTACTTTCAGAAAATTCTAACTGTTGTTTTGTTATGATTATTTTTATTTTTGTAAAATACAAAGGATTTTCTCTCTGTTACTTTTTTGGAAAAATCATAAGTTTTAATTAAATGTGCATTCACATTTTTTCAGTTAAATTATAAAAAAATATTACATAAATTAAATATTAGTTAAAGTTACACAATTAATTATTCAAAATTATGATTGACAATTTTTTTTAGTGAAATAAACCAACTTAAATTGACGGTAACAGAGTGGGGGAAAAAGTAACCGAAGGGATCGCTGATTGATAGTGGAGTGATATTTGATGTGGTATATTTTTTTTTATAAATTTATATCATGTATTGTATACGATCTTAATGTTTCAAACATATCCAGCAAGAATTTAAGATTTTTACAAAAATTACTATTGGAAAATAGTGGTATTTGATGGGGCATTCTCTTTTGTAAATTTATATCATGTGCTATGACAAACGCACTGCTTAGTTTTTTTTAAAAAATCTCATCATATATTAGTCGAGGTACTGGTGGTTTAAAGCAAGAATTTGAGATTTTTGCAAAAAATACTATTAAAAAATAGTGGGATTCGACTTTTTATTATTTGTTATAAGCTATCATGAAGTTTCAATGTTTCCAACAGATCATGGCAGAATTTAAGATATTTGCAAAAAAACTACTATTCGAAAATACTGGTATTTCACATGGCATTGTTTTTATAATTTTTTATCATATGTTATAATCTGTGTTTCAATTTATAACAGCTTGCCTTAGATTTTCAAATTTTAACAAATTCGCGTGCCAACTGGATGACGCTTTAACCCAAGAAACAACGATTTTTATAAAAATTACTATTTGAAAATAGTAGTATTTGACGCGGTGTATCTTTTTTATAAATTCTTTTCTACTTAAATAATTATCTTTTCTTCTTTAATACATTTTTATCATGTGTTATAAGATATCCTAAAATTTGAAACAGACCAAGCAAGAATTAAAGGCTTTTGCAAAAATTAATATTCGAAAATAATGGTATTTCACGCTGCATTATTTTTTCATAAATAAGTAGTATTGATTCATAAATATAAATGACTACAATTAAAGAAGCATTTTGTTTGCGAAAATTAAAGCCTAATGTTTATGGCAACTAGCTCACAACAAAAACTACTATTTTATATTTAAAAAAAAAAAAAAAAAAAAAAAAAAAAATGCATATTTTTAATTTTGTTCTAAGAACACGAAACGAGAATGTGCAGCCTTCAAGAACAATGTTTAAATAAACTTGTTTTTTTAGTAGTTCCTTACTCTGTTACGCTTTGTTCCACTCTGTTACTATAAGCTTGGTAACAGAGGGGAATGGTAACAGAGGGGAAAAAAACTACAAATAATTTTATCAGCACAAAGTGAATTAAAAATAAGAAAAACTAAGCCTATTTATTTAAGAAGCACCATTTGATCTTATGGTTAAAATTTTATAAAAGTATTAAAAAAATAAATTTCACATAAATAAGCTGGTAACAGAGGGGAAACTGAATAAAACATCCTTATCTTGTAAATGCTTTAGTTCAACACCACGGCGAAAATAACTTAATAATTTAAAAAATGGTGGCCTCATCTAAAAATAGACTGTTCAAAGAACTGCAGAACCTTGTGTTGAATACTTAGTAGTAATAATTTATTACAATAAATATGGTAACAGAGTGGAAGTAACAGAGGGGAAAAAATCTGGGGACAACAATAAATTGCTCCATTTTTATAAAAGAATAAGTTTTTAAAAATATATTATATGGTCTATGCTACAGATAAGACATACAACAATTGTCACAACTGAAAAAATTAACACTTTTGACAATTGATTTATAATTTTACAGCAGTTGAAAAAGTAAAAAGGGAAGAGGGGACATAGCATTTTAGCTATAGCTGACACATTGTAACCATTACTACACTAATATTATTTTTAATTTCTGATAATATTTAGCTTACATTTACTCTAAACAGTCAGGCAAGTAATGTAAATGCTTAAATTTTATTTTTAAAACTTTATTTTAGTTATTAAAAATTCTTAAAGTTGGGGGACATAGAATGTACAAGTTTTTTGAAAATGACCCATATACCAAGTAATATACAACTTAGTTAAATTTAAAACGCATATGGTAACTTAGAATGCATTTTCAGCAATTATCAATAATTGACGGATACAGTACTTCATACGAAATTTTCGTATTCCCACGAAATCTAACATTCAATAAGATGCACATCATATTCTAAAGGAAACAAATAGCTGTAGTAAATCTCAGTAACGCACAGTAAAATATTTGAGTAACGTTATACCATAAAATGGTGACAGCTTTGTTGCCTCCAATTTTATGGAATATCCATGCTTCCCCCAATTTTAAGGAGTATTTTAACCGATATAACCGGTGTAACATTGTAATGGTACACCAGTAATATATGTTTACATTACACTATTATATATGTGAAAAAAAAAAATCACTCCAAAAAATTGGAGGCAGCAAAGCTGCCACTCCTTTTATGATGTAACGTTACACAAATGTTTTACAGTGCGTATATCAGTTTTAGTATATTTAAATAATTCAATATAATTAACAGGTTTTTCAAAGCTTTTAACTCCACAGACCGTTACGTTAACAAGATTTTTTAGCGTGGCTAAGCGAATTAATAATAAACTCTTTGGACTTCATATTCCACATAATATATATGTTAGTACGTTCCATAAATTCTTATTATTTCATTATGTTGGAAAAAAGAGCAAAATCATTAACAGGCACGTGAACGTAATGTAACGGCATAATTTTCAATGTTCCCTTTAAGTGAGGTATAATGTTTCAATCTTAAATTCTAAAACTGAGCATACTATAGTTAATGTCACTAAAGTTTTAAATTAAAGAGAAATAGTAGTAGGGATATAGATCATGGACAGAAGGCCAGAAAAAATTCAAATGCATAACACTTTTCACCTCAATTGGAAATTGCTAAAAGTAAAAAAGGCATTTTTTAGCAATATTTTGAAGGTATAAAATTATTAAAATATATATTTTGTTTAGACAATACACTTGTTTAGATATCCTTGTCCTAAATGTTTTTATTTGAAGAATTAATTAAGGTTATGTGATTTTTTAACTCTATATGATAATTTATATTATTAAATGATAATTTATATTATTTTTATGCTAATATAAAGTCATAAATTTTGATATTATTCTCATAATAGCAATAATAATAATCATAATAAAATATAAAATTCCTTTTTTAATTCTTTGTACTTAATTGAATCAGAATTTTTAATTACCTTATCAAAATATTTGAAAATATTTAATTTTTGAAAACGAAAACTGTACTTAATTACATTACAACACTTTATCGAATTTATGTGAAGTAACAAGCGTTTAATTACGATGATTGTTTAAAAAATAGATTTTGTTTTTGATTAAAAATAAAAATATACTGAACATATGTTAATAATTAACGTACTATAAAATAGAAAGTTAAAAAAATATAAACTTATGAAAAGTTTTCCGCTCTATTTTATGTGATTGTAAAAATTTTCGATAAGTTCAATAAAGTGACAGTTATCGAATATATCACATAAGTTCTGTTACAAAGAATGGATAAATGTTCTTGAAATAACAACAACAACAACAAAAAGAGCCGATCAATCAATAAATAAATAAATAAAAATAAATAAATAAATAAATAAATAAATAAAACTTTTCAAGGAAATGCTAAATTTGAAATTTCATTAAATAGTTACATTTCTTACAGCTGCAATGTTCAATATTAGGATACTGAATTTTCTTACTCTATAAAGCATTGCGTATTCAAAATTGATTGCAACTGTTTCCTGTTCAGTAATTGGTATTGTTTGAATGCAAGTTTATAAATCCTTGACTTCGATATAACTTCAATTCATAACTGAAAATTTAGAAATTTTGACGTTTTTAGTTTAAATTTATAATTTAACAATCTGGTAGAATTGTTAGATACTGTGCGTGCAAATCTGTGTGTGACGTGGAATTTTTAAAATGCTTTACTAGAATTAAAGGTATAAAAGAAATATATGCAAAATACAATTTATTTCAATGTAAAGTATAACATTAATATACTGTTATTTTTCTGTTAGTGTAATTAATGAAAAAAGTTTCACTGTAAAAAATCCGTTGCTCTAAGTGCAAATTAACTTCCTCACTTTATTAGAATATCATTATTCTGATCAACGAGACATAACTGCATAATATAGTCAAGTAATCGTTTTCTGCAAACAGTTACTGCTGATTCTGCAAAATACTTCAGATTTGTTATAGTGTGCTTAGTACTGCTATAGGTATTCTATATTTTGCTGACGATTTATTTTCGTCATTTTTGCTTTAATATTTATGTAATCTTTAAACAGTCAACTTTGATATTGTTTAAGACCATAAGAGGACATTTTACTATTGTCAAGCTGTTAAAACTTTTATGTGTCTTATAAAATAAATAAATAATATAATATAATAAAAAATAAATAATTTTTATTTATTTATTTATTTTATTTTATTTTATTTTATTTTTTGTAAAGCGGTGTTAATTTCATGCAGAATACTAAATTTCATACACATAAATTTAGACATTACCAATAGTTTTTAAATTACTTTTAAAGCATTTCAAAAATGTGCATTAAAATATTTAATTGCTATAAAGGACGTCAAATACTAATACAAACATTAAAAGATCTTAATAATTTTTACATGTTTCGATTGAATTTACTCAATCATCATCAGAAAAAACAAAATACAAATAAACACAAAGATGAAAAATGACAATAAACAATTACAAATAAAATTTAATTTATTTATTTTATTTTTAAATAAAAATTACGCGCGTTATATTTCAATTATGTATCACGTTGCTTAATTTTTAAATTATTTAACAATTCAATCCAAATATTTGAGATTTGAAATGACAAGGAATCATTGCAGACCATTAAACTTCTGACGTAAATTTCAATACTCTCTAATAAAAAGTTGCAAATAAAAATCTGACCTATAAATTAATCTGCTTTCATTTAAAAAAATATCTGTTTTCTATTTGATTTAGCCTTGATAATGCGGTTTTACCTCCATTAAATTTTATGCCTGCAATGTGTTCTTTACATCTTACTTTGAATTTTCTTTGAGTCATGCCAATATAATAATTCTTATAACCGCCTTCTTTAAGAATTTGACCGATCAGGTGTTTATATCATTCCATTTCTTAAAGAAGGTGGTTATAAGAATTATTATATTGGCATGACTCAAATAAAATTCAAAGTAAGATGTAAATAACACATTGCAGACATAAAATTTAATAGAGAGAAAACCGCATTATCAAGGCTAAATCAAATAGAAAACATAGATATTTTGTTTAATGAAAATAGATTAATTTATAGGTCAGATTTTTATTTGCAACTTTTTATTAGAGAGAGTTTTGAAATTTACGTCAGAAGCTCAGTGGTCTGCAGTGATTCCTTGTCATTTCAAATCCCAAATATTTGGATTGAAATGTTAAATAATTTAAAAATTAAGCAACTACATACATATATAAAATATAACGCTCGTGATTTTTATCTGAAAAAAAAAATAAAAAAATAAATTTCCTATGTAATAGTTTATTGTCATTTTCCATCTTTGTGTTTATTTTTATTTTGTTTTTTGCTGATGATGATTGAGTAAATTCAATCGAAACATGTAAAAATTATTAAGATCTTTTAATGTTTTTATTAGTATTTGACGTCCTTTATAGCAATTAAATATTTTAAAGCACATTTTTGAAATGTTTTAATGCACGTATATGAAAACGTCTATTTATAATTAATGTACTTTTAAAGCTTTAAAATTATTTTGTCGGTGGCAAGTTTATGAATAAGTAATACTTATAATAAAGAATTATTGTATCCTATAAAAAGTTAGGCATGTTTATAATGCGAAAAAGGCTTTTTTTAACAGCAATCGTACGAAACATGTATACAGAAGATACGCAAAGAAAACATTTTTATAAAAAAAATATTTTCTTATTTGTCGTGAAAGGATCCCTACACTTTCATATATTCAACGACCTTATTTTTAAGATGATTGAAAGCAATTTTATTTTAAAATAAAGTATTATGCATTTTGAAATTTATTGTATAGCTCAAAGCAATAAGAATATCATGAGAGTGAAAAATGAAAAATGTCGTTTATCTGAAAAAGCAAGTATTTGATTTAGTGACTATCATTGTGCGCGCGGCAGCGCGCTACAATAATATGATTGAGCGATGGTGCACACGGATTTTTCAATTTTTCTTTTTGCAATAACTAACTAAATACTTATCCAATTTTGATGATTTTTTTTTTAAATGTTCGTCTGACCAAGACGCACAACATAGCACAAACATTATTTTTTTTATGGCATACTGTAGGTGTACTGTAGAGTATTCTGAAAATATGACAAAAATTTTGTGTCCCAGCACTTTTCTCGAAAACTACTAAAGATAAAAACTTAATTTTTTTTTAAACAAAAGACAAATTTTTTATCCCGAGGTAGTCATCGAGAAAACGTTATTTCGCTGGGCGGTTTTTCTGAAATTGCGTATTTTCCAAACTTGGTCATAAATGGGTATATCTAACGTTCTATTGCAGATTGAATGTTGCGGTAAAGTTTATTTTAAAGATTTTGCGATGCTAATTAATCCTGCAAAAATTCATAGCTTTACGTTAAACAGTTTTTTTACAAGATGAAATAAAAGAATGGCAGTCATCAATCTAAGGTACTTGTGATCATCGGAGAGAAAAACCAGTTACACCATTCGATTAAGCATAAAAAAATACAAAATGCTTTTTTTTCTCTTATTTTTAACTTAATTTTTTAACGAATTATGAATTTTTTTGAAATTTTTGACATGCTGATTTTTGTCATTTTTTAACACTAGAACGCCCGGATGGAGTCGATTCCACTCCAATCATGTAACTAAATTTCAATTCGAACCAGAAAAATTTTCTTGAAATAATTTAAATCCAATCCACGCAAATTTACGTTAAATAAGTCAATTAAATAATTTTGAATAAAAATTCTGGTGAGAAATATTATTTTCAAACTTGAGTAGAATTTCCGGGCGTTCTAGTGTTAATGAATCATTTACTGAATAATTATGCACGGTGTCTAGCCCTGGTGGCTGTTAAATTTGATTTTTAATTTTAAATTAGGGAATTTTTTGCACCATACCAAATTTATATTTTATCCATTTTTTTTCATTTATTTATATTTTGTTTTTAGCACAATGGCATCAATGGCAAAAATGCCTGACATACCTGTCAAATATTGTGGCCCTGTACTTTAACAAAGTGTATTTACTATAAGTATATACCGTATTTATTCTAATAGAATGCGCCCTCTAATAGAGCGCGTCTTCTAATAAAGTGCGCACCTTGGTGCTGATTGAAAAAATAAATATACGGAAACGATATAGTAGATAAGTAGAAAACGATTACTTAAATGCATTATCGAGGATTCTCATCGATCAAAATAGAGATATTCTATCAAAGCGATGGAGTGGCGATGCAGCAAAAGTTTCAAATTTTGAACAATGTCCCACTCCTGTAAACTATAGCGCCAAGGATATGCACACTGTTAAAAATCTGCTGCATTTTGCTGCAACGCACTCCCCTGCTTGTATAGAAAACGGTTACTTGGCCGTGAAATGGCGCTTTTTCATTGGTTGGAATAGAGATATTATATACAAGTGGTGGAGGGCGTTGCAGCAAAATGCAGCAGATATTTAACAGTGCACTGTTAAAAATTTGACCCATTTGTTGCAGAGTCACTCCACAGCTTTTATAGAATGTCTCTTTATGGCCAATGAGAATGCTCCATAACACAGTAAAGCAATAGTTTCCTATAAAAGCGGTGGAGTACGTTTTTAATAAGTCCGTAATAAATACGGATTAAGAAAAAAAAGAAGCATGGTTTTTGTATCAAACTTTACTCTTGCATAAAAAAAGTTCCTGTTTTTGGCAAAAATAATGGATATTTGAATGAAAAATCTATTCTTTGAAAGGATTTATTATTTTATTCACTTTAGTAAAAAACTGATTTTTTTTTTTTTTTTAAACCACCGTAGAATTTTGGTATAGAAAAACCTGTTTAATTTTTTTTTTTTTTATTTGTAATACTAGAGTATTAGAGTATGTAGCATTTTTTAATTTCAATACAAATAAGATTTTGTTTTCCATATATAAAATACAATACAAGTTGTGCAGTATCCCTATGGAATATGGAAAAATAGAAGGACTAGTGAAAAATGCTCCAAGGAGCAGTGCAAAAGCAGAATATGATTTTAATTGAGCATTAAAAAGTAATGGACAAGTGCTTCTGTTAATTACTGAGCATGAGAAAGGATAAGGGATCCCTTCTTGGCTACAACTCACTTCAATGCCAACTTTGAAAAAATCATATTTGCGCTTTTTCCGTGAAAACAAATCAGTCGCAGTTACTATAAAAATGTATAGTGTAAAGACGTAACCAGTAAAGATGCAGCTTAATTAGACAAAAATGTAAAGGAAGGCGACATAATGCCAGATACCTAGTTCCTGCAGGTATCACATTCATGCACTGCCACCAAGCCTACCCTAAGTGTATAATTGCACAGAAAATTGATTTGTAGTACAGTGCAGAGTGAACAGTGCAGTTAACATCAGAGATGTAGTACAGGCTATACGCCGTACACCTTCTGGACTTTTTAATAGAACACCATATACCCTCTGTTTTTCAAGAAAGCTTATAGTATACACATTCTAGAATATCCCTCTGCTTAGAGCATATATCTTATGTTATTTTTATGATTACACCCCTGGTTAACATCTAAAGCACGGTGGAAAATTCTACTAAAGAACCGCAAATTTCTTTTGTATGGAAAAAGCGCAAATATGATTTTTTCAAAGTTGGCATTGAAGTGAGTTGTAGCCAAGAAGGGATCCCTTATTCTTCCTCATGCTCAGTAATTAACAGAAGCACTTGTCCATTACTTTTTAATGCTCAATTAAAATCATATTCTGCTTTTGCACTGCTCCTTGGAGCATTTTTCACTAGTTATACAAAATACTTGGCAAGCATTCTAGAAACTAAAATAATCGTTTAGATTAATGTTCAGAACGTTAGAGACGTAGTAAAGACCTCTAAGTTAATCATTTTGTAAACTTACATTATACAATCAACACCAATTCTTTTTGTACAATTTATATGAAGAAAGAAAAAAGCATAAATGGAAACTTAAACAATACATGATTTTTTTTTCTTTCAGAATTTCATTTTATTAAATATTTCAAACGTTTACCTCATTCAATTGTATCCGGATAACAACAAAATAGACAGTGACATTTTTGATATTATATTATGCAAATAAATCGTTAAATATGCCGATTAGTAAACTCCTTATATCCATGCTAATTACTGTTGGTGATTAATATGACTTGTTCTAAACAGCGGTTTAGTATTAAAAAAACAACAGAGCAAATTAAACTTATTTTACAAACAAACAAAATGATCTTTTTAATGTAAATTTTGTAATATTTTTAGTTTATATAAAAGGAGACTAGGGAGAGTGGAATGTAGGGGAGGCTTGATCCACCTTTCATATGGTGGATTTAGTCAATGATTTTGTCGGGTTCTTGTGGTGTAGTAAACATCCAAAAAAATTTTTAAAAAATATTTTCACTTGAAATCTCAACACGAAGTTTCATACAGAGTATTCGTCGACGACCAATTTTCGTCGACGACCCCTACCTAAGACCCGAGCAGACGTAGTCTCCTGCGCGATAGCGCTGTCGCCGACAGGCGACCACGGATAGCGCCAAAATACTTTACTTACGACCCGAATAGCCCTGCACTCTTAATAGAAAAAAATATATAAGACAAATTGAAACCGGACAAATTTAAAAGAAAAAGTAGACAAATTAAAGTTTTTAAGAGACGGTTAAAGGGCGGGCGGGGCTCTGAAGCTATCGACTTTCCCCGCCCTCATCCCCAACATATATGTGTCGGACGGTGGTTGGGGGTGTGTGGGTGGGTCAACCGTCGCGGTGAGCGACCAATTTTCGTCGACGACCCCTACCTACGACCCGAACAGACCTAGTTTCTTGCGCGACAGCGCTGTCACTGCAGGCGACCACGGATAGCGCCAAAATACTTTACTTACGACCCGAATAGCCCTGCACTCTTAATAGCAAAAAAAATATATATAAGACAAATTGAAACCGGAAAAATTAAAAAAAAAAGTAGACAAATTAAAGTTTTTGAGAGACGGTTAGTAGGCGGGCGGGGCTCTGAAGCTATCGACTTTCCCTGCCCTCATTCCCAACATATATGTGTCGCACGGTGGTTAGGGGCGGGTGGGTGGGTCAACCGTCGCGATGAGCGACCAATTTTCTTCGACGAGTCCTACCTACGACCCGAACAGACCTAGTTCCTTGCGCGACAGCGCTGTCGCCGCAGGCGACCACGGATAGCGCCAAAATACTTTACTTACGACCCGAATAGCCCTGCACTCTTAATAGAAAATAAAACAAGTTGAATGCAGATTCTGCCATTGCAGAATTGAGTTTCGCCTCCGATTAGAAAAAAAAAATCGATAGAGGTTTTTTAGGAGGACGACCCCGTTTAGATTGCCATGAACTAACTTCATTTTTCTTGTGTTTATCAATATAATAGCAAACAGAACGGCGTGAAATACTCAATTGAATAGCAATAATAAAGAGATACAATTCGAAGTGCTAATTCTTCATTGACTAGATTGATCAAAAACGGATTTTTTCTTTAGTTTAAACGCTTTTTTATAGACTCTGAGTAAAAGTAAATGCAATTTAACAATAAAACGAGTGGAATCTCGTCGAATTCGACGAGTGAAATGTTTAAAAGACCCGATCGATTTGGTTTTAAAAAAAGCAAAAGTAATTACATTGTTGAATCAATATATAATAAATATATTTACAAAGTAAATGTCAAGTTTGCCAGTTACAATTTTGCATGCAAATATTCGCACATCTTCAGTTAAAATTGTAATCTGAGTGCCGGCGAAATCCAGAAATTTTATTTTATATGCACTCACAGAAAAATAGTTTTACTTAAAAAAAAAAAAAAAAAAAAAAAAAAAAAAAAAAAAAATCATTTTTACTGTGACATTATTTTCACTAACTGAAGTCATCTGAAAGTAAAATCTCAATGTCCATAATGAAAAGAAATATTGAAATGTAATATCGGGTACTACTAGGTTATCCCGTCGACCAGAAAATTATCGCCAAACTATAAGATTAAATGCCAATAATGGATGATCGTGAATGTCACATTCAATGACATTAAATGCGATTCATGTGTTTAAAATGTCATTAAGTGATTTTTATTTCGACTTTTTATTAATACTAGCAGCCTTCGCCCGCTACGCTGGTCAGTTTTTCTCAGCAAATTTAGAATCGAACTAAATTTTTATCTCATATTAGCTTTTTGTGCGTTGAATAATTCGAAACCCAGAGTTTCTTTTACATATATAGATTGAAAATGTCAGGTTTTTGCGCCGAAGACATCACCAAATTAGGGAAATGTGAAGTATCTCAGGAACTACTGGATTTAAAAGAATTTGCTTAGTACCATTCGATTCAGCATTAAAAAATACACTAAAATGTGTTATCAATTGAAAAATAACTACAAAAGCCGATTTTTAAGGAATTTTTTTAAAGTTCGTTCTTTTTTTTACCCCCCCCCCCCCTTAGGAGTGGAATTTTCGAAAATCCCTTCTTAGCGGCACTCGTCGTTATAGGAAGTATTTTTACCCCAATTTTCAAGATTTTTGGTTCGGTAGATTTTTTGTGCTGTGATTAATACGAAATCAAGACTTTCTTTTATATATATAGATGAGGATTGAAAATTTTAGGTTTTTGCGCCGAAGACACTGCCAAATCAGGAAAATGTAAAGTATCTCGCGAACTACTGAACTTAAAAGATTTGCTTGGTACCATTCGATTCATCATGAAAAAATGCACTAAAATATGTTATCACTTGAAAAATAACTGATAAAACCGACTTTTAAGGAATTTTTTTTAAGTTCATTCTTTTTTTTACCCCCCCTTAGAGGTGGAATTTTCGAAAATCCCTTCTTAGTGGCACTGGTCGTTACAGGAAGTATTTTTACCCCAATTTTCAAGATTTTTGGTTCGGTAGATTTTTTTGTGCTGTGATTAATACGAAATCCAGACTTTCTTTTATATATATAGATAAGGACTGAAATTTTTATGTTTTTTCGCCGAAGACATCGCCAAATTAGGAAAATGTGAAGTATCTCACGAAGTACTGTATTTAAAAGAATTTGCTTAGCAGCATTCGATTCAGTATGAAAAAAGACACTAAAATATGTTATCAGTTGAAAAATAACTGCAAAAGCCGATTTTTAAGGAATTTTTTTTTTAAGTTCTTTCTTTTTTTTAACCCCTTTAGGGGTGGAATTTTCGAAAATCCCTTCTTAGCGGCACTCGATGTTATCAGAAGTATTTTTACTCCAATTTTCAAGACTATAGGTTCGGCAGATTTTTTTTTGTGGTGTGATTAATACGAAATCCAGACTTTCTTTTATATATATAGATTTTTATTAATATTCTACTAATTATTCGTTTTTTCGTTATTTAAAATAAAAATTATATCAATATGTATAATTTGGCTACTAGTTTGGCGATTTGTATTATTTGGCGAAATTGGTCGACGGGATAACAGAGTAGTACCTAATATCGTTATGGGTAAAAATGCGATGTTTTAAACAGTGACGTCATTTTCTCTTCAAATGTTTTTTAAAAGTTACTGTTATTAATGATATGAAAAAGGCATCCGTAATAATATTGTAATTCCCATTTATCTGGTTGCTGAATGACATCATTTTCCTCATTTGAAATTTTTCTTATTTTGATTTAGACATTAATTTTTATCATAAATTATTTTCTGTTATTTTATTTGCATTATTAATATTTTTTCTCAGTAAATATTTTTTTTACCTCAATTAGTACATAATTATACGCAATCATTTTGAAAAATAAATTTTTATTATTGAGAGTAAAGCTAAACAGTGTTGCCACCATTTTGAAGAAATGTCATGAAAAAAGTTTTAAAATTAAAAATAAAATATAAAAATGGAAATAAATTAAAAAATAATTAAAATGGGCACAACTACAAAAAAATAGCTTTCATTTAAAAAAATAATTATCAAAATCGGTTCAGTAGAAAATTCAGGGCTGATGACACGACATTTTTAGCTTGTCTGAAAGAAATAGCATCGGAGGCTAAAAAAATATAAGACAAATTGAAACCGGACAAATTTAAAAGAAAAAGTACACAAATTAAAGTTATTGAGAGACGGTTAGTGGGCGGGCGGGGCTTTGAAGCTATCGACTTTCCCTGCCTTCATCCCCAACATACATGTCTGGGACGGTGGTTGGGGGTGGGAGGGTGGGTCAACCGTCGCGGTGAGCGACTAATTTTCGTCGACGACCCCTACCTACGTCCCGAACAGACCTAGTTTCCTGCGCGACAGCGCTGTCGCCGCAGGCGACCACGGATACCGCTAAAATACTTTACTTACGACCCGAATAGCCCTGCACACTTAATAGAAAATAAAAAAAATATATAAGACAAATTGAAACCGGACAAATTTAAAAGAAAAAGTAGACAAATTAAAGTTATTGAGGGACGGTTAGTGTGCGGGCGGGGCTCTGTAGCTATCGACTTTCCCTGTCTTCATCCCGAACATATACAACCCTTGGCAAAAAGTTTCCGATCATTACATCAACACTACCATCTTTTGTAAGAAAAGATTATTTATTCTCACTGCATAAAAATGAAACGACTATTAGCGATAATACATTTGTGTTACATATAATGAACAACAATATGCAATAAAGAAAAATCACCATTCATCAATTTATAAACAGAAAAATTGTGATTGAAATTTAGATACCAAAGAAAAAATTATCCGATCATGCTTTTATTTGGAAAAAAATAACCGATCACTGTAATTATATATTTCATAAATCTACCTTTATTTCGGATGACAGTCGAAATTGTTAGTGACTGGACTCATTAAGATTTTTACACTCATTGGGAGCAACTTCACCCCAGCATTCCCTTATAGCTCTACGTAAGTTTTATGGCATTTGTAATTCATCGAAAATCGATTTTTCTTTTTAATATATTTCACATATTTTCGATGAGATTAAGATCCGGACTATTGGGCGGTCACGTCATGGTTTGAATTGGTATATTACCTACATTTTGTAGAAATTTCGTCATTGATTTGGTGCTTTGAGGAGCTAATTGTCATCTTGAAATAAGAAGTAATTTTCATTTCCGAACTATTGATCGATGCTGGGAATAAAAACATCCACTAAAATGTCAATGTAAACTTTAAAGTTTACTGTACGTAACACAATACACAACTTGCCGACGCCTTGTGATGTAATACAACTCCAAACTGCAAATGCAGGTGAAAATTTAGTCTTCGTATTGATACACCTATCATTGGACTTTTCACCAACTCTCCTACAAATAAATGTTCCACATTCATCACTTTTACCGATAGATATGCGAAATTCATTGCTAAAAATAACTTTATTTCATGTATCAAATGGCTAGTGCACATGTTTTTTACACCATTGCAGGAGCTCTTTTCTAAGCTTCTTTATCATGTAAGATTTTGTTTTAATTTTACAAGATTTAAATCTTGCTACATTTAGATGATTACGTACTGCGGTCACATGCATTTACATTATATTTAGGCCATTCGGAATCAAGTTGTTTTGAGGTTGCTCGTCGCTTTCTTTTCGATATTTTCACAAGTTTTCTTTTCCTTCCTAGGTATTGACATTTGTGGTCGTCCACTTCGAGGTAAATTTTCCACGCTATTAGTCAACTGATGTTTTTTCTTAATATCGCATACTGTACTTTTAGCACAATTTCATAAATCAGCCACTTTCCATTGTGAATTTACTTCTTCTAATAATTAAATCATGCGGATTTTTAAATCGCGAAACAGGTTTTTCACACGAGTCATTTTCCAGCACTTCAGAGCTGCTTTTGATCTCGCAACTGGAAGATTTCTTCTTTTAAATAAGATTCATATATCATACGCATGCGCAGGCACTCTAATCTATCTTCAATATGCAAATTTCAAACTTTTTTCCGCAGTGATCGATTACTATTTTCCAACTTCCATCTTGATCAGATATTTTTTTCTCACGAGGAAACATTTTTGCCTGCATTATAATTATAAATTATATGATTGCAATATTGAATTCCCTTTTTATTTCTATTTTAACATTCTTTCTTTTATTTGGCATATTGCAAAACGTTCCTATGCTCTTGAACCGCGAAGTATACGCTTCGAAATACAAAACTCATAAACTTGATAACCGTGATCGGAAACTTTTTGCCAAGGGTTGTATGTATGAACCAGACCGGTCATTGCCGGCGTCTGGAGAGATTAACTTAACCTCTAAATATTTAAGTTAGCATTGTTACATTCAAAACCAGACTGATTAAAAATACATTTTCTCGAAGCATCGAAGATTGACTAGACTACATACACATGGAATAGCTAATAAAAAATTATATGGTGAAAATTTTTTGGTCGGAGTATTCGATTTTTACTAATTATAACTCAATGAGAGGTAAAAGTGCAAAGTATGGGAACATTAACGCCCAATGATTAATAGAATCTTTAAATATCGAAAACCTTAAATCCAGATTTTCTACATGGGAGTTGTCAAAAGTCAAATAGGACTAAAATTCTGCAAAGGATATTAATAAACAAACTAAAAATTAGAAGCAGTGTATTAATAATATTTCAGCTTTATACGTTGCAGAAGATTAAACCATCTTTATCTAAAAATATAGATGTAATGGAAAGTGTTAAATTCTATATAGCAACAAAACTTAGGCACGCGAATGAAATCTGAAAACAGTTGCTAGGTGGATATTGAATATTATTTCGTTTATTTAATACATTTTTTTGCAGTTAGAGATTTGCGTGAAAAAAAATTAAATTGGCAGTTTAAATTATAAAAGGAAACGACCGTAACAAAATAAATGGAACTGAAATTCAGATTATTAATTAAAGTTAAGAATTTGGTTTTTAGTTTATTTCATGTCGGCCGATTATCTACGCTAGCGATACAGGCCCAGGGAGGGTGCCCTTCGTGGGGGTTTTTGTAAGGGAACCTAATCCGTATTTACGCAAGGTTCGAAGAAAACCACGAAAACACCGAACGGTTAGGCCGACGACCACGGTTAAGAATTTAAAAAAAGGATGTAATGTTAACCCTCTCACTGACAAGCCCGTCTATAGACGTTCCCTAAGCTCACGGTTTCATTGCAATGCTATAACTCAGTTGATTTAATGGATTTTTAATACAGTGTACAATAATTAGCACACTCAAAGATAACATTTATATTCGTAAATAAGATATTTCTATATTGTTGAAAGAATCATATTTTTTTAGCAATTAAGACAAAACGCTGAGAAAACAACATTACAAATTTACCATTTTGCAAGAATGTCAAAGGGTTTTAAAGGGGGAAAGGGTAAAACCATTATTAATTAATGGGAAAAGGTAAATGCCTTTACACCTCAGTTTTCGTATTTAAAAGGATTTCGGAGTTTTACCAATGGAAGTCAACTAAAATTATTGGAATGTACAAACAATTGTGTTTGTTTAATTCGGATAATCGAAAATTGTATGGCAAAATTAATTGTTAGTCTTTTTTCAACTTAAAAATTGTGTTTTTGAGAAATATTTTGTAATTTTTTTAAGATAAAATATATAATAGACGTTCAGGTAAGTAGGTTTAAGTAATGAAGAAATAAAGAGCTTTCATTCCATTCAAAACGACTGAACATTGAATTAATCTTATCATAAAAATGTGCTATTCTTTGGAATAGAGGAAGCTTGCCGCAATCAATGTGAGGGAGTCCTGACAAGATGATAAAAACTCTTTATTTAAATGGTTTTGGACATACTTTTATTATGCACAGTACATAAAGAAAGGTTAATAGTTATAAACAAAAACTAATGTAAAATTATTCTGTAAAGCTACAGTAAAATGAGGTGATGAAAAAGAAAATATTTAAAACTGATTATAGAAAGATATGAAAAACTGCTGTAGTATCCACTCAAAGAAAAATAATGAAATATAAATGAGAAAGTTAATAGAAACTTTATTTCATTTAAATAATTCTTACTGTAGATAAATAGGATCAGTTGAAAAGACTAGAAAGGACTATAACTCATGAAATCAGCAGTTCTATAAGTTAAGGGTAGACACGACTGAGACTTAACGCCTTTTCATAATAATTTTACTACAACATTTTACACTCATAAGTAATATGTAACTAAATTTTATCTAAATGTTTATATATAATATAATTAATGTGTTTCATAAAACTTTGGAAGTACTTCACACAAGTTGGAAGTGTTTTATTTTATTACCTGTCTGAAAAGTTATATTTTGCAGTTTGAACTCCTATTAACTCACCCTCCGCCATTAATCCCTAATGTACTCGAACGATTTTGATAAAGGTTTTTTGGTGGTAGAATATAAATAGAAGATTTATTGTAGTACAAAGTTTAAAAATAAACAATTAGTTTCAGAAAAAGAAGAAATCTAAAAAATTACCATTGCTCTAAGACAGAAAGTTTAAGTCGCTGAAACAAAAGCAATTTGTCAAAATTCTTGAGCGTAAACCAGTAAAAATGGATTCCTACTTTTAAGAAAATCGGTCGGTTATCTTATAGCTCGCATATTTCAAATAGGATTCAACCCAGTCTTGTATACATGTAATTGCTCATACGTCGGCGGAAGAACATAGCATTGGTCAAAAAACGTTATGAAGACATGTAGACAAATTTTACGAAGTTGAAGACAATGACATGTAGTTAAAATATATTGCTGTGATATTTTTTAAATTAAATTTGAGAAAATTATGAGGACTGCAGAAAAGTCCATAGGGAAGAGACACGCTTAAACAGAAATATTCCAGTACCTTTCTCTCGACTGCTACAATTTTTGAAGGGGTGTTTTTAACATTATTGTGCATTTTCTCCTAAACTTTATTTTTGATTATTACATAGAATCTTTGCAAATCTTTCTATCATACACGCAGCTATATAGTATAATTGGAGTATTTATACGAATGTGGGTGGTAATTGTTGAAATCTGGCTTATTAAATATATCTACGCATACTAATTATATATTACAGCCTTATATTTTAAAGGGTTAATTCCGTTCGAAAAACAAATTAAGGGGGGGGGGAGGTTCAACTACCTCCATTTCCCAGTTTTATACTTAATCATTGAACACCTTAAACTAATCAGGGATATGATTTATCATATAAAAATCTGCATGAATATTATTAATCAGGATGGCGTCTCATGAAAATGGTCCTTTATCTAAATTTTGAACAAAAACTAATAATTTCGCATGAAAAACTCATTTATATCAATTAAGGGTAGGGGCACGAGCCCTGCGTTCCCCCTCTTTATACGAAAATAAACTCATAATACTAATCACGGAAGTGCCTCATCAGAATGATCCTACATCTAAATTTTGAATGAAAACTGATAATTCTCCATGAAAAACCCATTTATATAAATTAAGGGGAGGGGCATTAGCCCCCGTTTCCCCTGTTATACATATCGAATGAATTCCAAAAACTAATCAGGGAAGCGCCTTATAAGTATATACATATATCCAAAATTTCAAGTGAATTGGATATTTATAACATGAGTTATCGCGTTACGCAAATACTCGCATACAAAATGGACGGGCACATAAGATCCCAGGCTTTAATAGCCTGTGAGCTAAAAAGGGCTGATGTGATGCCTAAAAGCCGTCGGACAACTGATACATCATCATTCATAAGCATTAATACCTATGAATATACCAAACTAATTATATGAGCATGTCATAGCGAATAATAATAATGTAAATCAATTAAATTGCAACCCGAGAGTATTACCTAGTATTTCTAGGATATAAATCATGAACGAGATTCTTCATGGGCTAAAGAAGGAAAAAAATAGTCAAGGATTCATCAGAAAATTTCTGAATAACTACGTGATTTATAACGAGTACATAGTTGTCAATCCCCCGTTTTTATAGTACTAATATTTATACATATACACTGCTCAAAACAATTAAAGGATATTTGAAGTTTTATATAAAATAAAGATATAAACGAAATTTTTTTGCCGCAAATAGAAGAAGAGAATCACAAATGCAAATTTTTCTGGTTTTCAAACTGTGGAGTATGCAAATTTTTAGTTCGACGTCAAAAACGTCTCTTCAGCGGCAGCGAATGAAATTGGACTTTCAACTGGATAAAAGAGAATGAAGACAAGGATGATCGGCATTCAGCGATTTCTTTGTTTCGATGAGTACGATGCCTCAGCGAAGTCATTTGGCAGATTCAGAAGCTTGGAGAATTGTTGGTAAGTTAGAAGGGGGCCAAACTCAAGCCGAAGTAGCGCAAGCCATTGGAGTGTCACAAAGTGTCATTTCCAGGATCTGGAACCGTTTTTTGGAGAGTGGATGTGCAGGCCGAAGACCAGGGCAAGGTCGTAGACGGGCAACAACGCCCAATGAAGATCGGTATTTAGCGTTAACAGCTCGGAGACACCGAAACATGAACGCTACTCTTCTCCAACAACACCTTCGCTCGGCTACATGCACCACGATTTCAACTCAGACTGTCCGAAACCGGCTCCATGCTGCAGGTCTGTATGCTCGTCGACCGATGGTATGCGTTAGATTAACATCAAAGCATATTCGCGACCGCAGGGAGTCGGCAACCGAGCATGTCAACTGGAGGAGAAATGAATGGAGCAATATTCTCCATTTCTGACGAGTCCCGTTTTTCTGTGCATCCGGATAATAGGCGTATTTTCATTTGGAGGGACCGTGGCAGTAGGAATAAATCTGCTTTCGCGCACGAAAGTGTCAGATTTGGCGGTGGAGGAGTGTTGGTGTATGGTGTCATCTCCATTGACGTGCGCACTGACCTCTACATCATTCGAGATGCAGCTCTGACTGGTCGCCGATATAGGGGTGAGATCCTCAGGCCTATTGTAGTCCCTTACGCTGCAGCAATTGGAGATAACTTCATTTTAATGGACGATAACTGCCGGCCACATCGTGCAAACCTGGTGGAGGGTTTCCTTTTCGAGGAAGGAATCGTTCGAATGGAATGGCCAGCGTGTTCTCCAGACATGAATCCAATCGAGCATGTTTGGGACGCTCTAGGAAGACGAGTTTCTGCCGCCAACAGCCCCCACAAACTCTCCAAGAACTGGAAAGAGCTCTTCTGGAAGAGTGGGGCAGAATACCCCAACTCGTAATTAATAGCCTCTTTGAGTCCATGCCTCAAAGGGTTCAACGTTGCTGACCGCCCGCGGAAACCATACCCCCTACTGAAAATGATTTTCTTTGAAGAAAACACCTTTTCTTATTTTTTTTTCTCATGTGCACAAATTGTGTTTTCTTTCCTTTTGTACACAAATGCGCAATAAAATGCACTTTTTTCTGCCAAACATGTGTAATTTATTCTCATATAACCTACTATGTCTGTCGACCATGTATCAATCAGCTAAAAAGTTTCCCAGATACAAAATCCATCTAAAACTGCAATATCCTTTAATTGTTTTGAGCAGTGTATACATATATATATATATATAAATATCAATTTCCGCAATTAAATTAAATGAGCATATTTTTAAGAATGTACAGGTATTTGAAAATCGTGGTGTTAGCAACTATGCAGTGCGTGAGGATTAGGTTTTATATTGTTAAAGGAAAATTCAAGAACTATTTCTAACCAGGTTACAATATTCATTTCAGACTATTCTTAAACACACACATATATGTATATGTATAATTATTAATATGTAATAATTAGATATTTTGGTTTACGCCTTTTTATTCTTTTTTTCGTTTAAAAAAGAAAGAATGTTTTTTATGATCCTGCTAGAGAAAAATGAGAAAGTGATTGTTCTAAATTATTCTAAATAAATAATACTTAAAAAAAAGTTTGAAAATTGTAATTAAAAGTAAGAAACATTATTCCGTAAATGTACATTTTACATAATGTTCTTTCAACATCAAAACGAAAATGGTGGGGGTTTATTATTATTATTATTATTATTATTATTATTATTATTATTATTATTATTATTATTATCCGTTAAAATTTATCCGTTTTGGTTTTTCATTGAATTTCATGATAATTCATCTTATGTTTAATATTAGAATTAGAATGTATTATTGCTTTGAAGTTGGATATTTCTCTAAATTTATGTAAGAATAAATATCACATACAGCCATTTTTCCTGGTCTACTCACATAAATAGAATGTAAGAAAATACAGAACATGAGGTTATTTCATTCTAGTCAATATATAAGAAAATGTTCGATTAAGAGAGAAAAGGAACCAATTTCTAAATGTCACAAACAGCTGACGAGCCTTGACCTGCCCTGATAAATATTAGAACGGATGGACATAATTGAGCTTTCATACAATATGTAGTTCTTTGTTCTGTTTATCTTATTTTTATTCTGTTAAAATCAGTGTCTGCCAATATATATATATATATGTATATGTGTGTGTGTGTATGAACATATATATGTATAGAATTATGATATTATCATTAAAGAATAAAAAGATTAGTAATAAATTCTGAAAACAAAGAATTATATTAAGATTTTGCAGCCTTCCATATTTCAGAATTATCATCTTGAATAGTGGATTTCCATAAATGCATTGAAATTTCATATTAAAAATAGGATGTGGAATTTTCTTTCGATGATATCTTATAACTTACTTATGCAAAGACTACTCAGTTCTGCTAATCCGAAAGTTTTCTCCTATCTGATACATCTTAACATAAAAAAACCCGCAGATGCTATTACTTCAATATTCTAAATTCAATTTTATGCCAACTTTTACTTTAATTCTAAGTTTTTGCTTCAGTTAATCATCTTTTTTGTTTGTACGTCAGCGGTTGGCGCATATTCATTTAAAAAAAAAATGCGAAGTTGCTGCTACTTCAACTTTCATTATATATAAAGCATATTTTAAAAATATATTGATGTTTTTGACGGTTAAAACCACTTAAAATGCGGTTTAAGTCTATGTCACGTCAAAAACTGAAAAGACTTCAGACCTTCAGAAATATCGTTTAAAAAAATAATTACAAAATGAATCTGAATAACTTACCTTTTGTCACAAAAGTAACGAAGGGATCCAGGTAAAAAAAGATGAAATCGAAACAACGTTGTTTGATAAGCGAGCGTAAACTGCATTGAAAACTCAAGATCGTATGGGTATGAAGCATGTAGCTAAGAAAAAATATATACATTCTTAGCTTCATGATATGAAGAATTCTTCATTGTTTTTTTTTCTTCAACTATGAACCAACATTAATTATTATTCGTGTAGTTTTAAGATAAATGCTGCAGTTAAACGCCAGCATGAGCTAAAACGATCGCAGGAAACAATTCTAAATATAGCACAAACATTGATAAACAATGCTAACGTAAAATCAACGTGGCTGTCGTCGGAGTATTCCGATTTTGCTGCGTCTATTGCCACAAACGGAAACGTTCATATATCAAGTCAGTAGAAAATGGAGTACTTCCTTTAATTCCAGAAAAACTAAGAAATTTTTCTAAAAGGAATTTTTCTATTAAAAAAGTTAAAATTCACAGAATAACACCTGTAAAATTCAGGACAATTTTTTAAGGTGTATATATAAACACTTTCCTAAACCTTAATATTATATTAAGTTGCGAATAAAAAAGTGAGTACTGCTTTGACAACCGGATTGAGTCAAATATATATATACATATATATTTTATATAGGTCTATTTTAATCTACCTTTTTAAAGTTAGAGCAATGGTATGTTCTCTATAGTTCAGAAAATCGTAAATTAATATTTTCACGTTAGTTATGAAATTATACTTTAAACATAATTCTTAATAATAATAACAACAAAAAAAATTACATAGTATTAGTAATAATCTAACAAATAAATATTTTAATACACTTTTCACTTACATGTGACATTTTGTAACATCCATAAAAATATTGAATGTCCATTATATATTATACAAAATACACTGTAAGTATTTTTCTGATAGCTATAAGAAAGTTAAAGTAAATGAACATTTTAAAAATATATGTATTTAGAAAAAAAATAAATATAAATTTTAATTAAATTTTTCCTCGCAGCAATATAAAAAACTATGTATCTATACGATACAAGGAACTTAATTAAATGTATATGATACCATTTTTTAACACTTTATGTAATTTTTCTTTTGCACCACATGTCAAAAAATAATTAATTTGTCTTAAAGGAAAAATCGGATTAAAAATCAAACAAGTTTTTCTTGAGCAATACATGTTCTTTATTGGTTATTTCTAGTTTTTTTTAGTAATAGAGTATAAAATTGTTTTCATATTAGAGCTAAAATTGTTTTACTAGTGAAATTGGATTACATCCAAAATGTTTGTTTCTAATTTTGTTTTTATTTCATAAATGCTTTATTAACTTAGTTTCTAGATTATAGAGACGCATCTTGGTAATCTTTTTATCGATGTTTTTCTTCGTTTTTCTTTCAAAATTGCCAATTTTTATCGTTGAAGAAAAAGCTAATAAAACTACTTTATGAATGATAATCTTGTACAATCTTTTATAACTTGCCATTCATTAGAAAAGAAAAAAAAATCAAGGCTATTTTATTATTGTTGTCTATAATTTTAAGACGATAAACGTTCCTTTTTATTACTAGCATGCTAGAATATTTTATTTTGCTTTGAAACTACACATCTAGAAATATCTGTCCAAAAGAAAAATTCTTTCTTTTGCACTTCTTTTCAGGAAATATTCATGTGCATTTCAGTTTTGTACATAGATCTTTATTCTTTTCTTATTTTCATTTTTGGTAGCTTTCGTAGAAAAACATAATTATTTACATTACAATTAATGCAGTCAGGATCAAAACAGAAATTTTATTTTTAATTCAAGTAGCACTTATTTAATTAAATAAGGTGTTTCAGAAATCTTATGATATTAATATTAAGATTAATTCCAATTCAAGGTTTTTTTTCGATATTTTATAACTTTCAAATTTTTAATTTTTTTATAAAGGAATGAAGAACTGAGGCATGAAATATTAATGATCAAATAAAGTTTTTAAAAGTTTGTGTTTATTTTATGATGGAGAATATACATATTATTAGAAATTCAAATTTATGCTGATGAAAGTAAACTATGATTTATTGATCTACTTAAATATACGGAATTTGTCATATTCGTTATCCTTTATAAATATTTACTGAAAGAAAACGTAAAAAAAGTAAATCTAAACCTAGTTAAAATTATTAAAAAATACATATTTTATTCTAAATATGGAAATTTTTTTTTCAATAAAAGCAAAAAAAAAATATTATTTTTAATCAAAAATACGCGTAAATATTTGTCAATTTACATTTTATGTCGACAATTTATTTCTATTATGTTAGTTAGAACAATGTAGATGTACACGTACAGTCGTGGGAAAAAAATCCCAGATTAACTTCTTAACAAATTATTGCAGAAGAAAGTTATTGGTACCGAACGCTTAGAAATAAAGTCGAATTTTAAATGATATATATAAAATCTGCTTATGGGACCATCTGTATAGTAAAAAAGAACCCAAACTTTATTTTTTTTTCAATAAAAATACTTAATTTTAACAAAATCTGTGAAGTCTTATTTTCAAACTACACTGTTAAAAATTTTGTCCTACTTTGAACCAATTTTTCGTGCTCAGTAGCTGCCACTGTAAGATGGTGAAAATTTGAACCAATATTTTAAGATCCTGTTGAAGTATAGTTCCAACGTTGACATAGGAACGTTGACATAGGAGCGACGTTGACATAGGAAGCTCCAAATGTTGATACGAGATTTCACAACCTTATGGTGGCAGATGCTGAGCAGCAAAATTTGGTTTAAACTAGAGCAACCTTTTTAACAGTGTAAGTCTAGACATAAAATTTAAAGTCATTTGAATTATAAGTTTTTTAATAAGAAGCATTCAAAATTTAGTCTTTCTAATATTAAATAACATTTTCATATTTTTAATAATATCGCTCAAAATTATACTTCTAGTGAGCTATTTTTTTATGTAGCAATAATACCAAAATACCCAAACATCAGTACGTTAAATATTCAAATTTTATAATTTTATAATATGAACTATGAATTATGGAATTAATATTTAAAAAAAATATGAATTGAAACTAACAATTTTTTGATGAATTAAAATTTAATAGGTCCTAATTCATGGAAATTGAATATTCCCAATTTTCTTCCAAATAGTTTTCTGGGCATGCCTTAAAACGAAAAAATGATGATTTAATGGACCGTCTACGATAGACGTGACTGGATATTTTGAAATTTTCCAAGAGCCGACCGCACAAAACCTTAGGCCATCGAGCACAAGAAAATATACTTTGTTTTATGGAAGAGTAGTAATAGAGAACTCTATTGATCCATCTATGCCGGAAGCGAAGTGTTGCATAAACCAAAGATTGACAATACTAGTGGTTGACTGGTAAGATTAGCATTGTGTTTTCCTGTACCCTGTTTTATATGTTTTCACACTTTTGATTGTACAGCAAACTCAATGCTAATTCTACGAATCAACCACTTGTATTATCGATTTTTAACTTATGCACCACTTCGCTTCCGGCATAGATGGATCAATAGATTCCTCTATTACTACTCTTCCATAAAATAAAGGATATTTTCTTGCGCTCAATGACTTACAGTTTTGTGCGGTCGGTTCTTCGACTGAAACTTCTTATAATATCCAGTAATCTAGTAGTATTTTATGACTGATTGTGTGTAGGTGCTCCCTCGGTCAGCAATCGAGTTCCGATATTCAATTTGGATACAACCCAAAAATGTGCACGTTTATAAATAATTATTTTCTCAGAAAATGACTTTACGAATTACAAGAAATTTTTTTCTGAGATTAATTTAAGGGTGTAGAGTGTATTTATGCTCTCAAAAATGGTTACTTCTATTGAAAAAAATGACAGGATTCGTTTTACTATACAGGATGTATCTAAACTACTGGGCAAAACTTTAGAGAGTGATAGTACATAAAAAGACAAATAATATTGAATGGAAAACTAAGGGTCCCAAACTTCTTCCGAAGGAGATAGGTGCTATCACAGTTTAAGGTCCAAAATTTGAAATGATTATAAAAAACGGAAAAATTGGTCGATTCGTTTGCGGTTTTCACGAAAACTGTTCTTTACGTTAGTATAGCCTTGAAAATAAATCATAACGATAAATTTCAAAATGCCGATAGAGGGCGCTTTTTACTTTGGAGCAACAAACAACTATTTTTTACCTTTATTTTTTGCATCTCATTACATTTTTTTAGAAGTTTAGACATAAACTTTAATTTTAAGCTCAAAATCTGTGGTTAAGTAGCGCAAACTGAACTGCGTTCAATGGGAGTGGGTAGGTTCAAATTTCAAATTATTATAAAAACAGAATAATTGTTCAATTGATTTGCGGTTTTCACTAAAACTATTCTTTATATCAGTATTGTCTTAAAAATAAATTATAAACATAAATTTAAGAAAATGTCGATAGAGGGCGCTTTACACTTTGGAGTATCGTAAAACTATTTTTTACCATTATTTTTTGCATCGCATTAAAATTTTTTGAAGCTTAGACATAAACTTAAATTTTGTGCCGAAAATCGGAATCGTTGAAAGTGGTTAAGTAGCGCTAACTGAGCTATATTCAATGTGGGTGGGAAGGTTCAAAATTAAAATGATTATGCAATACGGAAAAATTGGTCGATTCGTTTGCGGTTTTTTCTAAAACCATTCTTTATGTCAGTATTTCCTTAAAAAAATTTTAAAGACAAATTTCTAAAAATTCCATTAGGGGGCGCCTTAAACATTAGAGTAACTAACAACTTTTTTAACTGTTATTTTTTGTATCTAATTAAATACTTGCAAAAGCTTAGACTTAAATTTTGAGCTCAAATTCTGAATCGTTGGGATTGGTGAAGAAGCGCAAATTGAACTGTGTTCAGGAGTTGAAATGTTACCTTGCTCACCCTACGAACACAGTTCAATTTTTCTCTACTTAGTTGCTCACAATGATTCAGATTTTGAGCTCAAAATTTAAGTCTAAGCTTTTAAAACATTTATTTAGATAGATAAAAAAAGTAACGGTTAAATATAGTTGTTGGTTACTCTAAAGTTTAAGGCGCCCTCTAACGGATTTTTTTGAAATTTTTCTTTAAAATTTATTTTTAAGGAAATACTGACATAAAGAATTGTTTGAGTAAAAACCGCAAATGAATCGACCAATTTTTCCGCTTTTTATAATCACTTTAAATTTTAACCACCCCACCCCCATTGAACACAGTTCTGTTTGTCGGGAGCGTTAGAGAAAAGGGGACTGATTTTATTTCACCATAGGTTTTTATTGATTATTGCCAGGGGGCAAACATTTATATGAGCTTTTGATTTGAGAGCGAGGGCGCTCGATACAGACGTGTTGTTCGAGGGACAACGAAGCTCAACTGAACGTTACATCATTTATCAGCTAGGTGGCGCTGATCTCTTAATCAAACTTCGGTAGCGTACATACCGGCCCCCAATGAAGTATTCTGATAGTTCAATGATCCGCAACAATAAAATATGCAATAACATACAGATACTATTACAAATTAATGGTTACACATAAAGCACTTAATATAAATACAATAATAAGAAATAATAAATTCAATAGAAATAGGTTAAGCTTAATTAATATTTTCGTTATTTACAATTGGAAGAACACAAATATTAGAGATACTTCTTTTGTAAGTTCCGGATGGGGTCCGGACTATTACAACCCTAACATTTTCATCATTTCCCTTGATGATTTCTGAAATGCGACCTACTATCCATTTACAAACTTGTAGGTCTCCATCCTTTTCCAGAACCATCATACCTGGTGCAACATTTTGTTTTTGAAAGAGCCATTTGGATCTCTGCTGCAAATGGCATAAATAAGAATTGGACCAATTTTTCCAAATTAGTTGCACGATTTTTTTGAGTTTTCTGCCATCGGTCGAGCAAGTTTTCTCTCACATTAATCAAATTTTGTTCACGAAGAGCATTATCTGGTCTACCAATCAAGAAATGTCCTGGGGTCAAAACTTCATAGTCTTCTATTCAGAAGATAATAAGGAAAGAGGGCGCGAATTTAGAATACCTTCGATTTGAGTAGTAATAGTTAAAAATTCTTCAATGGTTAATTTCGTAACACCAATAGTTCTTTTTAAGTGGTATTTGAACTGTCCGACGCCTCTCTCCCAGAGTCCTCCAAAATTTGGGGAACGAGGGGGAAGAAATTTCCAGAGAACTTGCTCGGATGACAGAAAATTTGATACATCATCATTGTTTTTATTTATAGAATTTAATAATCTCTTTAGTTCCGCACATGCTCCAACAAAGTTGGATGCATTGTCACAAAAGATAGTATTACTTTTGCCTCTGCGAGCAAAAAATCTTTTAAGTGTTGCAATTAATGCACCAGAAGTTAAGTCAGAAAGTAGTTCTAAATGCACTGCTTTCGTAACCATGCATATGAAAATGGCCACATAAACTTTATTAAATATTCCTTTTCTCTGGTTGCGATATTTAATAAAAAATGGACCGCATAGGTCAAGACCTGCATTGGAAAACGGTGGCCCTTGTATTACTCTCTCAGAGGGTAAATTACCCATTATTTGACTTACAATTGAAGGTTTTATTTTGAAACATTGAACACACTCGTGTACAACTTGACGAGCAATGTTTCTTCCATTAATGGGCCAAAATAATTGTCTTATACTATTTAATAGCCCTTGAGGACCAACATGCAAGTCTCTCATATGATAGTAAAGAAAGATAATTTTAGTGAATTTACTACTTGAGGGTAAAATGATTTGGTGAGATCGGTCATAGCTTAAATTTGAGTTGGTCAAACGACCACCCACTCTTAATAGATCATCTTTATCTAAGAAGGGATCTAAAAATCTCAACTTACTTTTTACAAGGACAGACATGCCCCTTTTCAATGCCGAAATTTCTGATGAAAAATACTCATCTTGAGCTGTCTTAATTAAGAAATTTCTAGAAACTCTTAGTTCATCTAGAGTTAAGGAACCCTTAAGTTTTTTCTGATTTTTACAGTTGTGGACAAACCTGTAAATAAATGCTAACACTCTCATTAATTTAATATAACTATTTGAAATGGTAAGAAATGAGTTCAAAAAGCCATAATTTATAATTGAAGTGAGAACCGGAACTGACTTTAGTTCCTTTAAAAATTGTTCGTCTTTGTTATGAGAGTCTTTTTGTGGACAAAAGTTTACAATGTCTTGTTTCAGGAAATCGGGTCCTTCAAACCACAGTTTATTTGTAGCAAGCGATTTTGCATCTTGACCTCGGGATAACACATCCACTGGATTTAGTTTTGACGGCACATATCTCCACTCGTAGTTTTTGGTAAGTTCTTGAATCTTAGACACTCGGTTCGCAACGAAAGTTTTTAGAAGATGTGGGGACATGTTTATCCATGCTAGGGAAATCGTAGAGTCCGACCAAAGTATGACTTTGTCGATTTGAAGTTTCATAGCTCTAATTACCTTTTGAGCAAGTTGCCACAACAATAGACAGGCTGAAAGTTCAAGCCTCGGTATGCTGACAGTTTTAATAGGGGCAACTTTACTTTTGCTGCAAATGAGGTGGCAAACAGGCGAATTTGAGTCAGTGTTCCTTTGAAGATAAAGGGAAGCTCCGAATGCTTTCTCACTCGCGTCAGCAAACCCATGTAAGAGGATAGTTGATGCATCTTTAATAAGAATACATCTGGGAATTTTGATGGTTTCTATAAGAACTAGTGAATTGAGGAAATTGTCCCACTCTTGAGCAACATAAAGTGGAATTTTATCATTCCTGTCGCACTTTAGCAACCATAGTTGTTGCATGAAGATTTTTGCACGGCAAATTACAGGACCGAGCAAGCCAAGGGAATCAAAGTGTCTTGCAATTTGACTTAGAATTTCGCGTTTTGTATAGTCAGGACTTCTGTTGACGATAACTTTAAAGTTAAATGTATCACTAGTGCAGTCCCACAGTATTCCGAGAGTTTTTGTTGAAGTTTCTTCGGCATTTTGATTAAAGGGAAATGTTTGATAATCAGGATTTATTTTTTCAATAACATTAGAACGCCATTTATGCAAGGCCATCTGACCTTTTTTGAAGATGTCTGTTAATTGTTTTTTTAATTTCAAAAAATTCGGAAATGTCTGATGCACCTGACAGGCAATCGTCCATGTACATATCGTTCCTTACAACTTCGGCAGCTAATGGGAAATTGTTTGCTTCATCTACGGCTAACTGTTGGAGCACTCTAGTGGCAAGGTATGGACTGCTTGCACAACCGTAGGTGACTATTTTCAGAGTGTAGATTTTGTCAGGTTCCTCCCTCTCTTCTCTCCACAATATTTTTTGGTATCTAGTATGCGACGGATTTACTTCTATTTGTCGAAACATTTTATTCACATCAACTGTAAATGCGAAAATATGTTTTCTAAAACGAATCATAATTGAAAAAAAATCATCCTGTATTATCCCTCCTTTAAACAATAAGTCGTTTAAAGACTTCCCATTAGTAGTTTTACAACTCCCATCAAAAACAACCCTCAGTTTAGTTGTAGTACTTGATGGTCGCAAAACACCGTGATGAGGGAAAAAATATGTTTTATCAGGATTTATGTCATCGGAATTTGCTTCCATGTGTCCTAAAGTAGTGTATTCTTTTAGAAATTCTGAGTATAATTCCTTTAATTTGGGATCCTGCTCTAAACGGTTCCATAACTGATTTAAACTTTTAGCGGCAATTTGTTTTGAATCTCCCAGAGAATTATCTAACATTTGAATCTTAAAGGGTAATTCAACTACATATCTGCCGTCCGGTTTACGATAGTGAGTCTTTAAAAATGTTCATTACAGTAATTTAACTCCTCACTAACTAAGGGTTTTAATTCACTTACTTGCTCCATTTCCCAAAAAGAACTTATTTCTTTTTCCAAATTTTTATAATCTGTTCCTAAAAAACAAGAATCAGAATATTCCCTTAAATTTGAGATAGAATTGCATACAGTTCCTGATATAACGTGCCCGAAAACGTTTCTACTAACATTAATTGGGAATCATCAATTTTAATTTTATTAGACCCTATTAATTCATTGAATAACTGCGCTCCGATTAGTCATGTACGCGTCTCGGCTTATTCCGATTATTATCCGCTAATTCTATGTTCGACGACAATTTTAATTTTGACGTATTTATATATTTGGGTGGTAGATTAGCGATTTTAGGAACAACTAACATATCTAATTGATAAGATTTAGTTTTGTTTTCATTCGTTAATTCCGTACTAATTTATTTTAGCGTTTAAACATAATTCATCAAGTCCGGAAATGGAAATATGAGTTTTTTGTTTACGCAATCCTAATAGATTTGAGGCATGAGAGGTCAATAAATGCGAGCTTGAACAACTGTCTAATGCAGCAATCAAAGGTTGAAATTCCCCAGAACCGTCCTTCAAATATATCACAGCTGTGTTTAAAATTACACAAGATTTATTTATTTCATTTTCCTTCGCGAAAAATGTTTGATTATCAGGAGAAAGGGAGGGGGGGGGGAATCCAATTGGCGCCTATCTACTGTCTGGTCTTCAACGATGAATTGCCTTCTGATATTATTATTTTCATTTAATGAATGAAGTAATGAATTATGCTCTTTGCTGTCAAAAGAAAGGCATTTATTTTTAGATAAATAAGGATTAGGTAAATGGCTATTTAAGCAAGATTGACATAAATTGTTATTTTTAACAAATTCTAATCTCTTTATCACGTTCATTTGTTTAAATTTCTCACATCTATATAAAGAATGTGAATCTGTACATCCTAGAATACACCCTTTTCGCTGTTTTGATTTTGTTAAAAAGGATTTTTCCATGTTTGGCTTAGTGCCAGATTTCCAATTATTATAATTAGACTTTTTTTGTTCCTTTGAAGTAACAGTATTTTGAAGAATACGACTTCTTTCTTCCAAAAAGCTTAAAAAGATAGCTAATTTAGGAATTTCGTTTTTATTTAATTTCATTTCGAACGATTTTTTTATTTCAGAATCCAATCTTTGAAACAAGATGTGCATTATTAAAGCACCTGACAGCTCATTAGATTCAAATTCAAGTTATTTTAATGCACGCAAATTACATTTTGTATTATCAATTAATTGCATTAAATGGTTAGGAGAATCGGGTACTTTTGAAAAATTAAGTAGTTTAATAATATGGCAATCAATGACAGCTCTTTTATTTTCATATCTTTCTTCTAAAGATTGCCAAAGAGATTCGTAAGTATCTTGAGCTGACTCAAGCCTTTTGGCTTCACCTTTTAAACAGCCCTTTAAGTAGCATAACTGCTGAGTTGAATTCAGATTTTTATTATTTCCGAAAATAGACATTAATTGAGACTTAAAATTTTGAAATTCATCATATTTTCCATAAAAATTGGGTAGAGGTAAGTCTGGAATTTTAAAGCTCTTACTAACAGTAGGATATTCTTTATTCATATTAACACATTCATATTTAGAAAGAATAATGTTAAGTTTTACCTCTGAATCTTCCAGTTCATCCTTTAGCTCCATTGCTAGTTCAAAAAAGAATCCGTTATTTCGACATCTTCCGGAAGAGTTGTATACGACACTATCAAATTCCGTAATGACGTTTTAATTTCCAAAATAGAAACCTTTTTGCTTTCTAAGCGGAGTCGTTCTTCTTGCTGTTCTTCTTGCGATCCTTTTAGATGAATGCATTCATATTCATTAATGAATTTCGTGATTTTATTTACTTTTGTTTTCAATACGCCGCGTTGGCGATTTAAAGTAGTTAACGTGGTCATTTTTTATTTAGCTGTTCTCCGGCTCGACAGACCATATGTCGGGAGCGTTAGAGAAATGTGGACTGATTTTATTTCACCATAGGTTTTTATTTATTATTGCCAGGGGGCAAACATTTATATGAGCTTTTGATTTGAGAGCGAGGGCGCTCGATACAGACATGTTGTTCGAGGGACAACGAAGCTCAACTGAACGTTACATCATTTATCAGCTAGGTGGCGCTGATCTCTTAATCAAACTTCGGGAGCGCACACTGCTTGCGCTACTTAACCACTCACAACGATTCAGATTTTCAGCTCAAAATTTAAGTTTATGTCTGAGCTTCTAAAAAAATTAATGTCATGCAAAAAATAACGGTGAAAAATAGTTGTACGTTACTCCAAAATCTAAAGCGCCCTCTATCGGCATTTTTTGAAATTTATCTGTATAATTTATTTTCAAGAGAATACTGACATAAATAATTTTAGTGAAAACCGCCAATCAATTGACCAATTTTTCTGTTTTTTATAATCATTTGAAATTTGAACCTACCCACTCCCAATGAACATAGTTCAGTTTGCACTACTTAACCATAGATTTGGAGCTCAGAATTTAAGTTTATGTCTAAACTTCTAAAAAATGCAATGAGATGCAAAAAATAACGGTAAGAAATAGTTGTTCATTACTCCGAAGTCTAAAGTGCCCTCTATCGGTTTTTTTAAATTTTTCTTTATAATTTATTTTTAATATCTTTATAAATGACCAATTTTATAGACATTATTTAAAAGTGGATGTTAATTCCAATCATTTGATACATGTAACCTTCTTCTACCTTTTTTGCAGTGCTAGTAGGCTGTTTTTACTTTCTTTTTCCACGTCTGTACAATGAACATGGTTTCAAGAGAAAATTATATCATGAAGCCACTTTTACATTGTTTATTTTCTATTTTTACCAATTAGAAAATTCTTTGATAATTTGCGTCTTGAAAGAAATCTTTCAATGGCCAGTAATAGTGCAGGTTAGTTACAGAGATAATACATGGTGTCCAGTAAATGACTGACCCTTTTTGAATGTAAATAACAAATAAATAAATTAATTAAAAAGAACAGTTTGAGATAAAAAATGCGCCGTTTGTTGCATTGTTTTTAGAAAATCAATATATTTTTTAAATGTACTTTCTTCAAATAATTCGAATTTTGCCAACAGATGGCGTTGGCTGCAACAGGCGGCCAAAATTCAGACCTTACTCTAGTTTTCATACGCATGAGCGTTTTCGCTCGTTTTGCAGAGTGGAATCTCAATCGACATAATTAATCGACCTTCGACTCACCTGCAGAAATACATTATGTTGGAGGGAAAATTATTTAAAATAATATTTATGATTTTACAATGTCTATTATACTCAATAAAAAACAGCAAAGGATGCTTTTTAACAAGAGTTGACTTATCGCATATTTACCATACATACATTTTAATGAAAAAAATCCCTGTCGGCTTGGCCTATAGCCGGAGGTAGATTTCGAAGAATTTTCATTTCAACAACAAGAAATAAAATATTATTAGCGATAAGCATAGTTTAACTACTTTATCTGGCCACTTTTGAAAAAACTTTAATTTTATTTTAAACGAAATTCGGCTCAAATGCCTATTTTGAAAACATATTTTTAAAAATATTCTGACTTTATTAAAAAATCGACCAATATGCTCATTATATAGTTCCTATATAACAGAACACTATCAATTTAATTCGTTTGAGAGCAAAATTGAATATAAAAATGAGTCATAAAATAACCAATTTGTTATTTGAATAAATCCACAATTCTTTAATCAAGATCCCTTTGGGAAATTTTGTGCGAAGTGCCCATTTTGAGAGGTTATTTTAAGTATATAATTAGCCTTTATCAAAAAACTGACCAATACGGCCCATTACACAGATCCTAAATAACAAATAACTGTCTATTGAATGCAAAAGAGCAAAATTAAGAGCAAAATTGAATTTAAAAAAGGATCATAAAATAACCAATTTGTTATTTGAAAACATCCTCAATTCTTTAATCATGATCGCTTTGGGAAATTTTGTCCGAAGTGCCCAATTTGACAGCTTTTTTAAAAATATATTTAGCTTTTATAAAAAAAAATGATGAATACGCACATTATATAGTTCATAAATAACGAAAAACTGTCAATTGAATGCGTTTGAGAGTAAAATTGGATTTAAAAATGCGTCATAAAATAACCAATTTCTTATTTGAATACATCCTTAATTCTTTAATCATGATCGTTTTGGGAAATTTTGTGTGAAGTGCCCATTTTGACAGTCTTTTTTGAAATATATTCTACCTTTATGAAAAAACTGGCCAAATAACAAATAACTGCCCATTGAATGCGCTGAAGAGCAAAATTGAGGTCTAGGAGTCATGATCGGTGTAAATCTGCAAACATTTTCCAGAAATTCCAACATGGGAGAGAATGCAATAGGTAGTATTTGATACGAAATCTACCTAAAAATGCTTTGGTAACCGGTAACGCTTTTTACTTACTATAAATTGAAAATATGGGATAAACACCGCTTTGTTAAGCTAAAAATATTGTAATAATTAACCAAAAAATTTCTTTCAATAAGAAGTAAGAAATTGTGTTATAGTAATTTTGTGGTGTCAAAAAGTTTTAAGTGACGAATTAAGCATACTCCTCTTATCCGGATGTCATACAGGGAAATCAGTTAAGTGATTAAAACAATGGTACGCAAATAGCGTTGGGACAAGTTCCCTGTCTTAAAAAAGATGGGCAGAGACTTATAAATCAGCTCATAAAAATATATTAAACCTTTGAATAAATATTCGTCTATATGAAATTCTCTCTTAAACATAAAAAAAAAATATTGATTACGACGGAGAACGTATCATGCAGAACCACCTGCTAAGACGAAAACTTTTGAAAGCGAAATATTGTTAATTTTCCCCCGTAAAACCGAATCATCCCTACTTTATATTCATTTTTTTATATTCGAAATATCCGAAAAAAAATTACGAAAGCCACGAGATACTTTAAGGTATCTGCCTACGTGCGGAGCGCATTAAAAAAAAAAAAAAAACAGAACAGTTTTGAAAAAATATAATAATTTTTGGTTCTATTGTATAACACAATGATAAGAAATCGTAAAATCCCAGAAATATCTTTATAATGTTTTTTAAAAATGGGTTTTTTTACTGTTTTTTAGCAAAATATCATGTTTACGCCAGACAGCGTACACTCAATTCAAATAAATATATTTCAATTTCCTTTATGCCGCACTCTTCTATTACACGTATCTGTGCACTGAACTAGAAGTTTTACAATATCTTCAAAATTTGCCAAAAAATTTCAAAATATGTAAAAAAGTAAATTTCTTAGTAAAAATTACCATTTTTCCATATTCGAGTCCCTATAAAATCATTAAATTATCACATGTAGCTTAGATCCTAGTTCAGAGCATAGTGAGTGATATGGAAAGAATTCTTACAAAATTTCACTGAAATATCTTGAAAACTTTTTATGTAATGAAGTTTATCGCACATGGAAATAACGAAAAAATTTGATTTTCCAGAAATCACATTTAAAGATTTTTTTTGGGTAAAAAAAACTACAATATGTAATTGTTACGCTTAAAATGTACCACATGTATATTCTAATCCTTCTTTAACTTTATTTTTAACCATTTTAACTTCTTAGAAGCTCTTTTTGTTTTTCAGGTAAGTTTTGCTGCGTATAGCGCGTGACGATTTGAATTTCTTATTCCTAGAAAAATATCATGCTTACGTCAGACAGCGTACACTAAATTCAAATAAATATATTTCAATTTCCTTTATTCTGCACTCTTCTATTACACTTATCTGTGCACTGGACTAGGAGTTTTCCAATATCTTCAAAAATAACCAAACAATTCCAAAATATATAAAAAATACCTTTTTTAAAAGTAAAAATTACCATTTTTTCATATTTGACTTCCTATAAAATAATTAAATTATCACATATAGCTTAGATCCTATTCAGAGCATTCTTAGTGATATTGATAGCATACTTACTAATATCTTACTGAAATATCTTTAAACTTTTTATGCAATGAAGCTTATCGAACATAGAAAAAAAAATCATTTTCCAGAAATCGCATAGAATTATTTTCTAGTAAAAATCTAATGTATTTAATTTATACACTTAAAATGCACCAATTTTATATTCTAATTCATTTTTAATTTCTGATTTAACCATTTTTAACCTCTTAGTAGCACTTTTCGTTTCCCTGGCAAATTTTTCAAGGGATAGCGAGTGACGTTTTGAATTTTTTATTCGCTCATCATCAATTTTAAAATAGTTTGTGATCATATTTTGTTAAACTAATACTCCTAATTATTCCAATACAGGATAAAGTCCTAATTATCCTGAATTATAAATTAAATCTCTTCTAATAAGCGTACGAATAAAATTAAAAGAGATTTGGAATTGTAAAAGATTGTTCTTTCATATAAAGCAATAATAAAATTTAAAAAAAATCTCAAAAAAGGCCATTTTGATGCTTATTAAAATTGTCATAACTCCTCTTCTAATTATAGTAGGAATAATATTAAAACAGATTTGAAATTGCAAATGATTGTTCTTTCAGATAAAATAATAATAAAGTATTCGAAAATTCCAAACCAGTCAATTTGATGTAGGGAGATACCATAAGATGAATTTTACACACAACAATTTCCTCTCCTCTCCCTGACTGCAAAATGCATCTACGTTAAAATGGAAGGATGCTTAAAAATAAAAAAAACGACTTACCTGTTTTTATATCCCGCGAGTCACTGTTTTTCAGAATTTCATTACAAAAAGCATCATAGATTCTAAATCATCATAGAATTATCAGAGTTCTACTTATTCTAGATCAACAAACTACTAATGAACTACATTGCTGATGAATCGTCGTTGTGAAAATATTGGTGTAAGCTGCTAGAATATAAATTTTACGTATTCCTGTTGTTGAACTCTCGCTCACAGAGCCATTTAAACAGTTGTGGACGCCTTCGTCTTTCGATGGATACTCCTGATTTTTAAATTAGTTAATTCTTCATTAGTTAAAACTTGAAATAAAACAACATCAGATTATGTTAAAAAAATTTCCCTAAAATTTAAACTTTCTTCCAAATCAATATATTTTCTTTACAATCTCTTTTATAAAAAGCATATAAACATCAAAATAAAGTAACATTGTCGGTGCAAAAAATAAAATTCTACGAAACCAAAACACGGCATGGCGAAAATAATGTATTAAGAGTTTCTCAGGAAAAATCTTACGTTTGTCAATTACTAAACAAGCTCAGCACCTGATGACCGAATAACTCGTGTCTCATCTAACATCTCATGTCTCACCAAAACAGTATACAACAATAAAAGTTCTATACATTTCGAATATAATATAAAAAAAGATAATATATTTCAAATATTAAACAACCAATTTTTTTCTGGAAAATTTTCTATCGTTTTATGTATGGTATGATCCATAGAATTATTTGCTAAGTATCCATAAGAATTTATAACTTGTTTAAAGACCATTTGTGAACGTGTAATATTTCCGAAAGTTCCTAAAATAGACTTAAAGTCTATATGTACTTTGATTATTTAAATTGCCTATAAAAATCGGCGTGAGAACATACAAAAGACGATTAAAAGTATGTTTCTTATCTCTACGGTCTCCCATAAGATGAAGGTTTATTCTTTTATTTCAACTCTTATGTATAGGTAACAGAGTACTTTTTTTTTCTCTTTTCATCCCAATTTCAGGTCTAAGAAAGAAGTAAAAATCACCCCATGTACATTAGATAGAGGCAAGTTGTTAGCTAATAAAATTAAGAAAATTCGGTGCTTTATTTGACTTTGTAAATGTTATTTGATTTTTTTAAGATATAGCAATTAAGAAAGAAAAAAAAGAAAGATTTTTATTGAATAATTTTAAGGTTTTGTACGTTTCGCTAATCTGAAATTCTAAATCAATAAAGGTGTCATAATTTGACAGTTTAATTAGATAACTAAAATACTTAAAAAATCAAAATATCTCTTTTGAGCAGCCTATCAACGCATAAAAATTATCCCTAAGCGCGTATTGAAGTGCGGAGCAATCTTGTAAGAATACAGTGTGCATGCAGACAAGCAAGTAAAAATCTAGGATTATTTTAAAGATTTTATCTGGAAGAATACTTTCTCCCCACATAGCATGCATGGTCACAGTGACGTCACAGTGACGTCACTGTGAGTCACTGTGGTCACGTCATATCTGTGACCAAAATGCCACCGCTCAGTGACGTCACATTGTGACTGAAATGTGACGTCACACCTGTGACCAAAATGCCATCCCTCAGTGACGTCACATTGTGACTGAAATATGACGTCATATCTGTGACCAAAATGCCACCCCTCAGTGACGTCACATTGTGACTGAAATGTGACCTTCTTAGAAAATTAAAAAATATATACAAAAATTCTTCAAAAGATCCCTCGTAGCATGCATGGTCACAATGACGTCACTGCGAGTCACTGTGGTCACATCATATCTGTGACCAAATTACCACCACTCAGTGACGTCACATTGTGACTCAGATGTGACTTTCTTAGAAAATTTTAGAAAACTACAAAAATTCTTCAAACCATGTTATTTACTGGTAAAAAAACGTGTTTTCTGGCATTTCAGAAGAATATTGTGCAATCGCTGTTATGCCACACGATACATGCAGTGCATGTAACGTGTACGTCATATCACATATGTGAGATAAACCTCCCATCATATGAAACTAAGCACCCAGCAATGAACCTATCAGTGAAACTTCCATTTAAGGAAATTTCTCGTTACACTTAAATGCTTCGTTATGAAAAAAATATCGTTGAATAGAAATCCACGAAAATTCATGAAATTTGTATAGCAAACTACAAAGAAAAATGGAAATATTACAAAACTGTGTTTTAATTTGGATAGTAATTTTTGTTATGCAATATAACCACATAAGAAAAAATTCATTAGTATAATATCTAAAAAACCACGTAATAAAGGAAGGGAAACAAAATCTGAATCGCAGCGTTCTATTTCTCGTTTTCTCTTGTATTTCAAATCCAAAAATTAAAAAAAAAATCGGAATATTACTTTGTGGTGATCTCTTATGAAAACTCATAAAAACTTTCGCATCTTTTTTAAGTATTTAGAGAATGGACCTATAATATTTTCGTGGAACTAGAATCCCTTTCTTAGCATATCGAAAAAATTTCGCATTTTTTCCTTTTTACTTAAAAGATAAAATAAATACATAATTTCAATTCATACAAGCCGCTGAAATATATTCACCAATCAATCTTAACAGCAATCTATCCTTTTGAATATTGTGCACGCACGGAAGTGCAACAAATTTTGCTAAATAGAATTTTTTTTAATATGAATATTAATTTAAATGTTAATTGCGTTCTAGGTTCAACAGAAAATTAAAAAAGTAGATAATTTCATGAAATATGGGCTTCGTTAAATGAAAGTTCCACTGTATTTCGAAACTAATTGAAAGTAAAATAGAAATGCGTGAAAAAAAATTTAACCTCAAAATTTTAATTAGGGATACTCTCATAAAACTAATACGCATGCGCATTCACCTTACAAATCTTCGAAGCTCAAACAACCAATAATAACAAAAAAACACCTGCTTAAAAAATATCGTTTGGCAACGACCAGAATAGTTGACACGATTTATTCTTTAGAATATTAGGCAGCTGCTCTGGTAGCTTTGTTATGGTGTTATGTCTGTATATTTAGTACGTAAGTTGAAAATTTTTAAAAAGTTATGCAGAAATGCTATCAGGTGACATTTTATATAAAATGTCGGTCCGAAAAAATACAATGTCAGTGGCGTTTCGTTAATATAAGCGCGCCAATGTCATTGTACTTCATTCGGACATTCCGACTTCGAAATTATCTTCCCTATTTGGATTATCACACTGTTATTAGAAGATAATGCCGATAAGAAAGAGGTAAGAAAATTTTATTTTTCCTACTTTTTTTTATAATGATTTCTGTTAATTTCGTAATAAACATGTTATAAAAGGAATAAGTATCATATTTAACTTTTTTGAATTCACTTACCTTAGTAAATTCAATAAATTTAACATTTATTTTGTTGAAATACGGAACAGCATGTCAACGATTTGAAAACAGTTAATAATATTATTTTTAAAATGCACTTTAATCACATTTTTTTAATTACATGGTTAAAATCACATTTTAATAAATTAAAAAATGTATACATAATCAAAAGTTAACGTTATAATTAATATATAGAGGAGTTTGGGGTTGTTTAATTGTTGAAAATAGTGATAAATATATAATTTATGCACTAATATTGCAAAAACAAATTTTTTTAAACTTTTTTATTACCTTTCTGAATTTCTCATAATCCCAAAAATTTGATAACTGTAATTCCATGACATTTATTATTTTAAACCATGTATCTAAAATAATTAAGATATTGATTTTGTGATAATAACAATTATTGATTTTTAAAAATGAGTAATTATCGCATTATTTTATTAATTTTTGATATCTTAATTGTTAAATGGTGTTGAAAATAACAATTTTGTTTCATTAGTATGTGTTCATTAAATCTTGGTTCTAAATAGTCATAAAAACAATTACATGTACTTTTTTGTGGGATGTACATTACTGAAATTTTTAGTGTTTGATGTATTTCTATTATTTTCAATAAAATTTTGTCTAATATTGGGAAGTGAGACTGAGAATACTTAAATATTATTAATAGATTCATCAAATACGAAAAAAAATGAAATCTAATAATTATAACTATTAATAAGGAAACTTTTTAAAAATAAATTCCATAAGGATGTCCTTTACCGGCACATCTACACTATATGACACATACAATATATATATATGAGTTTAACTACGAATTTAAACCTTGGTGTTACCATACATGCGCACAGGCCACTACAGTAAAGAAATAAATAAGCGTAATACTAGAACTAATTGCCTCATCTTCATTTGCACTCGATTTTCAAATAAAATCTGTATATTACGAATATTGCGCATAAACTTCAAATAGTTTTATCAAAAGATAATTCTATGTTATATTTAACAGAATGATTTTAATTGGTAAATTAATCAAACGAATATTAATTTTCCAAAATGAGTAAAAAAGTGTTTAGGTTAGGATTCGAACTAGAGACCCTCGATGTATGCTGCCAATGCTCTTCCAACAGAGCAACTTAGCACGCACAATTAACCCGCAGAAATATTATATAATCATACGAATATTATGCATTTATCATACGGGTAGTTTGAAAAAAATATTAAAGTATTATTACATAGGGTTATACATAATAATGATAAGTATGCATTCGTATTCACTGTGTGAATTGTGTGTGTCAGATTCTTCCAGGATAGTTCAGTCGACAAAGTATTGACAATTTGTGCGAAAGACTGCTTAGTTCGAATCCTGACCTGGACACTTTTTCAATCAGTTGGAAAATTACAACAAAAGATAATTAAAAGTTATATATATTTATAGACATCAGGATTATTGGTCAGAAATATTGGAAAGCTGTACAGTTTTAGATATGTGCTAAGATTTGTGGATATTAAAGCGAGTAAAAGTTAAAAAAAAAGACTAAAAAGCTTAAACAGTTTGAACAACGTTCTACTAAATGTGTGTCAATTATAAATAAAATTGAAGCTATGCAATTTTCAGCATGTGGCGAGAAAATATGTAAATATTTTTTAAAGGTAATATTTTTCAAATTTTAAAAACAACACCAGAGTTGTAAGGCATGTGAGTTAAATCGAATTTTTAACTTTAATTTAGAAGAAAGTCTCCTTACTTCAGGTAACTATTTTTATATATTATACAGTATTTGTTCATAAATTGTCAATATATGATTTTAGGAGTCAAACACTATTTTAACAGGAACATGGCATGGAGTTATAGTTTCAGCAGATCCTGTTTCTTTTAAATTGTTAGAGAATCGTTAAGAAAAGTTAAATCGTCACAGAATCATCACAGAAAATTTTGTCACAAATGATCTGCAGCGTGAGTCTAAAATAATGGGAAAAACTTTAAGGGAGGTGGTAAAGCTCACTATAATAAATAATTATGGCATGGAAATGTATGACTGGAAGTGACGCGTTGAAACGCCACACTAGTCACTGCAAAAGACACGGATTATAATGTTAAGTGTATGGGAGCGCTATTTTCAAATATCTCGGTAAAATTTTAATATTTTCGCATAATTTTTTTCCATAGGATAGCTGAGGACGATCTGCAACTGGGCTGGTTGTTATTCTTTTGATTTTGGTTACAGATTAAAATAAAAATACTTTAACTTTCAGAACCAGTTTAAACCGGTTCTAAAACTGAAACTATCTTAATATAAAAAATATAACCAAAATCGAAAAAGTAAAAATTAGCCTGCTTGTGGATCGTCCTCAGCTATCCCATGGAAAAAATATCATGTAAACTATTGAAATTTGAGCAAGATATTTGAAAACAACGCCTCCCCCATAGACTTAACATTATCATCCGGGTCTTTTTTAGTGACTAGTGTAGCGTCTTGACGGGTCACTTCCGGTCATATATTTCTGTGCCATCATTATTTGTTATACTTAGTCCTACCACCCCCTCGAAGTTTGTTCCATGATTTTGGACTCACCCTGTATTTCAAAATTTGGTCACAATGTGACTTGAAAGCATTGTCACTTTCGTCACAGTTTCGTCACCATGTTAATGACAAAATCGTCACAAATGACACACTTTTCACAAATTGGTCACATTGTGACGTCACAAAGTGATCACAATGTGACGTCACAAACAAGCTCTAAAACGGCCATAACGACTTCACATTTTAGTCACTGTGACTTCACATCGACGTCACGTGACGTCACATCGACGGTCACAAAGTCACAGTGTGACTTCACAACGACGTCACCGTGACGTCACCATGTCTTACGGGTCCTTATTCCTATAAAATTCAATTTATTCACTTTCATAATTGTTTCAGATCTTCTATTCATTATTGTAATACGCAACAGAGGAAATATTTTTGTATACATGTAAATTTAAAGAATTTAGTTTCCACCTCAAATTCATAATTTTCAGAAAGAAGCAATGAAGTATAAATAATAAATTAGTAAACAAAATAAAGATGCACGATTTTTATAATAACAACAGCATATCAAAAAAATAAAAATAAATAAATAAATAAAAATTACAATGTGAAATTTTATATTTGGCATTCCGAAACTCGGCATTGCAAAATAAACAATGTACTGAATACCATATATAATAGCATCTTCCAAATTGAAAAAAAGGCTTTTTTACATGCACTTAATATGCAAAATTTTGTAATTATATATGATGTGACAATTTATTAAATGTATAATTTCGTGTTCAATTCACGTTAATTAATAGGGTCATTTTGCTTTGTATTTTAATTTATTGTATTAAAAATGATAATAAGCATTAACATTAAGATACATTTTAGGAATTAGAAACAATATGACTCATTTTATTTTTCTACAAATTAGATTTCATAAAACATGTGTATGCACGGGGTTTTAAAACTACATGTCAGGAATGTAGTGCTGGAAAGAGGGAATCTAAATAAGGAAATTTCGTATATGGATGTTGCTGCGGAAATGGAGCCTTGAGACAGCAGACTGCACTGTTGAATGAATCGGATGAAAGCGTTTAATTAGGTTGAATCCTCATACCCTGTGCGCATGATACACAGTAGGTGCACTCAGGTGTGTTAGAATGGGAGCGAAAATCCACGGAGAAGATCTTATCTATGCGGTCAAATGGGGGCTCCCCTCGTCCCCCGTGGCTTCCTGTAAGGGATACCTACTCTTTCCGGCTGGCCCTAACAAATGTATATTCTCATTCATAGGATTTGATCTTGGGGGCCTATCCGAATAGCAACTCAGCTTCCGTAGGTTCACGGTATATGGGTCATTGGCCTCGCGGTCAACATAGGCGTTGTTGCCCGGCGGCTCGTCGTGGGCACTAGGAGGGAAACCAAGCAAAGGAACCATCCGGTTCTTCCGACGGGCAAGGAACTGTTGCTATTGGCTGTACATCCAGAGTTTGGGAACGGCTCTCATCGTGACGTGGGCTGAGCAGTGCGTTGGCCGTTAGACCATAGACATCTGGTGGTGAGGGGGGGGGGCGGATCGGTGTGCCCGTGTAGTAGACGCCTAGTGGTTTGAGAACTGGCATTTTAGTTGCAGTCTCTCGTCAAACGTATCAAAGGGGCCTGAAAGGATCTAGGACGGAGCTGGAGCAATCTGGTATACCCCGCACGCATTTCAAGCAACATACATTTTTACATAATTGCGATCTTACCGATATACATTTCATGGAAATGGTTTGTGCTAGGAATTGATCTGGCTGCTCAGAAGACTTACATGGAATGATTTCCGGGAAGTATTCGGCCAGATTTCTGAACGTTTTGTGTGTTTTTACTGACAATTGTGGAGAGTGGTTGGTATATGCTTCCAGGCGTGATAAAGTTCAAAAGAAGACAGCACAAAAGCCTAAGGTATTGAGCACAAGGAATAAAATTTTATTTTATGGAAGCGTATTAATAGGGGATTCTAATGGTCCATGCCTGCCGGAAGTGAAGTGGTGCAAAAAACAAAAAAATAACCCCACGAGAGATTGATTCGTATATTTATTATTGTATTTGTGTTAGAATCATTTCATGCATTTGATTGCAAAACAAACAGAATGATAAATCTACGAGTTAACTACTAATGGTGTTAAATTTTAGCTTATGCATCACTTAACTTTCGGCAGGCATGGAACATTAGACTATATTTCTACTCTTCCAAAAAATTATTTTTTTTCTTCTGCTCGATACCTTAGTTTTTGTACTGTTGGCTCTTGGACTAATACAGGCACTGTGAAATACTGAAGATCTCCAACTGTATATAAATCAGTATTATGTTCACTAGAGGAAAGTCTCTCAATACGCTTGAGAGCTCTATGGCGTGCGTTGAATGTAACCCATTTCTTTGATTGGTGATATACGAAAAAAAATCGTACATACTGAAAAAGTTACGATTGTTTAGTGATGTATGATTCTCAAAATAGTATAACGATTTAAGACAACCAGTTGCTTTAGTCCGCCGTACTTAAAAGCGCCAACAACTTTCACAACTCTACATTTCACCACCCTTAATCTTGTACAATATCTGGTTATTTAGGTAACTTTTACCTGCCTTTCATTTCTGATATAAAGTCTTGAAACACTCTGTAAAAATTACCAATGTAAGTAAAATATTATTTTAATAATAATAATAATAGTAATAATAAACCTCAAGATAAGAATGCAATCTGTATGTAAGAATGTGTAAACCGTAATACAAATTTTCTATTTATCTACCATATTTGAATTTATAAATAAAAACACACATAAAAAATGATATTAAATTAATCTCGTATTTTATTTTGAATGTAAACCTTTTCAGAAATGCACTTGAATGAATCATGTTTTATATTACTTACTGGAAATCACATTAACAAAACAATCTTTAAAGTGGTATCATAAAATCAAATTTATGAATTATCGTTTTATTTTCAAAATTCAAAAATTTAAATTTCGGAAAAAACAAAAGTTCAACGAATTTCCATTCAAAGTTTTTTGTAACATAAGTATATATAAGATATTTCTTTGCATTTTAGACAAAAATGTTACAAAAATTTCGAGGCAGTGTGTTGATAAGAAAATTTTAAAATATTATCTGTTTTTTTTTTTTTTTTTTTTCTTTCTTTTGTTGTTGTTTTAATATTAAAAAAAAATCAAGAAACCTGGGATACAAAAAAGATAAATTTACGTAAGAGACAGAAGGCATAAGTCTGGCTTCAGTAGAGTACGGAAAGAATATTTTTTTTTTTTAAGTTGTTGTAGTTGTTTCATTTTTATGAGAGATGGGACATCCACAAATCCATTTATTTAAGTCATAAATTTTACTTCTTCTGGTTTATTAATATTTTTACTAATAGTTTCATTTTTACAGTTGAGGAGTAAATTATGAAGCACTTTCAATTCTTAGATTTGCACTTATTAACTTAAAATAACTATTAATAATTTCTACATTTTCATATATCCTGTGCTTAGAAAATGCAAATTAACTTGCATTTAAATTATAGGGAAAAGGCTATTACATCTATATGAAAAATATTAAACTAAATATACTATCAATAGAAGAAATGGGAATTGGGCACTCGGACATTGGGGGATACATTACATATTCAATTTTTTTCTAAGACATATATCTACACATTTAAAAAAAACCTTTCAATAGATTAATTTTATTACAATAATTAATGAAAAGTTTCTTGGGAGGCGTTTTCGATGTCTCTATGTTCTTGAAAATTTTTAAATAGCAGTATAGAATTATATATTGAATTCAAATGTTAATTTTTCTCTCTATATATGCCGAGTATTTAATATGTGATGTGCATTATGATATAATATTAAATTTACAAATCATTTTTTAGAAAATAAAGGGTAATCCAAAAATTCCGTAAAAATTTAAATTAAATTAAAAAGTAAGAAATTGTGAAGTAAAAGTTCCGTTGAAGAAAGGCTGATAAAATAGCCTGAAATTACTTATAATTTAAGAAAAAACGCTAAAAAGTCACCATTAGATATGAGAGAGATTCGGCAAAATTATGCAACTTAACATTGCAGCAAAAGGCCTTCATACATCAAGATTTCTTATTCGCTTTCAGAATGTTATCATTAACCCATTCAAGCTTTGTGTGCCATTAATGCCCCTAAACAATGACCAAACTCAATGATTTCATTTGCCGTTAGTTTCTGCAATTCATTCCGACATGTTGCATTCAGCTGTATCGGACTTTGTGAGTAGCCTTAGTTAACTTGTAGAATATTCTGGAGGCTTTGTTAAACAAGAATATTTAATGCAAGAGAATTTTTTACAAAAATAATTAAATGAAGCATAGTGTTAACTTTTTCATTGTATTAGCACCACCCAAAGGATCGTTAGCACCACCCAAAGGAGTTTTTATAAACTATATTTTCTACTAAAAAATCCGAATATCTCGTGAAACTTTTCTTAACAAACGGAACTTGTTTTTCATTTTTTCCCCTTTTTATGACTTGCTAGATCCCGATATGCTATTTCTTTCTTTCAACAACTAAAATGTCGTCTATCAAAAATGACTTTTTATTATTTATCTCTGAAGTAAAACAAAGGTTAGATACGGATTATCTTTACTGCACTTTTAAAAATTTCCATGCATCGCACACTTGCAGTTTTTATACGGTCGTATAGAGAAGAAAAATGACTTTTAAATGCAATATGTTATAATATATGTTTAAATATACATCTCATTTTTTTTCAGGTAATAATTTTTGCAGATTTTAACTATTTTTCTTTGAAATTGGACACTGAAAAAAAAATCTGGAAAATCAAAATTATTGTATTTTTGTGCAATTTGTCTATAAACAAGACAATTAAACTTTGTGCATTTTGAAAAAATATAACTGAGTTTTCCCTAATCACCAATCTTTCTGTCGATATTTTGTGTATTCTCTGATTGTGACACATGCATACCTTTTTTTAAGCTGTTTAAAGACTCGATCGTAAATGTAAAATTCTTCCGTGGTGGTAAATTTTCGTCATTTTATCTTTCTATGGTAAAAAAAAATGTAGCCTTAAACAAATCTCCAGGAATGACTACTGGAATGATGCTGATGTGTAAGGTTTCCGGAAATAACGCGTCCGGGTGGACCACACCTTCCATGAGTCGAATAGACCAATCAGGAAAGGGCTTCGTCTATGCATCGCGAAGCGATTCCAACCGGGATTGCAAAGCAATACCGAACGGAATCGCGAAGCAATTCCACGGGGTATTTGCGAGCGCAGCAAGCAGGGGTAGCCAACAACTTGGAAACGCGAAGCGATTACGCGGGGGGTTGGCTGCGTAGCGATTGTTCTTGTAATCGTGGTAACAGAAATACTCCATTTCTATAAAAAGTAAAAGGAAGTAAAAACATATTACTATGTTTTTATCCTGCAAATTTATCATAAAAAAGAAAAAAAATGAAATTAAAATGTGTTTTATGTCAAAAAGATCATCTGATATTTCGCATTTATTTATCAGTTAAATAACTTTTACTTTATAATAAACTAACTTTACAAAAGTTTCCCTTTTCAAAAAATAATTTGCCCCACAAGTGGCCGCTAGATTCTGACCTCCAAACTGGTAGACGGTAGATGCTGGGTTCGAACCCAATCGCTACCGCCGGCCTGACCGTTCGGAGTTTTCCGTGGTTTTCTTCGAACATTGGACTTCTTTGGGTGAATATGGGTTAGGTTCCCTTAGAAAGATTCCCACGGAGGGCATCCCACCCCTTAGGGCCTATATCCTACAGTGTAGATAATTGACCGATATAAATACAAACAAACAAACAACCCAAAATAATTTAAAGTATGTATGTTTGAATTAATTATTAACTTTTTACTTTATTCTTATCAAATATGTGAGAAAATTGCAATTTATTAATCCGTGTGTAAAATTATTTTACAAATTTTAAAGATGTATAAATTAATGATTTCCGATAAACCATGGAGTTATTATAAACAAACAGATGAAGTTATACAAATCATTAGATAGCCAATTTGCTTCATGACTGACGACATTATTTTTTGCTGGGTGTTGTGTATTACTCGCTATAATGACATCACATATAGGTTTTTTATGTTTTATAGATGACGGTATTTAATTTTGAACGATAATGTCTCTCTCTTTTTCTCTCCTTGAAAAAATGCAGATTACTGCAGTTTTGTTGCCCATTTTTCATAAAAAGCTAACAAAAATGAACTTAAAATGCGTGCTATTTAAAGAAAAGAGTCTGTTGTAAAACCAAGTGAATTTTAGTTTTATTTATTTTTTATTTATCAATTAAATTATTTTTAGTTTATTAGAAACTTACCATACGGCATTTTATCTTTACAAAAATGTAATTTTAATAATATTATGTGACTTTTTTTTCGTTCTTACTTTATTCGTATCAAATAGCTGAAATAATGCAAATTAAGTAATCCATGTGTAAAATCGCATTCTAAAATTAAAAAATATATGTATAAACGAATGATTTCCGAAAACACACGGAGCTATTATAAACAAACTAATGAAGGCATACGAATCATTATGTACACAGTTTGGTTCTTAAATGACGAAATTTAATTTTTGCTGGATTTGTGTATTATTTCCCGATAATGATGTCATATGTATACTTTTCTATAGATGTTGTCTAAGACGGGACGTAAAACCGGGAAACAAATGACGTCATATAGCGGACGCAAATGACGTCATTTTATTAAGATAAGCGTGTATTTTGATTCTTATAACTGAAGCATGTTCTTTAGAATAGCGTCATTTTATCCAGCTGCTATTAATTACTTCATATGTGTAAATATTTAACTTTCGAAAATAAAGTGATAGAAACCACGCTTTGATATAACCCAATATTTTACAAAATTTTGTTTGCTTTTAAAGAAGAACCATGACATACAGTGACCATGGTATGATCGGAAGTCTTTATCTGGAAAATAACGATTTTTGTTATAGAACATAATTCTCAACTGGATGAATGACGTTCATCGAGTTAGATAAGCAAATAAGGAAGATCTTTGTAATAATTTGAATTCGAACTCTAGAAATCGCCATGTTACCATATGAGACGTCCCATGATCACTGTTAATCGTATAATTTCCAAATCGATTATTTCATAAAATTTCACTTACACTTAAAAAATACAAATAGTTTATTATTTCTTTACAGCTATTAGCAATCGAGACTTCATGTTTTGATTAAAATAATTTTAAAACAATAAAGCTAAAATACATTCAAGGTTTTTTTTTTTTTTTTTTTTTTTTTTTTTTTTTTTTTTTTTTTAACGACTGTATGTCGAATACGGATTTGAAATGGGCATTTGAAAATTTTGAGATAGTGAAATAGATGCCTGGATTAGATTTCACAGAGAAATATTTTATGATTTATTAAAAATAGAATAAATTTTGCTGTTTTTCATTTTATAATACCAAGTATAAGAGCCTTAATCGATAACTTTATCAAAATAACGCATCTTTATTTTATTTTATATTTTACATAAGCGATTAAATATAAATTTTAATAATTTCTACTACTGAGTTTCATAGACTTATTATTTTGTTAAATTTATGTTAAATATAATTTGTTTAAGAGTTAGATTTACCTATATAAAGCACATATTTTTTATTATAACTAACATTGTAGATTTAGTATGAATCAATGAAATCAATGAACAATTCCTTCTCAAAAAATTTTCATTCAATGAAATTCGAAGGGTTCTACCTTTTTTCTATATATCCCTGTGTAAGCCGTATTCAGCTGTTTTTAGAGATGTAACAAAAATCAGCTCACTCTTATAGCTAATATCTTTCTTCATTTTCACGATACTTGACAGGAATTTTTTTAAAAACTAATATAAACTAAGAATTTTTTAAAAACTAATATAAATATACATATAAACAAAGAATTTTTTTACTATTAAATAAAGCACAGAAAATCTTTGTCATCGTTTGCGCATGTGCAGTTAAAATATACTTCATACAACTGCTCATATTTCACAAAGTATTTAATATGTTTATATTCTAATTACACTGTATAGTTTCTACTAAACTTTTCTAATTTAAATGAGACTGGAGTTAAATTTAGTTTAAAATCCACTAAAACATGTAAGAATTATGTATGTATATATATATATATATATACATACCTGCTATTTTTGGACAAATCGGACAAAATATTTTCCTTAGTTTTTTATTGCCCCCTCCCCCCCTAGTACATCCCTTTATCAAAAGGAGAAGGATAAATATGAGGCCAAAAATATTATTTATAATCCTGATTATGCAGAACAATCCGACAAGAAAATTATTAGATATTCGACAACATGTCTAAAATTTAAACTGCCCGGTGATTAATAGTCATAAACATATTTATATGTATTACATAGGTATATGATCTTCATAAATTTAGTGTTTTTCTAAAAGCTTTCGGTGTGCCCAGAGATTGAAAAAAATATATATTAAACAGTGGTTTAAAGTGTCAGCAGATACATTAATCAATGTCAAGATGTACCAAAGTATACATTTTAAAGAAGTTTCATTCTTGTTTAGTTTGAAGAGGATAATAAGGAAGTGTTTTAATCATTTATGATATGTTCATAGATGTAAAACTGACTACAGTTAAACTTCATAAACTGAAAAAAAAACTGCGGAAATAATATTTGTTATACATTTACAAAACATAACTGAAAACTCAGTTTTACAATACCAAAGTGTGATTATATTTTTTCTAATTTCTAAATATGTAATAATTAATGCAGTTTATTTCATAAAAAAAGAAATAAAGAAATAAAGAAAAGAAGATGGTTTCCGTCTTTTTAATGCATTTCTTTATGTATACATACATACATACATATAAACATGCATATATATATATATATATATATATATATATATATATATATATTATATACTATTCAGATTTTGAGCTCAAAATTTAAGTTTAAGTTTAAGTTTACGAAAACATTTAATCAGATACAAAAAATAATATAAAAATAGTTATTCGTTATTCCAAAGTCTAAAGCGCCCTCTATCGGTATTTTTTAAAATTTATCTTTATAATTCATTTTCAATAAAATACCGACATAAAGAAGTTTTAGTGAAAACTGCAAATCAATCGACCAATTTTTCTGTTTTTTACAATCATTTGAAATTTAAACCCTCTGAACACAGTTAAGTTTGTGCTACTTAACCACTCCCAACTATTCAGATTTTGAGTTCAAAATTTAAGTTTAAGTCTAAGCTTACGAAACCATTTAATGAGATGCAAAAAATCACGGTAAAAAATAGTTTTCCACTACTTCAAAATCTAAAGCGCCCTCTATCGGTATTTTTCGAATTTTATCTTTATAATTTATTTCCAAAAATATACTAACGTAAAGAACAGTTTTAGTGAAAACCGTAAATCAATCGACCAATTTCTCCGTTTTTTATGTGTTTTTGAAATTTTGGACCCCAAACTTTAATGGCGGCTATCTCCTTTGGAAAACGTTTGGCAACCTTGATTTCCTATTTCCTATTACTCGTCTTGATGTGTTCTACTACCCCCTAGCGTATATACCATGAGTTTAGGGACACCCTGTATATATATATAATATATATTCTGAAAAAAATTATGCATTTTTATTAATATCTAAAAGAATATTTAACATTTTCAAAAGATAAAATGTCTTTTTGTACATAAATTGTTTTAATTAAAATAGTTTATTGACAGCTATAATTATTGTCAATACGTTATGAGTAAAAGAAAAGGGTTATTTCTTTTCGTAATTGTTCCGAATACAAGTGACAGTTCTTTTACAGCTTTAACAGTTTATGGTCTTTTTTCTCTTTTCCAAATGAGAAAGTTTTTGTAACTTTCATGTATTGGTGGGAACTTAATTAAACAAAAAATAGTTTACGTCAGTCACCCGAGTTTTTGGATTTCATTGGAGATTTTATTTTCATATTACTTTTTTGCCTCCAATATTTTTGTGAACTTTGAGAAATAGAGATGAAATATTCTCAGAAAATAATATGATTATCATTTGACAATGTATTTTCATTTTCAATTATTTTATTTCTGAAAAAAAATGTTTAAATGTTGAATGAGAAAGAAATTAAGAAGATTATTTAAAACAACAAATTGTGTATTAAAGCAAGACTGTCTTATAAATCCATAATTTGAACAAAATTTTAAATATCTTATCTTGTTATGACACGTTATTGGATTCAATATTTAGATTTTTTTTCGTTCCCTTGCATTTGATATCAGGTACTGAAATGTCGCTTCATTTCACTACAATCAAAAGACTATCGTTTTATAAATCCTGCTGTTTTATAAATCCTGCTGTTCCTTTTTTTCCGATTACGAAATGAGTAATATCTGTAAATGTCATAAATAATTCATAATAATTTTTTAGAAATGTATGCCTGAAAGAATAGTCACGGGCAGGTTTTACACGGTGTTTCCGCTAAAGTTCGTTGTTACCCTTATAATTTCTGAAAATCAAAAGTTTTAGGCCTAAAAGTTGGGACTAGGAATAGAAATATTGCAAGCATCGTTTCGTTCAGTAGAATGAAACGGTATACGGCACAATCTGGTGAAAAACAGCGAAGTTAGAATTCCTGTTTTGATTACAGAAAGATATAAGTAAAAAAGTGAAAATTTTAAAGCATCAGATATTTAGTACGAAATGACACTTTGTGGATATTAATTCATTAACTAAAACGGTTAAAATGCACAATTGTTTTTACGTTTTTAACTACAATGTAACGTCATGGAAAAATGATTATCTTTCTAATAATATGTATCCAATGTGTATTACAGTTGACACTAAGAAATTTGAACATCTCAAATAAAGGCATTTTGTTGTGACTTTTTGTATTTTTATTTCTAAGATAGCTTTGTCACATCACATGAAATCACTAAAAAATATATGCGCGTTTTAATTATTCTATTCTTTGCATTTATATTCATAAGGTTCCTTTTTGTAATTTAATGATGTTCTGCAACTTTGAAAATCAATTTTCCGTTTTCGTTATAGGGATGGTAATGAGCAGTTCTCAAGCCGCTCGCCATTGATAAAATTGCGACAAAATCCTCCATTTGACGAGTAAAAGAATAATCATACTCGCCAAATTGTGAGGCTTCATTTTTTGCTCATTTCCGTGTCTGTGTTTCTATACAATGGAGATTTTTATCCACGTTGCAGAATGATAGGATGTCACTTTACATGTTCAATTGCATCGTGTCATTTACATTGTTCTGTTTACTGAGGTACAGACTCAACACCAATTCCATTTAGCAAGAGTCAAATACTGAAACGATTATTGAATGCATATTTATCTGTAGTGATTAATTGTAATATGTGTACTGGCGCCATACTAGTAAAATCACAAACAAAAGTACTCGCATAAAGATCCAAACAAATGAAGGATTTGCTGTAATGCGGTTCAGAAATTGGCCATTTATCATACTATTTACAAATTGTATGGAAAGTTATCATTGACCAGTCAAATAATTTCTTTCTGGACTAAATCTCAGCAATTTTCAGCGTATGTTTTCATAACGGTAAATCAATGATAAATGTTTTTAATTTTTATTGATACTCCTATAGAATGTCTGAAACACTTACACATTTAGGATTAGGAGACATTCAAATTGCACTCATTTGGGATAGTTTCAGTAGCAGATAGATGAATTTTTATTTTATGAGTAGTTACAAAAAATACATTATTTGAAATACAGTATAAGAGTCCAAATCCGGAATGCTTGGGAACACTGCTTTTCCGGATTTTAGGTCTTCACTAAAAAATGGATTAACAAACGGCAATAATATGATGGAATTTCCGTACGTTCGATTTAGCATAATATTTTTAATTTAACTTTTAAAAGCACATAGTTAAAGTAAAATATATTTTAGAGAAAGCAATTATTAATTTTAAAAAACATAGTTAAAACTGCCTTAATAATAATAATAATAATAAGTACTTGAGTTCAAAAACTAACAAAAGAAAAAGAAATATCGATCGCGTGCTTAGCTAATCTTAGAAAAAAAATTAAATATAACTGAGCATAAAATTATACCTACTGTTAAAAAAAGGGGACGTCAGTTAGCGCTCTGCAGCTATCCAGAGCGATGGACGCGGACCCCTCTCCTCATGTTGCTCCGAATTTTTTATAGTGGTTAGTTAGTTTCCACATTGCACGCTTTTTAAGTGGGTCGCATCCATGTATAATAACAATAAAGCCGATAAATTTTATTTTCCAGACGGTTTGATCATGTCCGATAACTTCAATTGTTTCAGCTGCTTCAGTTTTTCTTTCTGCAACATTTCTTTTATCATATAGAGTTGCATTATTTGCTCTTGGGTTGTAAAATGTTTTTGTTCTAATCCCATAATCAGTTCATATGTCAGACTAATGCACTTATCTTGGGAATGTTTGTAGCTTTCTGTTGATTGGCGGAGTCATCGGTGGTATTATCATCATCATTATTTTCTGGATTAAAAACCATGTCGCAAATCTCTTGGTCTGTTAATGAATGTGTTATAGGTGCATCATTATCTACAATGGAACAATCTTCAATTGCTTCTTCATGTAAACTTGTGTTGCCAGTGTTCGTCATGGATTTTGCATCATTCAGTAGGTCTTGGATGTGGGTCTTTTCCGCAGAAACTGAAAACCCACAAATTTCACTATTACTTTGTCCATCATCTAATCTTGTTAATGATGGCCAAAATTTTTGCCATCCATTTGTGAGAAATTTTTCAGGGATGTTTTGCCAAGCACTAGCTGCCCGCTATAATGCATTTTTCACATTGAATTGCTTCTGAAATTGCAATACGCCACTACCGCTTTTGTATGCAATTAGCATCGCTTTTATGAACTCTTTCTTGTAGAGGCATTTGAAGCTTCTTAAAATTCCTTGATCCATTTTCTGTATAAGTGAGGTGCAGTTGGGTGGAAGATAACGCAAAAAATCATTGTTCATTTCTACAACTTCTGAACTGGTGTGAGCTGAGCAATTATCGACCAAAAGAAATATTTTACAGTTTTCTGGAAGACCTTTTTCTGGCAATGGTAACAAGCTTCGGGAACAAAATGATTTTCAAACCATTCTTTGAATATTTCCGCTACCATCCATACTTCTTTATTAGCTCTGTAAAGAACAGGCAAAATCTTAACCCCCTTTAAAGCTCTTGGATTTTTACTTTTGCCTATTATTAACAATTTACATTTATGGGTTTCGGCAGCATTTGCGCAAGCCATAACAGTCAGTCTTTCCTTGGAGTCTTTACACTCAGACGCTGATGTTTCCTCAGGCGTCACATAGGTTTTCCTAGGCACATACCGCCAAAACAATGCAGTTTCATTTGCATTAAAAACCTGTTCTGGCGAAAGTTTCTCCCAGTTAATGATTTCCTTAAATTCTTTGATGAAGAAATCGGCAGCTTCAAAATCCGCTGATGCCTTCTCACCAAAAACCTGAACTAAACGTAATCCATGATGCTTCTTAAACTTGTTGTACCATCCTGTTTAATAATCACAGGGCGTAGAAATTTTTTGCCTGTGCCATAATAATTGCACGGTCTAATGGAAAGTTCTCTGATCGTCGTTGTCCAATCCATTCAATTAGAATTCTATCAACATCAATACTTTTCGAATTGTGCAAATTTTTCGATGCGCCACAAATTCTGGAACATCGCTTTCCGCAAAAGCTTTAAAAATCTTCTCTCGTTGTTTCTTTAAATCGTATATGGCCGATGTTCCGACGCCATACTCTTTAGACACATTTTTTACCGAAGTGCCGCTATCTAATTTCTTTAATAACTCCACTTTATTAGCAATGGTCAACGAAGAATGTTTTCATTTAAGAGAATATAAATTCGACAATGTTTAAAAAAATAAACAACTTAGAAATTAAACCAAATAAAATTGAAAGCGATAAGAAAAATGACAAGAACGTCAGAATAAGTAAAGAACGAACTAGCAAGTGAATGATAAAATAATGTTTACGCATTTCGAAGTTATCAAGGTTAGAAGATGCACGTGTAGAGTTCAGGTTCGCGCGCCTCATTAATTTGATACGGAAATCTAGATGTTCAATACGTGGGGCCACAGTTTCTCCGCCGGCAGAAATAATTTCATATGAAGTACTTTTTTTTCGTTTTTGAGAAAATTTCAGTATTACCCTTAAGGTAAGGAAAAGTTCCGGATTTGAGGTCCCATATTGTACAAGAATACTTTAAGGGTTTAAGATACATTTTTCAGTGTTTCTCACCGAATGTGTTTTGTTAATATTCTTTTTTATTTGGCGACTGTTTTTTATTTTTTTTATTAACGAAATCGCTAATATTGCTCATAAGCCAGCGGGAGCACTAGTGGTAATTCTGCACACACTAAAAAACTCTTTCTTTAATTCACAGGAATTTTACTGGCAGCAGTGCTGAAACATCTTAGGTTTATACACACATATATAATGTATTTTACACCTTTATGTTTAATAAAACAATAGTTATTATTATTGTTTTATATATTTTTTAATCTCTTGGGGACGAGCGATAAGCATACGTGCCGCAAAAAGGCATAAGAATCTTTGCTTATTACCACCAGTAAAGTTTTACTGCAAAATTTGCCCTATTTTATTGAAGCATTTTCTTTATTTAATAAGGCATCAATTTCAGTTTTAAAAAAAGTCGGTAAAAAAACATTAAATATTTCATAAAGTGAAGGGATTAATAGAAGAAATTTGCTTAGATTACTTACAATACTAAACGAATTTTAATTTAACATATTAAAAATTATAACCATTTAACTAATGTTAGAATTAAACTTACAATATTACATTTTTAATGCATGAATTTAATGGGGAAAAGTTATATCATTGATCATAATTAAATTTAATATTTAAAATTAAATTGAACGAACGAAATAGCTTTGTAGCGAAATATTTCTATTAAAAAATGGCACCTTCCGTGGTTTATTTCAAAAACTTTTGCAGCTTTAGTTTTATTTTCTTACTTCGAAACAGAAAAAAAAAATGTCGATTGCATTTATTGATTTGCAATGAATTTGACATAAAAGATTTGCCGCCTGAGAAACGACTGTCACCCAATTAGAAAGACCTCCTTTTATAGTATTTTTATTCTTGTTTCTTTTCCTTTTCATTGGCAATGTTTAAAAAACACACATAAATATTTTTAGAAAAGTAATCTGAAATATTTTTATACTGTGCACCGAATTTAAATTTTGAGTTTCTAAATATATATATATATATATATATATATATATATATATATATTTATTGATAAGCATATTTAAATTATATATACATGACAGGAAGAAATATATGATATGTAGAAATTAAAATAAAAGTAGATTTTTTTGTATAATTAAATTATTCTTAATTAAATATTCAAGTTTCCGTATGCAATAGTTATCTTCTATTCTTATTCAATTGATAACTACAATGTATGTAATATAATGATGTAATGTATTTCAAACAAAATTTGAATTGAAATTTCTTTGCACACGTGAAAGAAAAAAATATATATAAAGACGTGTTATATAAACCTGCCATATCAAATTAAGTTGATCGTTTTTCAAAAATAATTATTCTGAAAGTTGATAAAAATTAAAGACAAAGAAGATATTTTATACCACTCTAATATGTATTTTCTTTAATGTAGCTTTTAAATTCAAGTCTAAATTCTATTCTATAATCATATAAATATATTTATATACAACTAAACGCTGTGTGGGTATATTTATGTATTTATTAATTTTGTTGGGGCGGCAGTAGTAATGTAACCTGAATATTCCTCCATTAAAAGCCACAAACACTAAAAACATTTTTTTTAATTTTTTTAAAATTAAATTTGGATGATTAGAGATGTGTGAAGTAAAAGTTACAAGATATTTAGTGTATATAACTTTGTTTACGTTTCTTTCATCCTCTCTTTCGCTCTCTCTATGTATATATATCATATTAACACTGAAAACAAAAAGGCCTTTTAACCGTAACCACCCCATCAGGAAATTTTGCAAATTGTACACCTCAAAGATTAAAAGCAACAACAACAACGGGAAAAATGTAATTTCTTAAATCATAAAGACTATTTGGAAAATGATATTTTCAAAGACTAAATTTTAAAAACTTATATATACATTCTATATTTAAATTAATAATAATTATAATAATAAACATCATTTTTAGGGTATCAAAAATGTATAAGTATTTGTCCTGATTCAAGAATAGTTGGTAGCATGGACTGAATGAATCCTCGTTTTGTTTGCAAATAAAATATTTATTCCAGGATAAATATAACACTAAAAACATTAAATACGTAAAGAGTTCCTATTTTTTAAAGTCAGAAGTCTCTCGATTGCTCCCGCAAATTACAGGATCCGTTACAGCTGACGCATCTTTTATTAACTCTTAGTCGCACCGTAGATCAGGATTCTTTGTCCGAACTCGTTTGTTCCTGAAGAGACAGAGGGTCTCTTATTGGGAGGGGAGGGGGGAGGACTGCCAATGTCCATTACTGTCTGCAATTTCTTCCGCTCTCACCTCTACGGACTTTTTCAGAGAAAACTCTTCTGTACTCTCAACACTGTCTGTTTTCTCTACTGAGCTCTATATATAATACGAAGGGCCTACTCGCCGAGCTGACCGATCCACTTTCTGCCGCGACCGCATCACACTTTCCAATGCGCGCAAGTATTGAGTCTCTATTTTCCTTACTATTACAAGCATTTTTTTAAACTTCTTCGAGATATTTTGATTATTTTTGTTTATTTCTATATGTTTTTGATATTTTTATGAGCAATATTTAACAAATGTCTCTTTATTTTTTGTTGAGTTAAACTAAAAATTTAACTGAGTTAAATCCTTTTAACTAATAGCAAATTAAAAATTTGCTATGAATTTATGTAAAATTTTTAATAGAAGAATATATATTAGTGAAAATTGTTGCAATTTCGTCTTAATTTTAAAAGAAAATTCAATTTGAGAATATCTACTCCATATTATCCTATTGGAGGAAATCTATGTTTTGCCAAAGATTTTCGTCGGAAAATCTTTGGCATTGTATCATGTGCGGACCACTGGATTCATTGTATCAGAATAGGGAGTTAGCGCTCCGTATTATAAGTGAGCTCAGTGGTTTTCTCTCTCCATCCGCGCATCATTTTCTATCCCTTGGAAGAGCAGAAGAGCGCACCCGTTCTCTACAAAACTCACCTCCGGCGCTCTCATTGGTAGCGAAGTTTCACCCCTAGTCGAAGTGTGTTGCCAACGGCTGTCTGGCTAGTGGCTGAATGTTTTACTGTTGGATATCACTTAGGTGTTAAACCATCCATCAGGGCTGTACCGTAACTAACCAATAATGTCAGGAACAAAACATGCCTACAGACATTTTGGAGCTTAGCTCCTAAATTCTATTGTAGCTTTCCGTGAGAAAAACTGAAATAGTCTGACTTAGCACACCACTAAATTAAAAGTTCACTGATTAAGGCTAATTATGCTAAGACTATACAAATGGTTTACGTTATAACAGAATCCTCTATTACGTACGCTAGGGATTAAAAATTAATATTCACATCATATACAAATTTTAAATGAAATTTTAGTTTTACAATTTTCGGTACTGCAAATATTTAAACTTCTAAACATCACACATTTTCAATTTTTACAACGTCGGATAGACAAAAAAATGTGATTTTAAATGCAATTTGTTTGAAAGTTAATTTGTTTTTAAATTATTTATTTTTTGTTGTTTTTTTATTACTTTTTTGTCATCGTTACAACAGATGTATAGGATTGTTGGACATTAAACATGGACCAATCAGAAAACGAGTAAAATAAAATAAGTTGAGGAAATCAACAGATCATATTCAGATGTAATTCATATTTCCCAATTCTCTACAGAGAACAACAACTATTTTCAAAATAGTTAAATATATCTAATTTCTGTCTTTTATCCATTAGAAAATTGTTTTTTTTATGAATTATTTAGCACTGAATCAAAATATGAATTTCATTTTAAACCATTATGTTAGGAACTTTCACAAATCGTAAATTTCAAAGTTAAAAAGTTAAAAAGATATCGACAATCAGTCAAAACATTTTGTCAAAATCTTACCAAAAGACGGCAAACATGTTAAATGCTTTTGCAACAAATTTCCAGATTTATCAACTATCAAAATAAAATAGATCATTGAAATAAATTCCACACAAAGTCCAAACGGAAAAGCGCGAGACAACATAAGTGGTTCCACACATTCAATAAAATTTTAAGGATTTTCAAAACACTATCTGTGCAAGTGTAGATGCAAAAACGCATAGATAAGACAAAAGCGGAATAAATAATTATTAAAAACATTACATTTTTTTATTGCATCAGAATTTTCTAATATTTCGATTTTTTGAAAATTTAAAAAAATGCAATTGAAAAAAAAAACATGTTTTGATGGTAAGAAATCAAGACATTTTTGTATTCAGTGTAGAGGTCTGCACGGGCCGGAATATCCAGGCCTGGGCCCGGTCCGTTGTTAAACTCAAAAGTTCGGCCCGGGCCCAGCCCGTTAAAAATTTTATATTTTAGGCCCGGCCCGGCCTGTACAGAAATCACTGAAACCAGGCCCGGCCCGTACCGGCCCGTTACAGTTTCTACGATTTCTAAAAACTTCAGATTTTTATCATATATTTAAAATTCCTTAAAAGAATACTGCATACATATCTATGGAATGATTTTACAGTATATTTTACAGGAAATACACATTAACAGCATTAATGATTACTTATATATTTAGGCTTTCAACATTCGAATAAAGATTCATTAAAAAATTAATATGGCTTAGAATAAAAGAAAAAAGAAAGAAAGTTAAAAACATTGTAACTTTTGAAGCTGTTTAATAAAAGAAGATACATAAAAATAATTCTATATAATTTTATTAAAGATTTTAAATCCAAATTCATTTTTAAATTCAAAGAAGCTCCTTTCTGATATATCTTTAAATTCATTTTTTTCTCAGAAACACTTAAGTTTAGCAGGTATCTTTATTCAGAAACAATATAATCGTATGGGGTTATCCATTTTTTGATACAAGCAATTTAAGAATACTGCATGTAAATAAAATACTGTCATAGTTAACGTTTTGAATAGAATTAGCATGGGAAGGATAGCATAGAATAGCACGGGAAGGATAATTTGAGAAACTATTATATATCTCAACAAGGTTACACAAGTATTTTATTTACCAAAAATAAAAAAACTCTATTCGATTCCAAATCCCTTTAATAGTCAGGCTTATCACTTTTATACTTTTACAATTTAAAATTAATCAGAAAATGTGTCAAACTTTCGCATTATTGAGAAATTAATAAAAAATCATCAAGAAGTATATATCCAAAGATTAAGCTAACATAAGTTCTTTAACGCTGTTAATAATTTTACAAATCATGTTGTCTGTCTGCCTTACAGATCTTGAGAACAATTAAGTCTAGTTCCGTTTCGGTTAGTCTACAAGTAGAAAAATAATGCAAGTTTGATCTCGTCCCGACACGAGTCAGCTAAAAAAAATTTAAAACGGTTACACACAATGTAACTGTCCGATACCGATATCTACACTTTTATTTTTTATACTAATGCTGTCAAACTAGTATGGCTCGTGACGCACATTTATACTTATTCTCATTAAAACCATTTCGTTGAAAATAGCTCATATGTTACTGCTTAAATTATGCTTAAATCTTGCAAACGGGCCGGTAGCCGTTCGAAACGATTCCGCCGGCCCGCTGCGGGCCACGGGCCAAACCCGAGCCCGTGCAGGCCTCTAATTCAGTGTTACAAAATGCATAAGAATCAATTATCAAAATCTAAAAACACAGCTATCATATCTATTGTTAAATAAAGGATTTTTTTTTTTTTTTTTTTTTTTTTTTTTTTTTTTTTTTTTTGTTCTTGTTGTTACTTTTTAATTTTGAAATGTAGGATTTTGGAAAACACGTAGGGTGGTGGTTGAAAATAATACTAATTTTTAGATTCAGGGCTTTAAAATACATGAGGATAAATTATCAAAAGTTTAAAAACATTATATACTCCAAATTTGTAGACTTTGTATTTAGTATACAACTATCTATGGATTCCACAACACATAATAAATAAAATGAAATATTCAAATTCCACTAAAGTTTCGAAAAAAAAATCCTTACTAAAGATTTAAAAAAATTCATTTAATTGTTTCTAAACTTCAATAAATGTTTTAAATGTTTTTTTTTCGTTTTGTTAGAGTATTACTATTTTTTTTTTCGATTTTTCAGTGTATTAACGCCTCGCGTAATTTTTATAAAGCGATCTCACTCCTAAAAAAATAACATTTGCGCTGGTGTGTCTGCATATAGCTACTAAAGTTTAATTGATAAATCTGTAAATAACTCAAATTAAATGCACCAGTGGTGCATTTGTTTGCTTAAAAAGATGAAATATTGCTTTTTTTAAAGCATACGGTTTGAGAATTTCCTACTACTAATTTATGATTCACCATGTTTAAATTGTTTTAAACGACAAACATACTTGTTTTTAGCGCTATAATATTTTAGAAAAGTGGAAGTACTGGAAAGAGTAATAATTAACATATAATAGATATTATAAACAAAGGAGACACATATAAGGAATTAATATCTTTTTAAAACATCTTTATAAAGTGATGAAAAAGCTGATTTACATATTACCATTAACCACTACTACTTTCGTCCTTGGCAATTTTCCATTTCATAAAAAGAAGTGTTTTATTCTTTGTATTAAATAAACATTACAACATAATCTAGATGCCTTTGAAAATTATTTAATACCTTACTTCAGGGTATTCCAATAACTTGGGGTATTTTTTTTCTTTTTTTATGACAACATTGGATTTATTTGTAAGTAATTGTTTTTGTATATAATTTTAACTCCCCAAACATTCTATAGTGAAACATTACGGATAAAAACTACAAATAAGGTAACTGTCAAAATACTACCTTTATAACTTGTCACCCATGTACGATCACAGTGTTTCAATTAACTAACTCTTCACTGTACCAAGTACCACATTGGACACATACCTAAAATCATTATAATTCGAATTATTTGACATGAATCTGACATGTATGTTTGCTGTAACTGAATAACTGATCAAGAACAGTTCAAAGAATAATATAACTCTTATTTTGCCTATGTCAGATAGCTGCATTTGGTGAAAAAAAAAAAGAAAGAAAAAAATAATTTGTCCATCAGAAAAAAAAGGAAAATTTTCGATCAAGTTGTTAAAGAAAAATTTACTTACTTTTTTATTTTACTGAATATTTAAAAATATTAATATGAAGAAGAGTATTATGCAGAGAAAATTAATTAATTTAAGCCCATTTAATTGGAAAATATTGCATTTTTTAAATTTCCAATTGTGCATATAGTGTACATGTTTTAAAATATCAAATTGTAGCTAAAGTTTTGGGTTTTATTTTACTATTTTACCCATCATAAACAGTATGTAGTTTTTTTTTTTTGAATGGATAAAAATAGAAAAAATCTTGCTCTAAATGATTGATTCTTTAGTTTGACAGGAAATGCTTGCGTTTTCATAAATCGCCCAATCCAAAGTTGCGGGTGTGACATTTACACAACTTAATTTAGTCACCAGCAAAAAAAAATTTGAGCATTGGTTTCAATTTGTATGAATTTCAATGTAGACGACTTACACATACATTTATCCAAATCTGAAAATTGCCCGATGTATCATTTATTTATTAAAAAAAAATAATTTCCGCCTGTTGCGGGTGTGACATAAAAAGGACATGCATTTTCATCTTTCAGCGCAAAAATGCAAAACTCTGTGAATCATGACAACTAAGTGAATTGATATTTTTATATATTAGACAGTAATACTTAAATAATTATTTTATGAAAAAATTAAATTACTTACTCAATTCTTGCTTTTGTGGAAAATATTCAAAATTTTCGTTCCGGGTGTGACGCCCAGTTGCGGGTGTGACTTCTATAGCCAATAAAATAATGACATACACAAATATTTTCAAGGCAGATTTTTTTTAATTAAAGAATTAATCAATATTACAATTATAATATCTAGAGAGGAAAATATAAAACAATTTCATTTCCAATCTTGAATTTATAATTTCTGGTGGTGGTAGCTTTTTTTACAAAAATGCTCTTTTTTTTTACTAGGATGCATCTGATTGACTGGGCCAAATATGCACGTTTTCTTTTTTCTTTTTTTTTTTTTTTTTATGTGGAGAATAAAACAACTTCGACAAAATCTCGAACTGCATTCTTATCATTGGATATTATATTTTTGACAAAATATGGTAACAAACAAATTCTCTTTTGATCACTTTCTGAAGTTATTGCTACATTAATTGTTCCTACGTCAATAAAAACAACATGATGTATTGATTGAATGTTGAGCTCCGATTGTGCTTGGTGCCAGCATTCATGAAGCATTTTCACAATATCTTCTGAAATTTCACATTCAGCAAAGTTCTTTTATATTTTTTAGGACTTTCTACACGCATGGCAAAATCTGAAGCTGAATTTATAGTTGCAGAGCGTTGCTAGTGTTACCATTTTCTTGGCAATTGCACCAACCCCATCGACAACACCTTTACCATGAGATGGAATGCAAAAGGATTGCCATCCTTTACCATGATTTTTTAAAATAGTCTCTTCTTTTCTCTCCTTGCTTTGTCTCTTTCCTTCTCTTGTTGTAGATATGTTTCATATTTAAAAGAGTTTTTCTTAGTCTTTTTTCAATGATATCGTGATCTTTCTGTACTCTTCATTCTCTGCAAAAGAGAAGAAATTAATGTGTAAACTGAATAAATATAGCACTTCCAGTCCAAAAATATAAGCTTAACAAATTTTTAATAGAAAAATTGAAATTTCTAATCTTACATAAAGTTAAAATTATGTTAACTTTTGGTTAATTTCAAACTGATTATATACATTTTATGCTAACTTAATAAACATTTTAACAGTTTCTATTATTCTTACTTGTACTTTTTATTTAATTTGAATTAAAAGAGAAAAAAAATCTTACCCTAATATTGATTTACTTATTTTAAAAAACTAAATATATATATATTAGATAAATACTATCAAATAACAAAATTAAAAAAATGTATATAAAAAACAAAACAAAATTAACAAATTTAAAGAAAATTGCTAAAATATTGTTTCGTAATTTTCTTTTTTTAATTTCTATAAAAATCTTACCTTTTAAATTAATTTCTTAATCATATATCACTAATAAAATTATTTTCTTGCAGTAAAGCAACAATTTTATCAATCCAAACTGAATAAATCAACTGCACACAGTGTCACATGCTCAGATGATGCAAATTCTTATTTATTAACTGGAATTCTCTCTATTAAATCAAAGGTTATAGTTAAAGCTGCCAAGTACATGTTTTCCAGCATATTATTTTTTTTTTATAAATTTACATATAATTTGTTCAAATATGTATTTGTAATCAATTTTAAAAGACGTTGCGGGTGTGACTTTAATTAAATGTCACACCCGCAACAGGGACATGTCACGCCCGCAACGCTCAATAATTATAATTAAAATATTAATTAATTTCTTTTGTGTCTGTAATTCAAAGTATCTTAATAAACTATTTTTAAATATAAAGTTTCATAACTTTAAATCAAAAATATTTTTCTGCAGAGATATAAATATAACTTTTTGTTGCGGGTGTGACACAATAATTAAGAGTAATTAAATATGCTTACCTTTTGTAATGAAGATTAGTGAACACTTCTCTGCAGGCAAAAACTCTCAATAATAGCTGTCAGATCATATATATCCAAGTTTGGAGATTTTCAGAATGTTTGTTAAGCTGTACGAGACCATGGAATGTAAAGATTTTTGCCGCAGTCTATTTTACAAAGTCATAGTGTCACTTTATTATTTAAAATAAGTATGTTAATGACAAAAATTTAATTCTTTTTTGATAAAATATGAAATAGTACACTCTTAACAGTTAATATGCAAAATTTCAATCATATTTAAAGAAATTTAAATTTTCATCCTCATGTCCATTTTTTCGTGGATTGGGCGAAATCTAATATGCAAACAATTTTTCAAAGTTACTTTGTGCCAGGCTTTTTTCTCCAAAAAAAGCTCCAATTATTTGGAAATGCCTTTTATACAACCATATCGATTTAAAAATATTTTATATATTTTTTTTTCAAATGTTTAGTTCCAAAAATTTACATTATTTTTCCCAGTTTCTGAGGATATTATGACGGAAATTGTTCCTCATTTCTTTTAAATCAACAATTTGTTTATTGTATTTAAATCTTAAAAAAATGTTTATTTAGTTTGCAGTTTTAATTCATTAGCATCTGCTATTACAAGAGGGTTTCAATAAAAATGTATTCATTTACGGATGAAATTTATTCTTTTTTTTTTGTATTAAACTAAGGGAATGGACCTAAAAAGCCAATATCAAGGGCTACTTTGTTGCAAATCTATAAAATATTTAAGAAATAAATAAAATAAAAATTTTCTTTTTATAACCATAGAATTTGCTTCTTCTATATTTTTTCATTAATTTCTAGAACCCAGTTTTGACGTCGAAAATCATATATGTTATTTTTTACTAATTGAAATGTGAGTTTAACCAGGAGTAAATATCCTAAAGTATCTCTGGTTCAATGCATGGAAAAAAGCATCATAATTAGATTAGAACAAAAAACAAATTTATGTAAAACTTTTCACCGAATCCTATGTAATAACGTTTCATGTAAAGATACACAACACACAGACCCAAATACAATAAATAAATAGCAAAAAAAAAAAAAAAAAAAAAAAAAAAAAAAAAAAAAAAACAGAAAAACACAATCTACGTACAAGAATTACTCAATTGCAAATATTCTAAAATATGTTTAGGTTACATGTTTATTTATTTTCCGAGTGCTATATATATATTTCTTTTACAATAGTACGCCAAATATGATACGTAAATTCAAATAATTAAATTTTATTTACAATGACTATTTCTTAAAAGAAATTTTTTTTCAGTGAAATTATTGTTAATATTTTTTAGTTAAATTACTACAATTAAGCTTATTTTTAATCCAAATAATTAATAAATTTTAGATGCACCACAGAGCTAGCTTACCCAGTGACTGCATTTCTGTACACGGACATCTGACGAAGAAAATGACGTTCTTCTCAAACGTTATAAGATTGTGCTGTTGAAAAAGTTTTAAAGATTTATTTCTTAAAATAAAAATTTCCTTCTTCATAAAACTCAAGCTTTACCCTTTTTTGTATGTTCTTATAAGATAGATATAGTTTAAATGATAGATTAATGTATCGGCATAGAGATTTAAAGTATTTCTTGCTAAAGCATCTATTGCATTAAAGTGTCGGGTCTAAACATTAGTTGAGGGGATGCATAGCCAAAATTATTATCTTATTATTATAATCACATTTTACCTGATAATTATATTAGAATACTTTTTTTTAAAGTGAAACTGTAGATAAATTTCCGTAGATAAAATACACGTACATGTATTATATGTGTACTAGAAAAATCATTATTTAAAACTAAAAAACTATGTACATTTAAAGCGTTCAACTATACCTGACATATAAAATGAAAATTCAGATCTCTTAGTTGGATAAATAATTTTTGTGTTATTAAATGTAAAATATTGTGCAATTAAGCTTCTTATATATATATATATATATATATATATATATATATATATATATATATCGATTAAGAGAAAAACAATTACGTTTATAGAATACGATCTCAATATCATATTAATAATAATAAAAAATATATAAATTTTAAAATACAGGCAATACTATAGGCAGTTGACCCATTTTTTAGAAAATGGTGTTTTATATCTTAAGTATTGAACCTAAGAAATTGTTTAATGTGCCTTTCTTCTCTTTATACAGACAGTTATCAAAACCAAACTTCTACAAATGTAATGTATAAAAAAAACTGTTATATATTTGCTTTTAATCATAAAGGAAAAAATGGCTAAGGCTCCCGACAAATGCGAGGCTTGTCCCATTATAGGCTTTTTTATATTGAAATAATTGTTAATAAATAAATTTGTTGAAAATAAAATCAGAGTGAAAAAATATATATAGATTAGCTTTATGCTACAAAGTCCCTTTATAACTAAAAACTGTTTTGAAAAATGTGACATGTAACAAACCTGCGTAAACCGAATTCAAGGCACAGGCTAAAATTTTAATTTTAAACATCCACATTTTATGACAGTCTGTTAAGAAACACTAGTTGCCGTATACTTTGTATTCATCGCATCGTGAAAATCAGTTTTAATTAGCCTAAATACCTTCCTATAGCGTACTTATCAATATCTTTTTTTCCCAGAGGCATGACCATTTAATTTGTCTTAAGGTTCTTTTTTTCATCCTTTTTTATATTTTACATTCTTTCCACTTGCAATTTTTCTCATCGTCCTTTAATCATTTTTTTTTTTTTTTTGCATTATTTTAATCTATATACTCTACTATATCTTTACAGAATAAGTTAATTTTTTTTTTAAATATAAACATTAAAATTTCATTATATACAGTGTATAGTACAAATATTTCGAAAAAGACTTAATTAAAGAAACTTTGATCATTGTCAACTCTCTCCACATACTTCTTTTTAAAGAATATCAATTGGTTATGTTTAGTCTAATTTATTGTACAAAATTTATGCGTGGGTTAAAAAGTTCAATATTTTAGCAATGCATATCTTACCAACTTTCTTAAATCGCTATGATATATTTTATGATTGAAAATGTTACAAATATTTTCTAAACATTATACTTATTTAAGCAGAAAACTCTTTATAATTAAATAGACCATATCTCTTTAAATTATCTTCATCAAGCAAAGACTATATATCGTACATTTCAGTAGCTTTTTATTGCCAATCTTTAGGATAGCTCTGAAAATCTTTTAAATTTGAAACTGCACCGTGGGTCACATTTCCGCTATGGGTAACCTTCTGTAGAGTGACCTACATAATATGTATTTTTCAATATATATTTACTTAGAACGACAGTTTTAAGTTTTGATTATCTAAAAAATTTTAACTTTAATACTTTTTATTCCTCTACGCATAAATGAGTATAAAAAAAAAAAAAAAAAAAAAAAAAAAAAACATGTTAAGATGAAAATTCTTATAATTGAGGGAATATATACAAAAAATAAGTATATTTTCTTTTTTATAAGCTGCTTTTAATTATTTTCTTATTTATTTTAGCATTTTATACAAAATCAAACTATAATGTGTTATTAAAAATATGTCGTTACAGAAAAAAGATGGATCGATATGTGAAATTAATATATATACATATATATATTATATTAGAATTAATTCACACTCTACATGGTTGATAAAATTTGTATTACTGCAAAAAATGTGCATGCAAATTATGGTGGATAGAATTTTTCCTCAGCTTTTTCATTTGTTTTCTGTTATTATTATTTAAGAACAATTGCATCCTATTAAAAAAAATCGGCAAACTTTTAATAGTTTAGAAAGAAAATAAATTATTTTTTTGTCATTAGAACAAAAAGTTTCCAAATTATGTTATAAGTAATAACAAGCAGAACACGAATAAAAATATTTTTTTTTTAAACAAAACGCATACGGTTATTTATAGTTGTAGCCAACATAATGATTATATAAATGTGGTTCAACAAATAAAAAATATATAGACTACTTAATAAATTTTGTTTAAAGATTTCCATTAATCAATAAAAAGGAGGGGGTAATGGTAAGGAGTGTGTATTAAAAGTATTAAATTTTCATCTATTTTATTACTTTTTAAGCTCTAAAGCCGGATATGACAAAAGGTATTCTGAAAAAAAAAAAAAAAAAAAAAAAAAAAACTTTGATAGAAAAATGCATAGGTAAATAATAATTTCTTATTCATATTTTATTTTAACCCATAAGTTAAATTCTTAAATAAAGTTCTTATGTATGGACCTTACAGAAATTATTAAGTAAAATGCTCAATTAAAAATTTTAAGTAAATCATTAAATTACATTTTTATGTAAAATTTTAATTTATTACTTTTAATCTAATTCTTAATTCTCTAGTGTACGAGGAAGAAAAAAACAGATTTTCCAAATATCTTTCATCAAAAGCTAATTAACTTTCTGTTACATCAAATTCTTTTTTAAAGTTACTGCGTATTTTCTTTTCAAAGAGAAAGCTAAATTGATAGGGCGTCAGAAAACGCCATGATGAGTGATGATGATAAAGCACTCGTGAAAATAGCATAATTAACTTGCATTTTCTTTCTAATATGAATTGTAAGAGTGTAAAAATGATGGATTAATGGAAAAATTGTTCCATGTTAGCATACCAAATTCACTTCATCGAATTTATATAATAGAATAATAATAAAAAAAAATGTATTATGTTTCCCTCATAAAAAATGCAACATAAAATAAAGCAGAATACTAAGCTATTTTGTATGAAATATCCTATATAATGAATACTTCCATTCTTGACATAGGAATAAGTATATTTCACAAATTTTAAATAAATTAGATTTTGTTTTTATTATGTTTAAAAAAATGTTTTATTTTAATAAATTCAGTGTTTTTTTACCCATTCTCCGCAAATATTAATTTACATTCTTCTTTGATTTTTGATTTATTTATTTATTTATTTTTGTTGCTGTTGTATATAGTATTGTTTTTCAAATTTAATTGTTAACTATAAATATGTATACTCATAGTTCATTTAAAAAAAAATCATATTGAAATATGATTCTATGAGAAATATTACATATAATTATAAAACTGGTTATCAATATAAAAAAAATAGATAGATTAGATTTCTATATATATAGAAAAAATTACTATATATATATATATATATATATATATATATATATATATATATATATATATATATATAGGATTTGTTCACAAGGCACCCAGCAACAACAACAACAACTAACTTTGTACTGCTAAATATGCACCTTGAGGCTCGAGATGAGAAACCGAGCCTCACGACTAACAGAAAATTGTGATGATCGAAGTAGGTTTTTAGAAAAGAGAAGACAGATGCGAACATGATTTTAACGGCAGAGGTCGTGTCCTAAGCCGTCCGCAGATCTCAGAAGAAATAGGGTCAGATGGACCTGCAAAAGATGTTTCGGTAGCTGCACCGGATTCAGAGATTTCTGAGGGGCAAACGATCTCTCATCATATGTAAGGCTATGCCAGCCCATACCATATCCTACAAAAATGTAAATAAGTGTACTGCAGTTATATATAAATACATGTACATTAGTCAAGAAGGTTCATACAATAAAAGCCAAGATTCTCGTTAAAGAATCGTCCGGATCATTTTTTTTACTTCCTAGACACCGTTCCAAAACACTTCATAACTTTTACTACAACGTGGAGGTTTCGTCCGGGATTAGCGCAAAGTGTTCTTCGAGGAGAGAATTCCTCAAGACGTTGTGTCATCGCAGTGAGGAATCTTCAGGGAGGAATTGTGTTTCATATCAGGTGATTGTGATTCGTATTGTATTTGTGTATCTTGGGGGAGAAAAAACCTGTACTTCTCCCCCCCTAGAAAACAATTTTCTCCGTAAATTAATCAACAAGTCAAGAAGTGGCGTCGCTGGTTTTTCGTCTAGTGATTTTTTTTTTTTTTTAAGTCTGCTGTTTTTTTTTTTTTTTTTTTTCGCAAACGATTTTTGCAATGCCAGGTTGGGTATTTAGTGAAAAAGCCTGCTGTGATTTTTTTATCAGGCTATTTTTTAAAAATATGCCAGTCGTACTTGCATAAAAAAGTAGATACGAAAAAAAAAATTCAGTGTAAAAGCAAAAAATCTCTTGGATTTAAGTATAAAGTAAGTGTTATGTTTATATATATATATATATATATATATATATATAAGATATGTGTTGAAATATATATATATACAGGGTGAGTCATAAATATCGAAACAATAGGCTATCTCCTTAAATATTGCCCCTAGACCCATACTTCCAATAGCAAAGTTTCATCAAAAAAGGTAAATTTTTTGATAAGATAAAATGCAAATTCATGGGGGGTCCATTTTAAAAAAATACGAAATTAAATTTTTATACGGTCCCCAGAGGATAAAACTTCCAATTAGAAAAGTTTTCCCTATCCATTCCTGAATTGAACAAAAAAAATTCATCTTGATATCTTCAAAACTCAGAGAGTTATGACAATTTTAATAAATCGTGAGGTTTCAAGGGATCAGACTCAAATTGAAATGCGTGTTATTGAAGAAACAATCTTGCTGTAAGTTGTCCAGGAAACATTTATTTTATTTATTTAGAGTTCGAATTTGAAATATTTTGTGATGGTTAACCACATAATATGTAAGCATTATCACATCATAAGCTTTCTTAATAAAATATTTTTTTTTCAAAAAATTTAGAGTAAGTTGTCATAACTCAAAATATTATTTGTCGCGATGAATTTTTTTCGTTTGATTAAATAAAAATGTCTAATTTTCAATTTTGATTCAGCATCTTAAATAATATGTTTTAAAAAATAAAAGTATTTAAAATAGCAATTAAAAAAAATGCAATATTTTGTAAAGAAATCATATTTTTAAAAGTAAATTTTCTGAGGTGAAAACTTCTTTCGGCGTGTTGGGCATTTTTTTTAGGTGTTAAAAAACTATTGAATTTGTGGGACTATTACCGTAACCGAAGGTTATTGATTTATGTCAATAATATGAAATACTGAAATAAAAACATCTGATGCAGAAAAGTGCATTTACTTTTAAACAAAGGTAGGCTTTTAAAGTTTAAATGCTTTTTAAAGTTTCTTGGTGATTAACTCCCTCTTGTGTAGTTTCGATATCAGATTTTGTTTAAGTTTTGTCATTCTTGCCTTCTTTAATTACTATTTAAATGCGTCAGTTGATTTAAACGTGATTTTTTTTTATCACGCCGATTTCATTTTTTTCATTGTTTTATCCCTGTCAACTTCATTTTTTTCTTGTTAAAATTGCTATTACACGATGCGTAAAAGGTACCTCTAATTACGGGCCTCCATACTGGTAGACGGTAGGAGCTGGGTTCGAACCCAATCGCGACCGTCGGCCTAACCGGTCGAAGTTTTCCGTGGTTTTTTTCGAACCCTGGATTTCTTTGCGTAAATACTGGTTAGGTTCCCTTAAAAAAACCCTCACGGCCTATATCCCTGTTGTAGATAATTGGCCGGCATTAAAAAAAAAAATTCTCAAGGTGTAAACCGCTGTAAGCGGTCTCAAAGACCGCTGTTTTTTTTTTTCCTTTTTTAGAGTTTAACATACAGTTTTCAGTTCGACTGCAAATACATTTTAAATTTTGTTCAATTTGCGAATCAATTATCTACTTTAAAACAAGAACAGCTGTTTAATGAATCTTTGGCATATTTAATTTAAACTTTTTAAGTGGAAATTATTCACTTAAATTTCTTAAAAGATGTTTGGTTTGAATGCATTAAACCTTTATCAAATAATTATGCTTATAACGAAATATTAGTGGGAGCTTAGCATAAAAAAATACGAAACACAAACGTTATACCCTTAGACTTTAACATTCGAATAAATATTTTTGTTTTTTTAAATGCCGTTTGGAATAAATAAACTACATGTATGAAGCAATCGTGGACTCTAAGGATACGAAATTCCGTACATTAGTACTTGATATCACTGAAACCGTGTGAATTAGCCCCACCAGTGGCCGAGAGGTACGGACCTCTCAACTGGTAGACGGCAGGTGCTGGGTTCGAACCCAATCGCGGCTGTCGGCCTAACCGTTCGGAGTTTTCGTGGTTTTCTTCGAACCTTGCGTAAATACGGGTTAGGTTCCCTTAGAAAGACCCCCACGAAGGGCACTCCCCCCCTGGTCCTTTATCCCTAGCGTAGATAATCGGACGACAAAAATAAACCAAACCAAACCAAACCGTGTGAATTATACAAAATTCATTATAACAGCGCTACCCGAAAAATGATTGAAACGAAAACTTAAACAAGACCAATTCTTGTCAAGAATTAACTGAATCTGACTTTTTATAAAAATTCCTGCATTAGTTCTTAAGGTAGAGCTATTGCAGAAATCGTAATAGATTCAGTGTTTCCGCTCCACACGTGGAGCTATATACAACAAAATATAAACAACATCTATTCATGTCAAGGACTAACTGAATCTGAAGATTAATGATATTGCTTGCATTAATTCTGGAGATACAGCTATCTGGAGATACAGACATTTAACAATGCGTCAATTTATGGTCAATCCCTAAATTGCATTTCAAATGAGCTGATATCGATGCGCTCAGAGGTATGCTTAAGCGGTGTAAGTCACGAATTTAGGAAAATTTAAATTTTAATGTCTTTCAGGGATTTGCAGATATCAAGATGAATTTTTTTTGTTCGATTCAGGAATGGATAAGGAAAATTTTTCTAATCGGAAGTTTTATCCTCTGGGGTCCGTGAAAATTTAATTTTCGTATTTTTTAAAATAGACCCCCCATGGAGTTGCAGTTTATCTTATAAAAAAAAATTACCTTTTTTGATGAAACTTAGCAATTGGAAGTATGGGTCTAGGGGCAAAATTTAAGGAGATAGCCTATTGTTTCGATATTTATGACTCACCCTGTATATATATATATATATATATATATATATATATATATATATATATAAGCGCAAAATATATTTATAAATAGATATATTGATCTTAGATATATAGATATATTTGATTTTTATTATAAGTGATATACTTTGGTTTTATGTGTCAAAAATATATAATTATGAATCACATAATTCGATCGAAAAAACAGATTTGATTACTCTGGTGATCAAATTGGGCCTGAATCCGCCCGAGAATGCAACTAAGAGTGCATTGGCTGATATGTTGGTTAAATCGGATGGATATGACGAAGATTTTGTTAAAAATTTGCTTAGTGGGATAGTTAGCCAGCGCGAGGAGGAGGGGAATTTAAAAACGAAAGAAATGGAAGATCCCGAATATCAATTAAAGATATTAGAATTGGAGAATAATAAAAAATCTCAAGTAATTAATTTAGCGGCAATAGGGAAAGGTCCTGATGTTTTAAAACTGTTAAAAAGATATGATAACGAGGAGGAAATTAATGCTTATTTAACTCTATTTGAACAGCAAGCATAACAGTTAGAAATTCCTAAGGAAGAATGGGTAACATACCGGGTGTCCAGTAAATAACTGACCCATTTTGAACTTAAATAACAAATAAACGGTTTGAGATAATAATTCGCGGATTGCGGTATTGTTATTAGAAAATCAATAAATTTTTAAACATGTACTTTGTTAATATAGTTCAAATTTCGGAAAAAAATATCGCGCTGGCGGTAACAGGCTGTTTTAATACAGACATGACTCTAATTTCCATAAATGTGAGATTTTCGGCTGAACTTGAATCTATATGTTGTCGAACCTGAATCTATATGTTGAATCGACTCTCGAATCAGTTTCAAAAATAGGGTACGTTGGTTGGAAAGTGATTTAAAATAATGTTTGTGATTGAACCATCTGTATTATATTTCCCCTCTTTTTCCCGTCTTCAGTCTTGAGACTGAGATATTATTTTAAATATTATTATATTACATTAACAAAGTGCATATTTTAAAATTTATTTATGTTCTAATAACAATACAGCAAGCCGGGCATTTTTATCTCAAACAGTTTTTTTGTTATTTACATTCAAAATGGGTCAGTCATTTACTGGACACCCGGTATATTCTGACATTAATACCGCTCGACATAGTGAGTTTAAAAGGTCGTGAAAGTGAGGAAAAATCCTACGAATATGATCACGTAAAGAAAATGCTATTAAGATGTTTTAAACTTACGCCCGAACAGTTCCGACAAAATTTTTTCTTACATAAGAAGGAAAATTTAGCATCGTGGAAAGATTTCTCGTTTGAACTTTCAAATTTTTTGAATGAGTGGTTAGAGGGATTAAAAATATCAAAGTTTGAGGAATATTAAAAAATATTCTAATTATTGAACAAATTAGGAGAAAGTTGTCATGTGAGATGAAACAACATTTTTGCGATGAATTACCCAAAATTACAAATTTAGAGGAATTAACAGGTAAGTTGGATGATTTTGAAACTGCCCGAATAAATTTGCGGAAAGATGAAACCAAACATCCATGGACGGAATTTAAAAAACGCCTAAATCAGGCTATCGAAAACAATAGAGTGTTTCACCGAAATGATATGAGTCGTGTATCATATGAAAAAAATTTCACGGGTGTGCAGAAAAATTCAATTGAAAAAATTCGCTGTTTCAATTGTAATGAGTTATCTCATATATCGAAACACTGCCCCGAAAAAAAGAAGACCCGATTTGCTGGAAGTGCAAAACACCTGGTCACACATCTGACCAATGTACATATAAATCCGCAAAAAATGCGAATGCAGCTGTAAGCAATATCTCGAATTCATTAGATAAAATAATGAATTCTAGAGAAAAATATAGAAAGTCTTGTCGACACAGGCTCCGATGTGAACATGTGTAGTAACGAAACTTATACAGCTTTGGGATGCTCTAAATTACACGACAACGACTTAGTGTTATCAGGAATTAGAGGTAATCAAATTCCTCCCCTAGGATTTAGAATATTAAATATTGAAATAGATAGCTATTCAGTAAATACAGATTTATGCATCGTAAAAAATTTGAATCACTCTATAGTTTTGGGGAATAATTTTCTAAAACAGTTAAATTTCAATATTACAGAAAAGGGGTTGCACATTACGGGGAAACGGAAATTAAGGGAAGTGAGAGTAAATTACGTCACTGCGTTTCCACGAGAACAAGTCATGACAAAAATCAAAAGCGTCAACTATATTATGCCCAGATTTCTTACGATGTTGCGGTCAGAAAAGCAAAACAGTCCCACGGCAGAAAAGATTGCTTCGACAGCTGAATGTGTAGGAAAGGAGAAAATTAAACAGAATAAGACAGCTTTAAACTGCAGTGAAAGGGTAAACGTGCAATCAAGCATTCATGAAAATAAATTGTTAGAAAGTGAACCGCGTTTAAACTTAACAAAAAATACAGAAATTTATTTAGCTGAAACAGCCGATTCGATTAATTTTCTGGACGTTGAAGTAAATCACATTTCAAACAAAACCATCAAAAAAGAGTTAACGGAATTGATCTCTATTTATAAACCAAATAAAATTAAGTATATGGAATTGAAAGTAAACATAATATTAACAGATGATATTCCGATTGCACAAAGACCGCGTAGATTAGTATTTCCAGAACAGAAATTTGTGGACAAACAGATAAACGAATGGTTGGAAATTGGAATCATAAAGGAAAGTAACTCCAATTATGCATCTCCTATAGTATTAGCACGAAAGAAAGATGATTCTTGGAGACTTTGCGTCAATTATAGACTCTTAAATAAAAAAATAATTAAAGATAATTTTCCCTTACCGAGGATTGAGGACGTGTTAGATAGTATTGACAGCGCGAAGGTTTTTACTACTTTGGATTTAAAAAATGGTTTTTTTCCACATAGACGTAGCGGAGGACAGCAGAAAATACACAGTATTTGTCACATATAACTCTCAGTACGAGTACCTAAAACTCCCATTAGGACTCTCTTTTGGTTCTCAATAGTTTCAAAGATACATACAAGCTGTTTTTAAACAGTTAATTAAAAAAATATATAATGTTAGTTTACCTAGACGACGTCATAGTACTTGCGGAGACTGAGGAAGAGGCCCTTCTAAAACTAAAACGCGTCCTAGAAGTTGCATCGGATTAGGGACTAGAATTTAATTTTGCAAAATGTCAGTTTCTTAAACGGAAAATTGAGTTTTTAGGTTATATTATCGAGAAAGGAACTACTAGACCTTCGGAAGCCAAAACTTTGGGAGTAAAGAAATTTCCTGAACCCCGCACCCTTAAACAATTACACAGTTTTCTAGGTCTAACTTCTTATTTCAGAAAATACATCCCACATTATGCAATTATAGCGAGACCTTTCAGTGATTTATTAAAAGCAGGAAATACATTTAAATTTGGAATTATTGAAAAACAAGCTTTTGAGACGCTTAAAGAAAAACTAGTAAAACCCCCAGTATTGCATACATTCCGGTGAGGTGCTAGGCTAGAAGTGCATACCGATGCTAGCGCCATAGATTTTAGCAGTGTCCTATTACAGGAAGATGAGTACAAAAGTTTACTTCCTATTTATTATATGAGGCGTAAAACTACCCCTACTTAAGCGAAATATTCCAGTTACGAATTAGAGACACTCGCGGTAATAGAATCAGTTAAGAAATTCCGAAACTACTTATTAGGCACTAAATTTAAAATTGTGACAGATTATTCCGCATTCCAAAAGACCATAAACAAAAAAGACATTATACCAAAAATAGCCAAATGGGCTCAGTTCTTACAAGAATTTGATTATGAAATTGTCCACCGATCAGGATCCCAAATGAAAAATGTAGACGCATTAAGTAGAAATACAGTACTAATTGTCACCCGATCGCATGATGAATTAACATTAAAAATAAACAATGCCCAACCATAAGACGAACACATACAAGCAATAAAAAATTTGATCGAAAAAAATGAAAGTTCAGAATATGTTATAAGAAACGATATCGTATACAAATATGAAAGTGACCGATATGAAACGATTCCTGCCGACATGCAAAAGGAAATAATACGCAATATTCATAGCAGAGGTCATTATGCAGTAGTTAAAACCGAAACGCATTTAAAGGAAAATTATAATATACCCCAATTAAGAAAACAAATTGAAAGCGTCGTAGCCAACTGCATAGAGTGTATACTTTGCAATAAAAAGCAGGGAAAAGGAGAAGACCTACTAAACCCGATTCCCAAACAAAATATACCCCTCGAAACTTATCACATAGATCACATTGGTCCCATGCCATCTACAAATAAAAATTACAATCATATTTTTACATTTGTGGATGCATTCACTAAATTTCTTTGGCTGTACCCGGTTAAAACTACAGCCGCTAAAGAAGTCATCGATAGGTTAACCCGACAACATGATATTTTCGGAAATCCGTCGCGGATCGTCACCGACAAAGGTCCAGCTTTCACTTCTGCCGATTTTGAAGAATGCTGCAAAGAAGAGAATATAGAACATAATCCAATAACAGCAGGGATTCCGAGAAGGAACGGACAAATAGAGCGCATTCACAGAATTCTTATACCAAGTTTAGCAAAACTTAGCATAGATGACCCCACTAAATGATACAAATTTGTCGCGCCCGTATAACACATCATAAACAGCACCGTATCGAGAAGTACCAAGTTCCCACCTTTCAAACTATTGACAGGAACAAAATTGCGGCAAAAAACCGACATGCGAATCAAAGAGTTGTTAGATGATGAGGAATTAAATTCATTCGTATTTCAAAGGAATTCGAATAGAGAAATAGCGAAGCAAAACATATTAAAAGTACAACAGGAGAATGTGAAAACATATAACAAAAAGCCAAAAAAAGGCCAACACATACAAGCTCGGTGATTAGGTATCCATTCAAAAAACGCAGTTTGGGTCAGACACCAAACTAAAACCTAAATTTTGTGGTCCTTATGAGATCACCACAGTAAAAAGAAACGATCGTTACAATGTGAGGAAAATTTTAGAACATGAAGGTCCACATATGACCGCTAGTGTTGCAGATAATATGAAACCGTGGACTACTACTAACTAAAGCAAAGCAACTCTGCTTTTACATAAATTTGTGTGTGTTTATTATTATTGTTTTATTGTGAATATTATTTTTGTTAGTGTTATTATATATTGTGATGACCGATATACGAAATTCTTTTGGACTAATATAAGTAAATCAAGGACAGAACTGTGTCCAAGGGACAATTAAGAAAGGTATTAATTAAGAATAAAAAAAAACTTTGTGTCATCAGTGAACAGTAGGGTGGAGTGAAAAATTTTTTTTTTTGAAAATCAAAAACGGGTAGGTGCCAAAAGTTGCCTTTATACTAGTACATCAACTGCGTGAAATTTTATGGCTGAAAAAAAAATGGCTTGAGTCTGCGCTTTTGCTCCAAAAATCGAAATTTTGGGTAAAATTTGTCATTTTTTGACATTTTTTCAAAAAAATTAAAAAATTTCTACAGAGCTGGTTAGCATTTAAAAGTGTTGCTTAGACCTTTATATTTATCTGCTTAACATATTTAAACTATAAAACAATATGTTTATTCCCTATAGCTGGAGAAAAACAGGCAACTTTTAGTAAGAAAACAGCATTACCAATCTATTGGGTCATACAACGAATTTTTGTTTTTAATACAGCTCTTGTTTTCAAAACTACCTTGGACATGCGTCGTGCAGGTGGCTATATTTCCTATACCACCCGGCCCAACTATTCGATCATCTTAGTACAGTGTTTTATTTATACATTGATTTGTGATTTTCTCTATAAAAATTTGGCATGTTTTCGATGTTTCCACGTTGTTCATCTGTTCTTTGCATCCACATGCTTCTGTAACTATCTTCAGGTATATTTTCAATTATTCAGGTATATTATACAAAAAAATGACAAGCAGAGTAATGCACGGTAATCTATTAAAGGGATCTATTCGGCCATCTATTATATTTATCAAACTTACATTCAGTTGATGAATAGTGATTGGAAGTTCTGTTACCACAACATTTTTTCAGTCAATTGTATTTTTTTTTTTTTACGTAATTATTTGCTTCAAAGATGATTTCAGATATTTCAACTATAAGTATGCCATCATTTATTCTACTTTTGCATTTTTTATATGTTGAGAAGCGAGCTGTTTAATGTGATGGTGATCGTCAGCGAGAATTGCGATGAAAATTTGTTCTACATGTGTAAAGCAACCGCTGTTGTAAATAACTTTTTTTTGGATTAGTTTTATGCCGTTTTCTAAGTGTTTTCGTATCCAGGTAATTTCCTATTAACTTTTAGATCCTCTTTTTATGAGTGGACAACATTTGATGGTGAAATGTCCTGGGCATAAACATATGATGCCTAGTACTTTATGAGGGAATGTACGGATTCTAATCGACTATAAGTGCTCATTTAAAATTAGGAGAATTTTATTTGTCACTGTGAACCATTTTGCATGGGGTAAGTTTAGAATTGTGTATAATATTGAATCATTCGCTACTTCAACTCCAGTGAATTTCCTCTGCGTCAATTATTAGAGAAGTCGATATAAAACGTTCTAAGCTACATGGATTCACTGGATCAATAAAGAAAATCTTTGTCTACTTACTATTCACTTCCTATTGTAATTTTTTTTAATATAAAATAGAGAATAATTTTGAAAAATTATTTTCTCAAATTGAGAAAAAGATACTCAGAACAGACTAGAAATTTCTGTCAGAGATTGCAAAGCTAATTCATAAGGAAAGCTATTTCCCAGAAAGAATGTGGAATAGGAGTTTAGAAGACAGCTCATAAAGTTAATAAAATTTTCCGCTTTATATAAGCACAGATTGGCAATCAGCGTCTATATGTTCACTCACAAAATGTATAATCCAAGTTTATACCGCAGGATGTTTTATACCAAATGTACTACACACCCAAAAATAGATCTAAAATCTTATTAGAAATTACTAGACTATAGAACAACACAGGAAACGACATAAAGCATACTAAAACTTCTTTAGAAATATTGTTGTTTTACACGCAAATTTTGTTTGCAATACTCTGTGACGATCGTCATAATATTAAGCAGCCAGCTTCTTAAAATATATTCAATGTAATAAGTACAGTAAATGATGACATACTAAAAATTGAATTCATACAATCAATTTTTAGGAAAATCATTATATATAAAATGTAATTGATTGAAAAAATGCTGCGGTAACAGAACTTCCAATCATAATGTATTAATTGCATGAAAATTTAATGAAGATAGACTGCTGAATAGGTCCAATTAAGAACATACCCAATACATTACTCAGCTTCTCTTCTGTTATACATGGTATAAAAATATACGTGCAGCAGGTCACACCAGGAATCCAAATCATCCAAAGTCAGTGAATACAAAGAAGAGATAAATTACTTTTATATATAGAAAACTTATACTCGTCTTCGGGAAAAAAGTAACAATTCAATGCATAAATAAAACACTGGGACTAGATGATTGGGTGGTTGAGACGTGTGGGATAATGCAACCACCTCTATGAGTTATATACACAGTAGTTTTGAAAGCAGCTAGGTAAGAAATGCATTCAAAAGAACATTTCGTTGAATGCTCCAATAGAGAGGTTAACGCTGATTTTTCACAAAAAGTTGTCAGATTTGCTCCAATTATACAGACTACAGATATTGTTTTATAGTTTAAATATGTTAAGCAGATAAATATAAAGGTCTAAGCAACACTTTTAAATACTAACCAGCTCTGTAGGAATTTTTTAATTTTTTTGAAAAAATGTCAAAAAATGACAAATTTTACTCAAAATTTCGATATTTGGAGCAAAAGCGCAGACTCAAGCCATTTTTTTTTCAGCGGTAAAATTTCACGTAGTTAATGTACTAGTATAAAGGCAACTTTTGGCACCTACCCGTTTTTGATTTTCAAAAAAAATTTTTTTCGCTCCACCCTAGTGTACAGTGATTGACTTTAATATTATCTCGTGTGTTTTATTTATTATTAGCCTTCAATGCTATTTCTTTCAGACAAGCTAAAAATGTCGTGTCACCAGCTCTAAATTTTCTACTGAACCGATTTTGATAATTATTTTTTAAAATGTAAGCTATTTATTTGTAGTTGTGCCCATTTTAGCTATTTTTTAATTTATTTTCATTTTTATTTTTTATTTTTTATTTTAAATGCTTTTTTACGATATTTCTTCAAAATGGTGGCAACTTAGTTTAGCTTTTCTCTCGATAATAAAAATTTATATTCCATTATTACTTTCCACAAGTCAAAAACTTTATTTCATAACTGAACATGTCCTCGCATTTAAAAGAAAAAAGTTAATTGTTTTAGTAAAATTTAACCACAATAAAATGATTGCTTATAATTATGCACTACTTGAGGTAAAAAAATATATTTACTGAGAAATAATATTAATAATGTAAAAAAAATAACAGAAAATAATTTATGATAAAAATTAATGTCTAAAGCAAAGTAAGAAATATTTCAAATGGGGAAAATGATGGCATTCAGAAACCAGATAAAATGAATTTACAATATTATTACGGACGCCTTTTTCATATTACTAATAACAGTAACTTTTAAAAAACATTTGAAGAGAAAATGACGTCACTATTTAAAACATCGCATTTTTACTCATAACGATATAACATTTCAATATTTCTTTTCATTATGGACACTGAGATCGAGATTTTACTTTCAGATGACTTCAGTTATTGAAAATAATGTCATAGTAAAAATGAGATTAGGTTTTTTTTTTTTTTTTTTTTTTTTTTTTTTTTTTTTTTTTTTGTAGTGCATATAAAATAAAATTTCTGGATTTCGCCGACACTCAGATTACAATTTTAACTGAAGATGTGCACATATTTGCATGCAAAATTGTAACTGGAAAACTTGACATTAAGTTTGGAAATATATTTATTATATATTGTAAATTATACATAATGTAATTACTTTTGCTTTTTTTTTAAGCCAAATCGATCGGGTCTTTTAAACATTTCATTCGTCGAATTTCGACTGGATTCCACTTGTTTTATTGTTAAAATGCATTTCCTTTTTCCCAGAGTCTATAAAAAGCGTTTAAACTAAAGAAAAAATCCGTTTTTGATGAATCTAGTCATTGAAGAAGTAGCACGTCAAATTGTATCTCTTTACTATTCCGCAATTCCAAAGTCTCAGAGAGAAATTTCTAATCAACTGGGTATTTCACACCGTTCTGTTTGCTATTATATTGATAAACACAAGAAAAATGAAGTTAGTCCATTGCATTCTAAACGGGGTCGCCATTCTAAAAAAACCTCTATCGATTTTTTTTTTTTTTCCAATCGGAGGCGAGACTGAATTCTGCAATGGCAGTATCTACATTTAACTTGTTTTGTTTTATTTAGTTTTGTTTGTGAATATTAGATGCCTGTAAAAGTCATCCGATACCAGTTTGGTGTAAGAGCAGATGATGACTGGGACGACCCAGCCCGGTCAGGTAGGCCGAGTTGTGGGATTTATTCACAAGGCACCCAGCAACAACAACGGCAACTAACTTTGTACTGCTGAATAAGCACCTTGAGGCTCGAGATGAGGAACCTAGCTTCGCGACTAACGGAAAATTGTGATGATCTAAGTAGGTTTTCAGAAAAGAGAAGACAGATGCGAACAGGATTTCAGCGGCAGAGAGATTTTTTTTTACTTCCTAGACACCGTTCCAAAACACTTTATAACTTTTACTACATATATATATATATATATATATATATATATATATATATATAATATATATAACATATATATATATAAGGTGGTATGGGGTAATAACGCCAGGCGGGGTAATAACGCCAAGTGCTAATATTTTGCATAATTATAAAATAATCTGGTAAATGACACCCATGTGCTCTGCGCAGAAGGGTTTTGAAACATATAACTCGCAAAAAACAGCTTCAAATTAATTTGTTTCATTTTTAGGTCTTATTGTTTTTACAAGCAACTAAAATTAACGCTTGATCTAAAATTTGCGAGGCACGTTTTGTGATGTGAAGACTATTTTTTTAATCCGGAAATACTTTGTTAATTACATAAATTTGTAGTACATTTCATGGACTTTCAAAATGTTGTTGAAGATTTTGGATATCTTCTCGAGATAATTTGTAATTTAAAATGTACAGCGCAATAACAATAACGGGGTAATAACGCCAATCATTTGCATTAATACCCCGGTTGATTCCCTACAGTGGCCGAGCTACATCCTAAATACTGATTCAAATAAACACAGTTAAAACTGTGCAATGTGTCTAATAATTCTATTTAAGCGATCCTTTTTAAGCAAAAAGAATCTCACGGTCTGATATTCTTTTGCCTCATCCTCCCCCCCACACCACACCTTTATTTTTCTTACACTTTCACAAAAAATTGAACATTTTCAATAGCTTAGAATGCAACTTGTCTATTTCTAAGTTTCTAGAGTTTGTATTTTTAGAATTGGGCAATCTACATGCCATTATTCCATCTTATTTCATAGTTTTGCTTGCATGGCGTTATTACCCATATAGGTGGGTAATAACGCCAAATAGCATGGGTCAAGAAATCACGCCATTACATTTTAGGAATACATACCTGTTAAATTATTTTTTTTATATAGATAGTCAATGAGTTGCTGTATCAAATCATATATTTTTTTGAAAAATACAAACTAAAACTGAGCCGTGAAAATTGGTAGAACCTTAACGTGGCGTTATTACCCCAGGGTACCTTATATAGAAATTTTTTCTGAGACTCTTTGTTTTCTTAAGCTTCAGTTCCATAAGAATAATTAAAGTTTCCAGGCATTGTTATTCACACTGATAATAACAATGAAAAGAAAATACTTAATTATAGAAATTTTTTAGTAACACCGCATCACAAATACTTCAATATGTTTGAAATTTTTAACAATAGAAAATTGCATAGAATTTAATACCACTATTCTTGCCAACAAACAGGATGTACAATTTTGACACATTTCTTAATCATTGAAGTAAACAGTAACTTTCCATAAAACATAATCAGCAGAATAACAACACAACAAACAGTTGTTATAAAATAGCATTTTATTATTATTCTTTTAAAAAATCATCAATTTTGAAAGTTGCATTTTAATTATTGGAAAATTAAAATCGCATTATCATTGTCAAACACAGTTTATTTTTCTGCCTTTGTAGTTAATTTTTATTATTTCCAAAGTTATGGTATGAATAATAATAATCAGATAAAAGTGAAAAAAATATTCCATTTCGAAAAATGATGTAAATTTGATTAAAATGTAACTTTAGGTAATATTTAGATAGCGCGTTCATAAAGATTTCTATTTTTATATTCTATTTTATTCTATTTTTATAATGATTACATTTATCTTTATTAGACATATAATAGGTAATAGTATCGGTTTCCGAATCTATAACACAGTGGCAAGTATTATGCTTATAAATAGCACTAACGAATATTATCATTATCTTCAATTATAAACTTAAAATTTATGAAAATGTAGAATTTTTGTATAAAAGAAAATATAAAATTAAAACTTTGTTGTTCATTGAAAATGTTCAAGAGCGTTTTAATTACTCTACCAATAAAGTGACGAGGACACTCTCCAGATTGTAAATCTCCTGTCTCATTTTTTGGTGAGGTTGCAATAGCAGCACGAGAGGGAAACGCCTACATGAGCAAACACACAAACCTGCGGTTTAACATGAAGACGTTTCCAGCATTGGTATCCTTAAGAACATATGTGATTCAGAAATGACAAGCTGGGCATCGTCCTTATAATTTTAACGGTACAGCACCTGGAGCACCATTCCAGGGTTTCTCCGTTCGGTCCTCTTCTTGGACATTTACTCTGATGGAGCTACGCTTAGCTATCAATGTGATCGTTCACATATTAAATATTCAATAATTTCTAGCGTAATTTCGCTGCTGATAATTCATTGAAAGATTAATTAAAAAATATATATGTTTTCAATTCTTTAATACAGTCTATAATTGATGGGTTCACTTCAAAATGGACTCGGTCTATTATGATTATATGTGTTACGAACTGTTGAATGTTGCGAGTATCTTTAATACTCATTAGGTCGCTGATTCAATTAATACTACTAATTACTTAAAAATTCTTTATATACAAATTAGTTACACATTATTTACATTTCGAATAAAGAATACAGATCTAGCGAAACACACGATAGGTCCGCTAAGATCGCCGAAAACCAAAACAATAACAAACGATATTCCAGAGTTGGCAAACCTAAAGTACAGTAGAATGCGCCAAGGAGACGCGCGGCATCCAAGGTTATGGTGAAGCCGTTACAAAAGAATGCGCCATGGAGACGCGATATACAAGATTATGGTGAAGCCGTAACATACCGGCCCCCGTTGATATGTGCCAACATTCAACAATAATACTAAATGTAACAATAAACAATTGCAAATAATATAAATTTCAATTCTACAATCAATAATACAGTATTTTCGATAAAATACAATATACTTCTTCAATATTATTACTTAATGTATTACTTAACATAAGTTTACCAAATGCAAATCGATAAGTTATAATACAAACAATAATTACACTTGAATAGTATGCAAGATATTTATCAAATTAACACTCAATAAATGTAACAATCTAATAAATTTAACAAGTTAATAATAGTTAATCAAGAATATATAGAGACAAAGACACGTAAGTTTACACTTTATGTTATGAAGCTAAAATACCAAATTATGAAGCTAAGAATTAAAATATTTTAAATCTCAAATGAAATTGCTATACATAATAAACAGTTCAATGCAAATACAATAATGGTAACTACAATATAATTATTTAAATCTTTCAAAATAACAGAATTCATCAATTCTCTAAAGGAAGTGGGCAAACATTAGAGACACACCTGGTAACTATACCTGTTGCTGTTTTAATTTCTAATATTCTAACTTTTTTATCAGATCCATATAGTACCATGTGTGTTAATGACACGACCTAATGCCCATTTGCCAGGAGGTAAATTGTCCTCCTTTAGGATAACCATACACCCTTCCTTTAGGTTGTCCTTCTCAATATACCACCTATTCCGTTGCTGTAAATTAACTAAATATTCAGTGTTCCATTTTTTCCATAAAATTTGGGTCATTTTTGTTATTTTTTGCCAATGTGATAATTTATTATCATTAATTTTTGTCAAATTCGGTTCAGGAATTGAAGTTATGGGTCGACCTACCAAAAAATGGGCAGGGGTCAAGACTTCAATTTCATTTGGATCTGATGACAAAGGTACTAAGGGACGAGAATTTAGAACCCCTTCGATTTCGGTGATTAATGTCCAAAATTCTTCGAGCGTGACTCGAGAATTGCTCAAAGTTCTTTGGAGATGATGTTTAAAGGATTTCACCCCAGCCTCCCACAATCCACCAAAATTGGGTGCACGAGGAGGGATGAATTTCCAGTCAACAGCCTCGGAAGCCAAAAAATTTGACAAAACTTCATCGGGTTTGCATACAAGGGCATGTAATTTCTTTAACTCTTTATTTGTACCTACAAAAGTAGTCCCATTATCCGACATGGTTGAGCTTTTACCTCTTCTAGCGAAAAATCGTTTCAGTGTGGCAATAAATGATTCAGATTTTAAATCTGTCACTATATCTAAATGGATTGCCTTTGTGGCAAGACAAACAAAAATCGCGACGTAAATTTTATTATATATCCCCTTTCTCTGATTTTTATACTTAATCATAAAGGGTCCACAAAAGTCAACAGAACATTTTTGAAATGGCGGGCTAGGATTTACTCGTTCGGCTGGCGAATTCCCCATAATTTGATTTGCCCCTATTAGTTTGTTTTTAAAACACGTTACACATATGTGAACTATTTTACGAGCCAAAGATCGCCCATTTATTACCCAATATTTTTGCCGGACATGATGTAACAATGATTGTGGCCCTAAATGGAAAAATTTGGAATGAAAATATTCAAAAATCATTTCACTTATTTTATAATCATGTGGTAACACTATAGGGTGTTTCCTCTCATAGGTCAGACTGGAATTGTCTAAACGACCTCCAACTCTAATTAAATTATCGGAATCTATATAAGGATTTAGAAATTTTAATTTACTGTTACCTGAAATGCTCCTCTGGTTTTTCAAATGCTTAAGCTCTTCAGAGAAGGCTGAATACTGTACCTGTTTAATCAGGAAAATTTCTCCAACTTTCAATTCACTTGCAGATAAGGCACCACAGTTTTTTTTCCTTACCCTTTCGACAATTATTTAGAAATCTAAAAATATAACTCGTAATACGAATTAATTTCAAAAAATTATTAGTTAAAGAGAATAAACAATTATAAAAACAGTTTTCAGTTCTAAGTGAAAAGTTACTGTTAATTTCAGTTCTAAATTCGGACTCATAGTCTGTGTTGTTTTCCAGTTTTACTGGATAATCTTCTGCATATTGAATTTTGTCCCGAAGAAAATTTGGTCCACTAAACCAAAATTTGCAGTTAGTCAGTTCTTTAGCATCTAGACCTCGAGATACGACGTCAGCAGTATTATTTTCCGATGATACGTGTTGCCACTGATAAGAGAACGTGAGGTCTTGTATAGCAGTCACTCTATTACTCACAAATGTTTTCAATTGGTGGAGAGATTTTCTAATCCATGCCAGTGATATTGTAGAGTCGCTCCAGAGAAGAACAGTTTCTACTGGAATGTCAAGTGACGGAACAACTTTATGCATTAATTTTGCTAAGAGAAGACATGAGCAAAGTTCAAGACGAGGGATTGTCACTGTTTTTATGGGGGATACTCTAGACTTGCTACAGAGTAAATGTGCATCAGGAGAACCTTCAGTTGGTATATACTGGATGTATATGGCGGCTCCACATGCCAAAGAAGAGGCATCTGCGAAGCCATGTACGACTATGCGCTCTTCAAGAAAAACAAATCTAGGAATTTTTAAATTTTCTAATTTTGAAAGAGTGGAAATAAAATCACTCCATTCTTTCGCTATGGAATCTGGTAATGGCTCATTCCAATCTATCCTAGCTAGCCAGGTTTTTTGCATGAAGATCTTAGCTCTTGTTACTACAGGGCCAATTAATCCGAATGGATCGAAGATTTTTGAAATCAAAGAGAGAACATCTCGTTTACTATAAAATTCCTTATTATGAATCTTTAATTTATACAGAAAACAGTCACTTAAAGGTTCCCAGAGAACACCCAAAGTTTTTACTGAACTACAATCTGTTTGATCATCGAAATTATATTCGGAGGCAGCCATAGTATTAGGTTCAAGTAATTCTCGGTGGTGTGCACACGATTTGTGCAATTTCATATTGCCACGCTTCAAAAGTTCAATCAATTGGGACTTTAAAATTTTCGCCTTTTCGAGAGTCGATTCCCCGGAAAGAAGGTAGTCTACATAAAAATCTTTTAAAACGACTGACGATGCTAGAGGTAAGTTTGGTTGCTCATCAAGAGCTAATTGTTTAAGAACACGAGTTGCTAAATAAGGAGCATTAGATGTCCCATAAGTAACTGTATTAAGTTTGTGAGTTTTCACTGGCACGTTAATATTGTCCTTCCACAAGATTCTAAGGAAGTCTCTTTGGGACGGATCAATTAATACCATTCTATACATTTTTTCTACATCCGCTGAGAATGCATATCGATGTTTTCGGAAACGTATCATAATTACGAATAATTCTTGTTGAGGAATTTTGCCTTTCAAAAGAATATCATTCAATGACAAACCAGATGTCGTTGGCGTTGAAGCGTTAAAAACGACTCGCAAGCGTGTTGTACTTTTTTCTGGCCTGTAGACCCCATGATGTGGTATATAATAAAGGTTCTTTACGGGTTTTGATTCTTCTACTAATTCCATATGATTTAAATTTTTGTATTCTCCCATAAATTCCGAATAGATAGGTTGTAAATTCGAATCCCTATCTAATCGGTGCCAAACTTGATCGAGCCTTTTTTTGGCTAGTTTTTTGGATTCTCCTAAAAGTGTAGCATCCTCCATAGGCATGCTAACAACATACTGACCATTGGAAGTTCGATAATGAGTTGTTTCAATATGATTTTCGCAAAATTTCTCTTCAGTACTAAGTAGAGAACTAGAATCATTAATATTTTCGATTTCCCAAAATTTTCTTAAGGATTCGTCTATTTTTTCATTGGTTAATAAACCACAATAGTCGGAATCATCTGAGGAATTGTTCACGACACCGCTAGCAACATATCCGAACACTGTTTCTTGAAATAACAAATTTTGAGATGAGCTGCGAATTTTACCAGATTTTAATAAATCGAAGAAACATTGCGCGCCGACCAACAGGTCTGTCTTCCCAGGGATATAAAATTCAGCATCTGCTAACGGGATATTTGTAGGAATATCAGCAATTTCAATACGAATTGGTGTAAGTGGGGTTATTTCTGTAATTTTTGGCACTACAAGAAATTCCAGTTCCCTTGTGAAATCTCTATTTTTATTTGAAATCACAGTTTTAATTTTATAATTTAATGTTGTGGTTGTGTTATTCAAACCCGATATTGGAGCAAAAACCTTTGATTTCTTTAAGCCCAATTTCCTTGCAAATTCAAACGACACACAATTTATTTGACTACCAGAATCTAAGAGAGTTCTTGCCTGGATAAAATTTCCTTTATTTGTTTTTATGTCAATAACTGCAGTTGACAAGATAATAGTTTTATTTGAAGCGAATACGCAATTAGAAAGATTTTGTGAGACTGATGGTGTCGGACTTGATTCTAGGCGACGTACTGTCTGATCAACACCTGGTTTTTGGAAATGAGTTTCATTACTGGAACCAATTTCTTTATCTCTATGTAATAAAGTGTTGTGAGGGGATTTGCAATGTTTACATAAATGTTTCGAAACACAGTTAGCTGCTAAATGTGATTTGTTAAAGCATATCAGACAAAGTTTTTTTTTTTTTTTTTTTTTTTTTTTTTTTTTTTTTTTTTTTAACGATAGCAAATCTTTCACCAAATTTCATATTTAAGAATTTGTTACATTTATATAGGGGATGAAATGAATCACAATTAATACACTGTTTTTCAGAACTTGTATTTACTAAAAGGGATTTTGATTTTATTTCACTAGAAATTTTTTGTCTAGCTAAATTGCTTCTATTTATGCTTTCGAGCGATTGGCTTCTTTTTTCTAAAAAGTCCATTAAACTGTCAAAACTAGGAACTTCAGATGTGTTTATTGACAATTCAAATTGTTTTCTTGTTTCCTTATCTAGTTTTTCTAAAATTATAGTTGTAAACAAAATGTCAGAGAGGCTATTTCTCTCAAATCCTAAATTATTTAGAGCCCTGATATTTTTGTTTATAACATCTAATAAACGCCTTAATTCTTTAGATGATTCATGTGTAATTTTTTCAAAATCTAACACAGCCTTTAAATGTATATTAACCACAATTCTTTTGTTCTCAAATCTATTTTCTAACGCTTTAAACAACGAATCAAATGTATCATCTGGAGTTTCTAATAATTTAGCCTCATTTCTTAATGCGGAATGCAAATAATGTAATTTTTGAACATCAGTCAATTCTTCATTATTCGTAATAATATTATTAAACTCTATTTTAAACATGTTCCAGTCTTCATATTTTCCACTAAATAGCGGAAGAGGTATATCAGGAAGTTTTATTTTACAGTTATTTGTCTTTAATTCTGAATTTTTAGTTTCTAATTTATTAGAATATAATAATTGATCGAAACTTACCTCTAGCTGTTTTACTCGTTCTTCCATTTCGACCAATGAAGCATCGATTTCCGTTAAATCCTGATCTTCTGGTGCTGTTGTATAATAATCGCGACGTAGTATATCGATGTTTGTAGACAGTTTTTGAAGATTTTTGATTTTCGTTTCAATTTGAATTCTAGACAATTCTTCGGTTTTTTCATTTACAGAATTTTCTAATCTTGTTAACTGGGCTTTTAAAGAGCCTCTAGTCCTATTCAAGCTAATTAATGAAGCCATTTTAATTCAAATAGAACAAGGAGAACAAGTTCGAATTAAAAACGAAAGTCCTACCGGCGAGCGGACCAATTTTACGAACTGTCGAATGTTGCGAGTATCTTTAATACTTATTAGGTCGCTGGTTCAATTAATACTACTAATTACTTAAAAATTCTTTATATACAAATTATTTACACATTATTTACATTTCGAATAAAGAAAACAGATCTAGCGAAACACACGATAGGTCCGCTAAGATCGCCGAAAACCAAAACAATAACAAACGATATTCCAGAGTTGCCAAAACGGCAAACCTAAAGTACAGTAGAATGCGCCAAGGAGACGCGCGGCATCCAAGGTTATGGTGAAGCCATTACAAAAGAATGCGCCATGGAGACGCGATATACAAGATTATGGTGAAGCCGTAACAATATGCCACTTTCATTTTTTTTTAGGGTAAGTATTTATACTCGTTACAAAAGCGAATGAGCATTCAGATTTCCCGTCTATTTTTTTAACCTATCTCTTGTAGTACAAACTTTATTTAACACAGTGTGAGCTATATAAAATTTCTCATATAAACAAATAAATGTCCTGAACTATCAATTTTAGTATCCTATGCTTTAAAAAATTTCATCGTTCATAACCATTAACTGATAAATAATAGTTTAATTAATTTTTGGGATATATAATGATGTAAACAAAAAAAATTAACTACATGTTTATCACCTATAGAGATAATTATATACAAACACATTGCATAAAAAATCCACTTACTTAATTATTGAAAAAACTTTCAAAATAGCATGTAAAATAAGTGACAAAAAATAATGCATGATTTTAAACGATCAGACAATTTAAGATAACTGTAAATACATAATATATTTAAGAAAATAATAATGTTTATTTTTCTTATATATTTAGAAATGTATATCTTAGTATTTTTCATAATAGAAATTATTTTAACTAAAAAATTGAAGATGACACAGAAAACCATTTTTATAAAATTGCTGCTACGTCCATTGACATGTCAGGTCAAGTATGTCAGTAGTTTGTGATGTATAGAAATTGTTTTTTATCTCCTAATGAAATATTTCATTACATATATATATTAAAGAGAATGTAAAAAGTTTCTGGTCAATATATTATATCACATTATTATGGATGAATAAATATATAAATTTTTAAATATAATTGGTTGAAAATTAAAGTGACATTAAGTGTTCTTTTTTCTTTTTTAATCGAAAAAAAAAAGAATTAATCTATAACGTTTTTTGAATAGGCCAATCCTAATAAAATTTGCTTTAAAGCAATGTAAACTATTTTTTATGAAAATTAAGGTTACTAATTTGAGATATCGGAATAGGAAACATTTTAAATTTCTAGTGAATAAGGCTACGTTCTGATAAATAAATAAATAAATCCCTAACTTTCATTGTTTTAAATTGTCCTTCTGAACCTGATGTTGATTACCGAACACATTTTTTGCACCAAGAAAACAAAATAAATAGTTTAAGGGTACAGTGGACTCTCAGAACTAATTTTTTTTTAATTTTCAATGATTTTTTAAAGAAATTTCTGGAAATAGTCATAGTATATATATATCTTATTTCACAATTTTATTTCAAAAAATGTTCAATAGTTTTTGAGAAACACATTTTTTTAATTAACAAAAAATGGCAATATCTCAAAATGCTCTATGCTCAATTAGTTTTCACATACTTGTTCAAAAAATGTCCATAATAACCCTTTCATGCATGCAACTTAATGTTACTAAGCATTTTTAGCACATTACTTGTAAGTTATTAAATAAAAGGATTTTAACTTAATCTTTTTGCATTTTTTGTTAAAAAATCATTATAAATTCCATATAATTGAAATTTAAAAAAAAAATAAATGCGTCTAAACAAATTTCTTTTTAGTAACATTTGTTAACATGTATATAGAGAGAATTAAAAAAAAAAAACAGAAAAATTGGGCATGAAGTATATTGAGCATGGAACATTCTGAAATCATGAAAACGACGAAAACATTCATTCTGAGAAAAACAGGTTTTAATAACTACAATGGGTATATTTGCTTAATAATGTCATATTGTCACAGTTTCAGTTATATATAAGGGACATCATATCATTTCTAGCTTATATGTAAGTGTTTTATGTTTTTATGGCAAATTCATAAAAAATGTGTGGCTTCGATAGAAATTCATGCAAAGGACGTGAAGTATCTGAATTTTAGAATTTTTTCTAAAAACTAACTTTTTTTATTTTTCTGGAAATATTCATGGCACAATTACCCCTTATTATACATTTTTTTAAATATATTAAAAAGTTAAAAATATGTTGAGAAATACAATATTTTTATTTTACGCTAAAAAAGTTGAGAAAAAAACTCATTGTAAACAAACGCTAAAAGAAACAGTTAAAAGTTACAGTAAAAATATTGTTTTGCGAAATCATAAAATTAATAAGTATTTAGCGCAAAATAATAACATTGAGTAAGGTAAAACAAAAAACTAGGCTAAATTTTACGGCTACGAATCGGCTAAAACATAAACAAAAAAGCATGTCAGAATCAGCTGATTGGGCAAAAATGCTTGTAACTCCAGTAAAAATAGTCAAAATTGAAAAATTCTCTTGCATTCAATAGCAGGGAGCTCATATATCGTTATTCCGCTAAAAATGAAAATTCGATAATTTGATTATTTTTTGCGATTTTGAATGTCCACTGTACACTTAAAAGCAATTAAATAAACACATTCAAGTTTTCAGGAGTTTGGATGCCATTTCTTCAACTATTTTTCCCCTATGATACCTTTTAACGTACAAGCATTTTACATAGCTACTCGTTCTTGCTTTCATATAACTAATATTCATCCTGTACCTCCCAATCTTTAAAATCTCAGCGAAAAATTCAAATAACAATCACTAATCTGATTGGACTGCAGGAGCCGATTTCGTATGATATATTTATAAAACTAATATGAAAATTATATTTACCAATTTATAGTCTTGCTATTATTAATGCTATGCAATAAATATTATACTTTTAGATATTTAAATAGCAATCTTACAAAGTTTGTGTTTTACTTAAACTAATCAACCCGAATTTAAAGGCAATTTTTTATTTATTACTTTGAAAATAATTAGATATTATTAAAGCCAAATATTTAGTCAGATCGAGCTGCATTTGCAATTAATTACGATTAGGCTAAACATGAATCTTAATTTAATCTTTGAACGAGACCCCTCTAAGTTCAGGTAGATATTGAATTCGACCATACCGAATCGTACATACTGAGAATATTTAGATATGCGCATATTTGGAGCTTCGCAATTTCGAGCTCTGCAATGATTTTTTTTTTAACTTTTTTAATACCTTAAGAGACGACACTACTGAGTGAAAAAGAGTATTTTTCAAATACCTCGCTCAAATTTTAATATTTTTGCATGATCCTTTTGCATAGGGTATCTGAGGGCAATATACAACTGGGCTAATTTTTACTTTTTAAATTTTGGTTTTAGAAAAAAAACCCTTTAATTTTTTAAACCAGTTTGAACCGGTTGTGAAATTGAAACTATCATAACATAGAAAATATATATGCCCTCATCTATCCTATGAAAAATAATCATGTAAAAATATTAAAATTTGAACCAAATATTTGAAATTAAAGCTCCCATTTACTTAACATTGTCATCCGGGTCTTTTTTAGTCAGTAATTTTGGCTCTTAACAGCCGTGGTTATAAATAATACGCCTCTCTCAGACAGGTGCGTTACACGCCACAGGCGTAAATATACGGCGTTCGTATGTATGATCTTTTGCATTGAGCTTCTGCAAGTAGCTATGCGCTTTATTTAAAACAAGTTGGAAATTTCACGTTAAAAGTAGCGAATGAGATGAGTTCGTACTGCATTTTTTTAATATTCAGATCTTGGTGCATTTGTATACAGTTTCTCGGAAACAGTACTGAATCCGAAATCTGTTGTGCATTCCTGTAAATACTATCTGCTTTCTCTTATACAGGAAGTAACTTGTAGTAAACCTAAGCAACTTATGTCGATTTCATAAAATGTAAAACAGTTTAATACAATTAAAATACTACATAAACAAAGTTTAACCCTAAACCAATATGGAATGGAATACTATTGTATGACCCTGTAAATTATAATAAGTATTCTTTGCACGATCGATATACAGAATGTAAATTTCAGTACATACTTCACAGATTCAATTTTAAATTTAATATGTTTTAAAGAGAGCAACATCTATAAAACATATTTGTAACCTATTTTTCTCATTGGCCATACAATTTCCGTAATTAAACTATGCATCCGATTTTCCTCAAATTTGAAATGATCAGACAAACTGAGTGATAATTATATATTGTACATTTCAAACAAATCAGCTGGATAGTTTTGCGTTGTTATATGTGGAAGGACAGACCGACTGAACGACGACAATAAGTGCTACGTATTTACAGGGTAATTCAAAAATTCTTTTTTACAATAAAAAAGAGGGGTGATAGTAGACATCAAGACAAACAATATTAAATAGGAGACCAAGGGTCCCAAACGTTTTACAAAGGAGATAGCCGCCATAAAAGTTTAGGGACCAAAATTTCAAATAAACATTAAAAACGTAAAAATCGGTCGATTGATTTGCGGTTTTCACTAAAATTATTCTTTATGTCGAAATTTTCTTGAAATTAAATTATAAAGATAAATTTCGAAAAATGCCAATAGAGGGCGCTTTAGACTTTGGAGTAAAGAATAACTATTTTTTGCCGGTATTTATTGCATCTCATTAAATGTTTTCGTAAGCTTAGACTCAAACTTAAATTTGAGATCAAAATCTAAAAGTGGGAGTGGTTAAGTAGCACAAACTAAACTGTGTTCAGAGGGTTCAAATTTCAAATGATTATAAAAAAACGGCAAAATTGGTTCATTGATTTGCGGTTTGCACTAAAATTATTCTTTATGTCGGTATTTTCTTAAAAATAAATTATAAAGATAAATTTCAAAAAAATGTCGATAGAGGGCGCTTTAGACTTTGGAGTAACGAAGAACTATTTTTTGCCGTTATTTTATTTATTTATTTATTTATTTTTGCATCTAATTAAAAATTGCCTGTAGCTTAGACTTAAACTTAATTTTTGAACTCAAAATCTGAATAGTAGGGAGTAGTTAAGCAGCACAAACTGAACTGTGTTTAAGGGGGGAGGGCGTTCAAATTTAAAATAGTTATAGAAAATGGAAAAATTTGTCGATTCGTTTGCGGTTTAAAATAAAACTATTCTTTAAGTCAGTATCTTCTTGAAAATAAATTTTAAAGATAAATTTCAAAAATTTCCATTAGAGGGCGCCTTAAACTTCAGAGTAACTAACAATTAATTTTAACCATTTTTTTGCTCTAATTAAATGCTTGCAAAAACTTATTAAATGTTTTCGGAAGCTTAGATTTAAAGTTAAATTTTGAGCTCAAAATTTGAATAATTAGGAGAAGTCAAGTGGCGCAAATTGAAGTGTCTTCAGGAGTTGAAATTTAACTCTCCCCCTCCTCGAACCCAATTCAATTTTTCGCTACTTAAACACTCCTAACGATTCAAAATTTGAGCCGAAAATTTAAGTTTATGCATTTGAAAACATTTAATGAGATTAAAACAATAACAGTTAGTTGTACGCTAGTCCAAAGTCTAAGGCGTTCTCAATCGGCATTTTGTGAAATTTATCTTTAAAATTTTTTTTCAAGAAAATGTTTATTTAAAAATTAGCTTTGGCGAAAACAGCAAACGAATCGACTAATTTTTCCGTTTTTTATAATCTTTTGAAATTTGAACTCTCTGAACACAGTTCAGTTTATCTACTTAACTACTCCAAACTATTCCGATTTTGAGCTCAAAATTTAAGTTTAAGCTTACGAAAGCATTTAATAAGATGCTAAAATTAACGACAAAAAAGAGTTGTTCGTTACTCCAAAGTCTAAAGCGCTCTTTATAGGCATTTTTTGAAAATTATCTTTATAATTTATTTTTAAGAAAATACCGACATAAAGAATAGTTTTAGTGAAAACAGCAAATCAATTAACCATTTTTTTCGTTTTTTATAATCATTTGACATTTAAACCCTTTGAACACAGTTCAGTTTGTGCTACTTAACCACTCCCACTTTCAGATTTTGAGCTTAAAATGTAAGTTTGAGTCTAAGCTTACGAAAACATTTAATGAGATGCAAAAAATACCGGCAAAAAATAGTTGTTAGTTACTCCAAAGTCTGAAGCGCCCTCTATCGGCATTTTTTGAAACTTATCTCTATTATTTTATTTCAAGAGAATGCAGACATAAAGAATAATTTTAGTGAAAACCGCAAATCAATCGACCGATTTTTCCGTTTTTTATGTTTAATTGAAATTTTGATCCCTAAACTTTAATGGCGGCTATCTCGTTTGTAAAACTTTTGGATCCTTGGTCTCCTATTTAATATTGTTTGTCTTGATGTCTACTATCGCTCCTCTTTTATCGTAAAAAAAATTTGGAATCACCCTGTATATAATTACGAACGCACCTAAAATCGGTGGCATTGGGGAGTAAACCTTGTAGGTTTTACTCGGAAGTTAAGGAGTTAATCTTCCGATGCATTTTGTAATATACAATTGTTTTTCTTTTATGTTTTCAAGTGCGCACTGATAATGATGTTTAGAAATTCAGTAACAGTTGTCAGTTATCTAAATTTTAAACTAATATCTGCATTTTATCCAGTATTTGTTTATATTTTTATTGGCATAATGATCATTTGTACAGGGTGTCCCAAAAGGTCGTTTACAAACTTAGCATGCTGGTCTGTCATATCATGATGAATAATATTAAATAGGAAACTAAGGGTCCCAAACGTCTTCCAAAGGAGATATGCGCCATTAAAGTTTAGGTTCCAAAAATTCAAATGATTATAAAAAACAGAAAAATTGGTCGATTCGTTTGCGGTTTTCACAATAAAACTATTCTTTATGTCAGTATTTTCTTGAAAATAAATTATAAAGATAAATTTCAAAAAATGTCGATAGAGGGCGCTTTAGACTTTGGAGTAACGATAAACTAGTTTTTACTATTATTTTTTGCATCTCATTATTTTTTTTAGAAGCTTAGACATAAACTTAAATTTTGAGCTCAAAATCTAAATCGTTGGAAGTGGTTAAGTAGCGCAATGATTTGCGGGGGGATGCTCAAATTTCAAATGATTATAAAAAACGGAAAAATTGGTCAATTGATTTGCGATTTTCACTAAAATTATTCTTTATGTCAGTATTATCTTGAAAATAATTTATAAAGGTAAAATTCAAAAAATGCCGATAGAGGTCGCTTTAAACTTTGGAGTAACGTACAGCTATTTTTTCAGTTATTTTTTGCATCTCATAATTTTTTTTAGAAGCTTAGACATAAACTTAAATTTTGAGATGAAAATCTGAATCGTTGGGAGTGGTAAAGTAGCGCAAACTGAATTGTGTTCAATGGGGGTGGGGAGGTTCAAATTTCAAAAGATTATAAAAAACGGAAAAATTTGTCGGTTTTCACTAAAATTATTCTTTATGTCAATATTTCTTTGAAAATAAATTTTAAAGATAAATTTAACAAAAAATCCGTTAGAGGGCACCTTAAACTTTAGAATAACCAACAATTATTTTTAACCGTTTTTTTTTTTTTTTTTTTTTTTTTATTTAATTAAATGCTTGCAAAAGTTTAGACTTAAATTTTATGCTCAAAATCTAAATCGATAGGAGGGGTTAAAAAGCGCAAACTGAACTGTGTTCAGGAGTTGAAATGTTACCTTCCCCACCCCTCGAACGCAGTTCAATTATTGGCCGCTTAATTACTCACAACGATGCAGATTTTGAGCACAAAATTTAAGTTTGAACTTTTACAAGCATTTTATTAGATACAAAAAATAACGGTTAAAAATAGTTGTTGGTTAATTTAAAGTTTAAGGCGCCCTCTGACGGAATTTTTTGAAAGACATGAGTAAAATTTATTTTCAAGAAAATATTGATATAAAGACGAGTTTTAGCGAAAAGTGACCAATTTTTCCGTTTTTTATAATCATTTGAAATTTGAACCTGCCCACCCCCACTGAACACAGTTCAGTTTGAGCTACTTAACCACTCCCAACGATTCAGATTTTTATCTCAAAATTTAAATTTATGTCTAAGCTTCTAAAAAAATTTTATGAGATGCAAGAAATGATGGTAAAAAATAGTTGTACGTTACTCCAAAGCCTAAAGCACCCTCTATAGGCATTTTATGAATTTTATCTTTATAAATTATTTTCAAGATAACACTGACATAAAGAATAATTTTAGTGAAAATCGCAAATCAATTGACCAATTTTTCCGTTTTTTATAATCATTTGGAATTTGAACCTCCCCCCGCAATTCAGTTTGAGCTACTTAACCACTTCCAACGATTTAGATTTTGAGCTCAAAATTTAAGTTTATGTCTAAGCTTCTAAAAAAAATTAATGAGATGCAAAAAATAATAGTAAAAACTAGTTTATTTTATTCCAAAGTCTAAAGCGCCTTCTATCGACATTTTATGAAATTTATCTTCATAATTTATTTTCAAGAAAATACTGACATAAAGAATAGTTTTAGTGAAAACCGCAAACGAATCGACCAATTTTTCTGTTTTTTATACTCATTTGAATTTTTGGACCCTAAAATTTAATAGCGCATATCTCCTTTGAAAGACGATTGGGACCTTTAGTTTCCTATTTAATATTGTTCATCATGATATGGCAGACCAGCATGTTAAGTTTGTAAACGACCTTTTGGGACACCCTGTATATTTTGTCACTTTTTTGATAAACTTGAAATTTGTTTAGAATAATCGAAACAAAACAAAATTTGCAATGAAACAACTAAAAAAAAATCATGCTTCTACATAGACTATGAAACAAATTTCCAGCACATTCAGACAAATGTGACAAAACTTCGCCGTTTATTAGTTTTAAATATTATGCCTAATTCAATCATATAGAAATGGGCAGCGCATTTGAAAACACAATTTTAGCTTTCCCACCTACATTCAAGAAATTATTCTAGTTTTTTTCTGCAGCTCTAAGCAGGATATACAGATTTCTATTAGTTAAGTTCCTCCATGCCAAAATTTAGTTCAGTTAAGAAATACATATTTACTTTAGTTAAAATTTTACCTTCAGCAACTCCCTCAAAAAAGTAGAATAGTATGTGGATTCTTTTGTGCAGCTTTGTATATGAGGTATAGAATTTATATACAATTAGTAAAATGCAAAATAATAATGAAGTTTAGAAGCACATGCCGAATTTGAAAATGCACTTCAAGCAATTATCACTAAACTACAGTATTGTAAATTACTCATATTGTCTTTCCCTGTAAATAAACCAAAAATGCAATAACAACCAATACCTTATTATATAGCAATCAATTTGTAAGGAAATATTTAATGCTTTATGTCTGTTTCACTACATTTGAAATAGCGTAATGTCATTAAAATTCTTTGCAAATGATTTTAGATTATATATCCTAAGTTATTGGAATTATTTTGCTTGCCCCTATAAATGAACTAATAATTCCACATACTTATAATGCAATATGGAGGATGCCTAGGTGACCACACAATTTTATATAAACAAAAATCGGGTACATTTACGGCGGTTAGATCATGGACATATGTTCAGACTACTCGAATACATAAACATTTTTCGACTTTGGTGAAAGTGACAGAAACTAGCAAAGAAAAAATAGATTTATAGCAATTGAGTAGCAAACAAAAATAATGATTCAAGGGATTAAAATTTCCATTAAAAGCAAATAAAGAAGAAAGGCATGTTTACTTTAGAAACATTCGGTCTGTCAATTTCAAGGAAAAAAATATTTTCTAAATGTTTTAAAATAGCAAAATTTCACGTTTTTCTATGCTATATTGTGGGCAAAACTTCATATTTAAAATAATACTAGCAATAAAAATAAACAAATACATTTACTCTTTGTGAGATTACGTAATGCAAACAAGCATAATTTCGATCTTTTGTATTTGAAATTGCAACAAATAGAGCAGTTTTATAACAATCGCGTAAAAAATGAAAACAAAGATTCTATGGTTTAAACTTTCCATCGATTACAAATAAAAAAGAACGATATGTTTCTGCTGGAAATATTTCACCTGTCCCGTTTCGAAGAAACACATTTTCTCAAAGTTTCAGATAGTCAAATTTCATGTTTTCTAAAGATATATTGGAGATATAGCTTCATATATAAAGTAAAACCAGCACTAAAAATAAACGAAAATGGTTTATTCCTTAACAGATTACGTAATGCATATAAGTATTATTTCGATCTTTTCTATTTGTAATTCAAATATTTAGAGCAGTTTTATAGTAATCGTGTTACAAATGAAAACAAAAATTCAAGAGATTAAACTTTCCATCGAAAACAAATGAAAAATATATCTATGTTTACGTTTGAAAAACTCAGACTTAAAGTTTTCTCAAAGTTCTAAAGTATCTCTTCTTTATCTAAGGTAGCCAAATTTCACGTTTTTCGGAGATATATTGTAGATAAAACTTCATATATAAAATAAAACTAGCGGACAAAAATAAACGAACAAGATTTATTCTTTAGCAGACTACGTAACACAAATAAATATTATTTTGATCTTTTCAATTTGTAATTTAAACATTTAGTGCAGTTTTATTGCAATCGTGAGACAAATGAAAACAAAGAATCAAGGGATTAAACTTTCCATCGAAGACAAATAAAGAAGAAAGGTATGTTTACGTTAGAAACACTCAACCTCAAAGTTTTCTCAAAGTTCTAAGTTAGTAAAATTTCACGTTTTTCGAAGATATATTTTAGATAAAACTTCATACATAAAACTAACAATAAAATTAAAAGAAAATGACTTATTTCTTAACATATTACGCAACGAAAATAAGCATCATTTCAATCTTTTCTATTTGAAATTAAACCATTTAGAACAGTTTTATAGCATTCGCATGACAAATGAAAACAAAGATTCAATGGATTAAAGCTTTCATCGAAAATGAAATGAAAAAATGTATATATATGCATAAGAAATATTCAACCATTCACGTTTGAAAGAAAATAATATTTTCTGAAATTTCTCAGTTATCCAAATTTTATGTTATTCGAAGATATGCTGTAGATGTATCTTCAATCAAAAACATTCTTATTCCTAGTTTACATTTTGAATACATACTTTACTAAGAATAGATAAAAAATATTAATTAATAGCAAACTTCAATATTCATTAGCGAGCAATATATTTATATTGTACTAAAAACAATTTCGATAAAACACTTTTTCAGTTTATCGCAGCTATTACAGTTTATGTGGAAACGTTGTAGATAGTTTTTTCTCCGTTAAGGACATGTAAATCTTTTGAAGATGACTCATTAAAATGAGTTTGAAACGTTTAATGTAAATATGTTTTGTGTGTGATTACTGTTGTTTTTATCTATATTGTACACTGATGAGTATTGAAGCTTGCTTTTAACTAATAAAAGTTTTAAATTTTTTCTGTGCAAATCTTTTATTAAATAAAAGATAACTCCATTCTATTTCCCTTAAATTGCCGAATAGGGCAATTTTGTTTTACAAATTTATTATTTTTTTCTCTTAAAATGCAATGTGATATTTCATTATTTGTACTCTAATGATATTAAATTTTTGATTGGATAAAATTATCACCTATTACTCATCGGAAATGCAAATGGGAATTTTCTTTTGCCATTTAAATTCTACAAAACGAATACTTATAGAGCATAGAATACTTTTCAGGTAATTTTTTAAAGAATATTTTAGTGTATAATAAAAATAATTGGAGACAGGTCTTTAATCATTTGAGTACGAGTTTTAAAGATTTGTCTTATTCTGAAAAAAAAGATGGATTTTAGTGAGACGTCTACTATTGGATAATTCTTCAGGATTGCTTATAGTAATGCGGAAGAATATTTCAAGTTAAGGTTTCATAGTGTCATAACAAAAGGTCAAGCTCAACCTCAAGCTTAGGTTATTGATTAACCTGAGGTATTCAGAGCCCTCTAGCGAGTAAAGGTTTTGGCGAAACGTAAACAAATTTGATCAGCATATATAATAGACCATGAGATTTCAAATTCTTTAAAAAAAAAAAAAAAAAAAAAAAAAAAAAAAAAAAAAAATTGCAACTAGGGGCAATTTTAGCGTTGTTTACCAATTAAAATTCATAATTTGCATAAAATGATTTCTGTGTAGTGATCATGAGTATAAAAGGAAAGGCTGGGAGAGTTTTCATCATTATCAACTCTCACCATACGGGACCATGCTTTGCTAGTCAAGCTATGATATCAGACGAACGATAATTGCAATGCTGCTCTTCCTGAATTTCACCGATTACAGAATTTGCCAGAAAAACCGACGAACATAACAAATTTACAAAAGATGATTCATCAATTTGAAACTACGTGGCAACAAGGTCAAGGACACAAAGTGACTAATCAATAACAAGTTGACGAAGTTGTAACTGCTGTTGTCGAACAAGAGATGAAAAATATGCAGGTACCATCAGCGCTCGGGCAGTATCTCAGCAGTTTAAAATTAATCTGTACTGTATTTTTTGGCATTTAATCGTTCAACATTAACACTAATACACTTTTGGTGCAAAAAAATTGCCCCTAGTGGCGATTTTCTTTTTTTTTTTTTTTTTTTTTTGACTAGCAAAGCATGATTTCGTAAGGTGAGAGCCATCACAAAGCAGATGGATTGAGAATGATGAAAACTCTCCCAGACTTTATTTTATACTCATGATTGTTACACAGAACTGATTTTATGAAAATTAACGTATTTTAGTCGGTAAACAACGCTAAAATTGTCCGTAGTGGCAATTGTTTTTTTTTTTTTTTTTTTTTTTTTTTTTTTTTTTTTTAAGAATTCGAAATTCCATTGTCTATTATGTATGTTGATCAAACTTGGTTATGTTTCGCCCAAACATTTACTCGCTAGAGGGCTCTGAACACCTCACGTTAATTACTAACGACCCTGTACTTCTAATCACACCAAATATCCAGCATTTTTTTTCCCTTGTTTCCGCTGGATTCCCGACCAAAGGAATGTAATTAAGAACTTTGGAAGAACACGCGGAACAAACCGACAGTAATTTTCCAAAATGAATCACCTTTCCGGTAGATTTTGATGATTTTCCTGAGTCAATGCTTAAGATAGCCTTAGGTCATTCTCACCGTAAATTTCTATAAACAAAAGGTGATTTTCACATCCGCTTTTCTTTTGATTGGACATGAAGAGAAGAATTCGACGCGCGCTCCCTTTATTTCTTTAAGCACCTGACACATTTACCACATATATAAGGCTAAAACGAGAAAACTTAAGTATTAATATCATTTTGAAAGGTTACTTTTAACAATTTTCTATTATATATTCTAGTTTGAAATTTCTCCCTTCCAAAAGCCCGCCCACTCACTGCTTATGTAACACTTAACACAAAGGAAGTTACTTAAATTCTACGTTTCCTTTTCTTTAAAATTTAAAAATATTTATTTATTTTTATTGAACTTTATTTTAGTTACATGGTATAAATTTACTAAAATCTTATTTCATCCATTAAAAATAGCACGTTTAATGCAATTAAATTACCTAAAAGTAAATATATATATATAATGCCTATTTATTCATTTTTTTTATAAAAAAAGCTGATTATTGTGGTCTATGGTTAGAACGAATTGAAAAATATCAGAGAATTTTTAGGGCTTTAAGTCTTATTTAAGAACTTTATTGTAATCCGCAATTCATTAGTATCAATTTCTGAAAGCATTATTAATCCGGGGAAAGAAACCATAAAACTGATATAATTCCATTGTCAAATCTAAAAAATGCTTGCTTATGTTTTGTTTTTCATTATTTTTCAACATTGCTCATATTACAATTTTAAGGTTTTAAGAGTTTTTTCAGTGCTTTGTGAAAAAACTTATTTTCGACATACATTTCTTCTGTTGTTTAATTTTGCGTAATTTAATGTTTTATTTATTAAATTATTGCATGAAACTTCCTTTAAGTTCAGAAATTATCATCAAAAATTAATTCGTGTAATTGTTTATATTAATCTGAAAAAATATATTTAAAAATATACTTGGATATCCTTTTCCTTGATTAAAAATCTGTATACATATATATTCTTGAAGATGAGGTATCCTCGTCATTTTATAAGAGAAATGCCTCTGTCAAATTGTCGTGTAAACTATCTAAAAAATAATAAGGATGGTAAATATTTTCACAGTCCGCTCCACAGTTCTATTCCACATTTTTAGTTATGTTTAACTCTTGTAGGTATAAATTTATCACCACAGAATTTAAAATTCCATTTATGGTTTTTACTTACATAAAACGAAAAATAAACGTTAATAGTACCTAAGTATAGTTAAATATTAATAACAATAAAAAAAGATAAGGGTACAAACTCTGCTATTGGTTAATAAAGTTATATTTCCAAACATCGTTAAAAGTACTGTCATAAATATAGTACAGTCATAAATATTATAGCTAATTATCAATTATAAATGTACGAAGAAAGTAAGAATTGTTTTTGAATACAATAGGAATTACATTTAAAAAATTTTAACTTAAAACTATTTATTTATTTATTTATTTGAATTATGTTTAAACTTAAAGGGAAATTTTGATTTAATTTACAGCCTGTTTAAAATATTCCTGTACAATTATGGGCAGAGGCCGGCAGCAAAGACTCCAGTCATACCCGTAAAGAACATCTATGCCTACTTTTTTGTTCAAGCCATTAAAAGGATGTACTGCACTTTAAAACGAAAAAACACTTTACTAACTTTTCCATAGCATGTAACACGTTAGATAGTAGACATGCTCTTTTGGCGGATTCAAGAGATATGTTACGGTGTCACATTATTTATCAAAACACTACTAACATGAAGAGAAACACCCCAGCGGTGGAAAATGTACAGGATCACATTGTAATTTTATTTACAGATGGGCTAGAACTGCAAGAATATGTGGATTGCCCATATTTTTCTAAGTATCTAAGAAATGAAACCGTTTATTTACTGGCTGGCCAAAATAATAAGCATAGTTTTTTTTTTTTTTTTTTTTTTTTTTGTAATGGGGTATGACTAGAATATCTGCTGCCGGTCTCTGCCCGTAATTTAACAGGAATAATTTTAACAGTGTGTGTCACTTCTATTATTTTACTTTTTTCTTGTCAATATGACCATTTTACTCTCTTTTTATGTTTCATTTATTGTCAGACAAAATGCTTAAAAATATATGACCAGACCCTCTTTGATCTAATAAGATTGTTGCGCGGGAATATTGAAGGGCAGACAAAAGCACAGTTTTTATGATTCTTAAATTGCAGTAAATTTACAGTTTTTTCTGTTTTTTTGTACTAAAAGTAATTACAGTTGTTGGGTTAATGCTCAATAAATGTATGGCCTAATAAAGTTTTATGATACTAAAAATCCTTCTGAATGGAAATAATATTAAAAGGTAAAATTGGAAAATGAACCTAGAAATGAAAAAAAAAAACACATAATTTCGACTTAAATAGAAAACAAAAATCCGCAAAACTTGCAAACAATACTCATTTTATATTACTTTCATTTTAGGAACTGTACTGCTTAATTTATTTAAATGTTTGTGTTCGAATGTTTGAGAATATACGCATAAAATTATGCACGAATAATAATTTTCTATTTCCGTAGCTGATTAATTTATTATTTCTTTATGTGTTTCATTTTTGTTGATAAATGAGCAACAATGAACTTCTGACTAAATACAGAGAGACTCCTGTTAGTTTGAACTTCTTATCTTAAAATATATTGTAAAGTATCACAGCCTGCAGATGCATAGTATTAAGAATTGTATGTCATGATCCTTCATGGATCATATAGCCATAGGTTTATACTTCAAACACATATATATATGCATATAACTTGAATCCGAAAAACCAATGAGGAATTTGCAAACATCGGGAAATCAATCAACTGCATGTTTTTCTGATAACTACAGACTCATACTTTCCAAAAATGTCATCAAAAATGTAAAAAAAAAATCGATCAATATGTTACAGGCCAAACCCAAATTTAGGCCAAACTAGTTTATCCTAACGCCCATCGGATAAACTAGTTTTTCCTAGGCCAAACCGGTCTATCCTAACACCTATCGGATAAACTAATTTTTCATAGATCAAACTAGTCTATCCTAAGACCCATAGGACAAACTAGTTTTTCCTAGGCTAAACTAGTTTGGCCAAACTCTTATAGGATAAACTAGTTTAGCCTGCTGTTTATTGGTCTGAACTAGTTTATCCTAGGCCGATCTAGTTTATTCTATGTCAATTTAGTTTGGCGTGATTTTATTGAATTCAATGACCGTTTCAGCGCCAACATTCTAGTTTGCCCTAGGCTGTTCTAGTTTATCCTAGGCCAGTGTAATTTTACGTGTTTTTAGCTCACATGAGTCAAAGCCTGAGAAATAATGGGCTCGTAGGTTCTGTATGTATGTACGCATGTATGTGAGTATGTACGTAACGGGATAACTCGTGATAGAAATATCCGATTTGCTTCAAATTTTGAATGTAGGTTCATTCTTATAAGGTACTTTTCTGATTAGTTTTGGAAATTTTAGATATAGAATCATTTTGACAAGGTGTCTCCGTGACTAGTTGTAGATGTTTATTCTTTTCCTTGAAGCCGTAACTGGAAATTCAATTCAAAACGTAGATTTAATTGTATTTTATCAAAGATGCATCGTTTTTATGAAAAAATGGTTAATGCCATTCCATTACATCTTTTCTGAGTGAGAATGCCTGTTAACCTTATGCATTTTCGAAAAGGAAATTTAGTTCACAAATGTTTTAGGATGTAACTCTTTTGGATTTGAGAAAATCCTTAAGGAATGACAGAGAAATTTATTCGCAAATCTATTTTTTACTGAACAGATCCAAAAGTTATGATGTTTATAACTCTCTTTTTTTTTTTCTTTTGTTCTAAGCTACATTGACTCCCTATTTGAATATTGAAAGGTCTAAGAATCTAAATACTCATTAATATATTGTGTATTTCCCATTCTGCGAACACATCGTAATTTAAAAATGTTTTGTAAATTTATCCAATAAATATGCATGGAGTATTATTTAAAGGAATGTTAATTGTATGTGAAGTAAAACATGAATTTTTTCAGAAATTCACAAAAATTCTGTAAATTCTGCGTCAAAAACCATTTATCAAAATTATGGGTGGGATTACCTACATTGCCCTTTTTTTACACTTAAACAATAAACATCCGCAACTAGTCACGGAGGCCTAGTGGCCTTAATGGATCCATGGGAGCCTTAATGATCTTAAATCTAAAATTTTTAATGAAAACTGATAATTCTGCATGAAAAATCCATTTCTTTAGGAGGGGGATTAGCTTCCCGTTCGGCTCCCTTTTTTCTTATACAATGAATTCCCAAAACTAATCAGAAAAGTACCTTATTTTAATGAAGCTACATTCAAAATTTGAAGCAAATCAGATATTTCTATCACGAGTCATCGCGTACGTACATACATATATACATGCTTATATGCATGTGTACATACATACAGAACCCGCGAGCCCATTATTTCTCAGGGTTTTATACCTGTAAGCTAAAAACACATAAAATTACATTGGCTTAGAATAAACTAGATCAGCCTTGGACAAACTGGAATGTTAGAGCTGAGGCGGTCATTGAATTCAATAAAATCACGCCAAATTGAATTGGCCTAGGATAAACTAGTTCAGATCAATAAACAGCAGGCTAAACAAATTTATCCTATAAAAGTTAGGCCAAACTAGTTTGACCTTGGGAAAACTATTTTGTACTTAGGGCTTTAGGATAGACTAGTTTGGCCTAGGAAAAACTAGTTTATCCGATGGGCGTTAGGACAGACCAGTTTGGCCTAGGAAAAACTAGTTTATCCGATGGGCGTTAGGATAGACTGGTTTGGCCTAGGAAAAACTAGTTTACCCGATGGGATTTAGAAAAACTAGTTTGGCCTAGGCCAATCTAGTTTGGCCTAAATTTGGGTTTGGCTTGTAACAAATAATTTTTTAATTAAGTTTAAAGTTAACAGAAAAGTTCGCTCCTCGAAAACGCCGCGTGATTGGCTGTGACGCCATAGTTCACGATATGCCCAATGTTTGCATTTTGTTAGCAGGCGTTTTCTAAGCAAGCAAGCGGTTTATATTCTATATGCCTGTGTTTAGGAAGCATTTATTTTATTTTATTTTTTATTTTTTTGCATCCAAATTTATTTGTTTTTATTGATATTTATTCGATTTAATCAATCTATCCGTATTAAAAGGAATAAAATGAAATTATTTCTAGTATTAAAGAAAAGTTTCGATTAAAAAAAATCAGCTACATTGTTTGTTTCATTTTAATAAATCAAAACATAAATTATCTTTGTCAAATATAAGTTAAAGCTTTTTTTTAATGTTGCATTTAGGAAAATTACATATATATACATAACAATAATTAGCAAAACAATTGTCTTAAATCTGCATCAACGCAATATGCATATTTGAGAAGTACTATAGTATTTTTAAAAATAGAAAAGATTTTTTTTTTTTTTACTGAGCATAAATTACTTTAAAATATTCAATTCTCATGATTGCCACAAATGACATTTTTTTGTTTCTTTTGGTTACATTTCTTATCTGTTTTAAAACAACCTTCTTGGTAAATTCCAACTAGAAAGGTTATTGTTTGAAAATTGCAGTTGTCTATAAACATTTAATTGCTAGCAACCGTGATGTCCTCACCCCACATCTATGTATGGCTTTGTAATTCATTTCCCCCCCTTTTTAATTGTATATTTACTATACACTGAATATTAAACTCAAGAATATACATTATTTTTTTCCTTGGTCTAATTTCCATATTTCCTATCGAGTGAAAGTTTAAAACAAACTCAATTTTAAACGTAGATTTGTATACTAAATAACCTATTTTCAGGGTCAGATAAGCTTGAATATAAAATCAAACATTATTAGAAAATTGTCAGAAGTAAACAAAATTAGAGCACAGACATTGGGTACAATAATGATTTTGGAATTCATTGTGCACAGACCAAAACAGGCTTGTGAAGGTTTCTCCCTGCCCCATTCCCTACATGCTTGTACATTGTAGCATGTTGAAAAAATTTATGCAATCAAGAGCAAAAATAGTCGTAAAATTTTCTTGCATTCCATTATGTTGTTCTATTTTTTCTGGTTGCAAAACGTTTATATCAGCATATTTATTTAAGTTTTTCAACTTCAGATTATTACTAATAGAAATTTGACAAAAGTTTACTTTTAGTATTTTTAAATAGAAAAATGACAGATAGTTTAAAGAAAGTGCACAATTGTGAAATTGGTATTACTTACAATTGACCTGTAATGAAATTTTCAAGTTTTGCCCTTTATTAAGTCTGTTTTCAACTGCTCTGCTCAACAAACGCAAGATGTTTTGACACATTTATGAATTTATTTTTTAACGGAAAGTTCTAAAATTGATAAGCCTGACTGTGGAAGAAATTTGGAATCGAAATATATTTTTCACGTTGTGATAAAAATGCCTATTGAGTTACAAGTGATTTTGATCACGTGACAAACACGCTTTTCACCCCTGTTTGAGTGGTTTTGATTCTTTCTAGAAGAAATGCGGTTCAAAACGCCTACTTTGACAATATTATCTAAGAAATCTACTGTGTTTAACAAAAAGAGAGAGAGAGAGAGAGAGAGATATAAAGAAAATGAGTGCTTTTTTTTAATTTCTGAACAACAACACCTGCAAATTTCATGCATTTCCGAACAGAAATAAATTAAAACTTATGTCATAAGGTTGCCCTTTTGGAATTAAAAGCCTTCATGGGCTCAGAGAACAAAATTTAAGTAGGTGCAAGATTTCAGATCAAAGTGCCAGTATTATAAAAGCTGTGTATGCAGTTTTTTTTTTCTTTTTGGGAAGAATGATCTTGATTTTTTTTTTTTTTTTTTTTTTACTAATCAATAAAGCGGAACTTTGACTCATTTCTAAATCTAAAAATACATCAATTTCAGGCATGGTTATCAAAGCGATTTGTAACTGAAGAATTTTTCATTTTTCTTTAAATTATTTATTTAAATCTTGATCTATAAGTGATTGTTGTTTCATTAGATCAGTCTTTTCTTCTTCTGCCTTATAACGTCTGGAAATTCGTTTCTAAACATTGACTTAACTGCATTTTCTGCCTTTACCCCTCTCCCCCCCCAAAAAAAAAAACGTAAACGTGACATACACCATTTCCATCTACCTTCATTTTTTAAAGGAACGCCATATACATTCTGTTTATCAAAAAAGCTTTAATATATACTCTGTAGGGTATATTCTCTGCTTAAAAAGTACACAGTTTTTTTAATACACTTTTTATTTCTTCTATACTATTGTATATAAAATTGCTTTATTGTCATTGGGATAACAGATAAAGGAATAATTCTGGATTTATAATAATTAAATGCCATGCTCCGCAAATTAAATTATTGCAACTGTTTCAAATAAGAAATTTAGACAATATCTCTTATTTTGCATACCTCTACTAATAATTAGACAAAATATAAAACTGTTAACAAAAATATATGATTATAATAAGGGTGTAATGTCAGTTATAATAGATAATGTAGCACACATTGGTTTTATAACGAGAGAAAAAGAAAGTCGATATATCAAGCACGGTATTCCATGCACAGTCCCTCAGAACGCATATCATTAGACGGGTCTTGTCATGAACGATGACATCACAACTGACGACGTAGGAAAAGTATCGTTTTCGTAACACGGTAAATAGTGCTATGTAAAAGCCATTATAAATCAATAATTATAGCTCAAAAAAAAAAAAAAAAAAAAAAAAAAAAAAAAAAAAAAAAAACTTTTCACTGCCCGTCAAATCTTTTAGTTTTCTATTGTTTTTAGATAAAATGAGAAAACGTGAAAATTCCTCATTTTACATATATATATATATATATATATATATGTATAATTTATAAGTTTTTAGGAAGTAATACTTCTTTATATACAAAAATAATAATAATAACCATAATAATTAAGAGTGTATTTTTGTTCAATAATATTTTCTATGGAATTATTTTATAAAAATTTCTTTGTGGAATACATTTATAATAGTGTTAGTTTATTTTAAAAATTGTATAAACTAGAACGCTTCTCGATAGTTTTAAAAAAGCATCTCCGTTCATCCTTATTTAAATTTACAAAATGATTACTTTGATGCGTAATAAATCTTTTTTATTCATTTTCTAGATCTGAACACCTATAAATACGGTAAAAAATATCTTGGTGTGTTATTTCTTTTATGTTTAAAAATCTCATAGTTGCATGGGTTAGTTAAAAATACTAATATACCAAAGAGTGTTCATAAAAAATAACTTCAATTACTCTATTTATTGAGGAAGCGATTAGTGAGCAATCTGAGGAAAAATATCCGAAAAGTCTCTTAAACAAAACTAAAAAAATGGGTAAAAGTCTTCTAATTTGCATTTTCCACAATTCGAAGAGCAATCAATTTGTGAAAAATGGTCAAAATATTCAATACACTACAAAATTATTGATTCAGGTCAAAATCATTTAAATGTAATTCAAATGACTAAAAATTTGAAGGATAATACCGAAAAGAGCAGGGGTCTTATTATCAACAGAATGAAATATGTTTATGGATATTTTCTCTTTTTAATTACAGATTGTTGAAGTCATTTACTACAATCAAAATACAGAAATTATAAAAAAATAATAAATAAATGTAAACTCTTATAAAACTCTTCCTTTATAATAAAAAATAATTATTATAGTACTGCAACACCGAAATCAAAATGTTAACTGTGTTTTCAGTCCAGTTTTTCAATGCTATTTTAGTAACTTTATTTTTATTTCAGAGTTATTTTACACGGAGTTATTTTATTATTAACTTATTGGATTTAAGAATTTAGGTTTTAAAACAAGTATCTGCACTGGTTCTAGGAGATACAAAAGTTTCTCTTGTATACATGAAGCATTTCAAATACCTTTTTTTTAAGAATGCAAGGATCAATATATTCTTTTACACAATTCTATAAATGTCATAATGCATCTGTTTAATGTGTAAAGGACAATTATGATTCAAAGTTATTTCTTAAGATATTTGAAAACGTACAAAGTATTAAAAAACAATGTATTCCTAAATCCTCTGCTTTGTAGCATATTTATTGTCAACAATATTTTGCAAGTCTTTTCCTTATAGAAAAGGGTAAACAAATGAAATCTTTAATGAAACTAATTATATTAAGATCTTAACAGAATACCAAATATTACTGCTAAATTCCCGCTACTAACAATGACTTGATATTAAGAAGTAAAGTTTTGTTATAGATATGCAATCATATCCAGATTAATGTCATGCGAAAGTGTAAGAATATGACTTCGATAAAGATTGGAATACATCGTACAGCATTGGCACGACATTATGAAAACTTTTCTGATGAGGCAAAATTTTATCTAAAGTATTAATACATTTATTAAGTGTTCATATTCATATCTTTTATACAATACGAACTTAGAAAGGTGAAATAATCTTTTGACTTTAAGTTCACTCTTACACCATGAGGGTAAATTTATTTCTTACAGAGAACATTCAATTTTTTTTAAACATACTTCATTAAATAAGATCGAATAGTAAACTAGAAATACAGAATACTTTAAATTACAATGGCATTTTACTATTAATATATCAGTATTTTTCCACTTTTGTACTATAGTGAAAAAACGAGGTTATTTTAAACTTATTTTTTTCGCCATTTGTTAGTAACCTAATAAATATTTTGCTTATTAATCTGTAAATTAATTTATCGTAAGAAACGTTCTTTTTGAAAGTTGTGGATTTTACATACTAATGTGTCGAATGCTGTTTTCTAACTTTATAAATATATTTAAAATGTACTAATAAATACTCACATCGCGAGAAGCATCTGGTGTTAGTTCTAAAAGAAAGAACACATTTAAATTTTATTCATAAATATTTTTAAACATATTCAGATGTTTCATAATTCTATCATTTCGGTTACTTTATATAATGAATGAAAAATGCAGCATTATTTTTTTTACTGAATTATTCAAAGTGGCCAACAATAAAGGAACAGTAAATCAAAGAAATAAGCACCATAAATTATTTTGTTTCAAATTCAACAATTTAAATGTAGTTGCAGAGTTCCAATTTTTTAAGGTTGGTGTGCATATTCATTTTTATTGAAAACACACTACAGCATCCGAAACTAATTTTAATTAGTTATCTGTTACTGATTAAAAATATTTTGTAAAGATATTTTCATCACTGAATATAGTCTATAGATTGTGATATAAATGTTAAAATGAAATAAGTGCATTGAAAAACACAGCATACGTTTGAAAATTGTCATATGCAATTCGTATATAGTATCCATTCTGTGTTCTTTCAAGAAACCACATATATGTGTTTAATCATTATACTCACAGCTTCACTTGTAAAAATAAAGTTTAGCTAAAAACAATAAAAATTGATGATAAAGCGCTTTGATCTATCTGAGAAAATATAACTTATCAATTTCTTAACGATTTGATGAGACTTAGCAATGACATTTATATGCACCTCATGAGGAATAAAACATGATTAATCATCGCAATGTACACTATATAGCCACAGGTGACTGGTCACTTACGTTTTTAGACGTTTTGTCATAACATATGAATTTCAATATTTAAAATCATACTCAAAAAAATTGGGTTATTTCACGTAGATTGAAGGCGACCGGTTAAATTAGTCAAATGTCACTGGTCACTTGCGATTATAGACGTTTTGTTAGAACATAAGAATTATAGCTTTAAAAATGACACTTCAAAAAATTCAGTCATCTGTCGTAGATTAAGCGCAATTTAATATACTTGCCATAAAAATACATGTTGTATTTAACGATAATATTAAATATAAAAAAAGTCCCAACTGTTAGTGATTCTCAAGATTAGCTGACTGTTCACTCACTTTTTTGTGTACGGAAAAAGTTAATGATAATTTTAAAATATATCAATGCTATCAAAATAAAAATTTTCCTGTTATAAACCTATATGTTCATTTTATTTTTATTTATTTAATTGTTTATTTTGTTGTTGTATATTTGATGTTGTTTCTCATGATTTTTTGCCTAATCTTATAAATCTTTCATGTGTTTACATGTTGATTTAATGATAATTTTAATTATCATGAATCATTTCCCACTGAAATGATTTTGTTATCTTATGATTTTAAAACTCTTAATTTCATTGAGATTTCATTGTAGATTTATCCTTAGAAAATTGTTGAATATAACAATGAAGACGCAAATACATCTAATTCCCAAACAAATTATTATTGCTGATTTTAATTTATAAAAAATTTATAATTTTTTAAAAATATAAAAGGTATGTATAATTTTACTTAATATATACAAATTCACTATATTTTTGATAAGAGAAATTTTTACATTTATTAAATAACATAATTATTTTATTTTAAATATTCATATAACTTATATGTAAACTTACACAACAACTTATATATAATCTATTTTTTTTCAGAATAATACATTTTTTATTTCTATATTGTTACTGATTTTTTTTATTTTACGGGGGCTCAGGGGTTGAAACCTTTTCAAAAAATCGATTTTTTTATGATCTAGTTTGATTATTCAATTAATTCTTAACTCAATGCAAAAAACCGCATAAATATATTTGCATTTTTAACGGAGTTATAAGCATTTATATATCAACACTTTCATAGTCGCACCCATATAATTTCAACTTTAAGTCGCGTTTTCTCAAAACTTGATTTTTGACGACTAACACCAAGATTAAATAAAAACTATTTGATGGAATGGCTTATTTTTTTTTTTTTTTTTGCATTGCGTATAACATCATTATCTATAAAATGAATTGATATCGTTTAGATAGTTTAATACTTTGAGTATTTCTAATGAAAAAAAGGCTGTATTTTTTAGGAGTTTTTTCAATTTTCAAATTTGAGAGCTTTTTTCACAATGTTGTTTTTGTGTTATAGTTATATCCTTAATTCATTCTGTCTAGTAAATTTTCTGGATCATTTAAAGCAAAAATTAGGTTTTTATGTCAATTCAACGTTAAGATATCTTGGTGTTGGTGATATAACACATAACTTTTTTTTCCGAAAATTGTGTTACATAGATTTTGCTATATTTCTTATTATATTACATTCAAGTACTTCATTTTATAATTTTATAAAACTACAAACATACCTTTAAAATATCAGAAAGTTTAAATTAATTACATTAAATACTTCTGTTTTTGTATGGACTCGAAGCGAGAGCTCATTTTACATGTTTTTTCCGTATCGATCAACCCCTGAGCCCTCTTAATATATATATCTAACACATTTAATGTCCATATAGTTTCTAATAGTCTCTTTACAATATAACTTTAATGACAAGAACTTTCAATAACTTATAATTTAATTTATTTGTTTTTCCAGAGACTTGTAAATTCCATAAGGTCATCTTAAAAATATGTATTGTAATCTTAAAAAATATATATTGTAATTAAATATTTTATAAAATATTTAATTGATCATTTCTTTGTGTATAGTTAAATATACAAATAGCAAATATAACAAATAAAAAATCCACTTATTCTTCCTTTCTCGCTTAGGAATTATATAATTTTTTTTTTTCCTGTTCATTATAGATTTAGATTTTCTTAGTTCATTTTCTTAGATTAATATTTTTAATATTATTATATTTGTAATGATTTTCATTATTTTAATATATAAATCCAATACATTTTGTGTATGTATAATTACTAGTAATGTCTTTACAATGTAGCTTTAACGAAAAGAACTTTCAATCTTGTAGATCGATAAACAACTCCCAACCAAGGAAAATCTTTGGAAGCACTGAAGTTTTCGAAATTAATGAAATATACTTTTCGACAAAAAATGTGTTGATAAATTTGACAGCTGTCAATGACGTTTTCGACAACTCTTGGATTTTCTCCTTTCACCTGAGAACTACTCGCTGAAGGTGTTTATTGATTGGAATCCAATTTTCGAACATTTTTCGTATCAATAATTTCTGTCAGCCAATTACATGAACCTCAAACTAGTTTCTGAAGTAATATTTCATTTTCTTGTTTTACTTTCTATTTCATTTGACAGAGCCCTCGAAATAAATTTTAAACTAAAATATAATAAACAATGTACATTGATTAAATTTTAATTGCTTATTTTTGTCAGTTACTTGTTTTTTCAGAAATTTTTTTATTCAATATTGTCTCTTTAAAAATGTTTATTGCAATTAAATATTTCATAAAATTTTTAAAACTGATCATTTTAATTCTTATATTTAAATATACAAGTAACAAAAATAAAAAATAAAAAATCACCTTACTTGTGCTGTTTCATTTCGTATTCAAATACATATATATAGGTTATAAAATAAAATTTTAAGGCAACAGCGATACACGATAAATATTAATATGCGATAAATATTCTTTATGTACGTTTATTTTCTTAATATAATACATTTATTATTGCTGTATTGTTATGATTTTCTTTATGTTAATGCACAAATCTTTGTGTACCTATAATCTCTAATACTGTCTTTACGATGTAACTTTAATGACAAGAGCTTTTAATTTTGTTGATCAATAAACAACTTTCACCTCAGAAAAATCTTTGGAAGCACAGAAGTTTTGGAAATTAATGAAATATACTTTTCGACAGAAAATGTGCTGATAAAGTTGACAGCTGTCAATGATGTTTTCGACAACTTTTAGATTTCCTCCTTTCACCTGAGAATTATTGAATGAAGGTGTTTATTGATTTGAATCCTATTTTCAAACATTTTTTCGTATCAACAACTTCTGTCAGCCAATTACATGAACCTCAAAGTAGTTTCTTAAGTAATATTATATTTTATTTTTCTCCTTGCTATTCCAGTTGACACAGCCATCAAAATAAATTTTAAATGAAAACATAATAAACAAAGTACATCAAATAAATTTTAATTACTTATTATTGTAAGTTGTTTGTTTTTCCAGAAACTTTTAAATTTAAAATGGTCATCTTAAAAAAAATATATTGTATAAATATAATATAAATATAATAAACAAAGTACATCAAATAAATTTGAATTACTTATTATTTTAAGTTGTTTGTTTTTCCAGAAGCTTTTAAATTCAATAAGGTCATCTTAAAAAATATATTGTACTTAAATATTTTATAAAATATTTAAAATTGATCATTTCTATGTTTATAATTAAATATACAAATAAGAAATGTGACAAAAAAAAATCCGCTTATTCATGTTATCTCATTTCGGAATTATGTAATTGCTTTCCTGTTCATTATAGATTTGGATTTTCTAAGTTCATTTTCTTACATTAATACCTTTAACATTACTGTATTGTTAATGATTTCCTTTATTTTTATATATAAATATGACACATTTTGTGTACATATAATCTCTAATAATGTCTTAACAAAGTAATTTTAATGACAAGACCTCTCATTCTTGTAGATCAATAAACAACTTTCACCTCAGAAAAAGCTTTGGAAGCACAGAAGTTTTTTAAATTAATGAAATATACTTTTCGACAGAAAATGTGTTGATAAATTAGAAAGCTGTCAATGACGTTTTCGACAACTCTTAGGTTTCCTCCTTTTACCTGAGAACTACTGGCTGAAGGTGTGTATTGATTGGAATCCAATTTTCCAACATTTTTCTCATCAACAACTTCTGTCAGCCAATTATATGAACCTCAAAGTAGTTTCTTAAGTAATATATGTTTTTGTTGTTCACCTTGCTATTCCATTTGACAGAGCCATCGGAATAAGTTTTAAATTAAATATAATAGACAATTACATTAATTAAATTTTAATTACTTATTGTTTTTAAGTTACTTATTTTTCCAGAAACTTTCAAATTCAATAGGAACTACTTGAAAAATATATTATAATTAAATGCTTTATCTAATCCTTAAAATTGATCATTTGTATGCTTATAATTAAATGTACAAATATACAAATAACAAATGTAACAAATAAAAAATTCTTTTATTATTACAATGAAAGTCCCAAATATTTCTAATTCCGAATTTAAATTAATATTGTTGTTTTTTAATGTATAAAAATATAAAATTTCATTTAAAATATTAAATAATACATGTAATTTTACTTAATACTTAAAAATTCACAATATTTTTGATAAGAGACATTTTTATATTCATTAAATGATATAAATTTAAAATTTTTGAGTTTAAATTTTCATATAATATCAATTCATATGTTTTTTGTTTTCTTAGAATAATACATTTATTATTATTATACTGTTTGTGATTTTCTTTATTTTAATACATAAATTTTGCGTACATTCAGTGTACATATAATTTTTCATGATATTTTTACAATGTAACTTTAATGAAAAGAACTTTCAATTTTGTTGATCAATAAACAAGTCTCACCTCAGAAAAAAACTTCAAAAACACATAAGTTTTGGAAATTAATGAAAGGTACTTTTGGACAGAAAATGCGTTGATAAATTTGACAGCTGTCAATGTCACTTTCGACAACTCTTAGATTTCCTCCTTTCACCTGAGAACTACTCGCTGAAGTTGTTTATTGATTGGAATCCAATTTTCGAACACTTTTCGCATCAACAACTCCTGTCAGCCAATTACATGAACCTCAAAGTAGTTTATTAAGTTATATATATTTTTTTTCTTCCTCACTTTCCTATTGCTTTGACAGAGCAATCGAAATTAGTTTTAAATTCAAATATAATAAACAATGTACATTTATTACATTTTAATTATTGTTTTAAATTACTTATTTTTTCCAGAAACTTTTAAATTAAATATCATCTAATAAAAAAATATATTGCAATTAAATATTTCATAAAATTCTTAAAATTCTTAAAATTGACCATTTCTATTCTTATAATTAAACATACAAATAACAAATCCGATTATTTAAGCTATCTCGTTTCGGAATTATATATGTATATATATTATATATGTATAACTTATAGAATAAACTTTTAAGATATTAACGATATCTATTATGTATGTATGTATGTATGAATTCGCGCCAGTAGTAAACTTGCTTAAGTGTCTTTACATGCTTATGTATGATAATTATATTTATTGAGTATACTTTATAGAACGTTCTTTATAAAATTTATATAATTTGCTATCGAATTGTATAAACTGACCAGATAAAGAATTTTTGTTTGGAATAAAATTTATCATAGAAACTTATCTGTTGTTTGAGCAGTATTTTTGATTGGTTAAAAAAAAGAAAGTGGGGACATCATATGCAATAGAAGGACAGTAAGTCTAGTTGGATACATCGTTATATCTACTTGCATTATGAAGCTTGAAAATATTAATAATTTCTATGAGTAAATGAATTATCCTTTACACATGTTAAAAAGTACTAACGTGTTCTGCTATATTGTAGACAAAATGCGATAAAATTGAAGATACTTTTTATAAATTTTCGTAATAACTAATTTACTTATAATCACTACTTAATCATTAGTTAATTCACTGGATACCTGTGTTTATTTCACATTGTACTTGATAATTCTTCGATGTATGTGGCGCACATATGGGGCTCTTGTTAATGAAGACACCTCATGAAGCAAATGCCATAGCTAATGGCATTAATTTATATTCAAATATCTATATTTTTTATGTATATTGGATATAATATCCAGCTTTAAATTTGTAATTTTTACAAGAATAATGGATGTTTACTTACGAATCGTTATTTATGGGATTGTTATTTTACACTCCTAGAAAATAGTCGATGTCCAGTCTTTATGTGGTCCCCAAAACCCTTTTTATATACCAATCAAAAGGAAGACACAGAGAAGTTAAATCGATTTATTATGGATTGTGTCATATAATAAGAAATTATTTATTGTATGGTTCGATTTGAAAAGATACCATATTTTTAGATTTAATAATTATTTAATGAAAGATGTAACATTTAAATTTTCATTTAAAAACTTACGATAAAAAGTATTTTTTTTAGAATATGAGATAAATAATCTTTGGAGACATTCTATTAAGGAAAAAAAATACAAAATGTGTAAAGTATGAATATACTAAAATTTCTGTTCTTTAAAATCAGCGAGTATAATTTAACTATGAACATACTTTATACTATGAAATAAGACTTATTCTTAATTCTCTAAACTTTCAAGAAATAAAATTATTCTTGATATCTTTAATAAATATGATTCTAAAATAATCAAATTATAGCAACGCTATTTTGTGTTAGTTCTATATGGAAATTGAGTGATATTCCTTTTTTATATTATTAATGCAACATTTATATGCTTTCGGGAAAACAAGTATTTATTTTAAACAAACGTATTTAATTTTATATAAAACCAAAAATAATTAAATTCTAACGTATGTTCTTCTTTTACACAATTAGAAAACAAGAATTAAGATTTAGAGACGAGTCCTATAGAAGAAAAAGGCACATTCAAAATTGTTTTGTTTTCGTAAAAAGAAATCTATGTATGTATTAAAAAAATGAAATCTATGTATGTATTAAAAAATGAAATCTATGTATGTATTAAAAAAATGTAAGTCAAAAGTAAACTATACAAATTGTGTATTATTTGTAAACTAAGATTTTTTCTGCAATGTTCTACTCATTTTATATGCAATTGCAATTAAATCTTTATTTTTTTTCTAATTTTTAATTTATCAATTAAATATTTTGTTGGTCAATGGACACGACAGTTGGAAGAACCATAAAAATCTTCATATTTTTACATCTCTGTCATAAATTATGATTCTGAATGGTTAACACAATTTGTTATTTATCGCCATTTTGGCACTATTTTCTAGCCACATTTGCTGAGTATTGTTAAATTTATCTACTTATGTCGATGCTTTGAGATCATTTTGCATGTATTAAGGTAATCTTGTAAAGTGTATACACAGATGTTGTGTATATTTCACTATTAATTTATCTGAAACCACAATAAGGGCTCATTAAACTATAGTTGTTTTTTTTTCCTTGTTGTTAAGCCCTCATAATAAAATCTTCGGTTAAATTGCTAAGTAAAATATCTACATGCTTTTCATAGTATAATTAGTTTAGTTCAATTGTTTTTAACACTTTCCAACAAGGTTGAATGTGTTTATAACTTTGGTTTGACTGGCTTTCTAACTGTGTGACGGCGTTCTAACTTTCGCAAATATACGTGAATCGCCCTAATACTTTTGAAAGATATTAACGGTTACCCTAACACGAAACCTAACATGAGTATTAAAAAATTCTTTTAAATGGACTTTAAAGTTGTTAACATAAAAAAAATATGCATTTACCAAATGCACTGAAGTATGCAATATGTAAAATATGCTTCACTTCGGACATAACATCGGATAAAGATAAAATGCTAAAAATAGTGTTAAAAGTTGAAGAAGATAAAATTTACTACATTAAATAAAAAATTTGCAAATAAATATGTTTTACTTTCTAAAAGAATTATCTGAAAAAAGTCATGACATAATAAAGTATCTTTTTTCTTTAAAAGCGGTTAAATATTAAACGCCTTACAGGAACATACTGAACAATAAGTTTGAAAACAAATTTCTTTTACCTATTATAAAACGCATCACAAAACAATAAAATGCGCTAAAAATTGCTTTAAAAATCTATAAAACTTTAAATATCTCGGATGATAAAATTTACTATATTAGACTAAAAATTTTAAACAGAATTCTCTTTATAAATATCAAATATATACAGATAAATCTGAAGAACAAATAAAAATTCCATTACAAATTTCTAAAAATTCAAAAATTGAGTAATACAAAACTTAGTTCATATGAGCAAAAGTTTAAAACAGAATCCATATTTGTAAGATTGGGATATCGTCAACAAACGCAAAAAAAAGTCTAAAAATTGCATAAAACCTCTTAAAAATTTAAAAAAATGCTTGTACGTAATCCAAGTGAACCTTATAAAAAAGAAATTTTAAAAAAATCTTGCGTTAAGCATAGATTATGAAAGACTTTTCAACACATTCAGATTAATGTATCAAAACTGCACCGTTTAATAAATTAATTGTTTAAGCGGAGCCTTAGCCTAAGATGCCTTAGGTTAAGGCGTCTTAGATGTCTTCATCAAGAAGAGAACTTTCTCGGATAACAACAAATTATCATTGATCATCAATTTGGATGTAGTCCCGAATATATGCTCACTTCAAAATAAAAAATTTCTCGTAAAATTATTTTACAAACTACGTGAAAATTTGTTTTTAGGCAAATTGAAGTGTGTAAAATTTATTTATGCTGTCAGAATTGGGTTCTGCTATTGAAAATAAAAAGAGAATTAGGGTTCGTTTAAAAAGTAGATGTCCCTCAAAGCAAATTTTTATACACCATTTAAAAGCATATTTTTTTTTTTCAATCGGTGTGTATCAGTAACTTTCTTTATGATAACTGTGTAGGGGCAGAGTTAGTAGATGGTGTTTCCTTTTTTCTCAAGATTCAACGTTCCTGAAAAATATTGCAACTGGAAGTGCAAGTGTCTCTTCTGAAAGCATCACGCAATGCATATATACAACAGAGAAAACCCTCAAAGCGATTTCGCAAAAACTTTATTACACGATTTGAGAGAGGAAATTTCAGTATTAATTTCAAGGTTTAAAAAAAAATTATTCAAGATTAGCATATTAAAGTTTAACTGGCTGCCAAGTGATATAATGGAGAAAAACATCTGCAAATGTTTTTAGGGGGTTTACTGGTATGCTTATCATTTTATTTTCCTGCTACCAGTCATCCATCTTTTCATATATTTGAGTGCAAGGAAGTACAAACATAAACCTACTAGTCAACCAATAAAATTGGACCTCTAAATGGTTCCGACTAGAAATGTCTTTGCAGGCCAGTCGAATTTTACTATGCTAGACGAGTTCTATCAAATCCGAAATTGGCAGCCGTCAACATTATGAGATGATTATCTGTGCAGCCACGCTGACAGATGCTCATTTTTAGCTCACAGGCTATCATAGCCTGAGAGCTTATGTGCCCGTCCGTTCTGTATGTATGTTCGTATATTCGTGCGTAACGCGATAACTCATGATAAAAATATCCCATCCACTTGAAATTTTGTATATAGGTATATCCTGATAAGGCGCTTCCCTGATTAGTTTTTGGAGTTCATTCGATATGTATAAGAGGGGGAACGGGGGGCTCATGCCCTTCCCCTTAATTGATATGAATGGGCTTTTCATGTAGAAATATTTTTTTTTTCAAAATTTACACAATCATTCTGATAAAGCGCTTCCATGATTGGTATTAGGTATTCATTGGATCAATATAAACAGGGAAATGGGGGTTCTAATGCCCCCCCCCCCTTAATTTATATAAATCGGTTTTTCATGCAGAATTGTCAGATTTCGGTAAAATCTCTGAATAGTTTTGGAAGTTTAATAGTTAATATAAAAGAGAAGGATAACTCTTCTTAAATTATATTAATGGGTTTTTATTAAGAATTTTTCGATTTGCTCTAAATTTTGGATATGGATTTTTTTTTTATAATAAAGCATGTCTCTGATCAGTTTAGAGGGTTCAATGATTATGTATAATAAGGGGAAAGGGGGGAGCTGATCCCCCCTCCTTAATATTTTTTTCGAACGGAATTAACCCTTGAAAATATAAGGCTGTAATGTATAATTAGTATGCGTAGCCTGTGAGCTCAATGCCATCAGTTTAACTGGGCAATATTCTTTTTATTTAAGTATATTATTGTACATTCTAAAAGCACTAACGTTGTTTTTAATCGATATTTATTGTATTTTATTCATATAGATTTCAATTATTAGAGAAGCTTAAGTAATTTTTTCGAACCAACTATCTATTTCATAAAAATATGCAATTAGAGAAAAACAATTTTAAGCAGCATTTATTAAAGTTAGTTTGGAATTGTAATTCTATTCAACTTTAAAAAAACTGTTGCATGAAACCCATGTTGTTGAAATTTGTTTTATAAATTTTCGTCTCAAAGGAATCGATTAGAAACTCTGGATAACTTGATGCTTGATTAGATCACTTGTATGAAAAGAAATCGTACTGAAAAATCTACTGGATTCTAATAAAAAATAGCCGTAGACTTCCTTGATGATTTCTTGGAGATTTTCTGTATGAAATCCATGTCAGAATGATTGGAAAATTTTAAAAATTGGTAAAAAATCGTATAGAAATATTATCTATACTTATAAAGTTCTTCCGTGAGTAGTCTATATTATAATAGTAAATTGGTTGATAATCGGAATTTTGCAGTAAACATGTTCATTCACGCTCAGGCATGCAAAACATGTTTACAATAATTTTCTTTTAAGGTAAATGTACAGTACATCGTTTTCTTTCTTGTTATATAGAAAAAAAAATACACATTTTCTTTTTGATATAGGAAGAAAAATATATGCAAATATAATAAAAACTTCTTCTTTAATTTAATGGCGATTTCGAAATCCGTCTCCTTTATCATTTGAATGCTTAGAAAGAAATATTTTGCAAATATTAACCCTTTCAGGTTCAAATTTTTTTCCATTTTCATAAAAAATTACTTTTATTTTAAAAGGATTAACCGTAGCTATCGAAATACACTTATTGAAATTTAAAGAAGATCTCATTATCAGAAATCTAACGAACGTAATTATTTTGAATGCTATTAAATGCATTTTAATATGAAAAAAGGCTAAGGAAGAAATTTTGGAGACGTTTGGAAAGCAACGTATTATAACAGAATTTTAGAGAGCATTATTACTTTCTAATGCTGTTTACGTTTCATCACACATGATTCGTTCAGAAAAGTGACTTATATTTTAAATTTAAAGACAGATATATATGTATAAAATAAGGGAACCGCTTACGGTGCAAAGAGAATTAAGAAATTATTTATTATTATGATTATTACTAAATGTCAAAATATAAATGAAGTCATAAAATAAAGGCATAACCATATACTATAATTTCTATATGTAGAAAGTATCTAAGAAATTATTAAGACAAAATAATAGTTTATGAAACGACATGTACTGTAAGTAGTACACTAGACCCGAAAGAATTTTTAAAAAAAGTCACTTTTAAATCAATAGAACTTTTTTCAGACAATTATTTGTTGAAACATTACAAAGTTATTTTTGAAGTGTAATAAATAGTTTCATTATTACGAATTATTGCTTTTTTGGATTTTTTAAATTTTCAAGTTGAAGTTGTCAGACACGTAATAAAATTAATGCATGCAGAGTTTAAAAAAATATTTTTTATATTTTAATTTTCTTCTGTAACTCTCAAATACCGTTCTTCCGCATGAAAATTATTTTTACTTGGCAGTTGATAGCCTCCGATAGATTCCGAATGGTTTTTGAAATTTGCAGGGAGGGGCATTTAAGGGTGGCTCCATATAACATGAATTAATTTCAATACCTGGTTTATTTTGCTTAATCTGCATTAAAAATATATTAGAAATCCACATTTTAAATCACCATTGCATAGAAAGCTGATGCATAATTGCATGAAAACCAAACAAAAATCATAAGTTAAAATATTACCATATCGTTTCTCTCAAAAACCCTTCACAATACAACACAACAAATTTCTAAATCTAAAAAAAATAATATATATATTTTAATGTCTTGTAATTTTAATTACTGCCATCATTATGTAAAAAAACTATGAAAAAATTTATTACGTTGTAGAAAGCTTTACTTAACATTTATAAAACTTTACTTTTAATAAAAAAATTTAAAAAAAAAAAATAAGTTTCGTGGTTTTTTTTTTCCTTTACAAAACTAAAAGGTAATTTTATCGATTATTATTCTTTTTAGCTATTTTTACGCACAATAATAATAAATAAATAAATAAATACAAATTATCAAAATTAAAAAAAAATATTGTTATCAGCTCATTAACATTGAGTTTAAAAGAGACGAAGGTAAAATAGTTTATATCTGGTATTGAAGTAAATAAAGAAATGCAAGCAGAAAATCTAATTCCGCCTTTTGAAGTTATACTAGTCGAACGAACAGGTCTGAAACTCACAATACTCCATCGGAAACTTATTTAAATTTTTATCGTAATGCACGAAATTTTATTGAAATAATTTAAAGATAGGAAGTAACTTCTGTAACAGTAATTGTACCGTGAATATGCTTTGAACAAAGCATGTAATCTTTTAGAAATATTTTCTAAAGTGATATATTTCCTAGCCAGTGTTTTATGGGAAATCCTTTAACGTAAGTGATGCATTCCATTTAATGAATTTCCTCATTTAAATTTTCGCGGTAGGTAGGGGGAGGTAGCTTTTCCATTAAATAACAAGTTGAAAATTTTACGTGAAGCGTAGCAAGTGAGGTGAGTTCGTATGATAACGAAGTTTTTAAAATATTCAGGTCTTGCTGTTATAGTAAACAGTACTTCGGATACAGTATAGTAGTCGAAATCTTTTTTGTGTTCCTGTAAATATACAGAAAGTAAATTTTATTATTAAACCTTAGCAACACATATCATATTCATAAAATTGTGAAATAGTTTAATATAATTAAAATACACCCGAAACTATGTTTCCCCGTATTGCATTATGTAGTGAAATACTTTTATGTGGCCCTGTAATTTAATACTATATGTTCTTTGCATCACAGATTGCACAGAATGTATATTCTAATGTATATAAATATAATATATATATATATATATATATATATATATATATATATATATATATATATATATTACAAATTTAAAATTTTTTCGCCAAAACTAACCTTTATACTATCTTAATTTTCTTATAATAATATTCCGTGCTTACTTCAAATTATTAAATTAAAATCTTGTTTCTAAATCTAATCTGTTAATCTGTATGCAGACGATATAAATTCTTAATTTTCCTTAAAAAACATTATTCCAGTATGCGTAAATTTAAAAAGATGGCTCTAAATTAAAAATATTCTTAATTAAAACTTTATTTCTTAATATTCCAAATAAAACTGATTTCTTCTATGTTTTTATCAACCCTTTTTAAGAAAGTCTTATTAAATTTATTCCAAACCCATACCTTTAAAAAATATCATTATTTTATTTTATCTATTTATTTATTTTTCCGCCGTCAACGATAATTTGCATATTAATAAATTCATTTCTTTTCTTTTTCTCTTAAAATTAATCATGTATAAAAATCGTCTGCCTAAGATATTTAAAATTCTGAGTCAATTATAAATTGGTTAAATAATATATTTTTTTTTAAATAAATTTATCGTCTGTTTAAAATAATCTCGTAGCTGGACAAGAATTCTGTTTACATAAAATAATGATGGTTAGAGATTACAGAATGTTCCAGAACTTTCTTTTCAGTTTAAAAGGGGGAAGTCTCAAGATGAAAGGAAGATTCTGAAGATTTCTTGGGTTGCTTTTTCGATGAGGACAGCTCGCTGAAATAATGATGGAATTTTTGCAAAAAGGAGCTTTTCCTTCCTCATTATCACGAATTTAATAAATGAATTTACAGCAGCCCATGACTAATTATTGGATCTTCTACATTTATTTATTATTTTTGTTTTTTCCCTCGCTTGCCATGACTGTGTGTTTCTTTTTAACCAGTAGAAATAATTCGAGTTCTCCTGAAATCGTCACAACTAATCGAAAAGTCGCACAGGATAGGTAATGCCTGTGCTAGTGCCTGTTTCGGATTTTGAAATGAATCTACTGAAGAAGTAAAATGCTATGTAAATGAATCTAATGAATCTACTGAAACGAAGTGATGACAAAAATATGAATCGCCGAAAATTTTTCCCGCCATGATTGAAAGTGTTATTAAGCAAGAATTGCCATTACCTTTTGATTCCTCGAGTGAATGTAACAGAGGAGATTTTAATGTTAAACAGCTTTCTGTCCGAGTGGTTTGAAAGATTACTTCTAAATATCTCATGAATTCCTGAGGCCTGATATTCCACCTTTTTGCTGTTTATGTGTAACTGATGACTCAAGATAATCATGGTCATAATGACAAGAAAGAAAAAAAAAAAAAAAAAAAACTTTTAGAGACAACTGAACGCAGATTACTACCTACTTTCATAATTTTCGTTATGCCTGTCTCCTCTAGGATCAGCTTGAAAATTTCTCCTTATCCGTGAGTTATTTTTAGATGTATTTAATTATTATGTGTATCCTTTTTACTGTATTTGTGTAGATAGTTCTTTGTAAGGTTTACACTATATTGCCATTGATTATGGGACACTTGCGATTTTAGACATTTTACTAAATATCTAGAAAAATACATGAGGAATCATCTCGAAACTCTTAGTGTATAAATATAATAGTATACGTCATACATCTCCGTGAAGATTTTTTACCGAAACTCTATAGGGGACCGTCAACAAATTAAAAAAGAATGAATATCTTTTGAATAACCCTGTCAAAACCAATGTAGCAAAAGCGCTCAAACTCTAGATTATGATTGAATGCCTTATTGTAATACTCTGTGTTCATTTTTATGCATATAGCAAGCATACGCGCAGAGTAATTAAGGTTTTTATAAAAATGGTCCCAAATTTTTCCAAGTTCTTTCCTTATAATTTTCAGAGTACTTAATATAAAATAATATTTTTTTCAGAAAATATAAAAAACAACATTGCACACAGTACCTTGTAATCAGAATTAAAAAATAATGAAAATTGTATACAAAATAAGTTGGTTTACTAAATAATGTTTTACTGCGCATGCGTCAACGATATCAAAATTTCATTTGCATATTATGTTAGCTAAATGTATAGAGCAACTTTTGTGAAAGTCACAAAATCATAAATTGAAAATTCTGAAAATAATCGTCAAAGGAATAAGTTGAAAATCCGTTATTCTCAAAATGAAGCAAAAACAAGAGGGGTTGTATTCATATATTCATTGATTAGTGTCAATATAGAATACACAATACGGGATGTTACGACTACTTTTGGATAAAATCCCTCATTTTTTTGCTTCATTTTGGAAACAACGGATTTTGTCCTTTTTCTATAGACGATTACTTTCAGAATTTTCAAGCTACAATTTTGAGACTTTTACAAAAGTTGCTCTATACATTTAGCTAACATAATATGCAAATGAAATTTTGATATCGTTGACGCATGCGCAGTAAAAAATTATTTAGTAAACCTAATCATTTTTCATACAATTTTTATTATTTTTTAATTCTGATTACAAGGTACTGTGTGCAATGATTTTTTTGTCATATTTTCTGAAAAAAATATTATTTTATATTAAGAACTCTGAAAATTATAAGGGAAAAACTTTGGGGCCATTTTTATAAAACCCTTAATTACTCTTCGAGTATGCATGCTATTTGCATAAAAATGAACACAGTGTTTTACAATAAGGCATTCAACCATAATCTAGAGTTTGAGCGCTTTTGCTACATTAGTTTTCACAGGGTTATTCAAAAGATATTCATTCTTTTTTAATTTGTTGACGGTCCCTTATGGAGTTTCGGTAAAAAATCTTCACGGAGATGTATGACGTATACTATTATATTTATACACTAAGAGTTTCGAGATGATTCCTCATGTATTTTTCTAGATATTTAGTAAAATGTCTAAAATCGTAAGTGTCCCATAATCAATGGCAATATAGTGTATTTATTTGTTTGTTTATTTTTCTGTGAGCCTTATTTATTTATCTTTTTATCTAGTTATGAGTCTTCTTATTATTATTACTTTTTGGAGTGAAAACATGTTTGTTCTTAAAAATTTAATTGAGGAGTATGATGTTCTTAAGATATTTACTGTTACTTATTAAGATTATTATGATATTTTTATGCACGTTTAAAGATAAGTTCGTAATAATAATGAAGTATAAAAGAACTCAGAAGCTCAAGTTATTTTTTAAAAGGTACATTTTCTAATTTATTGATATTGTTTGTTATTAAGAACTATTCTCAGAATGCAGTATTTTCATGAAAATGTTACTACAACTAGACATTTGAGCTGAAAATTAAGTTAACATTTATGTTTTTCATTTTATTTGTTAGAATTTCTGGTTACAGTGAGCTTTGGTTCCCGGATTCTTATAATTTATTTAAATTCAGTAAGAAAGATGGAACTGTGCAAGGCTGTTGTTAGAATTTTGACTGATAAATATGATTAATTTTGTCAGTAAATTTTGTGATTTTAATTAAGAAATTACCTATAGTTAAAATTTTGAATCTGTTTATGATCTATAAAATAATAGAATTAAAAGTTGATCCCAATTTAAGGTATATCTATGATATTTACAATTTCTGTTTTAGATAAAATTTCTGGTTAAAGTTAGCAGCTAAATATAGTTATAATTTTCGCGATAATTTTGATTCAGATTTTTTTTTAAATGGTGGGTAATGGTTTTGTGTGAGGCAATTAAAATGTATACAACATCAGTAGACAAAGCCCTCAAAATTGCGAAAGCGCGAACTCATGAATTTCACCTTAAAAGTAAAAGACTCTATGATCGAAATTTTGTTGAATGCCCATTAAAAATACAAGACTCTGTAATTTATGAAGAATTTAAATACCCTAACACTCGAAAATTAGAACCTACTTTCTCTGGACCATATAAAATTATAAATAAACTTTCTGATGTAACTTATGAAATAGATAAATTTAATTATGAGACAGGACAGAATTCCGTTATTGTGCATGTTTCTAAATTAAGACCCTATTTTTCACCCGAAGATTTTAAACTGTTTCATGAGCAATCCAAAAAACAAACAAAACCTCAGATACAATCACTAGATCAAACTAAAGTCAAGACAATAGATTAAATTTACCATAAACAACCATAAAAAAATACCATAAAAAAACTTTTACCATAACCATTTACCAAATACCATTAAACCATTAAACCCATTTACCATAAAAAAACCATAATTTTCAACATCAGCGGGTATGTTCTTGGAGCGCTACAAGAATATTACTTGTTTTTGGGAGTTTTTGGGATTAAATTGGGCTCCTTATGCAGGCATAGGGTGAACACTTTGATTGTAAAAGCTTTCAAATTGATGTTGATAAATTAATTTTAAGGGTGTTTAAGTCTAACTATATTTACTCATTTATTTGACATTAGTATTACTCTATTTATTCAGCAGATATTATATGATAATAGTTATAAAATCTAATGACTCTACTCAAACCTATAACATAATATGTGATTTTCAGTGATTGTGAAAACTAGATATTAAAAGTTTTTCAAAAAAGCACACTATTTTTATTTCCATTTCTCAATTAAGAATGACAACTTTCATTCCTATTGTATTTTATTATTAAAGTTTATAAACCATGTGTGGATAAAACATTATTCTACATTTGGCATTGAAAACTTATAACCAAATTTGACAATTTTGTAAAAGAGTATCAGAGAGGAATTATTGTAAGGAAATACTGGTTGAGAGTCCATTTTCTAAGTAGTTAGATTTAATTTTATTTGGATTTTGGAATTATTATGATTTTTTTTATTTATACTTTCGGCTAGCAAAAAATACTTTCTTATGCTATTAGAAGATAAGAAAATTATTTAGTTGCTATGTAATTATTTTTATCCTCAACCAATATTTTCCCTATCAATAATAAACAAATAGTGATATTTTCTTTTGATTATACTCTTGTTTTACTATTATTATTATTATTATTATGATTTCTATGATGAAGTTTAGTATTAATTATACTCTTATTGAAAAATATTAGGATATGGAGTCTTATTATACTATTACTTATTATTGTTGACATTGTTATTATTTAAATTTTTCTATATTATTTATTATTGATATTGAGAGTGATGCTATTTATTATTGAAAAATTGATATATTATTGAAAGATGTTGGATCCAACATAACATAAAAAACAAAGCTTAAACTAGATTTGGAGATATTTAATTAAAGAGACTGTATTCACTGGACATTGAAAAAGACTCTTTTATATATTCTTGAAAGACTTTTTTCATTTAAAGGACTTATTTAAAATAAACTATGCATTAAGTCATTGTACTTATTTAAACTTCCATGAGAACGAACTTTTATTGTTTTTATTATATTTTTATCTCTTGCTTAATAATATTCATAACTTATTTACTGTTATTATATGTATTATCTCCTATGCACTTACAAATGGTAAGTGATGTTGTAACATTATTGTATTTCTTTCAGGGAAATGCTCCTACCTAAATTTAATTCAGAATTATTTTCTCTTAACTATTTTATTTTAATCGCTAATATTTTTTATATTGCGTTAATTTTCTTTTCTTCCATCTCTTGGCTTCCTGAGTTTGACAGTTTTATTCCAAAATTTAACTTTTCTAAATTATTATATTTCTGTTGTCTGAACTTGTAGTTTTATTTAACTATCAATTTCATACAAAGTCTTGGGGAGGGGGGATAATATTACAAATTTAAAATTTTTTCGCCAAAACTAACCTTTATACTATCTTAATTTTCTTATAATAATATTCCGTACTTACTTCAAATTATTAAATTAAAATCTTGTTTCTAAATCTAATCTGTTAATCTGTATGCAGACGATATAAATTCTTAATTTTCCTTAAAAAACATTATTCCAGTATGCGTAAATTTAAAAAGATGGCTCTAAATTAAAAATATTCTTAATTAAAACTTTATTTCTTAATATTCCAAATAAAACTGATTTCTTCTATGTTTTTATCAACCCTTTTTAAGAAAGTCTTATTAAATTTATTCCAAACCCATACCTTTAAAAAATATCATTATTTTATTTTATCTATTTATTTATTTTTCCGCCGTCAACGATAATTTGCATATTAATAAATTCATTTCTTTTCTTTTTCTCTTAAAATTAATCATGTATAAAAATCGTCTGCCTAAGATATTTAAAATTCTGAGTCAATTATAAATTGGTTAAATAATATTTTTTTTTTAAATAAATTTATCGTCTGTTTAAAATAATCTCGTAGCTGGACAAGAATTCTGTTTACATAAAATAATGATGGTTAGAGATTACAGAATGTTCCAGAACTTTCTTTTCAGTTTAAAAGGGGGAAGTCTCGAGATGAAAGGAAGATTCTGAAGATTTCTTGGGTTGCTTTTTCGATGAGGACAGCTCGCTGAAATAATGATGGAATTTTTGCAAAAAGGAGCTTTTCCTTCCTCATTATCACGAATTTAATAAATGAATTTACAGCAGCCCATGACTAATTATTGGATCTTCTACATTTATTTATTATTTTTGTTTTTTCCCTCGCTTGCCATGACTGTGTGTTTCTTTTTAACCAGTGGAAATAATTCGAGTTCTCCTGAAATCGTCACATATATATACTTCATAGTTTTATGTTAATTCTGTTATATTCGAAAGAGTAACAGCATTAAAATATACCTGAAATTATCTTTTCCTATTGACCGTAACGTAACGGAATACTTTTAATTGTCCCTGTAATTGATATACGCATCCGTTTTTCATAAAATTTGGAATTACTCGACAAAATTATACAATAATTATATATTTTAAATTTCAAACGATTTAAAATGCATTTGATGCTTTTTTACCCATTGGCCGTAACGTAACGGAATACTTTTATACGGCCTCTCTAATTAATCTATGCATCCGATTTTTATAAAATTTTAAATGATTCGACAAAATTATCTGATAATTATATATTTCAAATTTCAAACAATTAAAATTTATTTGAATTTTTTCCCCCATTGACCGTAACGTAACGGAATTATTTTGATTGTCCCTGTAATTGATCTATTCATCCGATTTTCATAAAATTTCACTAGACAAAATTATGTAATAAATATATATTTTAAATTTCAAACGATTTGGTTGGGTAGTTTTTGTGTTGTTATATGCGGACAGACAGACAGATGGACGAACTGAACGACAATTATAGGTGCTGATTATGAATGCACCTAAAAATGGTTATAGTATGCAGCATTCAAATTAGATGATTTTTGTAGAAAATTAACTTGAATTGCTTTTATAAATATGCATATTTTAAAATGTAAGAAAAACTTAATTTTCGAAATATTAAGTTTTTCAAGTACGAAATATTACGTACGTATCGAAATGATGGGCCGATCGAAAATCTTTTCATGTCGAAGAAATCAATTCATTCCGGAAGATGCTGCCCGCTATTTATTAGACAATAATTCAGATTAGATCAATTTATCACACGATTTTTCAATCGGTAAATCAATTATAACAGATGTAATTTTTCCATGTGGATGAAAAAAGAAATCCTTACCCGAACTTTTTACACCCACATGTAAAATTTACATTTGTTATAAATGATTTACCGATGGAAAAATCGTGTTATAAATTGATCTAATATAATTTTATATGCAGCGTTTTCTGCAATTTCCATACACTGACCTTCGATTTATTCTGTTGAGCTGATGCGCAGCATCAGACCAGATTATGAAATCGTTAAGGTTATTTGGGTGAAATAGTCCACTAGTGTTCGTGTCCGGGATGGCTCAGTTGGAAGAGCATTGCCGGCTTCAGACAAAACATCTCTGGTTTGTATCCTGACCCGGATTTTTCCCCCACATGGAAAATTTACATCTGATAATTCAGATGACTAATGTGTAAAAATTAACAGGAAGAATTTTTCAGTACGAAATGTTTTTCCCGACACAAAAAGGTTTTCTGATCAACCCAATGTATATATATACATGAGTGTGTGTATAAAGATTCAAATGTAATTTTAAAATGACAAATAGGATATTTGATATAGTTATGATTTTTAAAAGACATTCATTTAGTGAAATAAATATATCGTAAACGTTTTCACTCAAATTGTCAACTACATAATCTAATTAATTAACTTTTTAATGCATAAAATTTAGATTTTTTTTTTTTTTTTAATTTCAATTATAATCAAACTTGAAAGAAAACTATAAAATATTAGACATTTAAAAAAGTATATTTTAAATGTTCCAAACATAGACAGAAAAAGAAATGTAGTAGCACATTATAGTAAGATTGCAGATGTTATGTTTTTTAACCTAAAACATAAAGAAAAAAAAAGCGTACAATTTGTATGCGATATTTTGAAAGCGCATAACTTGGCCATTATTTAAACTGATTTTTATCTTATTCCTTAAACGCTATATCAATAGGGAATCTTAACAAACAAAAAACTCGTTTACTTTTGAGAAAGATTATTAAATTTATAGAACAATATTGTGTGTAAGGATATGTTCAAAATTTCTTTAGGTGTTAAGATGCATTTATTAATATTTTGCAAATACATTGCATTGAATAAATGTTACACTAGATTCTAACATAAAAAAAAATTCAAAATGCATTAAAATCTACATATTTATTTACTTTTTTAATTGTATTTCATTAAATATTAACTTTTATTATTAGACTTCATATTTTTTTTTCGGAAATTTTATGCGATAATACTTAAAACTTAATTATTATGACTTAGCATCTAAAGTTTCTTTTTAATTAACGAAATGTCATTGAAAAAATACTGCAGTGATAGGAAAATATTTTGGTTTCTCATTGTTAGCTAATTAGTCTGTCTGTCTATTACATGATAACTGTCGAAAAATGCATTCGATTAGCTTGTAATTAAATTGGCAAATTGGTGAGGTACTTGGAATTAGCTGTATAGATTTTTATTATAGGTCAAATCCATGCAAGTATCAACTTTGGACATTTTTTCCCTATAAATTTCCCTTTGAAAATTTTGCCAAGTTTTTCAAATGACATTTTAAATTCATTGTTGTTTATTTGGAACTGACAGCAGTTAAAAAAATATGACTGAAATTTAAAATACTCACAGTTGTGGATAAATATTATTTACGTTGAGCATTTGGAAAAACGTGATAATTTGTTCCTATTATGCATTTTCTAAATGAATGTATTTATGTGATATTTAATGATTTGCAATAGCCTTAAACTGATATTCTTGATAATGATGCATGCAAAATAAAGTTTTATGGGTTATTCTCAAATTCTATGTTGGTAATTGTGCTCCATATGTTTTTAGAAACGCTACCAAATGAGAATAGTTATATAATGTAATTTATTAAGATCATTGTAGATATTATAAAAATTATTATTATTATTATTATTATAATTTAGTCATTCAGTCACAGTCATTCCGATATGTAAAGTGACAGTTAATAACTTTAACTTTAAAACAGATAGGTTTCTCTAAATTATAATTTTGTACTGCTTGCATATCATGTTTAGGATACGTATTACACTGTAAAAAAAATTCAAGAGGTTACTAAAATTTTTTTAGTAAATTTGTATTCCACAGAATTTTTTAGTAACCATTACAAACTTTTTTTTTGCAAGCGAAACAAGCATTTCTTTTGTTAACTGAACAAAATAATTTTTTGTATAACTAACTTAAATATTTTTAGTATGAGCCACCAAGCAAATTTTAGTAATAGCTCCAAAAATATTTTTAATAACCATTACGTGGGCTCGAAGGGCAGGAGCTTTCTTCGAGCTGCATCCAGACTTCTGGAACGGCAGATTTTCGGCAAAACCGCAATAGATGGCAGCACAAAACATTTCTACTGCTCCGTCAGGATATTCATAATCCCTTTATTAACGAGTACTTACACTGCATACATTTGAGGCGTATTTGGCAGTGGCCAGTATCGAACCCGGAACCTTTTAGCCTGGATTCCGTTACTATAACCACTATGCATCAAGGCCACGCCAAGTCAGTTTTAGTAATAGCTATTAAAAATATAAAATTATTAACTCTATTCGTTGCTAACTTATTTCTAGTAATTCTTACAGATTTTATTGTAACCGACTAAGATTACTAAAAATTTTTTAGTAATTACAAGGATCACTAAAGTTTTTTTAGTAGATCGACACTTTTTTTTTACAGTGTAGTTAAAAACCTGAATGGTTTCCTAATTCACAAAAGTTTCCAGGTTTAAAGTAACAGGTTAACGTAATGGTTTGCAAAATGCCATTACATCACTCAAGAAGATATTTCTCAAACATTCGAGAGTAAAATCTGTAAAAAAAAAAAAAAAAAAAAAAAAAAAATGTTTCAGATATTTTGTTTAATCTTTTAATCAGTAACAATCCTTCGTAAACTGATTTTTTTTTTAAAGTAGCTTGAGGTTAACTTTATTCTACAATTCAAAATGTCATTCCGTCACATATGATTTTCCTCTGTATTTGGTTTAATTGCTTTGGGAATATGGAAGATGAGATTCTACACAATAATGCTTTTCTATGGTAATTCACATAATTTTAAAATTTCTTTTTCTTTAAAGAAAACGCACTATTTGAATAACGGATTTATATGGTAAAATACAGATGCTAAAACTTCCCAATATAAGTATTACATTATTCGTATCATTTTAAGATTTTTTCAACAGGTTTGTTGCTTTTTTTTTATTATATGTACATCATTTTGTGGGATTTTATGCATGTAGTGCGATACTATAAAACGTTTTATTTTAAATCTATATGTTTGACGTGATAAATATTTAATTTTTTAAACATTTACTGCATTATTATTTTTATTTATTTATTTATTTATTTATTTTTACTTTTATGAACAACATTTTTGGAAATCTAAGTATTGGTCTAAAAATTAGGAAAATAGTAAAAAAAACGTAGTTTAAAAAATCCGGCTAAAATCTTGATATTTTATGATGCTTCTCATGCGTGAAGATTTAGGTTTTAAAATATGGAATGGCTGGATTTTGCAATTAAATGTGCATATAAAATTAATTTAATCCACTTAACACTTTGAAACATTTTTATAATAATATTTTTAACTATTCAGTAAATATAAGGAAGTAAATCTTATCTTAATTGCTTGAAAATCGAAAATTATTTTTTTTTTAATGACAAATTCTGATTTTTTGTCTAGCGCAGCCATCTGGCAAAGACTAAATAAATGTTATTCGACTCTTTGGATTGTTCATGTTTAAGCACATATATCATAGTAGCCTATTTCAGACCACTAGAGGAAAACTATTTGAGAAGTTTAAAGGACTTAAATTTTTTAGATATGTACCATATATAATAAGTGGTGCAGAAAAAAAGTTAATGTTTTATTCACAACTTCAAAACTGTATTTCATAGTCTAAAAAAGTCGTTTCAACAATTCCAATTAAGAAAAAAATCAGTAGAAAGTGTGGCGAAGTAAAATGAATTATTAGTTAATCTTAAGAAATTTGTCTAAAACATACGTGAGTGGTTAAATGGTTATTATTTCTAGTGTTTATATATATATATTTTTTTTTACTGCGGTAGTTCGTGTGGAATATCGAAGCCTAATTTTTTATTTAGCTATAATCTCAATTTCACAAACTTAGCTGCTATATTATAACATTTTTTGGAGGGAGGGGGAAGTGGATAAGACATTGCTACATCAATATGATCCTGAGTCCAAATGACAGTAGCCACATCTCATCAATTGTCACAAATCTAGCAATCTCCTCTACAAACAGCCCTTTTAGCCCAACCCATCCTTTTACCCCTTACTCAAAAATATGACAATATAACAGAGGGGTCATTCCATGGTAACTTACGTTACATTTAGGACAATTTACTGCAGAAATTTTAGTAATACAACACTAAAAATTATTCAAATTTAAAATTAACATGACTTGTCAATGAAACCTATCTAAGGATCAATTCGGATGAAAATTACTTAAAAAATTATTATTAAAATTATACTTTATATGATAATTTACATTCCTTTTTCAGTTATGGCTGTTATCATAGTAAGTACAGCAACCAAAATTTAAAAAAAAATCATTAAAATTAGGCATTTTTCACGTATAAAAACAATTCATATTTATTTACTTAGAAGGTGTCACAAATAAAAATTAAATTGAAGAGTTGACATGTTTCGGTTCATTAATAAGAACCGTATTCATAACATATAAAATCAGTAGAAAATTAAATGACACTGGATATAAATGTAATTTAAAAATCAAAACAAAACATTGCGCCCGCTATGATCGTGAATAGAGCCATTGCCAACGCGGCATATAAATATAATAAATTTTGACCATATATTAAATTTAAAATGTATAAAATTAAAATTAAAAAAGTAGAAAAACTAAATGACTCTGGAAATAAAGGTAATTTAAAACCCCCAAAACATAAAATATTGCGCCCTCTATGATCGTAAATAGCCAATGCCATCGCGGTTCCTCCTATTAGACGCATCCTTTAAATATTTATTAAGTAATTCTAACCACAAACTCGGAATGTCATAAGAATAAGAATCATTACAAACTCTATCCCTCCTAGAATATATCTCTATGGATTCACGGATGATTAATTTTCGGAATAAACTGGAAATGAACACTAATCTACTATCTTTAAAACAAATTTTAACCCCCCTCTTTAAAAACAATCTTGATAACGCAGTCTTATCCCTACCAAATTTTATGTCACATTCATGCTCTTTCTTTCTAACCCCAAACTTTCTACCTGTCATACCGATATAAAAAATTACCTTTATTTCCAGAGTCATTTAGTTTTTCTACTTTTTTAATTTTAATTTTATACATTTTAAATTGAATATATGGTCAAAATTTATTATATTTATATGCCGCGTTGGCAATGGCTATATTCACGATCATAGTGGGCGCAATGATTTGTTTTGATTTTTAAATTATATTTATATCCAGTGTCATTTAATTTTCTACTGATTTTATATGTTATGAATACGGTTCTTATTAATGAACCGAAACATGTCAACTCTTCAATTTAATTTTTATTTGTGACACCTTCTAAGTAATTAAATATGAAATGTTTTTATACGTGAATGAAAAAAGGTGAAGTGATTTTGTTTTAGTTTTTGAAAAAACGAAAGCTAACAACAGTTTTAACATAGGCATTTTTCATCTAAATTGTGCTTTGAATCAGTTTAATTAGCATACCATGTCAAATTTACATTTTGAATATTTTTTGTATGTGTTATACTACTAAAATTGCTAAAAATAGTTCTAAATGTAACGTAAGTTACCATGGAATGACCCAGGTGCGGTTCTGAAATTTAGCATATAGTCATCTCAGACATTAGGCTTCGCTATTGAATATCAACCATCGCAGTACAAATATTTTATATACAATAGGGACAATAATTGTTGAATAACCCACGCACGTCTGCACCAAATATGAGCGATGTTAGCAACTACTTCTTTAAATTGAATACTTTTTTTTGCTAAGTTTGAAGGATCATCAATGAAAATGTTATCTGAGTTTATTCAAGGTGTATGCAAGTATCATGTAGCACTTTTATGTATGTGATACATGATAACTTTTTAAAATCATCTTCAGAACTTTTGATGTTTTTTTAAGGTAAAAAATAAATATAAAAATAAAAATTATTCTTTAAAAAGTTCCAAAACAAAACAAAAATAAATAATTAAATAAATAAATAAAATGAAAGCTCTCCTATACTATCTCATATTTATTCACCTGAAGTATTATTTATTTAATTTAAGCAACAAAAATCAGAAGCATAAGTATTAATAATTACATGAAAGAAAAAAAAGAATCAATGAATAACACAAAAAAAAGTTTTTTGCTACGTTTAAAAAATTGAAGGATCATCAATCAAAATGCTATTGACGTTCATAACCACTTTTTAGACTGAATGAGCACTAAAAACTGCTTTTAACAAAATTACTTTTTGTCGTTGTTTTCAGTTTTTTGGAAAGTATTTTTTAGGTGAAATATTATAGAAAAAGAAAATATATCACAATACACAATAAATAAATGTTCTTACGTATGTTTCTTTGTGAAATATATTTGTTTCTTTATCTTTTTTTTTTTTCGTTATGTAACTTCAAGAAACTATTTCTACAAAAAATCCATATATTTCGTAAATCATTCTTTGGGCAATATTTCTATTTTATAATATTTATATATGTGTTACATCATTCCATGGAATTAGCCTTCAGGATTTTTTTAAATAAATGTTTATAATGATGTATTACATCCGATAGTTTACCACGCTATAAATAAGTAAAAATATAATATAAAATGTCATATTATATGTATGTAAAAACCCATCCACATTGTTTGTGTAATGTATGTTTGGTAATCTTGACAAAAAAGGGCAACAAATACAATATTTTAAACGAGTAAGAAAATCATGCGTTAAGCACAGATTACGAAATACTTCCCAACACTTCTTGAAATCTTTAACAAAGCTTCATTATCCAGGAAAATAAAATATTACTGTCCATAGCCAAATATGTATCCCAGAACTTTTGAACAGCACTGTATTTGATTGTCGGATGATATATACAGACAATATAATGGGGAAATTAAATATAGCATGAAAATCCTTAATTGGTTGAAATTTTCTTTTCGGCAATTTATACTAATATATGGAAACATACTTGAGTACTTTTGTTCGGCCTTGTACTTTACATAGTTCGTTTAATACAGGAACGTATTTTGCTAAAATTTAGTTCAAACGAAAATACTCTTTAAAATACTCAAATCACATTTCCAGAAATTATTATCCAAAGGCAACCATGTATCCAGTTCTTTGCGTGATCCTTATTATCATTTTATCTTTATTTTAATAACATTTCTTAATGCTGAATTTATTAAAATTTTCATGGCTGCCACAGACATACAACTGGAAATAAATAATAATAATAATAAATATACTACAGATTCAAATTCATTACACATTAAGTTAACAATGAAATATAAAGTTAAATTTCTGTGCAGTAAAATAGGGGAATAAAAATTATTATCATTATGTATTAAACAGCTCTTCTAATCATATAAACCATAAATCACATTTACACTAATAGCTAAGAGTTTGGAAAATATTCATTCTTCATAAGAAAAACTCAATATCCCATGTATAAAGCTTTAAATGTATTAATAGAAATCGAGTGTATTAAAAAGTTACGCATAATATTATTAGCAAACACAAACATGTAACACTGACAGAAAAACATTCATTATTTGTGTCAAAAACACGATGAAATGAATTCATATTAAATTTTTGTAGAATTAATTAATTAAAAAAAGTTTCTGCAACCTTACAATTTGTATCACTAAAATTTTATGATAAATGACTGAGATAATGTATATACGCGTACAAAAAAACCACTTCTATGAATAATTTTGATAAGCTGTCTTTTGTGTTGACTTTGTCCTCTTAGATATACCCCACTCTGGGTATTTATAATAAAATATTTGTATAAAATTAAACGTTAAAATATTCTCACATATTTTCATATGATATTTTTTTATGTTTTTGATTTTTTTAATAGTTTATATGTAATAATTAATATATATATATATATATATATATATATTCACAGGATACTTTGTATTTTTCTTCCAGATAACCATCGTTTTTGTGATTGTTTTGACATGAGTGTAATATTTATACTTAATTTGGCAATGTAGACAGTAAAATGTAAATAACATTATTAAAAAATCCTTTAGGTATGTTCCTTGTAGATTTATAAAAATAAATTAAAATTATAAATTCATAAAAATATTATAAAACGTTTTTGCAAAACATTTTTTTTAATAATATAAAAATCAAATAATTAAACATTGCTTCAGAGAAATCAGGCCAATTTTAAGAAATTTATATTCCGAACTGTAAAATCTTCATAAATTCGAATCAGTCAAATCTTATCATTATCAATGAAATGTTATAATTATTTTCAAATTTTAAAGTGTTTGAAGGTTGATGCTTAGCATTTACAAATATCATTTGGAAAATAGGTAAATAATTGTATAAAAAGCAAAACAAAAGCGAAAGAAAACAAAATATTTTAGATATCTCCGAAATAATACATATTAACATTGATAACGACTGGTATTTTAAGTTGAAAAATAAATCTGCCGTCATGTACTCAAATTGACTACTACAGATAAATCGGATTAGAGCTATTTTTTGGCTTCTAACTTTATTTCATATCATAAATACTTCGTTTAATCTATTTCCTTCAATTTGGATTTTTGTGATTCAGAATATAAATCTTCTTAACTGTTGTTTCCTTTTTCTTTTGCAAGTTTATATTTTTTAGGAGTTAAGAAAAATTGATAAAATCACTTCATGAATGTAGAAATTTTGCTTTTAAAAATAGTTCATCCATAGTTTATTTACTTTTACTATGCCACGATATAATACCCTTTTTAAATAGGGGAGGGGGGGCTGCAATTAAACTGTTTTTTCTAAAAAATAATACTTTCTCTTGTGTTGTAATATTTCCTTGTGTGCTATCTCGTCCCTGTATATTGACGATGGCTTATAAGCAGGCTTCATGTCGAGCACACAAGTCAGATGTATGTTGTTCAATAAACAAACAAAATAATACTTAGAAAAGCTTCATTTACTCTATTGCTTTTATTTTGGATTTTTGTGATTGAGAATATAAATCTTTTTAAATGTTGTACATTTGTTTATTTATTTATTTTTTAGATTGGCATTTTTTTACGAGTAAAGGAAAATTTAAAAAAACTCGCTTCATGAATGTAGATTTTTTTCTTTTCAAAATATTTCTTCCAAACTTTATTTACTTTTATTGGGTCACAGTACATTATTTGTTTTGGATAGCAATTAAACACTCTCTTCTATTAGTAAGTCTTAGACATGCTTAGTTTACCTTATTCCTTTCAATTTAGATTCTTGTGATTCAGAATACAAATCTTCTTAACTGTTGTTTTCTTTTTCTTTTGCAGATTGACATTTTTTTATGGGTAAAGAAAAATCGTATAAAATCGCTTCATGAATGTAGATTTTTTTTCTTTTCGAAATAATTCGTAAGAACTTTATTTACTTTTATTATTCCGCTGCACATTATTTCTTTTAGACAACATTTAAACTGTTTTTCCTATAAAATATTGCTCAGAAATGTTTGTTTACTCTATCTCCTTCAATTTGGATTTGGCGATTCTGAATGTGTAAATCTTCTTATGTATTTTTTCTTTTTCTATTGCATATTTCTTAGGGCAAAATAATAATAATAATAATAATAACATCGCTTCATGAATAAAGATCTTTTGATTTTCAAATTAGTTCCAAACTTTATTTTTATCAAGCCATTATAGATTGTTTATTTTGGACTCCATGCTTCATTTCATTTTAAATTTCATGCTCATTTCAGGAAATCTAAATATTTTTTAGTTTTAAAAACATTTTGTTTTTTGGTAAATATGAAATCACAATGACAGTTTTTATGAACAAGAAATTTTGATTTAAAAAAATCGTTATACACACTATTCATCAGACATTTATCTAGTTGTTTCATAAAACTGTTTAATAATTTCGCTTCATTACGATTGTACATATGTATAGGTTGGAATTTCTACAAATATGAAGACTGCAAGCATATTAACTATAAAGGAGAACATTTGTATATATCCCTGTTTTACAATCGATGTTACTGTTTATGCATCAATGCATCAAATTGTATATACTATATTTCATGTATTTCCGTTTTTAGGGATTTAAGAAAAGAAAATATTCATCTTTCATTTTCTTTAAACATTTATATTTTGAATCACACCATATTCCAAATTCTATTTTAGAAGACCTTTTTCAGAAATTGATGTTTCTTCGATTCCCCCGTACGTAATCCAAAATTTGATTTTTAAAGTACATATATGTACTTTCAGATATATCTGAAAACATGTGCTTTGGCACACACATGATAAGATAAAATATTTTAGCTTAAAAATGTGTGATCGGAAGACAAATTGAAGATATTTGTGCTTATAAGATACCGTAAACATATAAAATATCACTTAGACATGTTTCAGACATAGGTTTGCTCTTTTTATTATTATTATTTGAAATCGGATTCCAAAAATATACACTCGTATTGACCTAACGTTTACCTTCAACATCAAAACGGATTCAAACGTAGATGAGAAGTATTAAATAAAAATTAAATAAAAATGTGGTGACAAAGTTAACTTTTTTTGACAACTTTGTCACCTAACTTTAATATTAATATGCCTTAAATGTTCACAGTGGGGAAATTAGGACAAAATTTCCTCAGATATCGGTGTAAAATAATAAAACAAAATAGTAGCACCTCTTAAATGATTTATGGATATTTGAATGATTACATTTTAAGATTTGTTTCGAAAAATAAGGTTTTTCAATATTTTTCCCTTGGGTGAAAACACTGATCATATCATCACCTGGACTGTTTTTAGTCAAAATAGGGATACATCATTTGTCATTATTAGCCAAAAATAAGCAATTTTTTTTCTTATCGAGGTAATTAAAAAAACATACCTAAAGAGATTTTTGCAGATAAAATTTTCTTGTATATTTACAAAAATAATGTATTCTTTCAAATAAGGAATAAAAGATTGTAATTTTTCATAAAATATTATAAAATAAGATAATAATATGTCACACGATATGCTTTTTGCGATTGCCTTATATATAGTACTGTGTTTTTCTAGTTGCTTTTGACAATTTCTGATACAACCACATTATTCAACAACGCAAGCGTGAGTAAATTATATATGGCTATTTCCATGCGAACTTGTAATGTCCGTCACACAGTTAAAAAACTCTCGCTTCTTGGCCACAGTTATTTCCGAAATGTTTGCTTCGCCTTATTCAATTAATAAGATATCTCCAATAAAATAAGTCACATTCACCTTTTCTAAAATACTAATAGCCAAAAATAGTACTCTATGATAAACATGACAAGTTCGCATGGAAATAACTATATAACAAAATTTTAATGAAGAAATGCATTCATAGGTACAGATAGAAAATTCCTATGCCAAAAAGTTTTTTTTAACCGCAGTTAGAACCTTATTATTTAGGTGACGATTTGTGTCAGGCGATGTATAAATTGAATCGGGAAGTTTTGGAATTCGGCGTTAAAAAAATTAAAATACGGTCTAAAGAAATACAAAAACTATATATATATATATATTAATTTTTAAAAAAAAATAAAACATAAAAAAAAAAAATCTCAGTTTCAATTTTACCCCAAACAATTAAATAACACATAAATAAAATACATTAAGAAATATAAATTTAAATGTCTCTTTAGAAGTAAAATTTTAATGCGTTATATTTAAAAATATATATTAAGGTTCTTCATAATTTTTTTACATACCTTTTGAATGAACTAAGGATTGTGCAAATAAATTTCATTTCTATTTCGTATGAATTTCTAAAGAAACTAATTTCATTACAATCCTCAAGAGGTTATATTTAAAATACGTTGCTGCTTTTTGAAATAACTTTCTTTGTTAAAGATTTCAGTAGCTGCAGTCGTCAGATATTATATCAATGACATGCAGTCCCTCTAGTGTTAAAAAGTGTTAAATACATGAAAGGAATTACAGAACTTAATTTGCAGGTTTTTAAAAAGATTTCAAAAGAAATTTTTTATTAACGTGAAAAACCGTCATACATAAATTTAATCATATATGATTAGTTTGGCTATTTTATTGGATAATTCATTTCTATAAAAAACAACATTATAAAATTAAGATATTATAAAATGCATTACCAAATACGAAACTACTAATGATTCACAATAAATGAGATTTTAAATAGGAATTAAAGGAATTCTTTTAATAGCCAGGCCGTTACATTTGAAATCTATAGAAACAAATATATTCAAAATACTTCCTTTATGTTTTTATCTATCTATCTAGCAATATGTAAATGTTATATAAATATATTTACTTCGCAATATTTACCTAAATTATTGAAATTTATTGGCTTAATTAAAGCGTCTTAATAATATCTAATATTTAATTCTGTTTCATATTCAAAATTTTCAAACGCGCGTATATCAATGATTATCTTCTTCCAAATCTTCACCTATGTTTTAGTTACATAATAAATTTTATTAGCTATTCAAACTATAATATTTTAAGATAAGCAAGTTTATAATTTCGAATGTTTTAAAAGCCATTTCGTTTTTTGTTTTTTTATTTTAAAAATCCAATTTCTCGCGCTTTTTTTACGCTATTTTTTTTTATTTCGGAAAACCTACTTTCGCAGATAAGGGATTCATTCTCCTTATAACACACTTCTCTCGCGTCACTATCTCAGCTGTCATGTGTATTTCACTAATTGGCTCATTTGCATACTATGTCGATATCTCCCACATTCCGTCAAGCATTTGTGTGGATTAATCAATGACCTCTCCACTAATGTTGTATGCCATATCAATGGAGAGTTGTACCGGACCGTTGAAAACAGTCCATAGTTATTTTCTAGTGGTAAACGGTAGGTGAGACATAACTGTGCATCTTCGATAACAGAGGGCGATATATCAAAAAACATACGGAGATTAAGTAAGGGAGATTCATCAGTTTTCTCAAGGAGCATTTTCTTACCGCACAATATCATCTTGTTGCAGAGCGACGAAATCAGAATTATGCAAATTTGAAATAAATGGGCCGACAATAATAATACAAATAAGGAATTCTGGAATGGACCTAAAAAGGAGACATCCACGTGCTAGAATAGAAGCATGGTACGCATCTTGCTGACGGAAAGTCCGACTTCAGATAGTTGTCAGCAAATAAGCTAACCGCTACAGAAGTATCAGTGTTTGCTTTAGCCATTCCTCGATATCTGCTGAAGCATGGGCTGTTTTCAAGTATTCCATTATACAGGATTCCTTTTATACACAACTATAGATGTCCCTGAATAAAATAAATTCATGAAGATATAAGCTGATGTTCAGAATTGTAAGAAGTGTTTTTCTTACGAATCCCTGAGTGATTTATGGTATCACTGTTTTAGCCGTATTCGCGTTAGCTTGTGACGATATGCCTGTGAACGCTATCTTTCGGTAAATGATAGGACCTCATATATCACAAAGGCCCGGAATTATGGAATGGCATGCGATCGCGTATCATATCCTCCTACGAAATGTGGGTAACGCGTTGTGGGTCTGAGCTGAAACAGCAGTAAACAGCTGCTGCCAAAAACCGTTTTAATAAATCAAGTCTTTCGCCTGGTTGCTGTCAACAGGATACTGCACGTCTGCATATTGCAAGGAATTTTCCAGTAGTCTTGTTAGCTGAATACATGCAAATGCTTCTGAGGCCTCAAATTAGCCGCATATGTGATGTGTAGAACATGTCTGGAATTTTGTTGAGTAGTATCTCGCTCCTGATCTTCGATCTACAGCAATTACAAATAAAGTTTGTTTACACATACAAAGAATATGAAACATTCTTCACCAGGAAACTGTCAAAATCAACTCAGTCCTACTCCACCTTCTTCAGACAGCAGCGCATTGGAATTAAGGCAAATGCTGATATAAGGCACATTTCTTTTGCTTTGAAAAGGTAAATATTTGTTCGTAATACGAATCTTTTTTGTATAAATTTCTATTTATTCTGATGATTCATTCGGGGTGTTCACATATACGAAAACGAATATATATATATATATATATATATATATATATATATATATATATATATATATATATATATATACAGGGTGTATCTAAACTACTGGGCAAAACTTTAAGGGGTGATAATACACATCAAGACAAATAATATTAAATGGGAAACTAAGGGTCCAAAACGCCTTCCGAAGAAGATAGGAGCCATCAAATTTTAGGGTCCAAAACTGAAATGATTATAAAAAAAATCCCTGTCGGCTGGGCCTATAGGCGGAGGTAGATTTCGAAAAGAGCTCATTTCAACAACAATATATATATATATATATATATATATATATATATATATATATATATATATATATATATATATATATATATATATATATATATATATATATATATATATATATATATATATATATATTAGAGATAAACCCAGTTTAATAACTTCATTTGGCCGTTTATGAACAATTTTTAATTTGATTTTTCTGCAAAAACTGGTTTTATCAGAATCATCTTAAGAAAAATTCAGCTCAAATGCCCATTTTGACAACATATTTTGAAATAAATTCTGAATTTATTAAAAAATCAATTAAAACAGTACATTATATAGATCCTAAATAACAAAAAAATTGTCAGTTGAAAGCAATTGAGAAAAAAATTGAATTTTAAAATGAGTCGTAAAATAACCGATTTGTTGTTTGAATACATCCTTAATTTTTTAATCATGATTGCTTCGGAAAATTTTGGGCGAAATACTGACTTTCACAGCATTTTTAAAAATATATTCTATCTTTATCAAAAAAACTGATCAATGCGTCACAGTATATAGTTCCTAAATAGAAGGATCTGTAAATTGGATGCGTTTGAGAGCAAAAATGGATTTAAAAACGAGTCAGAAAAAAACGCAATTTCTTATTTGAACACTTCCTTAAACTTTCAGACACGATGACTTCGGGAAATTCTGTTCAAAATACCCTTTTTGGTAGCCTTTTTTGAAATATATTCTGTCTTTATCAGAAAATTGACCAATGCGTCACTTTACACAGTTTCTAAATAAGAGGATGTACCATTTGGATGCGTTTAAAATTAAAAATGAATTTAAAAATGAGTCAGAATATAAGCAGTTTAGATTTGAGGTTTTTTCTCCAACTACTATTTCTGTTTAATTTCATTTTGCTATACGAATTGATCCTACGAAAAATTTGTCAATATAAAAGTTGTAGATATTTTTGAGAAGATGTAAATAAATTTAATCAGATTTGACAGCTTAAAAATTGACGGAGTTATGGATTTTTCTCTTTTTTCAGCGCCCTTTTTCTTTTCGTTTTTAATTTTTTTCATCGGTAAAAGTTGGTCCTATCAAAACTTGTAAATACAAAAGTTTTAGATAATTTTAAGAACATTTATAAAAAAGTTAGTTGGACTTGATATCTTGAAAATTGACGAGGTTAGGCATTTTTTTCTCTCAAAATCCCTGTTTTTTTCGCCCCTTGAGCCCACTTCTAAATTTATCAAAAATCTGTCATGTATATACTTTTGGCCCATTTTTAAGAAGTAATAAAAACTGTAAACCGATTAGATACCTACTTTAATTAAGAAGTTATGGCGTTTTTACGGTTTTCACAAAACGCCCCCTCTTCCGACCCCCTTGGTCCGATTTTGCCCGTTAACGAACTCAGCCAAGATTTTATCCCCATTGATTTTATGTACCTGTTTGGTGGAGATTGGTGAAGAATTATAGAAGTTAACGTGTCCATAAAAAAGTGAGATATATAGATGTTAGATAGATAGATAGATAGATAGATATATAAACTGGTGCAATTGCAATAGGTAGTATTTCATACGAAATCTACCTAAAACGGGAAAATTGATGGATTCGTTTGCGGTTTTCACTAAAACTATTCTTTATGTCACTATTGTCTTCAAAATAGATTATAAAGATAAATTTCAAAAAATGCCGATAGAGGGCGCTTTAGACTTTGGAGTAAAGAACAACTATTTTTTACCGTTATTTTTTGCATCTCATTAACTTTTTTAGAAGTTTAGACATAAACTTAAATTTTGAGCTCAAAATCTGGGGTTAAGAAGCGCAAACTGAACTGTGTTCAATGGGAGTGGGTAGGTTCAAAATTCAAATGATTATAAAAAACAGAAAAATTAGTTAATTGATTTCCGGTTTTCACTAAAATTATTCTTTATGTCAGTATTGTCTTGAAAATAAATTATACAGATAAATTTTTAAAAAATGTTGATAGAGGGCGCTTTAGACTTTGGAGTAACGTGCAACTATTTTTACCGTTATTTTTTGCATACCATTAATTTTTTTAGAATCTTAGACATAAACGTAAATTTTGAGCTGAAAATCTGATTCATTGAGAGTGGTTAAGTAGCGCGAACTGAACTTTGTTCAATGGGGATGGGGAAGTTCAAATTTCAAATGATTATAAAAAACGGAAAAATTGGTCGTTTGCGGTTTTCTCTTAAACCATTCTTTATGTCAGTATTTCCTTGAAAATAAATTTTAAAGATAAATTTCCAAAAAATTCCTTTAGATGGCGCCTTCAACTTTAGAGTAACCACCTATTTTTAACCGTTATTATTTTTTTTAATCTAAATAAAAGTTTTAAAAACTTAGACTTAAATTTTGAGCTCAAAATCTGAATCGTTGTGGGAATTAAGTAGAGAAACTTGAACTGTGTTCGTAGGGTGGGAAGGGTAACGTTTCAACTCCTAGACAGCGTTGCATTTGTGCTTCTTAAGCCCTCCTAACGATTCAGAATTTGAGCTCAAAATTTAAGTATAAGCTTTTGCAAGCATTTAATTAGATACAGAAAATAATAGTTGAATACTGTTGTTGGTTACTCTTAAGTTTATGGCGCCCTCTTACGGAATTTTTTGAAATTTATTTTTAAAATTTATTTTCAAGGAAATTCTGACATAAAGTATGGTTTTAGAGAAAACCGCAAACGAATCGACGAATTTTTCCGTTTTTTATAATTATTTGAAATTTGAACTTTCTACAAAATTCAGTTTGCGCTACTTAACCACTCTTAACGATTCAGATATTTAGCTCAAAATTTAAGTTTATGTCTAAGCTTCTAAAAAAAAATTAATGAGATGCAAAAAATAACGGTAAAACATAGTTGCACGTTACTCCAAAGTCTAAAGCGCCCTCTATCGACATTTTTTGAAAATTATCTGTATAATTTATTTTCAATATAATACTGACATAAAGAATAATTTTAGTGAAAACCGCAAATCAGTTGACCAATTTTTCTGTTTTTTATAATCATTTGAAATTTGAACCTACCCACTTCCATTGAACACAGTTCAGTTTGCGCTTCTTAACCACAGATTTTGAGCTCAAAATTTAAGTTTATGTCTAAACTTCTAAAAAAATTAATGAGATGCAAAAAATAACGGTAAAAAATAATTTTTCGTTACTCTAAAGTCTAAAGCGCCCTCTATCGGCATTTTTTGATATTTATCTTTATAATTTATTTTCAAGACAATAGTGACATAAAGAATAGTTTTAGTGAAAACTGCAAACGAATCGATCAATTTTCCCGTTATTTATAATCATTTCAAATTTTGAAGCATTGCTACTATAAAAAGTAAGCATCGGAAAATATAACACGAATTTCGGTAACAAAAGTATAATTCCGTCATAATGAAGAAAGTCTCAGTTTACTGTTATGTTTTTAAGTAAGTATTTGCATAATTAATAAACTCACATTCTTACAAGAACTGTACATACTTTATATAAAATATTGTGATGTGTTGCGTTCCCTTATGGCAAAACAAAAACAACTAGAAAGCACAAACGATTTACGTTTCTATGGTTACATGCATTAGCGAACAAAGTATGATACGCATCCGAACATAAATTACAAATAATTCTAACAAACCCTACGACATTGAAGGGTCATCTTCAATAAATTATACAATACAAGATATTAACATTACAAATGCTTAAGTAATATGATACAATACAACAATTTTCTTTTAACAATGAATAATACAATTATAAACATACCCAGAAATAAGAAAACTAAAAGAAAAATACAAAAACAAACTTTTTAAAAAACATTTTGTAATTAATTCTCTGGAACTTATTGTGGCAGTAACGCAATTTTTGAAATACTTTTTTTAAGTACTCACTTTGAGGCTTTAATTTCTACAGCCCTAATCTTAACATCTGCACCAGGGAAAATATTTATAATGCGTCCTAGTAAGTATTTATTTTTAGGAAGATCATCTTACTTTATTAACACTAGGGTTCCTTTGTTTATTTTTATTATTTTTTTTATTCCTTTTTTAAACGTTGTTGGAGTGTATTTAAATACCCTTTATTCAACGATTCCATACCTATTGAATGTATTTTGACATCCTATGCTATCCTATCTTATTAATTTGTACTCAAAACCTTGCAACACATTCATATGTTTATAATAAAACATGTCATTTTAATAATATGAAAAAAGATGCCGCTGTATATAACTTGGAAAATGCTTAAGGTTTTTGAACAACAAAAATTTCACTATTTACCTATTGTAGCAATAAATATTCGAATTCCTTTTTCCAGTAAATAGTCTAAAAATTCATACAAAAAATTATTAAAAAAAGAAAAAAAACTTTTTTTAGTTGCACTGCTGAAATTTCCGTCAATAAGCGGAATACAATATTAATTCTTTGGGGTATGTCTGTATAATGAATGTTCTATAAGACATATATACACCTAATAACAGGCAAAAGCTTGCTTAAGTATAAAAATACATAAACTGTAAAAATAATATTTAATTCCCTACCAGTAAAGTTAGTTAAAATTATATGTTTACTAAAGTTTTATTTGTGCACTGAACAAGAAAATATGTAAATCTACAACTCTTGTGTTTGTAAACCTACAGAAATTGGTTGAATGAATAAAAAGAATCTACTAAAATTATGATACTCTTACCAAAATTTAACTGTAACATGGGTTGCATTCAAGGCATTTTAATTTTCTAATAAATAAATAAATAAATAAATAAAAATTAAAAAAAAAAATAGTAAAAGACTGGCAGGTGGCAACACGACCTTTCATGTCATTGAGTTCACGGATTAAAATCTAGGATTAGTTAAATCTCGATTTGTATATTCAAACACAATCAGTCTGCGATGTCAAATCTCCGTTGAAAACACCTAAAAAACTGATTTTATCTGTTAACTCAAAGGTTTAACAGTGCGATTTACGGCACCCAAAATTATGAAAATATGGAGGAGTTGAAAAACGGAAAACAGAATAGTCATCCTGTAAGTCAATCAGTTACGTCAGGTTTGTAGGAGTTTTCCATCAAGATACAACTTGGCAGATGATTGCGTTTTAATGTGCGAATCGAGATTTAACAAATCCAAGATTTTCAACTGGTAACTCGATGATCTGACTAGCTGCGGTCTATAGTCTTCCATATATAACCTGTACCTGTTACATGGATTTTCGCTGTTGTCGTAACATATACAGTTCTAGTTATCTCAGTTTCCTGAAGAAAAAAAAACTGTAGAACTACAGAGATTTTTTTAAAGTGTACCACAATTTTCAAGCCGTTTCCAGTAAATATTGCACATTAACAGTATTGTTATAAAATATCTTCTGTTAAAAAAATCCTTTTATGCAATGAATATCTTGCAGTAAATCTTATAAAAATATACAAATTTCATAAAATGTACGAAATAAAAAAGCCATACACTTCTTTCTTGACATTAAACATGGCATTCACATAAATAGCATCAATTATATTACAATATGTGTAAATTTTCTACGAGTTAAATGACGAATTGGCAGATGGACTGAGAACATACTGAAAATCCGAATCCATCAGTACTTTTCAAAATAAAAAATAAAAAGTTATAAACGAATTGAGCTATAATTTGAAAGTTCTAATAAATAACAAACATATATGAGGACCACAGAAGCCAAGAGGTATAAGTGACAAAATTAAAAAAAAATAACTAAGTTAACAAACTAACTAAAGTATGCGAACTAAAGTTTTCTTTTCAAGTAAAGAATCATTAGTGATTTTCTAATTATGTGCTGCGTACTAGAGATAAATCATTTTTGGCAAATAATATTAAATTAATTATAAATTAAAATGAAATTGTACTTTACATTTTACTGAATTAAGAGTTCAAAGATCACAATGAAACAAAGGGTAGTTTATTATATCAATTCAGTCAATTATTATTCAGGTTCAAATATAACGTCAAATATATTAAAACACAATTTACTTCAAATATTGAATTTTTTACCACTTGCATACCTTGCCTTCTGAGGTCGTCAAATACTATTATATTAATCGCATCATTTACAACGTTCCGTTAATTCCAAAACTGGCTCAGCCGTGCTCATCAATCAGATTGGCTCTTGGTCTACGAACCAACCGTAGTTAAACGCCATGTTAGGCTTAATGGAAAACATATGCTAACATATGACAGCTAAATGATAAATTCTTCTACTTAAAATAATGTTTATTCGGGATATTTTCCTACAACATATATCCATTTATAATATAAAATTCCAAATAAAAAAATAAAGGCTATTATAAACTTTATGAACAAACGATGACTCGTCTGAGCTAGTTAGGAAATTAGTGGCTCGTTCATTTACATTATAATCTGTGTAAATTTCAACGAACATTTCAGTGAGTTAAATTACTGGTTGGTTGAGAGACTGAAGACAAGCAGAAAATCCATAAGTATTTTTCAAATATATAATAAAAAGTTATAAACGAATTGAATTACCATTTGAGAGCTCTTATAAATAAAAGACATATACATGTAAGCTTCTTAGATATTTATATCTCAATCTTTTATTTTCAAAGTAAAATAATGCGAAATTTTTGGAACAACTGTGATATCTGAAAATACATATTTTAGTCAAAAGATAAAGTTTTTTTTTCTTTATGGTAAAACAATATTCTTTATAGGGAAAATGAGCTTAAAAAGATTTCATCTTACAAATCAGATTACATTATTCGATACATTTTCTATTTCTTAGCGGAAATATTTTCACATATATAGTTTAAGGATTTGTGAGTTTTTTAGGGTACTTGCTCTAAATCATTTTCAAATCCATTTAAAAGAAACTGATATTATTTCCTTCTTTTGTTAAAGAAATTAGATTTGATACAATGTAAATATAGTTAGTATTCTTTTAATAGAATTTTCCTACAATGTTTAAAAATATCATGTCCTGGGGTAATAACACTATGTTAAGATTCTATCATTTTTCACAGCTTAATTTTATATGTATATATATTTTTTTCAAACAATTATGGGATTTGATACAGAAATTTTTCATTATGTACACACGAAAGAACATTTTATCAGATATGTATTCATGTAACGTAGTGGAGTGATTTCTGAACCTATTTTATTTGAATTTTTTGCCTAATTATGTGGGTGATAATACCATGCAAATAATTTTTTAAAATAAGATTGAATAATGACATCTAAATTGTCCGATTAAAAAGATGCAAAATCTACAGCACTAGAGATTGAAAAATTGTTGTTATTATCATTAATTGCTATATAAGGATGCAGTAATAATCACTTGATTTTTCATTCTTCTGGCATAAAAAAATTAGCAGCATTTAGGACATAAATATTTCTATTTATTCTTTTTAGTTTTCAACAATAGCAATATTGGTCTCTTGTGTATAAAATAAATTTAAGTAAAACGAAAAATGTACTTCCGCCACTCAATAGAATTAACCGGGATAATTACACCAGTGAATGGCGTCATTACTCCATATACATTTTGCGCAGTATATTTTGAACTACAAGCTACTTCACAAATACATTCAAAATCAACATTTTCAAAGAACGTGAAATACGCTACCAATTTATGTAATAGACATATTATATAATTAGTTTTTTATGAATTTTACATACTTATTTCAGCGATAAGGTTATAAATGCAAATAAAAAGAATATTGCCCAATTAAACTGATGGCATTGAGCTCACATGCTACGCATACTAATTGTACTTTGCTGCCTTATATTTTCAAGCTTTAATTCCGTTCGAAAAAACAAATTAAGAAGGAAAACAGCTCCCTCCATTTTCCCGTGTTATACTCAATCATTAAAGCCATTAAACTAATCAGGAATATGCTTTATCATATTAAAAATCCATATCAAAAATTCAAAGCAAATTGAAAAATTCTTAATAAAACGCATTTATGTAATTTAAGAGGAGTTAATCCTTCTTTTATACAAAAGCATTAAACTTCCAAAACTATTCTTCGAATCGTCTTATCAGAAAGAACCAACATCTAAAATTAAAAGCAAATCGGGTAATTCTGCAGAAAAATCCACTTATCAAATTTAAGGGGAGGGGACGTTACCGCAAGTGCCCCCTTTATGCGTAACAAAAAAACTCCATAGCTAACTGGGGAAGCATCTCATCACTATGAACCTGTATTGAAAATTGAAGCAAATCGGTTAATTCTGCAAGAAAAAAATTTCCCGAAATTAAGAGGGTTTAGCCCCCGTTTTTCCTCTTATATATATCGAATGAACTCCAGGAACTAATCAGGAATGTCCTTTATCAGAATATACATATATCCAAAATTTCAAGTTATTCGGATATTTTTATTAGGAGTTATCGCGTTACGCACGTACGTACATGCATACAGAACGGACGGGCACATAAGCTCTCAGGCTTTGATAGCCTCTGAATAAAAAAAATAACTATTAGTGGAGCTGTTTGTGATTCAGATGACTCAGAGTCTGTCAGCAAAGACTCCACAGTATCACTTCCCCGGAATCTTTCAAAGCTGCGTGTAATGTTATCACTTGGCATTATTACCCTAGAACACCTTGTTTAGAAATTTGGTTTCTTCAGACATCTGTAAGTGTCATAAATAACATAAATATTCTCTAATTCTAAAGAAAGATTAAAATGTTATTGTGACTTACTATTGCATTTGCAATATCGAAATGTTGGGTGTAGCATTTTTAGTTATTTTTTAGGGATAAACAAAAATGTTCCGTCACATATGATATTTGAAGAAAATTATGTGACATTTTATTTTTTTTCAATATTAAAAATAAAAAAATATTTTATATTGATATGGATTGATATAAATAACACGATTTGAATACAATTTCTTTTTAAGAGTATAATTCAAGTAACATTTGTAGTATTTTCATAGTAATGCATAAAATGTATAATTCAAGTAACATTTGTAGTAATTTCACAGTGATGCATAAAATGCATAATTCAAATAACATTTGTAGTATTTTCACAGAGATGCATAAAATGCATTGAGATCTGGGTTAAAAAAATACACTGCTCAAAACAATTAAAGGATATTGCAGTTTTAGGTGTATTTTGTATCTGGGAAACTTTTTAGCTGATTGATACATGATCGACAGACATAGTAGGTTATATGAGAATAAATTACACATGTTTGGCAGAAAAAAATGCTTTTATTGCGCATTTGTGTACAAAAGGAAAAAACACAATTTGTGCATATGAAAAAAAAAGAACAAGAAAAGGTGTTTTCTCAATGAAAATCATTTTCAGTAGGGGGTATGGTTTCCACGGGCGCCCAGCAACGTTGAACACCTTTGAGGCATGGACTCAATGAGGCTATTAATGACGAGTTGGAGTATTCTGCCCCACTCTTCCAGAAGAGCTCTTTCCAGTTCTTGGAGAGTTTGTGGGGGTTGTTGGCGGCCAGAAACTCGTCTTCCTAGAGCGTCTCAAACGTACTCGATTGAATTCATGTCTGGCGAACACGCTGGCCATTCCATTCGAACGATTCCTTCCTCGAAAAGGAAATCCTCCACCAGGTTTGCACGATGTAAACTGCAGTTATCCTCCATTAAAATGAAGTTATCCCCGATTGCTGCAGCGTAAGGGACTGCAATAAGTCTGAGGATCTCATCCCTATATCGGCGACCAGTCAGAGCTCCATCTCGAATGATATAGAGGTCAGTGCGCTCGTCAATGGAGATGCCACCATACACCAACACTCATCCACCGCCAAATCTGCACGCCAAATCCCTTTCGTGCACGAATGCAGGATTATTCCTATTGCCACGGTCCCTCCAGATGAAAATACGCCTATTATCCGGATGCACAGAAAAACGGGACTCGTCAGAAAACAGAATATTGCTCCATTCATTTAACCTCCATTCGACATTCTCGGTTGTCCACTCCCTGCGGTCGCGATGATGCCTTGATGTTAATCTAACACATACCAACGGTCGGCGAACATACAGACCTACAGCATGGAGCCGGTTTCGTATAGTCTGAGTTGAAATCATGGTGCCTGTAGCCGAGCTAAGGTGTTGTTGGAGAAGAGTAGCTTTCATGTTTCGGTGTCTCCGAGCTGTTAACGCTAAATACCGATCTTCATTGGGCGTTGTTGCCCGTCAACGACCTTGCCCTGGTCTTCGGCCTGCACATCCACTCTCCAAAAAATGGTTCCAGATCCTGGAAACGACACTTTGTGACACTCCAATGGCTTGCGCTACTTCGTCTTCAGTTTGGCCCCCTTCTAACATACCAACAATTCTCCAAGTTTCTGAATCTGTCAAATGACTTCGCTGAGACATCGTACTCATCGAAACAAAGCAATCACTGAATGCCGATTATCATTGTCTTCATTCTCTTTTATCCAGTTGAAAGTCAAATTTAATTCACTGCCGCTGAAGCGACGTTTTCGACGTCGAACTCAAAATTTGCATACTCCACAGTTTGAAAAACAGAAAAATTTGCATTTGTGATTCTCTTCTTCTATTTTCGGCAAAAAAAATTTCGGTTATATCTTTATTTTATATAAAACTTCAAATATCCTTTAATTGTTTTGAGCAGTGTATTATATGTGCATTTTGAAGATATTAAGGCACATAAAACTCGCTGAAATAAATAAATAAATAAAGGATCCAATCACTATGGGGCAATACATCGACTTTTCTACAGAAAACTGGGTTCGTAATATCTATCGTTCCTTTACAGGTATGCTTAAAAATTTCCTGCACGACTACTTTTGAGATACAGTTGCTGAAAGAATTTTGTTTCCCTCTGTGGTGTAAAAATTTAAACACCTATCATTTTAAAAGTAAAACAAAATTCTGTGTATAAAATTTATAATTTTAAACAACGGGATAATTTTCCCATATCACTGGCAAGAATTAATAAATGAAATAAGTAAATGTGTATACTTCCGCTAATATTTAAAAGAAAATAATAAATAAATCTTTCTTTTTTTTTAGTTTTCTTTTTGAATAGCAGATATTAAAAAGCGATATGTTTAAATAATCTATAATATTTTCCTTCAGAAAAATGATACCTGTATTAAAAAAGTAACAGTTTTGAAACAATTTTGAGAGATTCATAAAGCATTTTGTGGTCAACCGTACATAGCTGGAATGTTTAAATGAGATTTCATTTTTGTGCTGAACTATCTATTTTTTGAAGCAAAACAAATTAGAGTTGAAAGAGAATAAAAGATAAATATACAGAGATCACATATATTTTGATGAAATTCAAAAATTCAAGTATGGATTCTAATAAACCAGAAATGTATATAACCATTAATGAACACTTACTTTAGCTATTCGAGGAAGGCTGTCCAATTAGAAAGGACATGCCAAACATACCTGCGAAATAACACAAAGAAACAGTAATGAAGCGCAATGGAGTAATGAGCTATATGAGTTATGCGAATGTGATATCTCATTAGTATTCAAATACACAAACAAAACTACTTGTTTCGTCGAAGAGGTACCAAGAAATATTCAAGAAGTAAATGGAAATGTTGGAATGAATAGCTGGTCTACATTGGTACAGTGCAAATTCATAAAACACTTTTACAACACTAACTGGACGTAATAATTAACAATTGTAACTAAAATCTTTTTTGATTGTCCTGTGAATGTTTTGTGCCAGAAAAATGACTCCAATGAGTTTTGTAAAAAAGTACGTATTTAATCGTACAATTACGTATTTTATTATAATCAACTCATTCCGTATTCGTCTTCAATTTATCTTTTATGTAAAGCAAACTGTCTTTTATTTCCATTTAGAAATTGTATAATATTAAGGAAACCATTCAGAAAGTGTCTTGAAAGTGTTTTACATGTAATTTATTATTATATTGTTCTAAATGTTGTAGTGTTTACAATCTGTTGTTAATTTGGTGACTAAGAGGTGTGCAGCACAACACCAAAATTTTTAAGAAAACTAGAAAATAAGAATGTACGAAAATATTTTTATCAACTCTATTTACAATAGTATTTCAACACAATTAACAACACTATTTTTAAAACACGTTTCTAGATAGCTTTTAAAACATATTAAGAACACTGTCACAACACACAAAGAAAAAAAATGTTTTGAAGATGAAATTTTCTAATTCACAACACATTATCGTGTTGTAAATTCGATGACAATAAGTGTTCTAAAACGTTTTTCTTTTTAGCATATATTGCATTTTAGGTACAGCCTTTGCAGAAAAATATCTGATGAGTCTATTGAACTTAACAATTGTAGGAACAGTTCAAAAAAGTAAAAAAAAACATTACCACAGAACTCTTACTCCCTCAGTGTTTTCGTAGAATTGGAACTTTAATGTGTTGTTTTGAAACTGAAAAACTTTTCTATTATATAAAACAAAGATAAAAATGCAAAGTGTATTATTTATCTGTCTACTTTACACAAAAAATCAAATGATAAACAAGAAATCGGAAAACCGGAAATTTTATAATTTAATTACACAGGCAAAAAAAAAAAAAAAAAAAAAAAAAAAAAAAAAAAAAAAAAAATTCTTGCCTAAGATTTTACAGCTGATTTTAAATATTTTTAGGATACTGAATCTAAATATGAAATTAGTTTTTCTCTATCAGCTCTACTTTTTTAGATATACGAAGAGAACTAGACATTTTTTTTTAAACTAAAGTGACCTTGAATGCTTAAACTGACCTTCTCACACATGGGCCTGTCGCGATGCTCAAGACAATTTGTGGGGCGTTGAAATATAAGAAAAACTTGAAAAAACAGATGTCCAAACAATATTGAGGTTCTGAGCATGCTTATGATTTTGCGCCGCAAAGCTATTAAGACAAATGAAAAAACCGCCAAGAGATAAGAAAGAAGTCTTATAAAGTTAACTTAAAACGTACTGTTTACGATTGTTGTATTTGTGATGTTGAATAGAACTTAAATAAATTCAAGTAGAAGAAGTTGTTTAAATCATCTCAATGTATTTTACTACATATGCGAAGAATACGCGTTAAATGAGCACAGACAAATTTTATTGACTTTGTAAAGAGAGCTTATCTTGGAAAAATGTTTCATTTTATTAAAGAGAGAAATCTTGTATTTTGTCGTAAAATTAAAGGACCTCTGGATAAAACGGGTCTTTCTGACTATTTTCCAGATGGTTAGCCCTTATTTGTTGGCAGCTCAAAGTGGAGTTTGAATCGTGTCATTCTACACAATGGGAACAATTATGGTTCCATACCAATTGCTCACTCAACAAAAATGAAAGAAGAATATCAGAATAGCTATGGTCTTTGACAAAATAAAGTACCATGAGCATCAATGGGTTGATTTGTGTGAAATTTAAAAATGGTAAATTTTCGCCTTGGACAGGAAAGCGGTTACAGAAAATATCCTTTGCTTCTCGTGTCTTTTGGATAGCAGTGATAAAAAAACACCACTGGATTAGAAAAGAGTGGCCTAAGAGAAAGAAAGCATGATTGTTGGGGGAAAGGAATGTCATTTAAATAACCACAATTGGGCAAGAGAAAATCATACTTCCTCCACTGCATATCAAGCTCAGTCTTATGAAATAGTTTGCAAAAGCACTTGATTAGAACAGATCATGCTTTGTATATATAGAAGAGAAAATGCCCTATTTGAGTTATGAAAAAAATAAAGCAGGAATATTTGACGGACCACAAGTCAGCCAATTGATTAAGGCCTTCATAAATTCGATGAATGAAGCTGAACGAAAAGCTTGCACTTCTTTTATGGCAGTTGTCAAAAACTTTCTTCGCAATGTAAAGCAGAAAATATGTGGAACTGGTTAATCAAATGCATAATAGATTTAAATCTCTTGGGTGTAATATGAGCATTGAAGTGCACTATTTACACAGCCACTTACAGCCTTTTTTTAACATTTAGGAGACACAAGTGAGGAACAGAGTGAAAAGTTTCACCAGAATACTAAGACTATGGAGGAAATCTACCAAAATAGATGGGATATGCATATGAGTGCAGATTACTGTTTGATTTTAAAAAGGGACTGTTTTAAAATATATTCGCGAATTTCAGTGAACAGACAGAAGCTTCCGAAGCTTTCAGTAAGAATCGGTCTCATAAGTGATGTTTTTCTCTATCTTTCTGAGTAAAAATATTTATATAATAAAATTTTAAGTATTATTATTTGAATATGTGTATATTATAATAATAAAAATTAACATTTGTATATTATAAAAATAAAAATTCTATATTTATTTTATTTTTGTATACATTTTTTAATACATGGATTTACCTTAAAATAATGGAACATACATTTCACAAAAAAAATTTTATGTGAAAAATTTGAGCTGAAAGGGAAAAACTAATGCTATATTCGAATTCAGGAAATCAAATGTATATAAAATCAGCTCTAAATACCAAGGCACCAAAACAGCTGTTGACCAGTGTTAATAGAAAAATGGAGTCATATAACTCATGTGCCTCCATATGATTATCTTCCATAGCCACAGACAGCACGAATGAATATTAATAAATCTATATAGAATGCGCTAAGAAATTATAATAACACCGACATTTGGTCCACTTTCTGAAGAATGAGTTTTAATAATATGCAATAATATGCATAATATGCAATTTTTCAGCATTTGTATTTAAAATTTATCGTAGAATGTTTTCTGTTATGCATTAAAGTTGAAGTTGCATTTTATAAATACCTTTTATTTCTTAAATTGTAAATAAGGTGACAATTAAGAAATAATATGGCCACCCAAGGAAATTAAGATATAATACAAATCATCAGAATGAGTGTAGAACGTATGCACTTGTTATCGTGAAATTATTCCCGAAAAACAAAAATGCAGGTTTTGGTAGTGTTATTTACTAAATACTTTATGGTGTTTGGTAAAGAGATGAATGCGGAAAAGTAAGAAAAACTTGATTTCATAAGGGTGCTGGTAAACCTGAACGAGAACTAGCTGGATTATTGAAGTATCCTAAATCTGCCATTCACAATGAAATAATTAGAAAACATATTCAAATAAAATTAAACAATCTGAAAGAAAAAGGAATTTGACAGCACAGAATGATCGACAAATATTTCTGTTATAATTTCAAACGGGTTTCTTATTTCGAAAAATTTCGAACCATTATGAAAAAGAACTCCACACATAACTGTTTGAAAGGATTTGAAATAAATAATAAAGCAAAATGTTTGTTACTTTAGAAAAAACAAATAAAGAATTGAAACAGCATAAAGAAGAAAGAATGAAATTGTTTTAAAATATAATGTCAAGGAATACGAAGTGGAACAAGTGCTATTTTTGGATGAAAAATTTAATTTTGTTGATTCGGATGGGTATAAACATTGTTATTATGATTTTCCTTTTTTTTTGGGGGGGGGGGGGGGGTGGGATCTAAACAATTCTTCAATCGACAGATGAGAGGAGGATCAGTAATGGTTTGGTGATTTTTTTTATCACAGTAGATTATGTCATATAAACCTAATTTTGGGACGTATGAACTCTGCGCAATATCCAGCTATTTAATATGATTCTTTGATACCGTTTGGATCTTTTTATGTGGTGATTCGGCAGAAGAATATTTCTTGCCATGTGTCCAAATCCGCCTGTCATTGGTTTAAAAAATCATGTTTCGTCATGGATAAGTCCAGACTTAAACTTTAAGGAAAGTCTTTCGAACGTATTAAATAGAAAAGTTTTTGCTAAAAGTAAACAGTTTTATCTGCCAATGAACTAGAAGTAGCCTTAGTAAAAGAAAGGTACACTATTTCTGAATCTGTATTTCATCACCTGATAACTTCTAGAAAAAACATAGGGTTTGAAATTAAAAAAGAAAAATTGAGGATCAACATAATAATAATTTGCATATTATTTTTTGTATTTAGACATGTGATCTTATAATTTGTTAATAGCGTATTTTTTAACCATTGTTTATATTTTTGTTAACATTATTATTTATCTCATTATTCAAAATTGCTACAAACAAACGTTAGTAAACATGTTGTACTTTGATTTTTCATCAGTTTAAACTATAATTAGAGCTTTTATTTACTTTATATTTTTTTAAATCAAATTTGTGTTAAAATTTCTTAAAGCAAAATAAAAGAGAGAAACATTGATAAGTGCATAGATGTATAGATAAAAAAACAATTAAACATACAAACATTAATATTAAATGATATTTAAAAACAACAAAGATGATTGCTTTAAAAAAATATTCAAGCTTTAAAACAATTTAAAATATTTTTTCTAATATATTATGACTTTTATTTTTTAAAGATCAAATAGGTACGATAAAGTTACATAAAACATTAGAGCGATAACGAAATTAAAATAGATTTATTATTGTTCTGCCAATTATACATTACTTTATCTGAAATAAATTTTATTACATTCCTCGAAGGAATTTAAATTTATTGAGTTTTCAAATATTTAAAAATCGTTGCCACTCTGAATAAATTCAATACTTGAATAGAACCGTTTCCCAAAGGAAAATCCTGTTCACCGCCTCATGCTTTATTTTATAAATACGTGCTTAGAAATATTTTTAAATATATGGATTTTTTATCAAATCAATTAAATTGTCTATAAAATCTAAAAGTTTTTTCTACATCCTTATCATGTCTTTTTTAATACAAACACTTAAAAAATGAAAACCAGCTAATTGCCTGAGCGAAGCGAAGTCTAATACACAATGCAGTATTATTTCTGGGTATATACAGATACGAAACCATATTAAATGTCCAATAAAATTCTTTCGTCAAGCAAATCTAAAAAAATTACATACTTGCCGGATTTTTATTTTCTTTGTATCAGAATGCACCTATGAAGGTAACCTACTCAATGTACCTATTACGAAAAATTAGTTCCAAATCGTTTAATATTTAAAACACTGATAAAAAAGTACAATTTATTTGCTTACGTCATAGAAATTTTGTATGCGTCAATTTCAACGATTGGTTATTTTCGTAGACAACTTAATTAGAATACATGGAGTAAAAAATAATAAAATAAAATAAAATAAAATAAAATAGGCACAGTGAAAGAGGTTAACATTTACAACATTTGTGCACGTAGTAATATTGAAGTGCATTAAAACATAGTACAATTTAATCAAACAATAAAAAAAATCTGTTCTTGATTTTCTATTTAAAAATTTTAAAAAATGGCATAAAAAACTTTGATTTTGATACTTTTTGATAATATCTCAATATTATATTTTAATCGCCAAAAGAATAATTTATATTTCGCGTGTGAAAATTAGAAACAATTATATATTTTAATAAGATACTTTATTTTATGGCATCATTTCTTCTTATTTTATTTATTTTTATTACATGGTTTCTTTTAACTTATATTTTTTGCGTAGAACTCATGTGATTCATTTTTCGGTGTCATATGCGCGCCAGATTTGGCACTTTTTTCTAACGTGCATTCGGCGAAAATCTCATTTTCGAATACCTGATACAGATACATTGTAAATCATTTTCTATTATTTAAAAAAAGGAATTCTTAGTAAATAAAAAAGTAATTTAAGTAAATTAATAAATAAAATTGTAATTTAACAAATTGCAACGACTATTTGGAAAAATTATATTTTCAAAAAATAAAATTTTATATTTATAAATAAATTCTAGATTTTAAAAAATAATAATAATCATTTTAATGATGACCAAAACGTGGTTTACGTAATAACATATACCATGAATTAAATATTAATATTCCTGCACTGATCATATACAAATTTTTATTGAAATTTTAGTTTTACAATTTTCGGTACTGCAAATTTTTAAACTTCTAAACTTTACACATTTTCAAATATGTAGTTAAAATCCAAAATTCTAAATTGTTACCTAAGCACACATTTAAATAGCCAACATTTCCACACTTAAATCCTGGTGTTGAAATTTAAAAGTTTTGTCAGTTGTAGATAATATATAAACCTATCGCTAGGCAGTAACGGTTTAAATACATCCGTCCGTATTTAAAATGAAGAATTCTAAATTGTACTTAATGCAAACTTATTACGCTTTCCTTTACGAACATGGATACATAGAACTTTGTGTGAAATGTGGAAAAATGGCCGCCAAGCCCATGATGCATTATTTTAAAACATTTTGAAACATTTATTTTAGAAAGCAAATGTATAATAAAATGAAATTTCACTTTCATCAATTTGTATTAATAGACGGACACTTTCTTGGCACTTTATAAGGAATGTAACCAAAAAAGTTTCTTTAACTTATAAAAATATGGAATAAAGTAAAAATAAAACTTATAAATAGAAAGAAAGCATTTTTTAAGTACGAGAAATGTTAAATTAAATATAAGAATAGGAATAAAGAACCGTATTTAATATAAAAACCAATTTTCTTATTCAAACAAATTACTGTTATTTGCATCATATCGGAAACCAATTTCTTTATTGTTAAAAAAATACAAAAATCTATTATCTCTAAAACATGACACAAGAAATCTTACAGCGAATATTCCTTAAAAGTTAAAATATCCGTAAAGCAGCAAGGCGAATCATTTCCGCTAAGATATTGAAAATAAATGGGATAACGTAATCAGATTTTCGTGAAGCAATCCTATTTATATCATTTTTTCTTTTTATATGCACATTGTTTTCCTAAAGAAAAATGTGAAGCTTATCGGTGAAGTAAAAATATATTATAAACCAAAGTTTTTTTTTTTTTCAGTTTAATTTGCATTATTTTTCACTTTAGATTAAAATATGCGAGAACTGAATTCCGTCAAAAAACTCGGATAACTTAATTTATTGATAAAATATGAATTAACTTTTTTGTGCACTATATGCTAAGGGACTTTAAGAAAAAATGGTATGAAAATACAAATCTTCAATTTCAGGAAAAAGACTATATAAATTCACACAAAATTAAAAGAATACCGATATTTTCTTATGAATATTCGACGACATAAATTGATTTAAAAAACGTATATCAGAATATATATTTTGGTCCTTTACACTTTAACTATGTGAAAAATTGTGCTATTTTTAAACAAGAACGATAAATCAAGCACCATTTGAAACAGTTTCTACTAACAATAGAATAATGTTATAAATTCCATTTTCCATACAAATGAAGACAGACAAATAAGCAATTTAAATATCACCGAACATTTCAAAAATCTGACTTCAAAAAGTGTTGTACATACAATAGTATTCAGGAATGTATTATTTAATAATAAATATATAATATAGAAAAAAGTTTAACAATTCCTTCAAAACCCCACGAATTTATTTATGAGAAATTACAACATTATATTCACATTTTTGGTGACGTATTTTCAAAAGTAAACTTTTTGCAATCTTAGCCAAAACTTACAGCTCCAAAACAAGGCAAGCGAAAAATTTGTAGCGCCATATTTCGCGACTTACTTCACTTTTGGCTTAAAATAAAAAAATAAATAAAATAAAGTATAAAAAATAATAAAATATGATTTTAACAGGAATTTTTTATTGGTTTTCTAACTTTTATGTATAGGGTTAAAAAAAAAACAGGTCTCGATACTATGTGCGAATAACACCAAAAGTAGTTGCTTTTTCAGATGGCAAGGAGCCTTTTAAACAAATAAAATGTAAACTATCATGAAACGCAAGGAGAGAGAAATTTTCTACAGAAAAAATTCCGTGATTTATAAATTGATTTTTTTCATTTTCAGAAATTTTGGATTCTTTATCCTTTAGGTTTCTCCCAGTGTCGGTTGTTAACAGAGAAATATTCCATCTTGTGATGTTTTTGTAGCCAAGCTAAAATACGACAGTGAGAATGAAGAGGCTAAGTATCGTCCTAAGTCAGTTGGTGATACGTCGATGCGCTATACCGTAGACACGGGCTCGATTCCCAGTTTGGAATCTTTTTCACTCGGTTGGATGTTCATCTTTTAAGCAGCTAAAATTAAAAATATTATAGAATGCAACAGAGAGATATTTTCTACAGAAAATTTTCCATTAATTACAAATAGATTTATTCACATTATTAGGTTGAATAAATGTGGTGCACGATTACATATATGTGTATTTGTGTAACGCTCAATCTCAGGTGAAATACAATTTGTTCATTTAAGACGAAGATGGACTTTCAAATAGACAAAAATTATCCAAAATTAAAAAAAATCTTTTTTTCCCAATTCGTCAAGCGTTTATCATAAGTTTATTATAAGTATATTATGAATGTATTATAAGTTAAATTCATTTATTAAATGGTATTAATGTTATTTACTATAGAAATACTAATAGTTCTAACTTAAAAGTCGATTTTCTCAAAATGAAAATTCCGAGATAATGTCAATTTTCAAAATGTTCCATGCGCATCCCAAATTTTTTGAGTTCTTCAAAAAATTTTATGTAATTACCTTATAGAACATAGAAAAAAATTTAGTTAAAATAATTGTACTTCGCAACTCATAAGCTGTAAATTCTTTATTGAAAGAAAGCTTTATAGTGTTTTTTCACTACAAAAATTGGGTTTTCGACTTATTATTATTATTAATAATTTTTTTTCTATTTATGTTTAGGATTTCAACTAAGTTTTACTCTTAGCTCTGAAAGGTATCTCATAAATAAAAATTATTATTTTACATGCAAAAGAAATACGTCTGGAGCATTTTCAATTAATTAATTATTTCAATAATTAATGTTTACCAAAGTAATCAATATTTTTCCTCAAAACTTAGCTTTTCTCAAATAACTATAATTATAATCGCATATTTCATTTTCAAGCAAATCGGTTCCAAAGAAAAAAAATTCCTTTTGAGAGTCCTCTTTTGCCTTAAATCACACTTAAATGTCAAAAACTTTTTTTTTTTGCAAAAATTTTAGAAGTCATTACAATTTAGACGATCAGATTTTTTCCATTGTTATTATTATGCTATTTTTTGAGATTTAGATTTATAGATTTTTCCGATTCCATTCTTTAAGGGTTTCGTCCACCTAACAAAACCCTATTCGTCTCTGTCATCTGTCAATTTAAGCCAGAGTTCGTATACAAAAACAATATATGCCAGAGAGTTCAAATTTTATGTACTTATAGCTGAATGCCTCTCAATATTTCAGAAACATACAACAGAAACATAACAAATCAGAAAATTTCGAAAAAAAAAAACAAATATTTTAATTTAAATATTAATATTTAAATCCCATCAGTTTATTTTACCCTTTATTTTTAAAAGAGATGGAGTACTTCTGTTGCCACAATTACAAAATTGTATTACAAATTACAAAATAATAATAATAATAATCTCTCAAAAATAAATCAACAGCTTTAAAACAAAATGCATTTAAAAGTACATTTTCCCCCAATACGATGGTGTAAAAATTGAAAATGTGCTATATTTAGAAGCTTAAAAATTTGCAATAGCGTAAATTTCAAAATAGAAATTTAAATTTTTACAATTGTTGCACTGAAGTTTATATAAAATTATTATGTATGAAACATAAATTAACATCGGAGACTTTCTTGACTCGGTTACTTTTTTTTCTTTTTTTACTGGGTTGTTGATCCTGATTCAAAGCATTCCTGAGATTCAAAGCATTATTTTACTTGAAAGGAGACACAACTATATGCATAAAATTTTGCTTTTATGATAAAATATAAGTCATGATTATATAATGCGATGTATCAAATATAAGAATTGCTATTATGAATAAAAAATTAGCATTCCTCAAAATTTACGAAATTATTAGAAATAAACAATTTTTTCCCCAGATTACAATGTACGATTGTGAAACTGCTTATTAGAATAATCTTATTTCATTCACATTAAACATCAAACATCAATTTATATTAATATCGTTTGGTTGATGTGAGTTTTTATCTCACAGACTATAAAGTCTGAGAGATTATTTGGTCGCCCGTTCTGTGTGTAAGTATGTATAAATGTATGTAATACGATAACTCATAATATAAATATCCGATCTACTTGAAATCCGGATATAGGTTTATTCTAATAAGGCGATTCCGTGATACGTTTTGACAGTTCCTTCAATAACTCTAAGGGGGGAGGAATCGGGGCTAATCCATATCCTTATATATAAATGTGTTTTTCATGCAGAGTTATCAGATTTGATTCAATTTTTAGGCATAGGATCATTCAGATGAGGGCATTTCCATGACTAGTTTTGGGAGTTTGTTGGATAATTATCAGATGGACACGAAAGGCTAACCCCCTCTTAATTTAAACAAATGTGTTTTTATGCAAAACTATCATATTTAATTCAAATTTCAGGTATTGAATCATTTTTATAAGGCCACCCCAAGATTAATTTTGGGTTTTCATTTGTTAAATATAATAAGGGGGGGGGATGGTGACCTCCCATAATTTACGCTAATGTTTTTTTCAGGCAGAATTTACCAATTTACTTCAAATTTTGGATATTTGTTCGATCTGATACAGCACTTCCATGATTTGTTTTGAGGAGAATTCATTGGATATGTATAAACGGGGTCGGGGGGAGGGTCTACAGCTTGTAAATTTGGCCATTGTTTTTCGTGCTGAATTAACCGATTTGTTTCAATTTTTAAATACAGGTTCATGGTGATAAGACGCTTTTCTGATATTTTTTATGGTTCTTTTGTTAAGTATAAATGTGGGTATGGGCGAATACTTCCACTTTAAATTAGATTAATGGGTTTTAATATAGAATTATTCGATTTGTTTGAAATTTTGTACGTAGGTTATTCTGATAAGGCGAATCTGAATAAATTTGAGGTTTAACAGTTACGCATAAAGAAGGGAACGGAGGATAGCTCTTTAAATTATATAAATTAGTTTTTATGCAGAATTATCCGACCATCTTTACATTTAAGATATAGGTGTATTATATGAGAAGGCGTATCCTTGATTGGTTTTGTGGCTATAATGATTAAGTTTAAAAATGATAAATGGGAGAAGGATTTTTTCCATCTTAATTTGTTTTCCGAAAATCATTATTTCTTGAAAATATAAGGCTGTAATAACCAATTAGTGTACATAGCGTGTGAGCTGAATACCATCCAGTTAATTGGGCAATATTCTTTTTATTATCTCTCAGACCATCAAAGCCTGAGAGCTTATGTGCCCATCCGATCTGTATTATGTATGTAACGCGATAATTCATGATACAAATATCCGATTTGCTTCAATTTTGGATATATAGATTTATTGTGATAAGCTGTTTCCCTGATCAGTTTTTGACGTTCATTGGGTAAGCATAAGGTGGGGGGGGGCGGTGTCTAATTCCCCTCTTAATTTAGATAAATTGTTTTTCATGCTGAGTTATCAGATTTCATGGAACATTTTCGATATATGATCATTTTGATAAGGCACCTCAAAGATTAGTTTTGGTGTTCATTTGTTAAGTATAAGAATAGGATTGGAACAGGGGTAACTACTCTTAATTTACTTGAATGTGTTTTTTAAGGACAATTTCCCGATTAGCTTGAAATTTTAGGTACAGGATCATACTTATAGTGCACCTCAATGATCAGTTTTGGGGGTTCATTGGTTATGTATAAAGTGGGTTGAGGAATAGGGGGTAAGCCCCTTAATTTAGGTAAATCTTTTTTTACGCAGAATTTACCAATAAGCTTCAAATTTTGGATATCGGACATTCTGATAAGATGCTTCCCTGATTTTTTGGGGGGATTGATATGATAAGTATCAAGAGGGGATCTTGGGGCTACCCCTTATAACTTAGGTAAATGGATTTTTCATGCATTTCATTTTTTAACCAATTTGCTTCAGTTTTTGGATATAAGTTCATGCTGATAAGACATCTCTGATTAGTTTTGAATTGCTCTGATACGTATAAAGGGCGAATGGGAGATTAACCCATTTAATTACATAAATAGATTTTTATGCAATATTATACAATTTTCTTTAAATCTTAGAAATAGATATTTTTGATAATGCGAATCCCTGAATACTTTTGTGGTCGTAATGGTTAAGTATAAAGGAGACAAAGGGAGATAGACCTTTTTTAATTAAATAAATAGGGTTTTATGCAGAATTTTCCTGTTTGCTTCTAATTTTGGATATAGGCTCAATAAGATAAGGTTAATTAGTTTTAAGGTTTCAATTATTAAACTTAAAAATAGAAATGAGTGAGCTTATCCCCTCCTTAATTTTGTCTCCAGGCTTATTGTTTATTTTTTTTTATTTTTATTTTATTTTATTTTTTTTTGAAAAATAAGGCTGCATTATATAATTAATCTGAATAGCCTATATGACCTCAATGCCATCAGTTTAACTGGGCAATATTCTTTTTGATATGTTTTTTTTCTAAATGTAATCAAAAGTGTTATTTCGTAAAGTCTCTTAATTGACTTAATGCAAAAGACATCACATTTTTCAAATCCATAGAAAAGAAACCGAATGTAAAACAATTGAATAAACATTTTGTTATATGATAAAAATAGAATCATTACATAAATAAAGAAAAATGTCCATCTTTTAAGTTACAAAAAATAAAAATAATAATATATCAAATATAATTAGAGAAATAACTCTATATAAACAGAAATAATTTTGATTATATAATGTATTTTCAAGAGAAACTTTGCATTTTCCATTGCACGAAAATATTTTAAATTTGTATTTGTAGAGACAAAGATTACGATTTTGAGCAGTTTATTATTTTTCCACAACTTAAATTATATTCTTTGATAGCTATTATATTCAGATTTGATAATAATACTACTACTAATAATAACATAATTACATAAATAAAGAAAAAAGTTCATCTTTTAAGTTACAGAAAATAAAAATAATAAGATATCTTATATAATTATAGAATTAATTCTATATAAATAGAAATAACTTTTTCGATTACATAATGTATTTTCAAGAGAAAATACTAAACTTTGCATTTTAAATTACACTAAAGACGTTTAAATTTGGTATTTTTAGAAACAGAGATTACAATTTTTAGATTTTATTATATTTTCCATTACTTAAATTATATTCTATGATAGCTATTGTAATCAGATTTGATAATTAAAAAATATTATATTATATGATAATAAAAAAATCATTTCATAAAAAAAGGAGAAAGACCATCTTTTAAGTTACAGAAGATATTAATAATAATATATCAAATATAGTTAGCGAAATAATGCTATATGTATAGAAATAATTTCGATTACATGATATATTTTCCAAAGAAAAATTCTATACTTTTCATTTTCCATTTGCCTAAAATATTTTAAATTTGTATTTGTAGAGACGGAGATTATAATTTTTAGCATTTTATTATTTTTCCACTACTTAAATTATATTCGATGATAACTATTATAATCAGATTTTCATGTTTTAATTTTTTTTAATAAATTCTTAAAATAAAATTTATTTCCTAATTTAATTGTAAAATTTTTACTTAGTCATTTTTACATTTTAGGTACATGCAATAAAAATAAAATCCTCATTTTTTTAGAATTTCTAATGAATTTCTAATAAGCTTCTTATTCTTTATTTTTCACAAAACTTTATCAAAGAATCTTTTACCTTAAAGTAGTTCATTTATTTCATTATTGTATTTATTTATTGATACTCTGCTCTAATTTTATAATGCTTTAAAAACAAGAACTTTGAAAGAAAAATATTATTATCTTTTTAACTCGATGTAGTTTATTTGAATATCAAATTATTTTTGTAAGACTCACTTTATTTGTTTTAGATTTCTATTTCACTAGTTTATTTTTCATTCTCGTAAAATCTCTTTTAGTATTCATGTAAAGTCATTGATCATTACAGTTTAAAATAATGTTTGTGTTTAAGATCATGAGATGATATTTGTTCTGCAATCCGATAAAAATCTTTGGAGTTTCAATTTATCTTTTAAACGCTCATTTAACTCTGATTTGGTAACTCTAGTTTATTTGAATTTTAAGCGTACAGACGTATAATTTATTAAACTTTAAGAAAACTATTTTATTTTCTCCATGCTAAAGAATATTCTCTGAATGTGTGTTTTGAATGATAACGTTTTTATTTTAAAATTCGCATTGAAACTCTGCCTAGTTTATTTAAAGTTTTCATAAAATATTTATGTGATGTTCACTAGATGCAGTTCGTTCCTCATCTGTAAAAACTCCATAAACTTTGGTTATTTTGATAAGTTTATATATATATATATATATATATATATATATATATATATATACGTATATATATATATACGTATATATATATGTATGTGTGTGTGTGTGTGTGTGTGTGTTTCTGGAGAGATAGCTAAATTATGTGACTGTCAACAATACCAGGCAGACCGCTTCGTTTTTTATATATCAGACGGTCATTTATTTCTTTTATGTCAGCGGGGCGCATATGATCGAATCTCAAAACAGGGTTCCCTCATAATCATTTCATTAAAAAATATGTACCTGTACTTAATTGCATTTAACCCTTTCGGGTGAGCTGTACAATTAATAATACCTGTCTTTTCGTTGAATATTATTTTGTTTTAACAATTATTTTGTTGCTTTCTACATATAGAAACGATAATATATGTCCATGCCTTTCTTATTAAGACTTCACTTAAGTTTTGCCATTTAGTAATAACAAGAATAACAAAAGATTACTTCATTCTCTTTGCACTGTTGGCGATTCCTTTATTTATACATGTATTTCATACTTAAAATTTAAAATATAGGTTTCTTTTGAGAACTAATGATGTGCGATAAGACGCAAAACATATTAGAAAATTTTAATATCTGCTAAACCCTGTTGTAATACGGTATTTTCCAAACGTCTGCCAAAACTCTTCCTTAGGCCATTATCATATAGATATGAATTGAATAGAACACAAAATAAGTACATTTATTCCACTTCATACAATGAAATAATGTTTAATCATATCATCAGGAAGTCTATTTGGATTGCTACGATTAACATTATTAAAGTAATGGTCATTTTTTTCTCAAAATGGAAAAAAAAAATCGGACCCGAAAGGATTAAAGTAGATAAGTAATAGAGCACAGTTATCATACATGCACCAGGGTACATATTTGGTGCCAAAATAACTTCATTTAGCGTGGCATGGTATCTTAGTCATTGATTATTTATCAATAATTCATTTATTTATTTTTCTTTTCTTTTTGAAATCTATATGTATATATATTTGTCCTTTATATTTATTGCAAAAACAATCGTTTGTTTATTGTTGTTTTATTTTAGAAATAATACGAAATAATTTAGATATATAAAGTGTCTCACAAAAGTATTCATATACATTAAAAATTTATTGTAAAATGACTTTCCGTTGAATTTAATTAAAATATGAGTTCAATATTTTTCACATCTCCTTCATGTTATTCTAAATAACCCGAAACATTTGTTGTTAACATTGACGAATTTTCTTTTTTGTTTAAAACTAAGAGAGGAAGTAGGCGATAAAGAAATGGAAAATAATTTTAAAAAATACAGTGGCTCACAATTGTGCTCGTATACTTTATAAAATTAGCATTGATGAATTTTCTTTTTCCTCAAAAAGTAGGAATTTGGAGATTGCATGTCAAACGTGGCAAATGAGTTGCGTTCGTACTATAACGAAGTTATAAAAATTTTGAAATGTTGGTGGAATAGTATAAAGTACTTCGGTTATCGCCTAAGTATCCAATATCGTTTGTGTGTCCTTGTAAATGATCGCTGCTTTATATTATACAAAAGTAAAGCTTAGTAAACCTCAACAATGTACACCAATTTCATAAAATGGGAAAAATGTTTAATATAATTCAAACGCGACACAATGTATCCTTCTATACCATTATTTAATGAATACATTTGTATGTCCCCGTAATTAATAAAAAAAATATTATTTGCATCCCAGATTGTACAGGAGGAACATTTTATTATAGACTTCATAGTTTTGTATAATTTTTATTATGTTGGAAAAAGTGTAACAACATTAAAATGCATTTGAAACTGTTTTCTTCTTCTTTGGCCGTAATGTAACGGAATAATTTTGATTGTCTCTGGAATTCAACTGCACATCCGATTTTCAAAAAACTTGAAATGACTCCACAAAATCATGCACCAATTATATATATTAAATTTGAACCGATCAGGTAGAGTAGTATTTAGGTTGTCATACGGGGATGAAGAAATCGATAGACTGACAGACTAAATGACGAAGAGTATAGTTGCTACGTATTTATATTATTAAGAATGCACATAAAAACGGAAGAAAGAGCGAAAGAAATCGTCAAGAACATTTTTGTACGCGGAAATATTCTCAGATAAATTCATAATTAAAATAATCTTCAGTCATTTTTTTTTATTTTTTTCATTCTGCTGGCATTAAAAAATATTTTGCCTTTATATTTTGCACGATTACTTCGTAATACTACTCATTATTATTTTAAAATATCGTAGTCGTATAAAAACAAGTAACAGTATTCGAAAATTGATATTATCTTTTACAATAGTAGTAGTTAGTCAGTTCAAATTATTGCTAAATTAATTACATTAACCCATTATTCAGGGCAGTATGCAATAAAATGATTTAAAAGTGAAAATCAAAACTGAAACAAGGCAAGAAAGTTTATTCCATCTAAGTCAACACAATGTCATCAAAGATTTACAAATAGATAAATTAGAAAAAATCCACGCTTAACCGCTGTAAAAGTTGCTCCAGAATTTAATGAAACTTTTTCTTCTTCAATTTCATCTGAAACAGTTCGAAAAGTACTGAGATCAGCAGATCAGGTGGATTATATGAAAGTTCTGCCGCAGACTTTTTTCTTTTTTTAAGAAGTAAAACAGAAATCTGAGGCTTTCCTTCGCAAAGTCAATGACAAATAAACCCAAATCGTATTGGAATAATCTTTTAGCCACAGTAAAAACTTCGGTCCCGATGGGCGTATAATTGTATGGAGAAGAAATAATGTAGAAAGTAATTCAAAGAACGTATTTGGAACAGTTAAGCATGATAGGAAGTTGATCTTCTGCTGAAGTTAAGGTCACAATTCGATATTTATTGATAGTGTAATTAACCCGAATTTCTTTTTTTATATTTTAGAAGTCAATATAAACTCATCAATGAGCAATGGAAACAACTTTTTTTTTTTTTTTTTTTTTTTTTTTTTTTTTTTTTTTTTACGGATATGGCGATTTTATAGCAGATGACTCTAAACACCCTGTTGTCCTCTGGTGTCCCTATAATTCTGCATGAGCTCTAAATCTCCATCTCAATCGCAAACTTTAACGCAATACCGCATATATGGAGAGAACTAGAAGTTAGAATACGAAGATACGACACTAAACTAACAAGCTAAGTAAAAACAGTATTGATCGATGACGTATTGATGATTTGTAGTTACTGCATTGATCTATATCAATGCAGTAACTACAAAATAAATAAATAAATAAATAAAATGAAAATAAAATAAATAATAAATAGTCAATGAATCTATTTCTAGACATTTAAAAGCTGTTACAAATAATTAAAAAACCCTACTAAATGCTAATATAAGTAAATGTTAAAATATTTACTAATACTTAGCGATTTTTTATAAATGTTCGAAGACTTTTGTGAGGTAACATTTTTATTAATTTGCAAAGAATTTTTCTAGCATAAGTGATAGATCTTATTTTTAAAAATACATATTCTCATGTATTACGTATGCTTTTGGGCATTCAAAAAACGATGTATTCGCGAAAATGGTACACAAGTAAATCGCGCCAAACCCAGTATATATGACAGTTGTGGGCAGACGTGGCTGATCACTTTATTTTTATGTACACTAACAGACCATTTTCGATGTAAATTATTCTTTTAATTATAACTAAATAATAATTATATTTTTAGAAAATTAATATTTGAGACATAAATTATATTTATATATGAATATATTTTAAGATACCTACAGTTTAAATTATGCTGACACCAGAATATCTCATTCCATCAACGTAAACATGTAATAGATATGCGTTTGTCGTAAAAGATTAAAAATAGTAAACATGAAGATAATAATTCTTTAAGTAAGATCTTACTAATTCTTTAAGTAAGTTTTTCAGAGAGTATTTAAGGAGAATTATGTCTTATTTGATTTGCAAAGCTCTCAAGCAGTGAGGCAAATTGCAACTTTGTTTGCGAGATGCCATTCATCTATAAACCATTAAATTAATTTTAGTTTAAAAAATTAACTGTGACATACATTGTAGTATCTCTGTTCATTGCGTTGATTTGGCGAATATTTTTTTAATTATTGTTATAATTGACAATTTCTGCATCTAAATTGTAACGTTGTATTGTGCACACACACACTGTATAGATACGACATTGAAAGATACAGGATACGAACATTTACCAGCGATTATTTGTAATTAAAATGTTAGATTCACAGTGACTCTGTTAAACTGGCTCCAGAACTATTCCGTGTCGCATTATTTAAAATTTGCCAATTTGCAGATTTAAAAAAAAAAAAAAAATTTAAAAACCTACATTAGCGAATAAATTGCAGCTGATAAACTGTTCCAAGCATGGCGTTAATCATACTAATTAGTTTAACCCTTACATTTTGACTAATTTATAAAGTATCATATGTAATAAGATCTATATTTTAATAATGCGTAATATAATTTATTTGATTTCTATAGTTTACAGTCACCGCCAAAAAAATCTTGACACTTTCGATTTTTGATGTTTTGTTAAATATCTAGAAATATACACAAGGAATTGTTCTGAAACTCCTGGTGTGTAAACAAAATAGTATACGTCATATATTTTGACAAAGATTTTTCCCCGAAATCTAACAGGGGACCGTCAATAAAGTGAAAAAGAACGAAGATCTTTTGGATCACCCTGTCAAAACTAATGAAGCAAAACAGTTTAAACTACAGATAATAATTAAGTGGCTTATTGTGATACGTTGTGTCGATTTTTATGAATATAGCTTGAAAACTCGTAGAAAAATTAAAGTTTTTATAAAAACGGTCCAAAATTTTTTCAAGTTTTTTGCTTAGAATTTTCAGAGCTCTTCATAAAACACAATAATCTTTTCAGAAAATATGACAAACAACATTGCACATAACACTCTGCAATTAGAATTAAAAAATAATAAAAAATATATGAAAAATGAACGGGTTTACTAAATAATTTTTTACTGCGCATGCGTCAACGCTATTAAAATTTCATTTGCATATTATGTTAGTTAAATGTATAGAGCAACTTTTGTGAAAGTCTCAAAAACATAGCTTAAAAACTCTAAAAATTATCGTCAATAGAATATGGTCAAAATCCGTTATTTCCAAAATAAAGCAAAAAGATAAGGAGTTGTATCCAAATATAGTAGTACGTGCAATACTGTGTAGGTACTAATCAATGGAATATGGATACAGCCCCTCATCTTTTTGCTTCATTTTGGGAATAATGGATTTTGACAATATTCTATTAACGATAATTTTTAGAGTTTTCAAGCTATGTTTTTGAGACTTTCACAAAAGTTGCTCTATACATTTAACTAACATAATATGCAAACGAAATTTTAATAGCGTTGACGCATGCGCAGTAAAAAATTATTTAGTAAACCCGTTCATTTTTCATACACTTTTTATTATTTTTTAATTCTGATTACAGGGTGTTATGTGCAATGTTGTTTGTCATATTTTCTGAAAATATTATTGTGTTTTATGAAGAGCTCTGAAAATTATAAGCAAAAAACTTGGAAAATATTTGGACCGTTTTTATAAAAACTTTAATTTCTCTACGAGTTTTCAAGCTATATTCATAAAAATCAACACAACTTATCAAAATAAGTCACTTAATCATTATCTGCAGTTTAAACGGTTTTGCTTCATTAGTTTTGACAGGGTGATCCAACAGATCTTCGTTCTTTTTCAATTTATTGACGGTCCCCTGTTAAATTTCGGGGAAAAATCTTTATCAAAATATATGACGTGTACTATTTTGTTTACACACCAGTAGTTTCAGAATGATTCCTTGTGTATATTTCTAGATATTTAACAAAACATCAAAAATCGAAAGTGTCAAGATTTTTTTGGCGGTGACTGTATAATTCATTTTTTATATAGCAGTTTTTTCTATTTATTTATTATTGTTTATTTATAATATTTCATTTATTAATGTGTCAATTTATTTTTCATTATTTCGTATTATACTTTGAATAATCTTAAATTACTGTTTTGAACATGACGACATATTTCGATTGATGAACATAGTTCGATTTGATATCTTAAGAATTGACAAAGTTATGATTATTTTTACTCCTAAAAACCTTATTTTTTTTCGCTCTTTGAGCCCATTTTTAAGTTATCAAAAATCTGTCATATATAAACTTTTTGTCTATTATTTAGAAGTAATATAAACTTTAAAATGATTCGTTATCTATTTTCATTAAGAAGTTATGGATTTTTTTCTCTTTTCACAAAACCGCACCCTATTTCGACCACGTTGGTCCGATTTTGCTCATTAACGATCTTAGATCAGATTTTATCCCCTTTGATTTTATGTACCAGTTTGGTAGAGATTGGTGCAGAATTATACAAGTTATCGTGTTTATAAAAAATTGATATATATATATATACTACCTCTGACAATAAAGTTCGGTGAATTAATTCGGAACGACAGATCTGGCAACACTGAGGAAACAAAACGCTGCACCAGCATAGAGGCTAGTGTTGGCCATATTCTCCCGCCGTTGTTCAATTGAGAGTCGTTTATGTTCTGTGTAAGACGTGCTTTACCAAGTGCTTCTTCAGTGTGTTGGTTCTTAACTGAAAACAGGTAAATGAACGAATAAAATATCAGTTTAAAGTAGGTTTTAAGCTTTGCAAGACACCGAAAGAAATTCACGAGGGATGGTGCAAATTGAACACCTACCATTCTCGCCAGATCTCAATCCTCCAGACTTCTTCCTAGTTTCACTACTCAAACTCTCTTTGAAAGAGATTTGACCATATTGATGACATCCAACGAAACGTGACGAAGCTTTTGAATTGTTTGGTAGCAAGAAGCTACCAAGGAAGACTTCTTGCGAAGGACATGTACAGCAGATCTCAGCGGTGCATAGTTATAGGAGATGATTATTTTAAAGGATCGTATGGTAACTTTTGTTAATATTTCCTCTACATTAATGCTACAGGACTATTCACCGAACTTTATTGTCAAAGGTAGTGTATATATATATTTATTTATTTAATTATTTACTGATGGTAGTTTTAAGGTGCAATAATAATTAAAATAAATTTTAATAAATTTTAAAATAATAATTATAAAATCAAACTATCTCAAGTAAAGCAAGTCGGAAATTACACATCAACTGTAGCAAATGAATAGTGTTCGATTTACAATTAAGTTTTAAAAATATTTAGATCTTGGTGTACAAATATGCAGTACTTCGGATACAGTATAGTTGCTGAAATCTTACGTACGTTCCTGTAAATAAATCTGTTTTTTGTTATACAAAAAGTAACTTGTAATATACATGAGTAACGTATATCAGTTATGTAAATGTTATGAATATTTTAATATAGCTAAAACATGACCCAAAATATGTTCCTCCCTATACCTTTACTTAATGGAATACTTTTGCGGGGCACTGTAAATGAATGACATATATTCTTTGCAACACAGATTGTGCATAATGTATACTTTAGTATATGCTCAGTAAATGCATATGAATTTTATAATGTTTGAAAGAGTGTCATGCCATTAAAATGCACCTACAGAGTACAAAGGTAAACTTTTTAAAAAAAAATTTGAATTCCAAATATATATATATATTTATTTAAAATACCTCTACAATGAAACATACATTTAATTTAAAAATTTTATACCTAAACATTAATTTGATCTACAAAGTTATTAACTTATTTGAAAATAAAATAAAATATGCACTTTAAAGATAATTTGAAAAAAAAAAAAAAAAAAAAACTTTCTTGTGATAAAAAAAATAAATATCAGAAACGCATAACTATGGAAGATTTTGTTCCTAAACATATTGAATCGTTTTTATATATACTGTCGTGTATTTATTTTCTGCTTGAATTTGTTTATCAATCTATTTCGCATTTTGTACTTTGGAGAAATTGGATTTTTAAAAATTATTACAAACCGGAGCGTATGCGTTTCTACAATCATATTAGAAAATGTATATTCTAAAATTTCTCTATAGATGTAAGAAAAATAGAAATCGATTATTTTTATAACAACATGAAACTTGATATACGTATTATTTTTTAATAAGAAATTTCAAAGACTGAAGAAATAATTATATATATTTTAGAGATTGAATTAAACCGTTCAATTCGGTACTAGTTTTAGTAGCTGACATTAAGATTCATAAGCTAAAATTTGTAGGAAATGACCTAAGTGAACAAAATTTGAGCTTGGATGAAGCTATACCATGGTTTATATTAAAATGACTTTTCATCTAGTCTAGTGCATTCTATATAGGATTTTTTTACACAGTCTTTAAAATAAAAAAATATTGAATCTAAATTATTCAACTTAGAAAAATAATACACTAAGTCAATTCTTGTTTTAGATAAATTAGACCAACAAAAAATAAATTTACATTTAAAATATTTCTCAAATGAATCATACATTTATTTTTAGAATTTTGAGTCTAAACATTTATTTAATCCCTAAAAATAAATTAATCAATCAATATATATATATATATTTATGTATATATATAACATGTACCTAAAAATATTTTTTGAAAAAAAAATCTTGTGATAAATAAAGAAATATCAAAGACGCATAAGTATCCAAGATTTTATTCCTAAACATATTGAATCATACATATATATATATATATATATATATATATATATATATATATATATATATATATATATATATATATATATATATATATATATATATATATATATTGTCACCTATTTATTTTCCGCTTGAATTTGGTTTTCAATCTATTTTGCATTTTTCGTAAAATGAATAAGTATGAAAGTAATTTGGTTTCGTAAAATTGGATATTTTAAAATTATTGGAAAACTTCGCGGGGGGAGGGGGTTGCGTTTCGATAGTCATATTAGAAAATGAATAATCTAAAATTTCTCTAACTGAAGGAAAAATAAAAATCTTTTTTCTAGTTTGTTGAAAAAAACAAAAAAAGATTTTTTTAATTATTCATTCTTGTTATATTTGTGCTAATATAATTTTTCCTCCATTTCAGTTTATATATATATATATATATATATATATATATATATATATAAGGTTAATTTATTGATTAAATTAAAGCGTAGAATTTGGTATTAATTTAAGTAACTGATATTAAGTTTCATAAGCGAAAATCTATAGATAACAAATTAAGTGAACAAGATTTGAATTTGGATGATATCTATTGTTTATATTAGACAGACTTTTTTGTACATTCCATGTATGATTTTTACAGAGTCAATAAAATAATTAATTATTATATTAAAATGATTCAGATTAAAATAAAAAAAATAATAATGAGTCATTTCTTTTTATAGGTATAATTTAGAACGTAATATATATATATATTTAAAACATCTCTCAAATGAAACGTGCAAAAATTTTCAGTATTTTGTGCTTAAACAGCGATTTAAAACAGCAAAAAAAAAAAAAAAAAAAAAAAAAAAAAAAAAAACATTAAATTATATAAAATAAAAATAAAACTTGAATCTTAAATATATTCTTTGAAAAAAATATGTGATAGAAAAATTAATATCAAAAGCAAATAATTTTACAAGATTTTGTTCTCAAAACATATTGAATACTACTTATATACACTTTCATCTATAAATTTTCTGCTTGAATTTGCTCGTCAATCTATTTCGCATTCTGTGCCTTCGCAAAATTGGATTTTTAAAAAATATTGCTTACTCAAGCGGGGGTTTACGTTTCTATAGTCATATTAGAAAATGTATATTCGAAAATTTCGCTATAGCTGAAGGAAAAAAGAAATCGATTATTTTTATACTTAAAAAAAAAAAAAAAAAAAAAAAAAAAAAAAAAAAAAAAAAAAAAGATGTAATATTTTTATAAAAATAACACTAAGCTTGATATAAGTTCTATGTTTAAAATATGAAATACATAAGATTGGAGAAATAATTACAAACATTTTAGTGACTGAATTAAAGCGTTCAATTCGATAATAATTTTAACAACTGACATTAAGATTCATAAGATAAAATCTCTTGGTAACTACTTAAGGAAATAAAATTTGAATTTGGATGAGTCTATACCATAGTTTATATTAAAAATACTTTTTAGCTAGTTTAGTACATTCCAAATAGGAATTTTACACAGTCTTTAAAATAATTAATTATTAAATCAAAATGATTCAATTAAAAAATCATAATAATAAGTCAATTCTTTTTATAGATAAATTAGAACGTGAAAAAATAAAGTTATATTTGGGTCATTCCATGTCAAATGAGCAAAAATGTAAAAAAAGCTGTGGCTGCATAGAATCCGATTTCATTAAAATTTGAAGTACGTGTTCATTTCATAATCAAATAATATGTGTGCACAGTATTTTGACGACAAATAAATTATTTTATCAATTTTGGACATTTAAAAAACTTGTGATATAGAATGGCTTGCGGATAATGGCCGAAAGTTGCAAGTTTCAAGTTGTTCTATATTTTGAAAACTATTTAACAAAAATGAAGTTTTTTTTTGTAATATTGAAATCTCTGGATATCAATCTTTATATTTATTGGTAACAATAATTTGGTAATATCATAATTAATCATAAAATGGTTGTAAATATTGAAATTTTGCAATTTTTTAAAAATTTTGAAATGTTATAAAAGTCAAAGGATTTAAAAAACATCTGTGAAATTGATGCAAGATGTTTTTACTACTATGTATGAAGTAAGATGTACTATGTATGAAGATCGAATTCTCAAAGTTTCAAAGTTGTTATTTATTTCCTTCATCTTGAAAAAAACTTAGAAACTTATAAAAAAAATGACAAAATCATAATTATTTCTCTTATGTTACCTCAAAAAAATAATTAAAGGACAGCTCCTACATCAACAATATTACACGTACATAAGAATCAATAAATCCATGACACACTAAAAAAAAATTCAATACTGCCTTTTTAATTTTTAACATAACAAAAATGAGTTCAAAAAACTAATATTTGAGACATTCTAAAGACAATCTTTCTTTGAAAACACGCGCTTTTTTGTAAATTTTTTGCTACAAAAGATGTGTGCTTCCATCTATGTTTGCTACTTCAATTTAAGATTAAAATACAGTTATTTTAAGAAGAAAATCGTTTCTCTTCTATACAAATTTAAAATATTCTTGAGGCAAAAATAAACTGAAAGTAAGAATAAAACTCCGTACACTTAAAATATACACTTTTATCTGTAATATCAAAGAGTTTAAAACATTTAAAAGCTTTCATTCATCTCCAAAAAAAAAAAAAAGAAAAAAATTTTGACTTTTTAATCAGCAGTTTTCACTATTTATTTTTTTTTCTCATAAAGGAATGAAAAAGGCAAGAATTAAATTATAGATGTATTAAACATATTCAATTAGCTATAATGGCCAAAAAATTTGAATTAGGAAAAACTACTTTTTCCAAATTCAAATTTAAAATTTAAAATTTATCTCAGTTGAGACATACACTTGTTTTTAAAATTTTGTACCTGAACATTAGTTTAATACATAAAAAATATTAAATTATATATAAATATATATATATATATATATATATGTGTGTGTGTTACAGGCCAAACCCGATTTTAGTCCAAACTAGATTGACCTAGGCTAAACTAGTCTATCCTAACGCCCATCGGATAAACTAGTTTTTTCTAGGCCAATTTAGTCTATCCCAACGCTCATCGGATAAACTAGTTTTCCTAGGCCATCCTAGTCTATCCGAACACCCTTCAGATAAACTAGTTTTCCCTAGGCCAAATTAGTCTATCCGAACTCCCATCGATAAACTATATTTTCCTAGGTCAAATTAGTTTGGCCGAACGATCATTAGGATAAACTAGTTTAGTCTGCTATTCATTGGCTTGAACCAGTTTATCCTTGGACGATCTAAATTGTCCTAGGCCAATTAAATTTGGCGTGATTTTATTGAATCTAAAGACCGCTACGGCGCCAACTTTCTAATTTTGATCTAATTTTTCCTAGGCCGATGGAATTCGACGCGATTTTAGCTCACAGACTATCAAAACCTGAGAGCTAATGTGCTCGCAGATTCTGTGTGTGTGTATGTAACCATGTACGTATGTATGTACGTATATATGTACGTATGTATGTACGTATGTACGTATGTATGTACGTATGTATGTACGTATGTACGTACTTATGTACGTAATGCGATAACTCTTGATCGAAATATTCAATTTGCTTCAAATTTTGGACATAGATTTATCCTGATAACGAACTTCCCTGATTAGTTTCAGGAGTTCATTGGATAAGAATAAGAGGAGGGGAATAAGCGTATAAGTACTATTAGTACAAGTTATAAGTACAAGTCTGTTAGTACTATTTGCGATAGAATTATCGCAGAAATCATAAAAAAACTGAATAGAAGCGCTACCTATTGAGCCATTTACTCTAAAAACAAAAGAATACTAATTAATATCAGGGACTAACTGGATTTGAAGTCTGATAAAAATCCGTGCATTAGTTCTTGAGATAGAACTATTGCGATAATCATGAATAATGTCACATAGCAGCACTACTAGTTGCACAATTTGCTCTAAAAACTAAAAATTCACATCAAGTACTATCAGAGTCTGGAGTTTTATAAAAATTCATGCATTAGATCCTGAGATAGAGTTATTGCAATAATCACGAATAATACCGTATAGCGGCGATACCGTTCAAGAGATTTACTCCAAAAACTATAGAATACTAATTTATATCAGGGACTTACTGAATCTTATGTTTGATGAAAATTCGTGCATTAATTTTTGCGACAGAGCTATTTCAGGAATAAAAAAAATTGAGCACAACAGCGCCACGTATTGGGCAATTAAATGAAAACGTAAACAGAATTAGTTCATATCACGGATTTACTGAAACCGGAAGTTTAATGAAAATCCGTAAATTAGTTATCGAAAAAATATTGGTGCATTTCTGTAAAAATGCAGTTTAGAAGCACCGTCTGCTGAAAGATTTCCATGAAAAAGTAATCAGCATCAATTTATATCAAGGACTAGCTGAATATATATTTTTATTAAAATCATTAGTTCATCCGTTCATTAGTTCTTGAGATACAGCTATTGTAAAAATTGTGAAAAATGCAGCATAGCATAGCCATGTCGTGTGATTTACTTCAAGATAGAAACAACACTATCTTATTTCATGGACGAATTGAATTTGAAGTTTGATGGTAATTTGTGTTTTAGTTATTAAGATAAAGTTGATACGTAAATCATAAAAAAATCAAAACAGCATATCCACCTGATGAGCAATTTACACCAAAAACTAATCAGCATCAATTTAGATCAGAGACTACTTGTATATACATTTTTATTAATTTTCGTGCATTAGTTCTTTAGATACAGCACCTGCAAAATTTACGTCACAAACAGTCAGACAGAGTCATAGACTCACAATTTGTGAAAACATGTTTTTTGGATTATCTGACCTTTAAATGGCTCAAAAACTAGAATTAAAAAATTTTCACGAATTAAACATTTATTGTAAAGACAGAAGAAAGTAAATTAAATAAAAGAATGAGTTTTAAATGAACTTCACTTATTTCAATGGATGTGTTTGAGCTGAGCGGATTCGTTTAAAATATTTTGAATTTGAGCTTAAACTTGATTAATTTTTGAGAAATTAAATTTGAGTTTGAAATAATTCTTTTTTTTTGTGAGCGTGCCAAAGAGTGGTTGGCATCTATTACAGCACGCAAAATTCAATTGGTCTAGGATAAACTAGATTGTCCTAGGATAAATTAGATTGGACTAGGCTAAACCAGAAGATTGGCGCCGAAGCGGTCTTTGGATCAATAAAACCATGCCAGATTCAATTGGCCTAGGATAAACTAGTTCAGACCAATAAATAGAAATCTAAACTAGTTTATCCCAATGACTGTTCGGCCAAACTAGTTTGGCCTAGGAAAATCTAGTTTATCCGATGGGCGTTTGGATAGACTAGTTTGGGCTAGGAAAAACTAGTTTATCCGATGGGCGTTCGGATAGACTAGTTTGGCCTAGGAAAAACTAGTTTATCCGATGGGCGTTCGGATAGACTAGTTTGGCCTAGGAAATCTAGTTTATCCGATGGGCGTTAGGATGGTCAAGTATGGCCTAGGCCAATCTAGTTAGACCTGAAATCGGGTTTGGTATGTAACATATATTAAATAAAACATGTACCTTAAAGATATATTGTAAAAAATAAATCTTCTGATTAGTAAATAAATATCAAAAACGCATATAACTATAAAATAATTTGTTCCTTAATATGTTGAATCCTGCTTATATGTACTGCCGTATGTTTATTTTCTGCTTAAGTTTTCTTGTCAATATATTTCGCATTTTGAGCTTTCGAAATAGGATTTTAAAATATTATCGCAAGCCAAAGTATTTGTGTTTCTACAACCATATTCAAAAATATATAATCTAAAATCTTGCTATAGCTGTAGGGAAAAAAATCGATTATACGAGTTTTTAAATCATGAAACTTGATGTAAGTACTATTATATAAAAATGAAATTCCTAAGACTGGAGAATTAATAAGTTATACTTTAATGATTGATATAAAGCGTTCAATTTGGTAATAATTTTAGCAATTGACATTAAGCTTCATAAGCTAAAATTTATAGATAAGGACGTAAATTAACAAAGTTTGATTTTGGACGATGCTGGACCGTGGTTTATGTTAGACAGACTTTTTTCCCTTATCAAATGCATTCAAAATAGGATCTTTTCAGTCTTTAAAATAATTTATTATTAAATTAAAATGATTCAAAGAAAAAAGAATAATAAGTCAGCCCTTCTTTTAGTTAAATGAGAACGCCAAAAAATAAAATTATATAAAAAAATTGTGATAGATTAACAAATATTAAAGTCCATAACTATGTAAGATTTTGTTTATAAACATATTGATTCTTATTTATATATACTGTCATCTATTTGTGTTCTGCTTGAATTTTCTTGTCAATCTATTTCGTCTTTTATGCTTTCGTGAAATGGGATTTTTTAAAAGTATTGTAAGCTGAAGCGTTTACGTTTCTACAGCCATATTAGAAAATGCATATTCTAAAATTTCGCTGTAGTTGTAGGTAAAAGAGAAATCGATTATTTTTATTAAAAGAAAAAAAAAATCTTGTCACTTGATGTAAGTATTATTTTTTAACATGGAAGTCCCAAGACTGCAGAAATAAGTACATGTATTTAGAAATTGTTTTAAAACAAAATATTTTTAAATAAACCTCGTTTCATGTTTCATCTCATATGTTTAATCATTTATGTCTAAAATTAAAAAATAATAACAATAAAATTAAATTAAAGGAAAAAGAAATACTTAAAAAAATTTAACTAACAAATAAATTTATTTAAAACATAAATAAAAAGTATATTAGTGTCATGTGAACTGCAGGAAATATTAAAAACAAATACAAAAGAGTAAATTCATAAGATAGAGTATTATTTTGTTAATTCTATTCAACAGAATCATTATATTTTCGTAATGTCCGCATATTACTTACATTTTAAGCGTAACTTCTTTTCAGGCATTTTTTTTCACTATAAAAAACACATCATAAAGATTTTCTTTTTTGTCTCTAAATTATAAACTGCATTATATTTTCTTTTTTTTTTTCATTCAGCCTTTTTTGTTAAGAAACTTTACATTTAGATATGCGTCTTATAAAAACTTTCCTTTTATACAAAGTATATACACGTTTATTTCATTTAATATAGTGTCGTTACTGTCCTCAACGTTCAATATTAAAAAACTTTTTTAAATCAATCATCTTAAAAACAGTTTTTCAATTATCACAAAAGCACACATCTAATTCCAGAATAACATATATTCGATTATAAAGATTATTTTCACTCTCATCTTGTATCTTCCTTATCATGTAATTTTTGCTTTGGCCCTAGAGCTCAACATCAATAACGTTTTTATACTCTTATCACGGAGGTGCCTTGAGTTTCAAAATAATTTTTATAAAACTTCAGAATTTTTTTTTTTTTTTTTTTTTTTGATAAAATCTGGTCTTGATTAATTTTTGGTGAACATTGCCCTAAATTTGGCGCTGTTATGTATATTTTTTTTAAGTTTTCTACAATAGCTCTATCTCAAAAACTGACGCACGAATTTTCAACAAACTTCAGATTCCACTAGAAGTTGACATAAGATTTTTCTGATTAGATTTAGGTGTAAATCTCTTAGCAAGTGTCTCAGTTATGCTTCATTTTTCAGAAAGTATTTGAATGTATGATACAGAAGGAAGTTTTGGTATTGCCACATCCGATTTGTTTTACAACGTTATTAGCTGCTCTTGGTGTTTTTTGCAGCCGTCCTTCCACATACAGGAAATGTAAAGTAAGAAACATTTTTTTTTAATATTCAAATATTACAAATTATAAGTTATAAATTTGCAACTAACTTAAATTCTACATTTCATTCATGATATTTGGAATATAATGGGATAAAAGTAATAAATGACCTGACGTTAACGACCGTTGCACTAAAGATTCCACTAATTTTTCAACTTAGCATTTAAAATTGTACCTAACTGAAAAACAAAGTTGTCTTGTTTTTTTTAATTTGGAGGGGGTTAAACATTTAAAGATGGCCACATTGTAGTTTTCAGTTCTTATTGAAGGAGATATGAGTTAGGAAAAGAAGATCTGTGGCAAAAAGACCAACAAAAGACTGCTGCCGTGGCAAATTATTCTTATGCACCAATTTTTTAAAATGTAATAAGTTTATAATTATTTTATGTATATAATAAAATACTTCGTTTTACGAAAAAAAAGTCTACTATCAATAAATTGTTTACCGAAATCTTTTTCGTTTTATTTTATTTTTTTCCACAAAATATTCCGAAATATCGCTTAAAACAAAAACGAAAACTAAGAAAAAGGACACTCCATTATCTTCGAAAAAACACTTTTATGAGGTATATTAAAAGCAAATTATTCAACTAAAGTTATATATCAATACATAAATACTTCATGTGACATATTCATTTAAAAATTATGCAAATAGGAGTAAAAAAATACCGTTCAAAATTATTTGCACTTTTTTAAAGTTTGGAGTAACTTAATTACTATGTTTAAAAAATGAAATGTTTAATTATATCTTTAGTTAATTTTAATTAATTCTGATTTTTTTCACAACAATGTTTTTGGCAGTGATTAATTTACTCAATTTTAAAACCACTTGCTTGTGAGATTTTTATGTCTTCTTTTTCAATATAAAAAATAAATATTTATACATATGGTTTTTGTTTGAAACATTTTGGTATACTGATTATTTTTATTATAAGCGTAATATTGAGATACTTAAGTAAATAAATGCAAACTCAATTAAATATATATTTAAACATATGTTTTACTAGAATAGCTGTTGTCAAAACACAAATTTATATATATAATATAAAATAAAATGTTTATTACATTTTATCCACTATTTATGAAGATATTTAAAACAATTAGAAATTTACAAATCTATTTTTTTCATGTATTACAAAGCACCTGCAAAGTTCCACAGAATTACTTCATCATAACTTTATCCTTACATAAAAGAACGCGATGTGTATCTGCATGGCTTTATGTCCATATACCCTTGCTCCGTCTCCAGTAAACAGCCTCTGCTCGCTAAGTAAATACTAAGAAAATTTATGTAAATTAAACTAGATTTTTTCATTTCACAATGGACGAAGTTATGAGCTTTTTCTTCTTAAAATTATATCTTTTTCGCCTTTTGAACATATTTGTAATGATATCAAACACCTGTCATACATACATCTTTGGCCATTTCCCTAGAAGTAATAACATCTTTGAAGTGGTTTGATATGTAACTAATCGAATTTTCCTTAAAAATGTCCAATATGTGTACATTTTTATAAGGATAGAAAACCAACGATTAGAAATGCACAAAAATGCATGAAAATGTAGCAAACAGCCGTTTCGAATTTACTATCGAGATTCTTCATCAGTGCAAGACTCAGCGAGCTACGAAAAACAACGCTCAGCTAGGCTCAGCTTTGATACCTTCCTGCATTGGTACCTGTTTGCTAATTTTCATGCATTATTTGTGCATTTTTATTCGTTGTTTTTTTTTTTTTTTTTTTTTTTTTTGTTCTTATACATTTTTGCTCAAATGTTTTAATTGCTATTTTAAATGGTAATTTTTAGTTGCATGGAACACATCCAACATAATTTCCAGTTTTTTTCCGTAAATTCTTTTGACAGTGAAGAAACGTATGCAAGATCTTTTTAAAAGACTCAGTTGAAGTATTTTTCGGTAAAGTACTCATTAAAATCTTGAGTTTTGCGTTTATCCCATTGCAATGACTAAATAAGACAACAGTTATCCGCATAATATTATCTAACATTTTTTGAGTTACTTTTAGTTTGCGATTTAGAATCAGTACTTTACATGTTTAAAAATAGATGACATTATAATTGATATTTGAGACATTCTCTTATGGGTACCCTTTAATTATCGTGAGACAAGAATTTGCTGTTTGTAAAATAAAAGTTATAAAGCAAATAACAAGTAGCTGTTTTTGCATGAATGTCAAGATTTTAGTGATTTCATTAATTTAAAATAGCATTTTATTTGTAATTTTTTCAGTATTCCATTTTTGTTCAAACATGTGGAATTAATAACTGTAACTTAGAAATGTATCATTTAATTATTTAACAAGAAAAAAAAACATGCGCCAAACATAGATTATAAAGCACTTTTCAATACAGTCAGAATAATATAACAAAACTGCACCGCTTACAAAATTAAACTATCATGTCTCATTTCGCCATATGGAAATGTATAACACATTTCAAAACCTAATTTCAGCTGCTACTATCTGCAATCGGAAAAATATTATTTTATCAATTATTTTAGCCGCCCTGTATATGATATAGAGATTTGTATCTATTAACAGCATGCATTTAAAAATTTAGTTCATTTAAGGTACACATATATTTTAGTTGAAAACTTCCCTTCAACAATCACCTCTAATAAGGTATATTGTACACGAATTTTTTTGAGCAACCCCGTATAAAAGGTATAGAAACTACATATATATTACACAATCGTACGTGGTACAGAAATCGCGATTATTTTTTAATTGTTTAATGGAAACACCAGAATGAAGTGCATCTTATGAGTTATTGAGTAAAAGTCCTTTGGCAGGATTTAGGCCGAGATAAATCGAATTTATTTTTTACGTTTCGCTTTTTAGCTGCATTTATAGAGCATTATTTTTTATTTTTCTGTTATTTTCACTTAAAAAATAAATACAATTCATGAATTTTGAACGTTTCAGTTTAAAATTATGCATTAAAGTTAGAGTATTAAATTGTTTAAAGTTATGTATTATATATGATATGATTTCAAGGAATTATGTTTTAAATAAAATCAATGAAATACGAAAAAATGCCACGGGAAAAATGTTTGGCAATTTGTCCCCCGGCTAGTCTATATATAAATTGTAATTTGCAAAAACCTAATTAAACTTAAAAGCGCATATCGAATTTTAAAACATTCTCTCCAGACGTAATCACACAAAGACAGTACTGTGACCGATTTCTGTTTGAATACATTGGAAATAGCGCAATGCATTAAAATGCTCTCCGAGCAATTTTCCAAATATGCCATAAAAATAGGATCCATATGCCATATGGAATATTTTGGATGTTCCTGTAAATGAACCATTAATCGTGCATCTTTCATATGCATTATCAAACATGCTAGGATGACTCGAAATAAGCTATACCAATTGCATGAAAATTGGATAATTTCAGGAGAGAATGTTTTAAAATTCGGTATGCACTTTTAAATTTAATTAGGTTTTTGCGTATTACTCTTTATATATAAATTCTATACTTGATATACTGGCCTGCAAAAGAAATTCGCATACCATACTCCTTATTAGAGGTAATTGCTGAAGGAATTTTTTCAGCTATAATATATGTATCTCTTAAATGAACTAAATTTTGGTTGGTTGGTTGGTTATATAGGGTTTTATGGCGCAAGGTCCCTTTTGGGACATGCTGCGCCAACTAAATTTTGGAATGGGTGTTGTTAATATTTAGTGATGTTATACTGTGGGCAGACGGACAGATAAACCGAATGCTTAAGCACTTTTCAACCGAATGCTTAAGCACTTTGAGGTAGAATTTTATTCTCTTTGACATGGAGTACAATTACAGGAGTGTTACACAGACACAGAACAAGAAAAGTAGCTTCACGTGAGTATCAAAAATAGAAAAAAAACCCCTTTTAAAAGATAAATGAATTAATTAATGCGCGTTAAAAGCAGCAAGCAAAAGAAATTTCTTTATATTTAAAATAAACAAGTAAAGTTGAAAAACAGTTAAAATCTATAAGTATATTTAGACTAGACATTTACTTCGCATTTTGATTTGATATTTTAAACTATATTTATGAATTCTGGGACTGCAAAATAATATTTCCTTGCAAACACAAAAGTATTTTCAAATGAATATTAAAAAGAAAAAGTAAAAAGTTTAGAAACTTACATCAGATTTAAACGAAGCATTTAAAATGCCTTACGTAATCACTTGGAGACGAGCGACCGGAATACGTTGCATATAATGTGCTCAGAACCATAATTATTCTCACTATTAAAATTTTATTGTAAATTTTTCCTGATTTAATCCAATCATTTTCTTGATTCATATAGGCAGAAATCTCTCTTTTAAAAAACCGGCGATAAATGATTAAAAATTCTGAAAAAGGCCCTCGTCCAGAAGGAGTTAAGCATTTTTTATTATACCGTGGTTCAAAAAATTCTAGAAACCAAAGGCTTTATGTATTTCACTGTTTAACTGATCTTGTTTCATCAACATGTAAATAGCCAGTAGAAGTTTAAAAGCAGCTGATTCGATCTTGAAATCCCCAATCAAAGAGAAATGAAGGTAAACCCGTTTACAGGGAGATCGTCACATTTTTTTTTTTTTTTCAAAAAAAAAAAAAAAAAATATCTTTCAATGTTTTGCAATCGAGCAAATTAGTATGTCTTTAGAGTTCGTGGTTCTATAACGGAGGTTGACGACCGTAGCTCGTAGAAGGCAGAGCCCTCCCCCCTCTTTTTTTAAGATCTATAAAAAAGTAAGTAAGAATTTTTTTATGTACGATTTTAAATCTGATGCATGTTTGCTTAAATTTTCTTTCTCCTTATGATTATTCAAGTTAAAATAATTTTGTCATTTGAAAGGAAATACTATTTATGTAATCTTAGATTTCAATTAGAAATTACATTAGAATTAACGTCGGTAAAAAGTTCGCATCAGAATATGAAGTAAATGTCTGTTCTAAATATATATAGTCACGCGTAATTATTTAAAGTTTAATTGCTTTACCAAATTATGTGGTAATTTTAAATACGACGTAATTTATTTTCCTTGCTGGTTTAACACATATAAGGCAAATTGTTATTGTTATTTGTGCTGTCTTAGGATTCATTCATGTAAGTATATTTTTAAATTTTAACGGTTTGTATTATTTTTTTATGTGTAATTTTTACAATTTTATATATGGCGGGATTTTTTTCCATTTTCGGCGGTTAACACATTTTAATAAATTCATTATTTATAAATTTCTTTTTTTTAATTTCGTATGTAAATACAGTTTTTATTACCTAATTATCAAAATTTTCCCACCGTTAACTTGTAATCATTTAATTCTCATTTTTTCCCTGCTTTAGATAGTCGAGTGAAAATAAATTTTTAATTTTAAGGGAATATAATTCTTTGAACATTTGATAATTCAATTTAATAACGTTTTACGAATTACATAAAACAAGTCTTTGGAAATTATGAAAATATGAATTTAAAATGGAATTAAACTCACAAAAAATGAGTCAAATTAAAAAATTCAGATTAAATTGATATGTATCGTTGTTGAATTTATAAAATTTTTTAATGGAGCAATTCTTGCCAACTTTAACATTAAGTATCTTTTTAAGTAATTCTTGAATTTTAAAACTGCACGTATCAATGTGTTTATAAAACATTTTGCTATAATACTTTAATATTCCATATTTTTGTATGCAGAAGTTTTCTTAAAATTATCAAAGAAATTCCCTAGATAACAACAAATTCATTTTCAGTGGAAGTGACAGGATTACTTATTTTTTGTAGAGAGATTGTTTTTATCTAATTTATTAAAGCTGTTAGCTGTAAAGATTTAAGTTTTACTATTAAATTTAATAATATTCTACACTTGAGATTTTGTAAAAGCCTTCTAAACGAATTATATATTTTGAAAATAATAAATATTTATTATGTTTAAAATAATGGAAAATGTAGTACGTGCTTTTATAACACTCAAACTGTTACTTCAATGATTCACTTAACATTTTATTTCATTAATATTCGAGACAAATCTATGTATCTATTTGTATGCTTTAATTTCCTCTATTTATTAATTAACAAATGAAGTGATAATAAAAATGCCTTAATTCATAGCTAAACTTCATATGCTTGTTAATTCATGTCATCTTTCATACTCATTTTTTAATTAGTATGATAATGTGGCTTTATTAAGTCAGAATATTTGGTCGAAAAATGTCTAAATATGACAGAAGTTAATTATAACTAATTGCATGCAACTAATTAAAGTTGATTTTGACTTTGTTGCTTTTATTAAATGCAATTATTCAAAAGTACTTTATTGAATTTGTAAATGGTTTTGTAAATAATTAAATATACTAAAAAACTGATTTTAGATATTTTCATTCGTTCATTAAATCACTTTTAATTTTGTATTATAATTAAATTGTCGACAACCTGCAAGTTGTTTTACTGGCTTGGATAATTACTTTTTATATCGATTTTCTTTAATATTGTCTCTTAAATTTCACTACGTCTCTAATCGTGAAAAAATAATTTATACATATTAAAAAATAATTAGGTACATGGATAGATTAAATATTATTGTCATTAGTATATATAAAATATTTGTACTGAGATGCTTGATGCGCAATATCGAAGCTTAATATCTTAGATGCTTATATGTTTAGTTTCAGAATCGTAGCTCCTGTAATAACTTTCTTTTAAAAGGAAGGTTTAGAGGGAAGGGGTAGGGATAAAATGCTTGTTTTGAGCTTATAGTGCTAGATTTGGGATAGTGGATGAGACGTGCCTACGGTGATTTAGACGGGAAATCGTAGTGATGTAGCCAAGTCCCATCATTTGGGACAAATTTTTACCCATATGGTCCAAACCATTTTTCTCCCTCTGCCGATCCCCTTTAAAAAAATCCGATAGTACGCTGTAAATTAATGAATAAATACATAAATATTTAATTTTTTGTAGATTTTTGACTGGGATTCTGGCTTAAAATGCAATTGATCCTTTATTACAAATGTAACTAAGCATTTTTTTCAACTTATTCTAAATGTGGGAACCAGTAAGGAGACATACTTTTCTAGATCATTTCAAAGTAAAGTACGATATACCCAGTACATCTATGTGAACGTAATAGTATGCTGTGGTTCTCTTCTATGCCAGTGATTACCCAGGTCAAAATTCCTTCTGGTATTTGTTTGCAGGACAAGCATTAATTGCTGTATCCCAGCAGGTAAACTAGCATAAACTACTATAATATATTTGCTGGTTCTACCAACATGCCTACCAGTTTGCCTCTAGAATTACCAGCATGCCTTGGTGTCTATTGGCCCACTTTATTGCTTGACTAGCATACATAATCCAGCATGTGTTGTTGGTCTAGCAGCAATTAAGACCATCACTTGCTTGTACTTTCTACTAGTCTAGCATTATTTTTGTACCATTTCATTGTTTCATTGTTTCATTTGCTTTTAATTTTTTCTATTATAGCATCAGTTGCTAGTTTAAAAAAAAAGACGCTGGTGCTGATATCTATTGACAATACCGACAGCAGCTTCGGATATTGTTGAGAGAAACAGTACCGGATATTTTTTGTTCCTCCTGAGAGTAGAACCCTTTATCTGCGGTTTCGGAGGCGCGCACGTTACTCACCTTGCCAGTGGGGACATGTCTTTGGACGCCTGCAATCGCGAGTGCTGGTTGATGAACCTGATTCCACTGTGCGTTAATATTTTTATACTGTAAATGGTTAATTTATCTATGCAGTTACAAATCCTCGGAGTTTCATTTACTAATATAAATTTATTGTTAGATTTTTTTAATAGTTAATGGATAATTAAAATATTACTTGATTAATATAATTCATCATTATTATTGAAACGATTTTCTGTGCTTAATAGATAGATTGAATGTTTTTAATTATTTTTTGCAGAGAAATAAACAACTCTGTAGTGCATTTTTGATAGAATAAATGTCAGGTAAATTTTGTTTAAGGTGGGGGATATTAAAACTGCAATGTTTATTGGTAAGAGAGGAGGGGATCAATTATACATATTTTTAAATCGATTGTTATAAACATATTTCTTAAATGAAAAAAGTGCTTCTTGAATATTGAAATTTAAGTGAGTAAATTTTATTTTTTACCGACTTTGAAAAACATTTTTTACTATTTTTTTCACAATTTAAGTTAAGTAAGCATTAGCAAAATTGACAGCTTAGAATTTTATGATGGAGAAGACGCGTATTCCCTAAAATCCTCCATGGAAATTAATTTTCATCTTGTTTTAGATTTATGTCATTCAACTTTTTTCTCAAACGGTGGATAACGGAGGTTTTGAATTTACGTTGTAGTAGCCCGAACACAAGATCTACCGCCCTTTGATTTTAAAATTTAAAAAACATATATTATTTTCCTTATTTTTAAAGACACAGAAAATTTAATCTTTTCGAGTAACGTAGAAGAATTAAATACTAAGAGAAAGTGAAGCTGCGATTTTTCTTCCATTTCGTGAAGGGGTGTGTGTGTAGGGGGGGGGGCTATAAAAATGAATTGTTATTATTATTTTTTAAGTTTGTGTGTTAAAAGATTATCTCAAGCAGTTCAAGAGGCAGTGTTTTATAAATGTTGTGGTGGCACAGCTATTTTGCCCAGCTTTCTAAATACATCAAAATATTTTTATTTTCTGTTATTCAGTGTTTTTACTATAAAGTTGTTTTTCATAAAAATTCACATTTTTTGAAAACATTGAAAAAACACTTATTTTATTCAAAAATATGTGCACATAATTTGAAAACATCGAATATGTACTTATTTTATGCAAAAAAATGTGTACAATTTAGAAATATAAAATATGCACTGATATGAAAGAAAAAAAAAATTGCAGATTGTATTTTTTTAAAGGGTATACTTTTGCAATATTCAAAAACATTTACTCTTTATGCATTAATTCTGTACAATCCATCATTTTTTAGAAAAATATACAAAATATTGCTTAAAAGTTGGGTTCTGCTATTCTAGCAGAAATTCATAAGTATCATTTTTTTTTTTTTGTTATTGTTGAAATTCTTGTTTAGCGAATTAGAATATTTTATTGGAAATAGTGTGCCTTTCTGCTTTCGACTTCAGCTGCCTGCATAGCATATTATGTTAGCAAACATTAAAAAGCATATAATAGTAATTTAATGTTCCTACCTCTCCATGCTTTAAAAGAAGATCAAATAGATGATGAGCATAAAATCTTTGTATATAGTGTGTCATGCTATTTCCTCCTAAATTGGCTGCATAACATAGTATGCTGACAAGCATAAAAAAGCACATTATAGCATGTTCAGGCATCTAACACTGCTTGCTCTGAAGTAGTTTTGACCGCAAATAAGCTTTATATGCTTGTACATAGCTTGTCATGCTATTTCTCTTTAGACTGTCTGCATAGCATATTATGCTGGCTATCCTAAAGAAGCATATTATAGCATGTCAAGGTACCTACCTTAGCAGGCTTTGAAAGAAGCTTAAACAGCAAATAAGCATAAAATGCTTGTACATAGCTTGTCATGCTATTGCTCTGTAAACTAGCTACATAGTATTTGATGCTAGCTAGCAATTTAAAGAATAAAATAGCAGGAAAATCTAGCAGACATAGCAATAACTACCATATTTTTGTTGTTGGTACTAGCATAAATTTTGACCTGGGTATAGATCAGATGATGCTGCAAATAATCTGCCGATTAACAACATGAAGGTACGGAACATATGAGAACAAAGTACAGGAGAGGCTCATTCCTTAATATTTTTCTTAAATTCTCTTCTCATGTATGATCGGTAATCGCTGTCTGATTTTAAAACTTTTCCTATTTTGGTAAACTACTTCAATATTTAGAAAAGAGAGATATGGTACCCAGTGGATTATGAGGGAATATTACCGTTGATTGTGAGAAAACAATTGGACTCAATCACATATCAGAAAAAAATCGATTAGTGGGGCATTAATTGGATCGCTTCTTGGAGACGCTACTTTTAATTAGAATATGTATTTAAAGATTTTGCTTAAATTTGCTATTCTGCCATTTTAGGGCAGAAGAAAACTATTTGGCTAGGTTGCAAGTTCAAGAATATTCGAATAGTGCGTAATTTTGAATCACATTGGTTTAGGGTTAAACCTACTCTATCTAAAAAGTGGCGCAGACGAATTTGTCGAAATTTTTTATTTTACCGCTTTCAGGAACGAAGAAATCATTATGCTAGGACAAATATTTGAACATTTTTCATTGGTGAATATTTTTGGGTCGTTAGTGTGATACCAATATATTTTTTAAATAGGTGTCACGATTTTGATTCAAATTTTTACTCTACCGATTTGGATTACGAGAAAACCATTGGACTAAGTCACATTTTAGAACAAATTCTATTTGTGGGTCCTTTTAATGTCACTAATTTTCAGGCTAATTTTCTTTAAAAAAAACAACTTAGACTATTTCGGTTTAATTTTAAATTCTATCTTTATCGAGATGGAAAAGACCATTTTGTTGCGTAACGTGTTCGAAAAATTCGATTAGTCGGTAATTTTTGCCGCTATGGGTTCCGGGTCAAGCTCATTACATCTAAAAACGACTCAAAATATTTTAACAAGATTTTGTATTACGCCATTTTCGGGAAAAGGGACATAATATATCATATGTTCGAGAAATTTTGATTACTGGGTTATTTTGGGGGTCAAGTTATTTTTTGCTGAGAAACGGCTCGAACGATTTTGACTGAATTTTGTATTCTGCCGTTTTCGGAATTCAGCTGATCATTGGGTTAGAGCCTGTATTCCAGAAATCTCAATTTATGGATTATTTTGAGTTTACTGCTGGTCAAGCTATAAATTTATTTAAAAAACTCGGTTGTGACAATTTTAAATAAAATTGTATATTTCTTTCCTCTTCGGGATCAAGAAGGCCACTAAACTAGGTTGCATGTTGAAGTGCATACGATTAATAGGTCATTTTGTGTCACATTGCGTGTCAGAGTCAAGTTAAGTGTATCTAAAAACATCTTCAATGATTTTAAAAAAAGTTGCATTATAACGTTTCAGAGCACGAAAAAATTATTGAGCTAGGTTACGTGTACCAGAAATCCCGATTAGTGGGTTATTTCTTTCCCTACGATTCCAGGTCTGAGTAATTGTATAATAAAACGGCTCAAAGGAAATTTAGAAAATTTTATATTATAGTGTTTTCGGTTACGAAAAGATCAGTGGAATAGATCACAGGCTCAAGAAATTCTATTAGTGGGAACGTTTGCGTTACTCTGGGTCAAAGTGATTTATCTACAAAACAGCTCTATTGAATTTGATTAAAATTGTATTCTACCGTTTTCGAACCCGAGAAGACATGCGGGTTCCATCACATGTCCCAGAAAATTTTATTAGTGTGTCTATTTGGACCATAATGGGTACGAGTGAAGCTAGTTGTACCTGAAAAAAGCGGCTTAAACGGTATAACAAAATTTTGCATTACATCGTTTTCTGAACGAGATAACTTTTGGGCTGGATCATATATTCCAGAAATTTTTATTAGTGGGTCATTTTTGGTTTACTACATGTCAAGCTAACAGTATTTAAAATGTGGTTCTAATGATTTTTGGTAATGATTAATGATTCTAGAGACCACCCCATCTTCAATTTTCGTGGATTATTTTTTTGTAGGGGGGGGCGGGGGGTCAGGCGCGTCACTTTATTTATTTCTAGAATGTTGCTCAAACGAGTTTCTTTAAATTTTGTATCATATCGATTTTTGGTTACAAGAATACCAATGAACTAAGTCACATGCTTAAACAAATTTGATCGGTGGTTCATTTTGCGTAACTACGGGTCGAGATCACAAAGCCGAGAAGTTGGGAACACCCAAAAAGATTGTGATATTTGGCATAATAATGCTACATTTTGTCGAAAAATTGATTTTCAAGATTACGAAAGTCAAACTTGTACTTGACGTTAAATGAAAGAATGTCACCAAATTTGACAAACAATGAGATAAAAAAAATGTGAAGAAATATTTTAGACATTCTTAATACAAGTCGAGATGCATAATTAATCCAGTCATCGAAAAATGTGATTTGGAATAATATGTTTTCATTGTAAATGTGTAAGTACTGTGGAATTTATAAACTTGTATGTACATATATTAATTTATAATAATTGTTTTTGTAAATACTATTGTTACAAATAATACGTTTTATTAAAAAATAATACAGAGAGAATCATACAATGCAAACATTATATCGAGCTAAATATGAAATTATTTCGATCACCCCCCCTCCCTTGTATATCTGTACAAATAAATATAAATATCGATATATAGACATATATATTGCGCTAAAATCATTTTATCAAATCGCACATTTCCTTACTAAATTAATATAATGCTAATAAAACGAATGTTAGATATTATTTTTTGAAAAACCTAAAGGTTTTTCTATATGGAAATAATTATTCGGGTATTTTACACCTCGAGAAAAATTTTTATGGATACATATGACGTTTGTAATTCTGTTTACGCACTTGGAGTTTCAGAAATTATAGTTATTTTTTAAAGATATCCAACAAAACCAGTAAAATCTCAAGTTGACGGTAACCTTTGGCCATATTTTGTATATATATACTTATGCCCTGGCACATTTACCAATTTTATTTCTTTTAATAATATCAATCTTTAATCTTATTAAATTTACGTCATTTATTTTTTATCTCGCTCAATTTATTTAAATATAAAGCATTTTGTTTATTCCTAAATTGCATCTTCATTTTTGAAGGAATTCTATTATTTAAAAATTTTACGTATTTTTATAATATTTTATGCTTTTTTTTTCTATGGATTTATAAATAGATTTTAGACAAAATTGGTAGTATTATCTCAAAATTTATTTTTCTGTATAAATGAAATTTCTTCGGATATTTGGAAGAAATGTATTTTACACTTCACAGCATTTTAAATCGAACTTTTTTCACAGTGCAAAACAATGGTAAATAAACTGAAAAAACCCTGGTCATAAAAAATATTTTTATTTCGCAGAGTTTTTATTTCAGTTAGAAAAAACAGCGTTCTTTAAACGAAAAAAAAAAAAAAAAAAAAAAAAAAAAAATAGAATAAAGAAGATTGCATCACGCAAATCTGATTATGTTATCCCATTTATTTTCTATTTCTTAGCGGAAATGATTCGTCTTGCTAGTTTACACAACTTGGAATTTTTAAAGAATTCTCATTCTGAATCTTGTTAACTGACGTTTTGGAGGATATTGCTTTTTTTGGATGAAACATTGGACAAATTTTATCCCGATGGGATATAAATAAAAATAATTTGCGCTTATATTATATCAATAAGAGGATTACATTTTATATTTATTTTTTTTCCTTTATCCTTTGTCTTTTTTAAAAAAAAGAGTTGTTTACTTCTGTAGTTACATTATTTTAATTTTACACCGTGCTTTGCATATTTTTATTATATTATTAAAATATTTCAATTTGTAAAACTGATCAATTAAATTTTTAATATATTATTTCTAAAATAAGATTTTTCGTTACAAATGTTTAACATTTCCATGTCATAGAGTAAGTTCAATGCTTCTGACCCTTTTTTTTAATGCGATTACACATATGTTGTCTCGTGCAATGTCTCCATGATATAATATATATATATATATATATATATATATATACCGAATGTCCCAAAAATGACTGATGGATTTTAAAATTCAATAACTTGCAAACGGTGACAGATATTAAAAAAAAAAATTGCAGGAGGGTTATGTATAATGTCAGGAGTTTTCTTACCGTAATGTTTTTTATTTTAGTTCGCATCTCATACAATAAGTGGTGCTGACGGCGATTGAAGGCCATGTGATCAGTGCTGAGTAAAGCGTCGACCTGACCTTCAATAGCCGTCAGCACCACCTATTGTTTGAGATGCGAACTAAAATAAAAAAATACGGTAAAGAAACTCCTGACATTATACATAACCCTCCTGCAAAAATTTTTTAAATAGCTGTCACCGTTTGCAAGTTATTGAATTTTAAAATCCATCAGTCATTTTTGGGACACCCGGTATGTATGTGTATATATATATGTATATATATATATGTATACATGTATATATATATATATGTGTGTGTGTGTGTGTATATATATGTATGAAACGGATTAAATGGTCAGTAAATTGTCTACGGATTTTTATTCATACGACAAACTTTGAACAAAAATATTTATAACAAATACTATAAACAAGAAAACATATTTGAAGTAATTCACGTACATGATAACCGAAAAAAAAATTATTTCACTGATTTTCATGTAATATTTCAAATCTAGATTTATTTTACAAAATGTACACTTAAAATACCGCAAAACAATAACTTCTCATGATATTGAAATTGAGAGTTATGCATTTTATGGAAAATTTTTGAAAGAGCAAAATTCATTGTATTCCCTCCTATTGTATTTCCATTAACCCAACGCTAGCAGATGATTATAATCTGACTATATCATTCTTACTGCGAAAGATTTAGGGATGTTAGTGATAATGTGTTGTTGTATGCAGCTCTGTGGTATTTATCCATTTGTTTGTCTTGTATGCGAAAGATTAAAGTACACTGTTAAAAATAATCTGTGAGTTCACGGTAAAAGTACTTGCTGAAAAGTAGCCAGACATTTACCGTTCCGTGAGTAGATTTTCCGTTTTGGAAAATAAAAGAAAGAAAAACTCCGTTTGAAGAAGCTGTAACTTTTCGTTACAAAATTTGAATTTTGATGATAATAATTCAATTTAAATTAACGAACCAAACAATCAGCAAAGAACTCGAACGTTCCGAGTGATTTTTAGCTGCTATATTATTTAATTTAGTTTAATTTATTTTTTACTTCAAACCGTCTTCAGGATCAAACGCGCGACTTTTAGACAGTAGAATAGATCCTTACTTACTGAGCCACAGCTGCCGATTACAACCTGCACAAAATATGTCTTTTATGAGTTAGTAGGAAAATCTGTTGTGTTTTTCAAATATTTCCTTTCAATATATTCGTTAGAATATTCGTAAGCGGTTTATTTTATTTTATTTTAGACTGATGCATAATACTTATTATTTTTAAAAATCAATTTGAATTTTTTAACTTGTTTACATAAAAAAATTCACTGTTTAAAATCATTTTGTTTTTGTTTTTGTTTTTGATTGTATGTATGAAAAATATATATGTTCTTTTTCTAAAAAAAAAAAAAAAAAAAAAAAAAAAAAAAAAAAAAAAAAATGTTATAGACAATATTTTGAAATTATCGCACTCAATTTAATACTTTTTTAGAGGGGGGGGGCAGCAAATTAGTTAAAATATTTTTTAAAGAAGAAATAAGAGAAAAATGTAATTAAAGGGGACTTTTTGTTTTTTCGTTATTTAATGGCACTAGAAGGATTCGAACATACAATCTACGCCCGCAGATAGTAAGCGGTGCGTTGCCTTGACCACTTGGCCACGGAGACTATCAGGTATGGGAATGTCTCCGTTTTTTCTTACTATTTTGATCCTTTTCGTTATTTTCAGGAAGTACGGGGGAGTTTTCAGATTTTTAACGGAAAATGCCCTTTTGTTATGAAAAGGGACATTTTCTGTGAAATTAAAGGAAAATATATTCGTAAATTTCGTTTTTTTTTTCTCTTAATAGTATAAACGCATATGTCAAATATTCGACAGACTATTTTTATTCAATTGCCCAATCTGTGTACAGTGAAAATCACAATGTATCAAGAAAATTACAATCTTATTCACACTTATGGATATCCTCGAAACTATTTAAAAGGGCATGATGTTGCACAACAACTATTTGTGTGACCATGTGAATCCCTTGATCTTACTATCATTAAATTTTTGTACACTATTTTGGAGTTTTCTACCGACAATAATACTTTTTTACATACTCACAGGGAAATATATACCTATCTCTGTGGCTCTTTTGCATGACTTGTGTTTTCCCATTCTAGAACGGATAGAAGATGTTTTTAATGCAGAAGGAGAACCACCATCCTGCTTTTTTTTTCTCATTTCACAGCAGCTTATATTATTCTCTGTAACCGCAGAAAATGTACAGCGGCGTGAAGAATTATTAGAACCGCGCCGAACAATAAAATCAGTCCATGATTTATTTTTTGAAAAAAAAGCGGAATTACGTATTAATAAAGTATATGATACTCAAATTAACATCCATTCTGAATTCGGAAAACGCCAAATTCTGCCTTGGAGTAACATTTAAACAACTTCAAATGATTGCTGATAAAACTAAACTATCAAGAAATATCTTTATATATATATATATGTTATATATATATATGTATATATGTATATCGTTATATATATATATATATATATATATATATATATATATATATATATATTAAGGTTTGTATTACCAAAAACAATAGATTAGGTTTGTTCAAATAGATAAAGTCATATCGGTATTCGAGTTGAACATAGGAACATAAAAAAGACTGCATTCAGTTTACTTAGAATGACTTGAAGCAGCAATCAAACTAGTCTAATAAAATTATTTTCAGTGATAAAAATTTGACCAATTGAGGCAATGCAAGGCTTTCATTCATATCAATAAGGTTTGGTAAAAGAAAATGACACATAATCGGAGCATGTATTGAATAGAATACCGTAATGATTAGTAATTTCCCCGCAAATGGTAGGGTTATAATTGCATATTTGGAAAAAAAATCAAAAGAAATGTTCCATATTTACATGTAACAACGCCATTTTTCCTACTAGGGGAAAAGAATTAATCACCTTAACTGCTTTATTGAATAAGACAAAGCCTTTAATTTGCTCTGCAAAAGTAAAAAAAAATTAATTTGAAATAATATTATTCATACTTACGTTTGATCAGCAAAATGGTTGAAACAAAAGATCATTTGTGATACAATTATGCACGGTAATTGTCAAACAAGACAAAAATGTCCATTGTTCAAGCTAAGAATTAAAATTTGCTATTTGGAATGTGCGGCGTGCTTTGTTATACAAAAATTAAAAAACGTCACACCTTCTATTTGGCAACTCGTCATTGGACACAAGTAAATTGTGATGTTTCTGTTAGTTAAAAAATCTATCTATCACGATCTTATTATATTGCTCCTATTGAAAATCCAATAAAAATTCAATTTATTACATTGTGGTTATAACAATTATTTGAAAATCCCCTCTTTATATTTAATATGTCTATTTAGATTGATAAACTAAATATATATGTTTGTTAAACCGATTAATATGTATGTTATTCAATTAATTAAAGTATCGTTCATCGCATTTTCAACCACAATATATGAACTGCGAAACACAAAAACCGATAGATAGATCAATTGAGCATTGTATAAATCTTTAATTATTTGTATCAAAATCTCTTAATTTTTTCAACATAAACGCATGTAAATATAATTATTACTTTAATTTAAAAAAACATTTGCATTTGTATTCGTAATTAATGTATGATTCTACAAATAGTATAAGGATGCTCATGTTTATCTAAAAATTTATGCTTTAGTATACAAAAAAAAAATCGCATAAAAATTCTTTATTAAAAAACATGTTTATTCAGCGTTGTTTACTACGTAAACATTGTTAAAATAACAGTGTTAAAAAAAAATAACTTAAATGTGATTTTTTGATTCATTAATTATAAAAAAATAATAAATAAAACGCAGCTTGTATATTAAAAAAATAAAAACACATTGTTTTTATTATAATATCTTTATGCACGAAACCATATATTTGTCTTTTAAAGTTTTTATATTTAAACCTTTTTATCCGACATTACAAAATATTCACCATTAGTTTCATGAATTTTTTTTAACTATTAGAAAAAATGTAATTTTCTAAATTAACCATAGTTGTATTTTTAAGAAACGGAATATTTTATGAAAAATATCCATATAAAAGTATTCATATATCTAAATAAAAAGAAAAATTTTTTGTGGTTTAACTTTTGAATCAAAGTCTTTACTTAAGCAGAAAGTTATTAATATAATAAAAAATGTATACAATTTTTTTTAGTCGGAAGTATTTTTTAATAAGCATTTCTGACAGTTTCTTTTAAATTTATTTAACAAGTAAATATACATACATATATAAATAAATATATACTATTTATTATTTATAATAAAAAAATATTGCATCCATTATTTAAAATATATATATATATATATATGTTTATGAAATATTACTGTATTTTTACATATAAATTTCTTCATTTCTTTAAACTATTTTAAAAAGATTAAATATGTATGTGCATTCAATGTCCTTTATATTGTTATTCATTATTTATTTGTTTATTTATTTTATATAAATACGAATAGTAACTTTTCAGAAGTTTTCGGATTATGTCAATCTACCTGTGCTTGTGTATAGGTGAACAAGTTTGCGCTGATACAATCTTTTTTTCTATGCGTTATTATTTGGTAAGTATAATACTGTCTCCTGTCACTAAAGCCATTTAACTTAGTTCCATTTTAGTGGAAAATTATAAATAGCTTTTGGAATTAAACGCTTTATAAATAATTTGTGACTCTTAATCAAATATAATGTTTATTTTTTTAATCAACTAACGGTTAAATAACTTTAATGTTCTAGGTTACTTCATTTTGATAAAATATCCAAATTTCTCTCAAATATCATACAATCGCTAGTTATCTTAAAGAACAAGAAACAAAATTTTAACAAATTTAATTAATCTGATTTTTAAAAAGTCTAATATTTAAGTTATGAAGAATTTTATGGAACAATCGGTAAATGTCTGCATATAAAATGATCTTAAATTATAAAAATTCAATTTGAAAATTTATTTATTTATTTATTTATTTATTTGCCTCAATAACAGTACTTTTAGAATAACATGACATTTAAATTTACGACATCATTTAGAAGAATGTTTGAACATTTAGAATAAGAGTGACATTTTCATTTGCATATGAGGACATTGAAACAAATGAAAATTTTTCAACAGTATAAAATGTTGATCTATTTATATCATTTTTATTATTATTGTTACTTATTTGAACAAGTTTTTAGTTTATGCTGTTGTATAACTGTCTGGAAACATTGTGTACGCACTCTACTCATTCCTTCTAGTTGTTTCCTTCTTGTTTCGTTTAGTTAACTCATATATTTGCTTTATACGTTATCTCTTCTCTGGGCTGCCACAAGCGACTTTTTTTTTTTTTTTTTTTTTTTTTTTTTTTTTTTTTTTTTTTTTTTTCCTGACTGGCACCATTTTTCCTAAACAGAAATTATTAACATACACTTTGACAACATTTGCAAGGAAAATATATTTAAAAGTTTTTATTATAAAAATATTGGTGCAAACATAATGTAAAAATAGTTGCCTGTATCAGTCCCGCTTCTGTATTTACCTTATAGTTTCATTTTATTATTTTGAAAAGAAAAGATTTTAAGTGTTATTGTAGTGTGCTATAATGTCAGTATGTTTCAAGTAGGTTGCGAAATTATTCTTAAGATATTTTAAATGTTTCATAACTTGTTTTAAATGCTTGAGAGAATATTTAGTGTTTTCTTATGTGAATTTTTCTTTGAAATAGGAAAAGAGAATTAATGTGAAATTTTTTGCACGTAAAATATCACAGTGTGCTGCTGGAAATTAAAATTATCGATCTAATGAATTGACCAAGTATATATAAAACAACCAAAACATGTTTTGATCTGTATTATTATTTGAATTGTTTTTTTTAATTCATTCTATAATTTCTTATAGTTAATTTTGGGTGATATGAGTACTTTCTAAACCTCATTTGATAATTACTCAGAATAATTAAAAAAAAGTTTAATTACAAAATGAAAAATTAATATATATATACTATATATCTATATTAATAAAATAACAAATCGCTCTGTGTGTGTGCGTGTGTGTCTGCGATAGCTGGAGAAAACTATAGCACGTACACTGTAAAAAAAAAATCTGTAGTACTACTAGAAAATCTCTAGGCAACTGGGATTCCATAAACTTTTCTAGTAATCAATACAGCTTTTTCTCAAGTAACACTACTGCATTAAACTTAGTAAACAGCACAAAGACTTTCTTAGTAAACATACTAAGAAAGCATTAGTAAACCTTACAGGTGTTTTTTTAATATGAATACTAAGAAATGATTAGTAGTATTACAGATACTTCTCTTGTATCTTCACTAAGAAATGATTAGTAGTATTACATATATTTCTCTTGTATCTTCACTAAGAAATTCTTAGTAGCCGTTACAGGTCCTTTTTAGGTATCTTTACCAATAAATGGTTAGAAGTTTTACAGATACTTCTCTTGTACCTTCACTAAGAAATTCTTAGTAGCCATTACAGGTATTTATTTAGTATACGAATAGTAATACTACTAATCATTTCTTAGTTTTCAAACTAAAAAAGCACCTGTAATGTTTACTAATGATTTCTTAGTATGTTCATTAAAGAAGTTTGTGTACTATTTACTAAGTTTAATGCAGTAGTGATACTTAAAAAGAAACTGCATTGGTTACTAGAAAAGTTTATGGAATCACAGTTGCCTAGAGATTTTCTAGTAGTACTACAGATGTTTATTAAGAAATAGTTAGTACTATTAGATACTTCTTTTGTATCTTAACTAAGAAATTGCTAGCAGCCGTTACAGGTCTTTTTTTTAGCATGTATATTATGAAACCTTTAATTTGCTTTAATGGTTGTTTATATATAAATGTTTGTAATAATTACATATTTCACAAATAATTTTCTTTGATTTAAATACGTATCTTGTTTTATTATCTTTCTACTAAACAATACTTATATTTTTAGTAATTTCTTTAAAAAGGGATCTTTGCACAGAAATAGAAATAAAAGCACCAATGCAGAAAAAATTTCTACCCACCGCCCCATATTTCATTTTAAACAGCATTTTTTAATAATATGTAGACTTGAAATATAATTTTTCTTTTGATATTGTCTTTATTTTATTTATATATTTTTATTTATTTTATTTTTTTGGACTTAAGTTTACAATTCCTGTCAAAAACCTCATTTCTAAGAAATCACTAATGCATATACTTGGATATTAGCTTCAAATAATAATTTTACTTGGTGCAAAATTACTTAAGTTCTTTGAAATTTATACTATATGTTAGTGTTCACTCCAGAAACAAAAAGAGCATGGTGCTTTTCACTAAAAAAGGCACTACTGCAACAGAAAAAAACACTTATGAGAGGGAAAAAAAAAAAAAAAAAAAAAAAAAAAAGATGTTATTGCTTTTGGAAGGAAGGGAAAAAAAAGTAGGAAAATGTGTAATTTTAAAGTATGATAAATCAAGTAACATTACTTTCAAATGATTTTATAATATAAAAATAAAAAATATAATTAAATTAAAACATGATTGAATAGTTTCATGTTCTTATTCATAAAGAAATGAAAAAAATATTTTTGGGCACACTAATTTAGAAATACATATACAGAAATATTTTATTACAAATCTCGGGGTAAAACTAGTGGTGCATTTTACTACTTTTTATAAAGGCAGGGCGCATTTTGTAAATTTGAAAAAGAGCAGGGTGCTGCGCTCTTCAAAAATGGTCCAGATTAAACACTACTATATGATAAAACATGTCTGTGAGCAAAGCTGACACATATAGGCAGTGGCAAGAATTTGTTTCTCTTTTTTCTCAAATTAATAACTTCTAACCATAAAATAAAGCTAACAATGCACTAAGTTATTTGAAAACTATTTCAATTTATTGATTTTTCAAGATTTTTAAAATAATTTTCTAGCACAACTCTTTAAAAAAAAATCAATCTTCATCATATGAGCTATAATAACTCATTTCCATTTTTCTACACCGATAAAAGAGAATTTCAGGTGTCAAAATTGTTATGTTTCATATAAAAAATCTTAAGTTGTGAATTTGAAGAAAATTTTTGCAACTAATACTAAGCACACTATTGATGTTTTAGACATTTCCTTACAAAATTTACCAAGTTGTTAAACTCGGTATATGCATTTCATAGTAGCTTTTTCTTCATACTTCTGACATTTAATAATTTTTTAATATGCTAAACACTTTGAAAATAACCACATTTGACAACAGGTTTAATCCAGTTTGCCCAATTGAAATTCTTAATTGCACCGATAGTTTTAACACAATACAAATATAAAACATTTTTATTTGTAAGTAATGTATGTGTTAATACAATTTAAGAATTATAAGTGTTCAAATTAAAATACTTACTCTATTAGACTTTTTTAAAAATAACAGGGCTGCAACAGTGAAGCAATTTTCTAAATTTTGCTTATGTTCTTTTTATTTATTTATTTATTTATTTATTTTTTTGAACAATAATAATATACAATTAATTTTAAATAGTGGTAAGCGAAAAAAAAAAAAAAAAAAAAAAAAAAAAAAAATAGTTGTCAATGTTGGCTCATCATTAGCTGAAATAAAAAACCACATATACAATAAAAAAGCAACACAGTTCAGTTGGTTTGCAATATACTCTTCATTTATTGAAAGTACAAATTATATATATTAAAAAGATATATGACTAATATTCAATAACAACACATTTTACAAACAAAGGTTTCTCCAGACAGTGTTCGGAGAGCTGCTAAACATTGCCTGGTCTTTGGGGAAACGAAGTAGCCACTTTAATTATACATTTAATGCATCAAAATCCACAATCTTAGTATACTTTGTACGAAGGTAACCCAAAGTCAATAAAATGGGAATGTCTCCAAACATCAGATTAATCTTTCCACCTGTTTTGATAATGAAAGGATGAAAATTTTCAGAGATAAAATTGATACTAGTGCAAACACAAGATAATTACACTGAAGTATGCAAAAACATAATAAACAAAATAATGAAATTGAAGAAACTGTCTTACTTCTGTTTCCACTGCTCGAACAAAAGGGAAAAAAAAATACTTTTCTATTTTGGCATAAATTTCAGGTTTTATGAGCTTAATAATGTAAATTTTTTTAATTAGTATGCATTCTGCAAATCTGAAAAATCTGACAAATTAAAAAAAATAAAAACCAAAATGCTGTTATTTAAAAGCATTTTTTGGTACTGTGTTTTGTTGAGGGAAGCACACATTTTATCATTATGTTTTTAAATTTGATAATTATAATTTCCAAGAAATTATTTTACAATTTTTGTTTGAAATCTGATTTTGCAGACTCTTAGAAAAAGGAGAAATTTATACTGTTAAAATTAACTTCTGGTATAACTAAAAATAATTTTGGAGAGGAGGGAGGGATTTAGATATAAAAATTATTTTTACTACAAAGCATGGACGCAACTTTGAAATTTGGCTAAGACTGAAATTATCTGAATCCCCCCCCATCCCCCAATGACTGCGCACACATATACTTGCTTCAATGCATCACTTAAACAAAATTCAACACGTCGAAAATTATATGCAGTAAAATACAATGATGTTGAAACAAAATTATAAAAAAAAATAAGTGCATGTGAAACATTCATATCCATGTCAACAGTATTTGAAAAGTTTAATTTAGACTGGGTAAAGCTAAAAACAATAAAGCTGACAGCTATGACATATAAAATCAAGGGGAATTCCGAGTAGAAATTTTTCGTATGAAATTCACAGCAAATTTTCTGAAAGGTTACAGTCAGACTTGTATAAAACCAAAAACTTTCTGTGCACGTAATATTCGGTCAAAAGCTTTCTGCAAATTAATGTTGGGTGTAATTCGCGTTTTTTGTGTGATTTATGAATGTAATTTGCATTTTTGAACGATTTATGGACATAATTAGCATTTTTTTATGCGATTCATGAACATAATTCACATTTGTTATACGATTTATGGACGTAATTTGTTATTTTCATGCGATTCATAGACGTAATTTGTATTTTTGAGTTTTCTGCCAACGAAATTCGCATGTTTTGAGCGATTTATGGATGTAATTCACATTTTTTATGCGATTTATGAACGTAATTCACGTTTTTTAAACGATTCATGAACATAATTTGCGTTTTTATGCAATTTGTAAGAGTAATTCGCGTTATACGGTTCATGTACATAATTAGTGTTTTCTGAGAGATTTATGAACATATAATTCGAGTTTTTCCGCGATTCATGGATGTAATTCGTGTTTTTTACATGATTTATGAATGTAATTTGCATTCTTTGAGAAATTTATGGACATAATTCATGTTTTTTATGAGATTCATGAATGTAATTTGCATTTGTTACTCGATTTATGGACGTAATTCTCTTAATACGATTCATGCCTCATGCACGTAATTTGTGTTTTTTTAAATCTTTCTGCCGATGAAATTCCTGTTTTTTGAACGATTTATGGATGTAATTCGCATTTTTTTATGCAATTCACGGTTTTAATGCAATTTGCATTTCTTTACACGATTCATAAACATAATTTGCATTTTTTATGCAGTTTATGAACATAATTTGCATTTTTTTACATGATTCATGGATGTAATTCACGTTTGAGAGATTCATTTATGTAATTAGTGTTTTTTATGCTATTCATGCACGAAATTCATGTTTTTTAGGCCCGCCACACACTAGTGAAACATTGAATGAAAAAGCGTGAGACATGCGACAATTTCACCCAGGTAACAAAGAAACTGCTTGACTGAGTCGTGTCGCACGATTTTTGACGCATGTTTCACCAGTCTGTGGCGGGCCTTATGAAACCTGTGCACGAAATTCCTGTTTTACACACGATTCATTTATAGAATCTACACTTTTAGTGTGGTCTTTGGACGAAATCCGCATTTTCGACACAGCTTTTGAGCGAAATTCCCGTTTTTGGTGCTGTATTTTGTCGAAAATGTTTTTTTTTCTTTTTTTACATGATTCTTTGTTCAAATGCATGTTTTTTATGCCACTCTTTGTCGAAATGCATGTTTTTTTACGTGATCCTTTGTTGAAAAATGCGACTTTTTCGAGGTCTTTTGACAACATTCTTGTTAACAGTAAATAATTTGTTCATAAAATTGAGGGAATATTTTTATTTTTTGGCACTAAAAAAGTTATAAAATCAAAATTGTTTCTTTATTAAAATTTTCTGCGCACGGCGTGTGTCTATATTATACAACTCTGGTTACAATTTAGGAAAGGGGGTGGATACCTACCCGTCCCTAACTATATGCTTTTTTCCTATAATCTTTTAACGAAATGTGCCTCTTTTTTGAGAGTTGTCAAAAATTGCGTCTATTTTGCGATAGATTGTCAAAATTAACATCCTTTAAGCGATTTTTTGACATATATATATTTGTTTACTATAATATTTTTTTATTCTGTTATTTTTTTATTTGTTTTTTTTTTCGGAATTTTTCACTGAAATTAGGGGTTTTTTCTATGATTTTTTGATGAAATCTGCATATTTTCCATGATTTTTTGATGAAATTTGTATATTTTAAATTTTTTTATGAGAATAGAATTTTTCTGCTATTTTTTGACAAAATTCTTTGCAACCTGACGACAATAAAATTTTTGTACAATCTCTTGATGTAGGGATGCACAACCTATGGCCCGCGGGCCACGTCAATTTACAACTAGAAAAATTTGCAATTTTTATGCAAAAGTCTCAGAAAAAAAATCTTAAATTTCATCAATTTACTGCAGGAAAATAAAATTTCGTCAGTCACTTAATAATTGCAAATTTCTTTGATTGAGCACAGAAAAGTCACGAATATCATTGACAAAGTGAAGAAAGATCACACATTTCGTTCATCAGGTGTGAAAATATCGCGAATTTTGCTCATGAAAGTCAGAAAAATTGCAAATTAAGCCGATCAAACACTGAAAAATTAAGACCTTTTGTCGATAAGGCATGGAAAATAGCGAATTTTGTTGATCGGATGCGAAAAATCGCACATTTCATTGACCGGGCAAGAAAACGTCGCGAGATTTGTTGATGCATGAAAAAAATTGCAATTCAAACTCATCGGCTGCGGAAAAATGTAATGTTTTCTCGGTTTATCACATGAAAAAAAATGCGAATTTCCTTGATTGGGAACGAAAATTTCGTGAATTTTGAAGATGAGGGACAAAAAACAAATCGCAAAGTTTGTTGATAAGGTAAGACAAAATTGAGAATTCTGTGGTGATGCATGGAATAATTGAAAATTTCATTGATCAGTTGCGAAACAATCATGAGTTTTGTAAATTTATCAAGAGAAAAAAAAAATCACAAATTTCATCTTGCCGCATAAAAAATGCAATCAAAAATGCGTCAAAATAGTTAAAAATCGCGAGTTTCATTGATCAGGTTTTAAAAAATTGGGAATTTCGTTGGTCACACACGGAAATATCGTGAATTTTTTCGACTCCACACAGGAAAATTTCGTCTATCTCGTGCAGAAAAATCAAGAAGAAAATGGCGAATCTCTTCGATCTGCTTTGTAAAAAACGCAAATTTCATCGATCAGGTTCGTAAAAATTGCGAATTCCGTCAATCGGCTTGATAAAAATCGCGTTCGTCAGTAGGGTTTGTAAAAATAGCGAATTTTATCAATCATGTAAGAAAAAATTGGAAATTTCGCTAATCAGCTTCATGGAAATTGTGAATTTCATCGATTGGCTTCGTAATATTCGCGAATTTTGTCGAACGGCCATGTAAACTCGTAAATTTGACGATCAACTTCGTATAAATTGCTAATATTACTGATCAGGTGCGGAAAATAATAACTCAATCTTCGGTACTTCCAGGTTATCCCGTCGACCAAAAAATTATTGCCAAACTATAAGATTAAATGCGATTCACATTTTTAAAATGTCTTTAAGTGATTTTTATTTCGACTTTTTATTAATATTCTACTAATTATTTGTTTTTTCGTTATTTAAAATAAAAATGATGTCAACATGTATAATTTGGCTATTATTTTGGCAATTTGTATAATTTGGCAAAATTGGTCGACGGGATAACCTAGAAGTACCCAATCTTCAAGCCACGAGTCTCGTTCATTTTTTCAAAATGAAATCTTATATTTGTACTTATAAAAGAAAATATTCTCCGAGGAAGAACCCGTTTGGAAAAGGTTTGAAAGTACAGCAGTGGCGGATCCAAGGGGGGGGGGGGTGTCCCTCTTCAAAGAGGGATGTACAGTGAAAGTAAAAAGTGCTAAAACAGGAATGCAAAATTTGTTGGGTCTGATCGACGAAATTTGAAATTTTTCCACAAATGATCTGAGAAATTTGCAATTTTTCTTCTCCTGATTGACAAAATTCACCATTTTTCCGTTCCCAATCCACGAAACTAGCACATTTTTCCGTTCTTGTTCAATGAAATTTCTTCAACCGCTCAAAGATTTTTTTTATTTTTCCGCGCATCATCGACAAAATTAGCGATTTTTTCGTCTCGAATCGACAAAATTTGCAAGTTTTTTGTACTCGATCGCCCGATTCCGTGCTTTTTACGAAGCCGATCGACCATATTCGCGATAATTTCTTTCCCGATTGATGGAATTGTCAATTTTTGTTCGCCATATTAAAGTAATTCTCAATTTTTTTCATTCCCGATCGACTGTATTTGCTCTTTTTATGAAACTGATCGACCATAATTGCAACTTTTTCGTTCAAAATTCACAATTTTTCCGTGCCCTACCAAAAGCGATTTTGTTGTTCCTGATCAAATAAATTCAGGCTTTTTACGAAAGCGATCAACCATATTCGGGATTTTTTCGTGCCCAATCGACGAGATTCGCACCTTTATCCGTTCTTGGTCCCTGAAATACCACACCGAACAATAAAATAAAATTCACGATTCTTAACTGACTGATGAAATCTGCATTTTTTCCCTGCCGTAAATTGATGAAATCTGTAATTTTTTTCTCGCGATAAACTGATAAAACTTGTTATAGTTCTGCAGCCACTCAAAAAAAATTTCGATTTTTCCGCGCATCATCGACAAAATCTTCGATTTTTCCTTGCCCTATCAACGACATTAGCGATTTTTTCGTACCGATTCGACCACATTCGCGAGTTTTTCGTACCCAATCGCCCGTATCGCTCTTTTTACAAAGGCAATTTACTACATTCGCGATGATTTCCTTCCCGATTTTTCCCCGCCGTAATTTGATGAAATTTGTAATTTTTTTCTCGCGATAAACTGATAAAACTCGCTATAGTTCTGCAGCCGCTCAAAAAAAATTTAGATTTTTCTGCGCATCATCGATAAAATCTTCGATTTTTCCTTGCCCTATCAACGACATTAGCGATTTTTTCGTACCGATTCAACAAAATTCGTGAGTTTTTCGTACCCAATCGCCCGTATCGCTCTTTTTACAAAGGTAATCGACTACATTCGCGATAATTTCTTTCCCGATTCACGAAATTGGCAATTTTTGCATTCCATATCAACTCTAAATTCACGATTTTTTATTCCCAATCAAGAAAATTCGCGATTTTTCCATTCCCGATCGAATAAATTTGCGCTTTTTACGAAGCAGATCGACAAAATTGGGATTTTTTTCGTGCCTTATTAAAGAAATTTGCGATTTTTTCGTTCCAGATCGACAAAATTCGTGATTTTTCTGAGACATACAGACAGAATTCAAGATTTTTTGAAAGCCGATAGACAAAACTCGCGATTTTACAATGTACAGTTGACGATATTCGATTTTTCCGCGTTCGGTCAACGAAATTCGCGTTTTTTTCGTGCGGTAAACAGACAAAACAGGCAACTTTTCTGCAACCTATGAACAAAATTTGCAATTTTTCCAAATATTATAAAAAAATTTAGACTTTTTTCCTTGCCCGATAAACGAAATCGGAGATTTTTCGCGTCCGATCGACAAAATTCGAGATTTTTTCCGTGTATAATCGATAAAATTCGTGATTTTTTTCATGCCCGATCGGCAAAATTTGCTATTTTTTATTGTAATTCTGTTTTCACAAGATTTACTGTATTTTAAAATTGATTCATTAAATCATCTGTCAAAAGTTGTGACCCCCCTCCTTCTGGAGGTTGGGCTGGATCCGCCCTTGAAGTATAGTAGAACCTCGATAATCCGGATCGGTTTTTTCACCTTTTTTTTTTTTTTCAAGTTTGAGAAGCATTTGGCTAATTTCCATAACATTAAGTTGTTGCATCGTCGTATTCTGACTAATAAAAAAATTTTGCCATTCGCTTCTCAAAGTTGGAAAAAAAAAAAGAAAAAAAAAGAAAAAACGATCCGGATTATCAGGGTTCTACTGACTAAGATTTTTTAAATAAAATTAATGTTTAACATCTATAATTGATTATTTAATCGCCTGTTAAGTAAGCACTATTCCTTTTATGTTAAAAGCAAGGCGAAAATTTCATTTAGTCATATTTTATACTTATTTATTTTATAATATGTTAGTGATTTTTTTTTTTAAAGCTGTATACTTAAATATAATCCTTAAGTACTTATATTAAAACCAATAAGGAATAATTCTTTAGTTAAGGGAGGAAATGAAGTTTGTAAGAAAATTTTACAAAAATATAATTAAAAAATTGGGTATTACTTGGTTATCCCATTGACCAATTTTGCCAAATTATACAAATCATCAAACTAATAGCAAAATTATATATATTGACATAATTTTTATTTTAAATAGCGAAAAAACAAATAATTAGTAGAATATTCATAAAAATACAAATAAAAAGTCAAAATAAAAGCACTTAATGATGTTTTAAGCACCTTTATCATATTTAATGTCATTGAATGTGATATTCAGTCATCCATTATTGGCATTAAATCTTTTGGTTTGGCGATAATTTTTTGGTCGACGGAATAACCAAGTAGTACCAAAAATTATAAGTGTAAAAAACAATCCAAATGTATAAATTTTATACTTAATATGTATAACTTGATAGGTATTAGTACATTGTGCATGAAATAATCAAGTATAGTATAATTAGAATGATTTAATCATCATAATTATATGTTTAGAACATTCGAAATTCAACAGAACCACCGTTGAAAAAACATTGAAAAAAAAAAAACTACCTATAAAAATGTGTTTTTTGAAGAATTAATTTTTGGATTTTGAATTCAATTTGATTATGATTTAAGTCAAAATATTTATTCATCATAAATTAAGGATGCAGCGAGTACTCTGTATTTACTCAGCATTCAGCCGATTTGCCGAGTACCATGTACAATACAGAGTAGTTGTAAGAATTAATTTTTAAAATTTACTATTACCATTACAATGAAAAATTGTTGCAGTACATTATAAATGAAAAGAATCAATGTTTAAAGCTCCAAAACACTTCATTCCTTTTTGCAAACTACTTTTGATAGCCACAGCATAACCATGTGTTTAAGTCGAAATATTTTAAGCATAATAAACCAGGGTCATACTGAGTACTTTGTATTCAGGCAAATTTTGGACTGAGTAGCTGCAAGAATTTCAATTTTTAAGCATGATTATTTATACAATAAGAAATTAATTGTCGCAGTACATTATAAATGAATAAAATCAACATTTAAAGCTCCAAAATACTTCATTTCTTCTTGCAAGCTAGTTTTAATAGCCACAGCATACCATCATCATATTTTGCACCGATGATGGTCCATGGCTATTGAAACAAGTTTTTAAGAAAGAAAATATTTTGGTGTTTTAAATGTTTTTGATTTATTTATAACATTACTGAAGACAAGAATTTATAATTGATCTGTAAAAGTTATTTGAATATAAATCTATAATATTTGCAATTATTCATAAAAACACAATCAAATATATATCAACACTTACTTGATTGAAACTAATGTGATGTCAAGAACAAAGAAGAAGCAGGGGCACCTGGTGTAATTCCTGGTCAACAACTTTTCAGGCTAATTCTTGATCGCGGCATTTTTCAACACTTGAAAGTATCCTAACCAAAATGAAAAAATCATAGAGATACTTTAAACTATCTTCTTTAAAATTTATCATTTAAGTAATAATTGTTAGTAATTAAAGTAGCAATTGTTAATTTGGGAAAAAATGCTTTGAAACTTCTTGCTAAATTTCTGAAAAATAACGTTCTTAGTTATGGCATATTTTTTACAATGAACTTTGTCAACTTAAATTTTAAATAATTTTCTTTTCTTTTTATGGCTATGATTACGGTGCCTTGCTATCGCTTATCTTACGCTCGATCGTAAGATGGGCATTCCTGCAATCGATCGTAACTTTGTATTACTGTGCCTCGGCATAAGACATCTTGTAGCCAGCCAATTAGAGTGCACTGTTACATTTGTAGCGGTTGCGTGCACATTAATTTGATCTTAAAGTTACGGCAGCTTTCAAGCTGTCTTAAGATTGAGAGGTACCGTAATACCATTCATGCTTTTTTTTACATCATAAGTGTCTACACCGAACTTAAGTGAGACACCGTAATCCCAGACTAAATGATATAGCTTGTATTGCAATTTTTGTGCAGAAGTCACAGAAAATAAATCATAAATTTAAACAATTTGCTTCAGAAAAAACAATGAATTTCACCGAGTGCAGAAAAATAAGAAAATTTTGTCGAATGGGCACAAGAAAATCTCATGTCTTTTTAAATAGGCACAGAAAAATCAAATTTTATCAATGAGATACAAAACAGTAATAAATCTCATTGATTGGGCATGGATGAATCACTAATTTTGTTAATTAGGTGTGGGAAAAAAATTCCTGTGTTGCTGATTAGCCATGGGAAAAATTTTTTATCAATCAGACACAGGAAAAATCAAACGATAATAAAAGTATGAAAAAAAATATCCATTTTATTAAAAATTTGCAAATTTTGTTGACCAGCAATGGAAAATCTTGTGTTTTATCAGTTGCAAGAGGGGAAAAAAAATCTTGCATTTCATTGATTTGCAAAACAAATTTCAAATTTTGTCTGTCAGATAAAAATCACAAATTTCCTCAATTATGTGTTTAAAATTCATGAATTTTATTAATTAGGAAGGAAGAAATCTCAAATTTTGATAGACTGCAGAAAATCATCTGTTTTATTTGTTTATTGGAAAATTTGTCAATTTACCTCAGTAAAAATTGAAAGTTCCACCAAAGTCAGTAAAAAATAATGATTTTTGACAATTTGCAAATTTTATCAGTTTAAGTTATGAATAAAAAAGTTTTATTAATCAGTTTGAAAAATTAACATAAATTTTGCTGACCATGTGCAATAAAGCCTTAACATTTAATCGATTGGGTATGAGAAAAAAAAGTGAGTTATCAATCCTGCCCTAAAAAAAAAATAAAATAAAATAAAATAAAATTTTGTTGGTCAGGCTTTAAAAAAAATCATGAATTTCATTGGTGTGTCTTAAAAGGAAAAAAAAAATCTGCAAGATTTATAACAATATATGCAGTGCTCGCTGCCTTGATGATTTACTTCTGATACTGGTTTCATATCCATGTCTTTTTTAACTTTTAATACAACAAAATTTACTCCCCTGAATTAAATCAAGGAATATTATCACTTGTTCAAAATAAAACTTTTAAGATTGTTTCCACAGTGAGCTATAAAAATGAGTAAAAAGATTTGATGCTGATAACATGAATGAAATTTTGACTTCCCTTGAGGTTCATGCTAACGAGGTTTGACTGTACAAACAAACTGCTAATATGTGTTTGCAAATTGGCTTGATATACTGACTGGTAGAAGATACTGATTGTAAGAAATGTTTCAGGGACAAAATGAGCGATTTTGCATTTATGGTGCTTCTTGCTAAAAATAATGATGTATGATAATGATGTTTAATGCCAACTATCAAACGTAGCAGGTGCATTTTTTATTTTTTGAAGTACTGCCAGTACAATTTTTCTATGCTGCCATCATTAGCGATACGTTTCACAAGAAACAACTATTCTTGCATTCACTTTCATTTTTTCAAAACTTAAATAATAAATGATGTGAATTCAATAAACAAAAGCAGCAGTATCGCATATTTAACGAGTTAAATTCAAACGAAAATTTTGCTAACAATATTGCATTCGGGTATTCAAAACGTAAACAAACCACACTATGGAAAAATAATAAAGCATGCACAGCCAAATAAATAAATTCAAAAGTCAGATTTCAAGTCTACTTTACATTACTAATACTTTTAATAAATTAAAATGAAATAAAATGGTAATAACTGTGATTAAAAAGGTTTTTTTTATTTATTTAATTATATTTTGAAGCATGCTTGTACAATGGCTGTAAATACCACAATAACTATAGTGTCAGCAATATGATTGTTTTTTTATACATAACGTACGTATTTAGGTGTGGGAACATTGGGATTTCAGATGAAATTAAATAAGTAGAATAGTTTAATAAAAGATTTTTATAAGTCCCAAAACATAACAAACGAATATGAACGATTATCAGTCCCAATGACAATTAAATCTCCAGTTACAATAGCAAAGATTGCCTGAAGATTTATTAACAATTCATTTTTATATTTATTTAATCAAAGCGAAAAAAAAGCAGGTTTTAAATTTACATTACTACGCATAGAATATCAATATTAAACGCGACGTACGCAAGAGTTAAAGTTAAGCCTAAAATAAATAAAAGATAGTGGACAAATAAACTTTTTGTAAAATGATTATTTGTATATGTTTGTAGTTTAAATAAATATAAAGTAAAGCTTACCTTAAAAAATGAAAATCAAAAACAAAACATATAGCTGGTCAGCAGCATATAATCCATCCATGGCTGGCTGGCGTGGCGTGGTGGTGATCAGCGGTAGTGTCTATAAAGCACCCATGGAGATCATTACTTCTTGACAGCATCTCTTGGAACTACAAAACTGGCGCATGCGTATCTACCGTGCTCTCGCATTTGGTTAGGCTCTTCTGGTGTTTTTGTATGAATTTTATTTTAATTGTAAAGTTTTTTGACATCTTTGTAAAGTTGTAAAGGGGTCATTGTAAAGTTTGAAAGCAGAATGAAGTTAGATTTTTGAATATTAAAGTTATAAAAATATTTTAAAAGTTTGATTAATAATAATTAATCAATATAATTAATTATTGTATAATTAATTATTATATAACTATTAATAATTATATAAATATTGATTATATAATTATATTACATAATTAATTAGTACATAATATATTTACAAAAATAATAATTATTATATTATTTTTTTAATTGTCATTTGAAATTAAAACTACATACAGTTTGTTTTTCAAGCTGCAATTAATTATTATATAATGATATTAATATTATTATTAATAAATTATTACATAACATGTAAATATTATTAATAATATTTTTAATTAATTATTATATAATAATATTAATATAATTATGTATAATTTATATTGAAAAATCAATTATAACTTTCTGTAAATAAATAATTTATATTAGTTAAGTATTAATAAATAATTATATTCTATATACTTCTTAAATGCTATCTGTGATAAAAACTATGTATTTTTTGTTTTTCGAGCTGTAGTTTCAGGGAGAATTTTTATTTCTAATCGATATAAAACAGAAAATAATAAAATCAGAAGTCTGAGTGTGTAAAGGTGTCTGTTTGTTGGGGGGGGGGAGATCTCACAAACAATCCCATAAAATTATACCTGTTTGTTCATTTATCTTCACATAACTTAATTCACATTCCACAGGAGGGAAAAAAGAAAAAAATATTATTTATGCCCTTTTTTATTTATATATATTTTTCTTTGCTACTTTAATTTCATTTTAGTTCAAATTTTACAATTAAATTAACCAAATTTGCAGAACCAAAACAGAATCCTCAATATATATTACAAAATTAAAAGTTATTTTCTTTATTGGTCGGCTGGTGTTTACGCTCGTCGTTCGTAAGATTACAAAAGGTCAGATAAAAACGCATGCGACATAAGCATTCAGATACAAACGTTATTTCAGTAATGTTACTAATGTTATATTAGCAATGATTCAAGAAGCTTTAGTTACAGATGATTTTCTAGTAACTCTAATGATGTCTGTAATGATACTAAGAATATTTAAGTAAAATCGCACAATTTTTTTTACAGTGTACGAAGTTCAAATTTTTTTTGAAGATTGTCCAAGGCCTTTCCTAATGCACCTGACCCTCAGAATTTTAAAATTCTAATAATTAGTTGAGAAATTAATTAAAATCACTAAATTAGAAGAAAGGAAAAGTATTCATAATTCAATAAGGGCATATATTTTTCTTAAACCACAGACTATTTCTTCAAAAATTCAAAGAAAAGGAAAAAGGTTACTGTAAATACAGGGTTGCCATGGCGATGAATGTACTTAGCGTTTTAATAAAGGGCTGTATTTTAAATACTTCTGGACCTAAAAACTCAAAAATTAGATAGCTACATGCAGAAAAAATTCCTCTTTCAGAAATTCTAAAAATAATTTTCATACTCCTGTAAATAGTTGAAAAATCCGTAAAAATCCATTTATAAAATCTCATTTTATTTCCTTTCAAAGAAACAGAATTTCCAGAAATCTTTCTGAATGAGAGCAGGTGTTTTGTAATTCAGACAGCTGAGCGTCAGATAGTAGTAGCTTTATTTTAGACGACCTGTAAATATTTTCGAATGTTTAATTTATGAATTTAATTTTCCTCAATTCAAATGAAGAATTTTTCGCTGATTTTAAATATATAAATTTCTTCGCAGTCGCTAAATTACAATCTTATATATTAATTATTAATTTGTTACTTGGATGACTTGCTCTATTTAAAAAGCAAGTATATGGAAACCACAAATGTTTTTGGTACACTGTTATTTTTTTAAAAATACACCATTTAGAGGTTTTTAAGTTATGCATTGAGCAATATCCTTAAATGTTGTTTAATAATATGTAAACTTATAAAAATCCAAGTTTTCTTTTAAATAAAAAGTTGATTTAAAAAAAGAAAAAGAAACGCTGAAACGCGAATTAACTAAAATTAAGAAAAAAAAACTCACAAAACGATCCTTTTGAGCTTTCAGATGCATTATAACGCAAGTAAATATTTTAAAGGTCAGTGAGCATGAAATACGGGGCGGTGGATTTTTTAGGGGGAGCGATCAAATATTTAAAATTGTACCGTTTTCTACCATTTCAAATGAGGGTTTTCACTAAGCCCGGAATAAATATTACTTATTTAATATAAATTTTCAGATTGTTTATAACACTTAATATAAATTTTAAAGAGTAGGGTAGGGCGGCAATAATTATTTTAGAGAGGTATTGATCAAATATTTGAGACCGTACCGTTTTAGATGCGGATATTTCAGAGCCCTCGGATAAAAATGCATATTTAATATAGAATTTTAAAAGTGTACTCACCCGCATTTTCGAATAATAATCTCATAAAATATCTTTTTTAAGCCCAGAAACGGTTTTGTTAAGAAAAGAGTTCGCCATCTGGAGGTAGAATGTGAATCCCCCCTCTCTTTTTTTATCGTGTGTGCACAGCATTTCTGCTAAACGGTACCGTAGGCCGGGGATTAAGTTCGAGATAAGGTCTTTCTACAACATTTTCTAGTACGAATTTCAGGTGTATTTCAGATCATTATTACGGGCCCGAGCAACGCCGGGCGACTCATCTAGTATATATATATATTTATGTATATATATATGCATGATGGTTTAAATGGTCATGTCCAAACTGTACGAGTGGGTCTGATATTTGATAAAGATGAATAATTGCATAGGAAATGGGGGTCGGAAACGCAACCGTGACAGTGAAGTTGCATCGTGGCATTGGCGCAAAATAATAAAAAAAAGAAAATTTGAAATAAAAAATACAAATGAAAAATTGTACAACTCACCAGAAATGCTCAAAATGTGCCTCCTATCCGTGATTTGTTTTTTACATCGACATCGCGAGTTATCGTTAGTAAGTTTCAATTAGTCAAGACAGGAGGCTCCACAACACGTGTCATTAACCCATTAATGTGCAGCGTCCTTTTTTGAGGACGATTACAAAAATAGCAATAATGCGGTTTTCCCACCAGTAAAGAGGAAGATAAATATATACCTTATTTCACGAGACTGAATCCTCGATAAATTTAGATAAAATTTATTTTGCTTTTTAAAGTCGTGGTAAATACAAAATTTAAATTTTAGCGAAGAAAATAATTCGGGCGTTAATGGATTAAAGAACTCTTGGGAGATTCATAGCTGATGGAACGGGTCTATGCACAACAGAGGTTAAAGATATCGCCAAAGGCAAAAACTGAGGGGTATTGATCCAGGTATGGCAGTGGCCCAAGTTACAGGACCATTTATAACGTATTCGCGATTTGATGCCCGGTTGATATGAAGCATGCATCACGAGTATTGGGACTAATTTGAGCGCTTGTTATGAATTGTAATATTCTGTATTTCTATTTTCTACTTCGATGAAAAATTTTGTGGCATAAAAGTGACTTTTTTGTCACTATTATAATGCAATTTCACCTTAGCAATCCTTTTCCTGTCCTTCAATATGTATGCATTTCTTGCTCCTCATGATCTGACCTGCGAAGAGATCATGTGGAGATATCAAACACATGTGCCATTTTGAAATGTCCTTTCGAACCACCCTGTGCATATATATGTGCATATGTTTGGTATAATATTTGAATTATAATTTATTCATTTAGATGAAATATTAGAAGACAGAACAAATCTGACAGTTGGAGTCGGCTTTGGGTTGCAAAGAACACATTTACCTGATATATTTATGTATGGTAGCTGAAAAAATTTGCTTTCTTGTTGTTACAGTACTTTTTTGTTGCTAATTAAAACTCTTCTTTTAAAAAATGTTACATGAATAAAAAAATCATACTTCTTTCAGAACGAATATTTGTGAACTAATTTTAGCATATTCCATAGTTTAAACTAATTCTTTGTTGTTATTTAATATATATATATATATATATATATATATATACATATATACATTAAAATATATTATTTATCTAAGAATAAAAAGGAATCCCAAATGTAATATATTTCTAGACTTTTTTTTTAAACTGAAAAATTTAAATAACTGAATTTTCCAGCATATTACATAAATTCATTCTTATCATGTATGAAATTCCAAGAACTTTGAAGAAATACGAGATTTAACTTCCAAGTATAGAAAGCCATATTTATTTAAGCAGAGTTGAAGTTATTTTTGATTGAACTTGCCTATCAAAATCTTTTAAATTTTGCTTTTTTAGAAGCGAATTTTAAAAATAATTTCACATGCAGTCGTTTAAAGTTTTTTCGAATAACATACATATAAATCTAAAATTCTGAACTCTAAAATAAACGTTGACGACATGAAATTTAATACGTTATGTTTAATACGTTATTAATTTTTGAATTATATTTTTTCTTCATTTTAAAGTATTTATAACTTTATTGTTAATCTCAAAAAATACGAATATATATTATCCTTAAATAGTTTCAAAATAATTATAAAAATAATTTATTTTTAAAACACTCCACATATGTATGTAGGAAGAATTTTCAGCTACTTTGGGATGTCTTTTGAACAAATATGGGGCAGGCGATTTTTGAAAGGAAATTATTACTATTTTAATGTTTAAACTTTCTTGGCTATATATAAACTGTAGCACAATTATGTTTCTTTTCAGTGTGATGTAAAATGTACAAAAAAAGGCCACCTGCCTATCAAATTTTGTTAGAATTCGAAATACCCTGTAAAGCATTTGAGTAAATTTACTCCATAAAATTAGTGGCAGCAAATTTTCCACCAGTTTTATGGTGGATTAACCAATGTAACCGTTTTAACCGATATAAACAGTGTAACATTACACTAATATGCAATGTTACACTAGTAACGTATGGTTAAATTACACCATTATATCAGTGAAAAAAAATCACTCCATAAAATTGGAGGCAGCAAAGCAACCACTGCAACCACGGCAGCAAATTGCTGCCACCATCTTTATGGAGTAACGTCATATAAATGTTTTAAAGTGTAACTTGCCGGCCATATTCCGTTTACCGCAGGTCCGTCTGACCTGGTTTTTCATTCCGGGATGTTCCATAAGCCTTTCTGTTCGGTAGGCCTTTCTGCAGCCCACTCCAGTTCCCATCTGCTTCAATTCTCATAAAAAATCAATCAGTTCATCAAAATTTCCCTTGTTCGAGGGTTTAATCCAATCTTCTAGAGCCTCATTTTAGAATGTGCTTATTTTGCAGTGCAAAGTTGCTAGGCATATTTGTCGATAGATCGCATATATATATATATATATATATATATATATATATATATATAAAGATAGATAGATAGATAGATAGACAGATAGATAGATAGATAACTAGCAATCTACTCAAACACTTTTTCCCTTACCTATTATATGTAATACAGGGTAAGTAATAATTTTTAAATTTGAAAAAATTGACATATTTACACGCTTCAGACACTGAAGATTCTAAAAAACACATTTACTTATTAAAAAAAGCAAGCCCGTCTGTCTATGTGACTTTAAATTGCCTGTCTCCAGAACAAATTGAGAGAGAGACTTGAAAATCGGTGTAATTTGTATGTACTGTTGTAAAGAGTCCCATTAAATATTAATAACCTCGATTATCTGGAACTATTTTTTCAGATTCTGGAAATATTCGGTGTGATGAAAGGTATATAAAATGTTTTATTTTTATTTTTATTTATTTTTATTTTTTTATTTTTTTAAAGAGCATAAAAAATTGTTTATAAAAAACAAAAACAATAAATAAATAAATAAACAAATTTTGTATTTCGTATGAAATCGATCAGATAATTAGTTATCGAGGAATTTCTGATGATATTTTAGTCAATTATTGATTTTCATGATCCTGTATTTCATTCAAATGTCAATTCAAAGATATTTTTTTAATTTGAAATCAGACGCTTCTCCAATACAGTAAATTATTAATTAATATAATTATCTTTTTTGGAATTATAACTATGTTTCTTTTACGGAAATCGGTACTACTTGATTATCCCGTCACCCAAACAATAAAATTAAGTGCCAATAACGGCTTATGGTTGACACTTGATATTTTACATGTTGCACATGTTTGTTACTTTATCAAGTGGTTTTTTTCTTCGGCGTTTTACTTGTATTTTTAGTAATCGTTCACTTTTTTTGTTATTTAAAATAAAAACTATGCCAATTTATGCAAACAGGCTACAATGTTATATAATTTTGTCGAAATTGATTGATGGTGTAATCCAGTAGTTTCTGCAACTCAGTAATAGAGCTTTTCTGTGTGATAAAATTATTTAAATATGCATATACATTTAGTTTTGGAATTGCAATGCATTTTATAGATAGTTTACCAGTGTTTTATTTTCATATTTTATATTACCTATTTCCATGAGTACTAATTATTGCGGTTCCTCCCGCCCCCAACGATTAGTTCCTATGTGTGGGTTTAGAGACATCTAATGAGGCAGTTCGGCTATGATCGCCTTGGGAACATGTATGTGTATCATATAAAAAAAATGGTTGGACCAGAGAGAAAAGTAGAACTCGATCTAAAAAATTTTACAATAAAAATTTTGAAATATTTTCAATTTAAAAAAAGTGCGTAGAAATGATGTAGAATAAGATTATCTGTAAAGTTCATGAAATTAAAAAAAAATTTTGTTAGCTAATAATTTGGACTCGTTCCATAAAATCAGTCAGGGAAAAAGAGGTATTTTTAAAATTTTCTATATTGCAATCATCCTTAATCAGTTTAAAAATTTGAGTTCATAACTATAAGTTATAGACTGATATAATATAAACTAGAAATTTAACGCTCCGTTGAGTACAAAATGTAGACGAAATTCCATTCCAGGATTTTCGATACGTGGAAGATCAAAGCCCCAAGTAAACCATGAAACTTTAACATATACGTTTCAACAATATACTACATATTTGAGTTTCGAAATGTTTATATACATCAATTCCTCAAAAGCGTGACTATATTAATTTATACTTTATTGATTACTTAATGATTTATATCCGTTTCACGTTTGAAGCTTAGCTTATTAGAGACAACATAATTATGCATTCTATTAACTACATTGCCTATTGATCATGTTAAGAAGACTGATAACATTATGTTCCTGAATATAAAGCACCAGTGATGTTACGTCCACATTCTCAGCACTCAACAATTTGGGCAATTTCGAGAGTTTTGCAGATAACGTGATTCCAGTTCTTTTCTACGCACTTTCTTAGATTGAAAATATTTGCCAATTTTTACGATAAGATTTTTTAGATAGAGCTCTACTTTTCGCTCTGGTTCCACTATATTTTTTATGATTTCACAGCATTTTTATATGATTTCAGGAAGATGATCCAACTTCAACTAACAAATCAAACTTATATTAGTATTAGTTTAAAGTTATTAGTAGACGTATTAGTTTGGCGAAATACCGAAAATAAAAGCAAATCGGTGTCAATTTTGGTTAGTAATTATGGTCAATAGATTCGGCGATATATTGCCAAGGTGGCAACAAACATGGCGACATTTGGTGACTGATCCCTCCCCCTCTCAATCAATACTACATTTTCGTAGTAAATACGCAAATTTTCTTTGTCCCTTCCCGAAACACTATTTTTTAACACATTTCAGAAAATTAGAAATGTGTTTATGATTTCAATTTTGCTGGCTGCTGGCTGCGCTCTAACTTTCGTAAATATTCTCAGATTGCTCTGTGAAAACATTGGAAGTTATTGACGTTTACCCCAGCGCGAAACCTACTTCAAACGAAGTTTTTAGCAAGATTAACTTTCACTAAATTTTTATTTCTTTTTTTAATATTCACTTGTCATTTAAATTGAATCCAAATTTTATATATTTTTTTTCTCATAATTATTATTATTATTATTTACTTATTTTTTTTATTTATTTTACATTGTTGCATTATTTCTATTTAGAATATTCATGTATGAGTGGCTAAAATAGGAAATGTTTATTAAATTTATAAAAAAAGTATAGTTATTTTTTATAACAGTATTTACCGATTGTTATTTACTTTATAACATGTTTACAAATTAATGAAAATTTTCTTTCAAATTCAATTGTGGTATTCCGCCTGGTAATATTTGTTGTTTCTGCATTCATACTTGTTTAGTTAGTTACATTAAAATATTTATTTTTTAAATGTAACTGAGTAATCGTTTCATAACTTTTTTTAAATATAACTAACCATAATATCAATATTTTAGACTGTTTTTAGATTTTCTCTTTCGTAATCAGATTAAAGGTGTACTGAGTTTATTTATTTATTTATTTTTGAAAATCTTAATTTTTAAATAATGAAAAGTAATTATTATTATGAAAATGTAATTACTTTTTTTTCAATCCTAAATTATTTGAACAGTTATTTCCCAAAAATCCATTATAATATGGAATATTTATTTTTTATTTATTTAAAATATTAAGGAATTCAATGAAGCAGCATGTAGCTTGAGTTTCTTTCTATCACAGATAAAAAACATGCTTGAGACTTTTCAAAATGCAAGATTTGTTTTTCAAACATATTGGGGAATATTTGTATACACTGCAATCTATTTATTTTCTGCATGAACTTGCTTTTCAATTTATTCCGCATTTTCTGGTTCCGTGAAATTTGTAATTTCAAAGATATTACAAACCGAGGCATTTTCGTTTCTTGAGTCATATTAGAAAATGTAAATTCCAAAGTTCTGCAATAACAGGAGAAGAAACGAGAATCGATTATTTTTGAAGGATTCGAAATTTGAGATTTATTCTTATTAAAAAAAATCGTGTTTTTTCCACAGAAATAACTTAAAAATATATAATATTTGCTTTTGTTTTTTGTTTGTCATCGTGCCTTCAAAAATAAGTACTGAGTAAGTAAAAAAAAATATCTTATGTAAAAAAATAATGCAAAAACTATCTTTAATTTTCTTCTTTCGTAATCAGATTAAATGTGTATGTAGATTGATATATTTCTTTTGAAAATCCTATTTTTTTAAATAATTAAAAATAAATATTGTTATAAAAATATAATTTAACATTTTATATTTGAATCCGAAATTCTTTGAACATTTATTTCTCCCAAAATCCATTATAATAGGGAATTTTTCTTTTTTACTTTCTTTCTTTTTAATTTCTTACTTTTTTTCTTTTTAAAAGGATTAGGAAATTCAATGTAACGACATGTAACATAAGTTTAATTTTATCACAGAAAACAAATGCTTGAAACTTTTCAAAATGCAAGATTTGTTTTTCAAATATATTGGGGAATACTTATATACTCTGCGATCTATTCATTTTCTGCATGAACTTGCTTTTTAATTTATTTCGCATTTTCTGGTTCCGTGAAATTTGTAATTTCAAAGATATTACAAACCGAGGCATTTTCGTTTCTTGAGTCATATTAGAAAATGTAAATTCCAAAGTTCTGCAATAACAGGAGAAGAAACGAGAATCAATTATTTTTGAAGGATTCGAAATTTGAGATTTATTCTTATAAAAACATCATGTTTTTTCTACGGAAATAACTTCAAAATACATAATATTTACTTTTGTATTTTGTTTGTCATCCTGCCTTCAAAAATAAGTACCGAGTAAACAAGAAAAAAATATATATACAAATATTAAGTAAAAAAATAATGCAAAAACTATCTTTAATTTTCTTCTTTCGTAATCAGATTAAATGTGTCTTTAGATTGATATATTTCTTTTGAAAATCCTATTTTTTAAATAATGAAAAATAAATATTGTTATAAAAAATAATTTAACATTTTATATTTGAATCCGAAATTCTTTGAACATTTATTTCCCCCAAAATCCATTATAATAGGGAATTTTTCTTTTTTACTTGTTTAAAAGGATTAGAAAATTCAATGAAACGACATGTAACATAAGTTTCTTTTTATCACAGAAAACAAATGCTTGAAACTTTCCAAAATGCAAGATTTGTTTTTCAAATATATTGGGGAATACTTATATACTCTGCGATCTATTCATTTTCTGCATGAACTTGCTTTTCAATTTATTTCGCATTTTGTGGTTCCGTGAAATTTGAAATTTCAAAGATATTACAAACCGAGGCATTTTCGTTTCTTGAGTCATATTAGAAAATGTAAATTCCAAAGTTCTGCAATAACAGGAGAAGAAACGAGAATCGATTATTTTTGAAGGATTCAAAATTTGAGATTTATTCTTATAAAAACATCATGTTTTTTCTACAGAAATAACTTTTAAAAATATATAATGTTTGCTTTTTTTCCTTTTTTTTGTCATTATGCCTTCAAAAGTAAATAATAAACAAAAATAAACAAAATAAATACAAATATTATGTAAAATAATGATGCAAAAACAATCTTTGTTTCAATTCGTTAGTTATAAAAATTCATTATAATATAGCTTTTTATAATTGCAATATAATTACAATACAATTCTTTGAACAATTATTCTCCCCAAAACTTCATTATATTGAAGAATTTTTTTTTATTTATTTATTTAAAAGATTAGGGAATTCAATGAAATTACATGCAACATGTTTTTTTTTTTTTTTTTTTTTTTTTTTTTTTAGCAATATAATTACAATACAATTCTTTGAACAATTATTCCTCCCAAAACTTCATTATATTGAAGAATTTTTTTTAGTTATTTATTTAAAAGATTAGGGAATTCGATAAAATTACATGCAACATGTTTTTTTTTTTTTTTTTTTTTTAATCACAGAAAAAGAAAATGCTTGAAACTTTTCAAAATGCAAGATTTGTTTTTCAAATATATTGAGGAATATTTTTATACTATGCAGTTGATTTATTTTCTGCATGAATTTGCTTTTCAATTTATTTCGCATTTTTTGGTTCTGTGAAATTTGAAATTTCAAAGTTATTACAAAATGAGGCATTTTCGTTTCTTGAGTCATATTAGAAAATGTAAATTCCAAAGTTCTGCAATAACAGAAAAGGGAACGAGAATCGATTATTTTTTAAGGATTCGAAATTTGTGATTTATTATTATTATAAAAAAAAAAAAAAAAAAAAAACTTGTTTTTTATAGAAATAACTTCAAAAAAATATATATATATATATATAATATTTATTGTCATGTTTTCTTTGTCAATATGCCTTCAAAAGTAAGCAATAAGAAAAATATATAAACAAATATTATGTAAAACAACAATCCAAAAACAATCTTTTTTTTCAATCCTTTTGCTGTAAAAATTCATTACAATGTAACTTTTTACAATTACAATATTAGAAATATAATATGAGAATTACAAAATACAACAATTGCAATATAACTACCAGTATTTTAGAAGACAAAATGTGACTTATTTTCCCGGAGATATCTTATTAGGTGAATAAGACATCGCAAAAATTTTGAAAAAAAATGTTGGCCAACAAGGATAGCAGTTATCCGCTAAGTGACTCATATTGCAAAAACGGATGGAATTAGCCTAATGTAAAACACAATTTTATTTTTATGTAACAAATAATGTTGTCAGAAGATTTAAACTTTATTTTTATTTAAACTAAGAATTTTGCTTTATAACTATTTGAGTAAAAACACCACGAGTCTTTAAATAATCATACTTACAATAACTGGCTCATTTGTAACTTCTCAGTTTCATGTACAGAAAAGAATAAAATCTTCTCTTCATTACCACGAAGAACTATTTCAATATCGCTCACTTGCAAGAAAAGGGACACATATAGAGATAAATAAATTTTACAGGGGAGGCAAAAGAAAATTTGCGTGATTTATGTGGCATGGAACTAAAGCACTTATTTCTTCACGCAGGAGTAAACAAGTGCATAAAAGTGTAAAACTCTTAAGAATGAAGATATATGATGGTTCAGAAGGTTAGATAAATTTACTTCTGCCCATAATCCAGCCCTCTTCTGTCGTGAATGAACATATAGCATAACAACGTGATTTTTCGTATATCTACACATATGCAATTTTTTGCGTAGCAAGACACACCTGTGACAGAGCTATTAATGGAATAAAACGTAAAATGAAATTGATGGGTCACTTTTCTTAAGAATGAGCTACATATTATATTTCTCATTTTCTTAATGGTACGCAAAAATTTTTAAGGAACTTTTTGTGAGTGTTGTTTGAATTACTTTGATTACTTTTTAAGTTCAAAAAATGTATTTTTTGCTGGGCTTCACTTTGGTATAAACTATGAAAGCAATGAAATTTTTTAACACCTGCTTCATTCAACACATTGCTCTGATTAGATTAATTTTAAACAGGATTATTGAATAGGTAAATCATTTATAATGGTGTAAAGTCCATTGAAGACTTCAGCCAATACATCCATGGTTCAAATTCTGGCCCGGACTATTTTCACCCACTTAAAAAATTTACACCGTTACATTGCTCTGATACCATATCATTTCACTCAATAGCGCCCCTGTCATGAATAGTTAAAAAATATGTTCATTTAAGTTATTTTAGAATGGAGACTGATTTGTTTATTTCATATTGTTAAAATTATATTTATGTTTAAATAATCTGATATAATCATTAGGAGAAAGAAAAATGCTTTGGGCAGTTCCTTGGCAAAGTTCTCTTGAACAATTTTACTAAAAGAATCCATCACTTATATTGCCATAAAAATACATAAAATTTACCTTTATTTCGAATCACTCAAAACAACAGTAGTAGAAAGATTCACTTTTGAATTTTACCAATGTTTAGATAGAATTCTTGTTAATATCAACATGTATAACGATATTTGTACACGTAGAACGATTCTTTTAGAAGTTATCACTATTTTATTTCTTGGCATGATCGAAATAAGCCTGTGTTAGAATAAGTTGTATAACAAAAATGAATGTAACTTTTTTCGAAGATTTTGCAAACAGTTAAAAATAATTTATTTAATTATTACCTTATCAAAACGGTTATAAAATATTTTTTTATTCAGGATAATTTTTTTTTTATTAAGCTATTGCATAGCTTTTATCACGGGCTTTGAGCGCGGCGACCGAATCCAAAAATTCCGTAACGCGAAAAAAATCCTAACACATCCGTAACGAAAAAACCTAACACTCGGCTAACGTCGTTTCACTTCGGAAAACTTCGGCATGGTATCCTTCGGTAGACTTCGACAGACATTGACGCGGTATTTTTCAGATATTTAGAGGATATAAAGTCTCAAACTTATATATATTATTTCAGTTACTATAAATCTATAGTTTCAATAATAAAAATTCCTGATTGAATGTGTATAGAAAAGAATCGTCTTAAGATAAAATAAGGTATGATAATGTAGTTTTTGGTGAGTGGAGACCCGCCCAATGGTGAGGATCAAAAAATTGAAAATGCTTATAACTCGCGATCTAATTTTCGTAGCGCGGCCAAATTTTGTTTGGTAATTTATTATGAGACAGTGTTACTTTTGGTGACAGGTGACCCCCCCCTCCACGTTGAGGATCGAAAAATTTAAAATGCTTATAACTCGCTATCTAATTTTTGCAGCGCGGCCAAAATTTGTTTGGTGATTTATTATGAGACAGTTAATTTTTGGTGACAGGAAACCTTCCACGGTGAGGGTCGAAAAATTTAAAATGCTTATAACTCGCGATCAACTTTTCGTATCGCGGCCAAATTTTGTTTGGTAATTTATTATGAGAGAGTTAATTTTTGGTGACAGGAGACCCCCCACGGTGAATGTCGAAAAATTTTAAATGCTTATAACTCGCGATCAATTTTCGTAGCGCGGCCAAATTTTGTTTGGTAATTTATTATGAGACAGTGTTAATTTTTAGTGACAAGAGATCCCCCATGGAGAGGGTCGAAATTTTTAAAATGCTTATAAGTCGCGATCTAATTTTCGTAGTGCGGCCAAATTTTGTTTGGTAATTTATTATGAGACAGTGTTAATTTTTGGTAACAGGACATTCCCCATGGTGAGGGTCGAAAAATTTTAAATGCCTATAACTCGCGATCTAATTTTCGTAGTGCGGCCAAATTTTGTTTGGTAATTAAATATGAGACAGTGTTAATTTTTGGTGACAGGAGACCCCCACGGTGAGGTTCGGAAAATTTAAAATGCTTATAACTCGCGATTTAATTTTCGTAGCGCGGCCAAATTTTGTTTGTAATTTATTAAGGTATTGCATAGCTTTTATCGCGGGCTTTGAGCGCGGCGAAAGAATCTAGAAATTCCGTGACGAGAAAAAAAAAACCTAACACTCCGGCTAACGTCGCTTCAGTTTGGCAGACTTCGGCACGGTATCCTTCCGTAGACTTCGGCAGACATTGACGCGGTATTTTTCAGATATTTTGAGAATATCAAGTCTTAAACTTATGTTTTTTTATTTCAGCTACCATAAACGTATAGTTTCAATGATAAAAATTCCTGATTAACCTACATGTATTGTAAGATAATAAAAATATTTTAAACGATATTAACTTCTCATTTGTTCAATACAAGAAAAAATTATTATCGGTCATCACGCTCAAAATGTTTAACTTGAATTAATATCAAAGACAAAAAAAACTGCATAAATGAAAAATAAATAAATAATTATAATTGCATTAAGTTGATAAAAAATGCTATGCAATAGCTTTACCACGGCAGTCCCCGAGTGCCACACGTATATATATTTTTTTTCGAATAGTTTTTAGACATTATTTCTAATATTCTAAAATTCATTGTTTACACAGTTAATCTGTAATGTATTGCAGCAACCGGAGACAAATAGTTTAAAATTATACTGAATTCTGAAAGTAGATCTGTTACAGCCTAATGTAATGTTCTGCACTTTTTAAGATAATGAAAGTTGCAGACATCCTAGGGGATATCAATATAGCCTTTTATAAAAACATGTTTTGAATCTGTAAAACACGATTTCCTATTTTTTTTTAATTCTTTAATGAAACAAAAATACAGCCATCTTGTAAATACCAATTGCCTCTTAGGGTTGATGATATTTCCTTTTACGGTTGATAAAAGGAGATTTATCTGAAGAATTCACCAAGCTCTACCCAGTATTTCGACAAAATCTCTAAAAAGTTTCAGAGTTCCTATTACCTTTACAGTAATTCTTTTATTCAGAATACATCTATTAGTGTTTTGAGGAAATTAATCACGATAATTTTTAGTTTAGTTTATCAAGCTTTCTATCAAAATACTTTGGAATTTATAACAGAACCTGTGGTTCAATTATTTAATTTATTTTTTTTCCTTATATCTGATAATTGCTAGGCATACCTTTTTTCGGTTTTTTCTACCTAACTATAAGGGCTTTTAATTGAGTATATATATATATATATGTATATATATATATTATATATTATATATGTGTGTGTGTGTATTTGTGTGTTTCTTTTATATGACTGTACATTTCATTTCCATCCATGGTATTTCTCCCACTCAGCAACATTCATCCTACATTCCATCCGTAATAAATACTATACTAGAATCCTTCTTTTAAGATGTATTGTCACAATCTTTTATTTAAGAAATAATAAAATCATCCTTAAAAGTAATGCACGTGATTTTAGTTTAAAAAGATTTATGCATATTTTTTCCAGAAAAAGAAGTTAACTACTTTTAATCGTCTAAAATTTTCAAATACTTTATATAGAAAAAAATGATGATGCAACATTGTTTCAATATTAATTAAAAAGGCTTTGTAGTTTTATTCTTTTTTAACAAAATATTTTCAACAACAATCCAATTTCCCTTTTGAATAGTGATCGAATATTCTTTTTTATGAAATTTGATTTCCGTAAACTAAAAATAAACATAAAAGTACGTAGTAATCAATTGCTTTGAAAACTACGTATTTCCTCAATTCAACAAAAGTAAACAAAAACATTGCCTGAAAACGAAAAAAAAAAGATTTTTTTGTAAGAAAGTTTTAATTCCCTTTTTCGAAAATTTAAAAACTAACTCGGAGTTAATGTTCGATTGTAAGATATAAATCTTGATGTAAAAAGTTAAAAGATATTAGTACTTAGATGATTAGAATTTCTTTTATTCTTTGCTTCCACCTTTTAGATACAATCTTAATAAACGTGATTGACTCAAGTGGCAAATGCTTCTTTGATATCATGAGGGAAAGTTTATTTCTATACTTTTCAAACAGAAAATTCTACAAACAATTTCTGCAATAAGTTTCAAAATGCTTTGGAAATTTCTTATTTTTATTTGAAAATACTCAATTACAGAAATAGCTATTTTTTAAAGCAATTGTTATTTGTTTTTAATTTTAAAGAATGAAAACGTTCATGTTAAAAATAAAAAAACGAAGAAAAATAATGAAAAGTACGTAATAATTTTTAGTATTGACGAATTTTTTTTTCAATATTTTAGTACAAAATTGATATAATATGTTCGGACAGCTAGCAAAATATAAATTCATCGTATTTAATTTACATGCTCTTTTGCATTCCTATTTTGAGTATATTAATGAAAATTTATTGTTATTTTCTTGATTTTTGCTTTGGGAATATAAATTTTAACAAAATGTTTTAAAATTTTAGTCATTATGTGCAGTATTTTTTTTTTTTTTGGGGGGGGGGGGGGGGGTTAGAATCTTTTATAAATTTGTGTTGAATTACTTTTAATACAAATTTATAAATCAAACATATAACTATTTGGCTTTTTTATTTAACTCATAATTCAGATTATAATTCTAAGTCGGGACAAGTCACAAGATATTCAAGGTTGTTTTTTCTTTTCTATTTCCTTTTTCTTTTTTGTGTGTTGATAGAAATTTAATTTTAATTTTACATCGGACAGGCTAACAAGTTTTGCATAGTACCGATCTAATTCGGTTTCTATGATTCTACTCTGAATTTAATCTGCAGCGAAATATAAATAAAATGAAACAGCCGCTGCTATAAACTTGGTCGGATTAAGATATCTTACATGTTGGAATTAACATGTATCCATATATTATTTCTAAAAAATGCTTAAAATAAAAGGTTATTTTTTAACAATATACCCTTCTATAAGTACACATTTTTGATAAATTTCATATTGACTGTGAACTTAAATATTCTTTATTAATAATTGTTTAACAAGAAATCTTTCAAAGAAATGTTATCAGTCATTACTGCGATTCATATAAAAAAATCCTTCTGCTGAATATTTAAAAGTATGTTAAAGTTGTTAGTGGGAATAAAAAAAAAAAAATTAAATGATCCTTTCATTAAATTTTATATATTTTTCTCTTTATTTTTATTTTATTTTATTTTATTTTTAAATCTTTGCAGCATTTTTTTTTATTTGAAGAAAATTATTTTAAATATATATAATTGTGAAACTAAACTATATTTTGTTGTCACTTCACATATAAAAATTTTTACTAGTTAAAAGATTTTAATAGCATTCCAAAACTATAAAAATTTCTTGTAGTTATGTAAAAACACCATACCTTAAAAACTGTATGAACTCTTAAGAAAAAGTAAAACACAAGGAGCATTTAAAAAATTAATTCACCTTGAAACATTTATTTAAGAAAATATGAAATATTGTTGTGGTCAAGCAACTTTCTAATAAAGGGAGTGAAATTTAATTGATGTGAATATCCTGTGATTAGTAATCAATTGCTTAAAATCGACATTTGTGCATCCTTTTACTTTAACATTATAAAGCGTCCTTGTGGTTCTCGGAACCTGAGAATAGGAATTTTCGAAGTGACTTCATTGAAATTTGATCTCGTTTATCAATCTGTTGAGAATAAAGCAGAATCGACAGTTCGTACCAGGGATATTAGCAAGCTTCTCTTGGGAAATCTAGACTAGTTACATGTTGTGGGTTTATTTTACTCGAAGTATATAAAACTATAATGGAAGTTACACAGTAAAAATGATCCGTTAAATTTTCGTAAAATCTGCAGGCAGCAATTTTGTCGGAAGTTTTTTGCCGTAAAAATTGCAGTAAAATTACATGTAAAACTTTTTATTACATCTAATTTACTTATATACAATCTAAGACGATTGCTAGAATATTGTATGTAGATTCTGTAATAATTCGATATTTGCATTGAAATTTGAAAATATTTGCAGATATACTGCAATCAATTGTTAAAATTTTAGCATTATTATACATTTAAGGGTTTCAGATATTTGAAATAATTGGTGAGCCGACTTCCATTCAATTTATTCTAGATACTGTATCAATACTAAGCAAATTTCAGATTTATTAATAATGTATTTTTAATCTGAACACAAATTTACTACTACTTCTAGAACCACCTGGTTATATATAAATAAACGTTGTTTTTTAAACATAAGCCATTGTTATGAAAGTGCATTTAAATTTAAGATTTTTTTTTTCAAATTTACTTTAAGTGCTAAATGTAAAAGTTTTTTCTTTATGAAATTTAGTATACGTGTCTGTCTGTTTATTTTTTAATTGAAATATATTCATAGCTTTCGGTGCTCTTTTCGCCTTCTAAAAGGATTAAAATTAGAATTTTTATGAAAATTTATAAAATTGAATGAACAACAACACATTTCATAACATCCAAAAAATATAGGAAAATATTTCAAACAAAAGGTTTCTCTTGTCAGCCAGAAATATGAGACAGTAGATCGAGTGGTCTTTGAACTTTTCAGCATTTATCTTTATTTTCATAGTTTTCATATTATTTCAGAAATGATTTAATAACATTGACATCTGAGCACTGAAATTCACTTAAGGAAAAAATAAATTGTTAAAAACATATGTAAAGTTTTAATGGCATGCATTCTGCGATGGAGTATTTAGTATTCCAAAAGCCTGCATGCGTTTTTCAAAAAAAGTCTTCATTTATACCATATTGTTTTTATTTATACCATTAGTTAGAAATGCAATGGAAAGAAATTCGTTTTCTGATAAAATTTGCACTTTTCTTATTCTGTGATACATTTTTCTGATACCGAAGATAACCTGTGTAGAGTAGGGGGAATTGGGGGACATTGATACAGCTTTTTTCAAAAAAAAATTTTGGTGTCTAAAAAGCAAAAATTTCAAGTAATTTTTCTCTGTGATGTCAGCAAAACCTGTGCAGTGCGTTATAAAAATGTACAATCGTTGTTTCATATATTATTTTTGCATGTAATTTTAAAAAAAATCAAAAAAAGTAATTTGTATCAATGTGCCCCATCCCCGGGGCAGATTGATACGCTTTGACACGTCTGGGAAAAATGGAGACAAAATAACACCAATGAAAATTTTTCATAGAAAAATAGTTAGAAAACCATTTTATATATATTTATAGACATTAATATCGTACACAATTTATTTATAAGCGATATTAAAGCAATCAAAATGAAATGTATAATGACCTGATGTTCTGGCTGTTCCTTGTCTGTTTGTTGACTGTGGTAACTTCGTCATATCTGGCACTTTAACCCCAGAATTATCTTCTTTCTTAGGAAAGGTGAAAGAATTAGCAGCTTTCTGTTTATAAATCGGTTTACAAACAGAAAATAAAGGATACTTATATTAAAAATTATGTTTATAATATAATTATCCTGTACTGTTCTGCAGCTTGTTTCTCTTACTTAACATTTCTCAAGTCGATAATACTTTTTTCTCTGGAGAATCGATATAAATTTGAGATTTGCCAGGCTGCCGTCCATTTCTTTTGTTAATTATACTAGCCCTAGATATTGTGTAAGTTTGTACGACTTCTGTTTGCAAAAATACTATAAAATAATCTAACATAAAGAAATTAGAGCTATTTCACTTCAATAAAAACTAATAGTAGAAATTTTTGACGAAAAATGGTTGAATTAAGGAGTGTATGGTAAAAAAAAAAAAAAAAAAAAAAAAAAAAAAGGTAATGAAAAAATGAACTAAAAAAAGATTTAGTTTGTATCATTATGCCCCATACAGCAATTTTGAATAAAATGAGCCACAAATTCAACACTTCATAATTTATCTAACAATAAAGAATGAGGAACTGATAAAGAGTAGCTTTACTTGCCAGGGAGGGTATTCTTTTCGGTTGAAAATACTGGAACAGTTCTATAATACCATTTCAATTATACAACTCAAATTTACTTTTGACCTACAAAAACAATTAATCACTCATCCCATTTCAACAAACATTTGAATCATTCCAAAACTTTCTGTATGTAGTTAATTTCACTAGTATCACCTTTTGGAGCTGTTGTGAAACTTCCTGTAATGACCCTGTGTGCTGTACAGGGGGTGTATCAATGTGCCCCAAGTATCAATGTGCCCCACTTCCCCCTACGTCCTTTTACTAAACGTAATCATCAATGCATGTCTTAAAATTTGGAGGAATTTTTTTTTCAATTGATAAGCAAATACTTCCACTTAGTTATAGATGTGGATCCCATCAATATCTCTCTTGAATCTCTAACCTCTGGGGTATAAAATATTATTCTCAAGAAATGGTGTAGTTTTGGATTTTTCCCTGTACACAGGAGTAAATTCCATTCCTATAAAAATTTTGACAGATTTGGGGATCGGTAGTGTAATTGTCAAAATAGTAACTGAGAATATACCCCAAAAATAATGGAACGGTCATTGTAGAAACTCAGAGACAAAAATGGCGCATGATTATTTGAGCGACGGTTTGTCGTTGACTCGAAAGATGAGATCGAACGCCAGCAGCGTTAAAGATTATAACCAGATATACAGGGTGGTCATAAAAAAAACTTTGCCGGTATATGGAGCTCTAGCGGCTAGTCCATTCAACCGATCGAGGTGAAATTTCAGGTATAGCTATTCCGAGGTATGAGCTCGAGATTCTCCGAACGTCAACAAAATGGCGTTCACGGTTACCTTGATAGTTATAGAAACTCAAAATTTTCCAATGGCAACACCCTTTTTTTCATCGCAAAATGCTGATCGCTTGCAAAAACTCTAAAGAGCGTTGGAACCGTACGTGTATAACAAGAAACGGAAATGTTATGCATGCACAAAAAACTGGTCTGCGAATCCCCCCCCCATAAAAAACACGATTGTGGCGCAAGGAGTAAATTTCCATATAACGCATACAGTATTTGCATACAGTCAGTACACTAATCTCTGATTACAATACATATCGGAGAAAACTTTTATTTTGATTGCATATTTTCCACATGGGTGCCATCACAGGCAATTACACATTGCATGGTGGTGACTGGACAACACAGCCGAACGTTACATTGCATGTCTGATGTTTGCAATCTAACATTTTATAGAATCTTTCAAGTCCGGCAAAGTTTGCGGATTGCACATGTACACTCAAGATTTTAGATATCCACATAACCTGAAATCCATAGGATTGAGATCGGGAGATCGCGGAGGCCATTGACGTTATCAGTTAAGGTGAAATGTGCCTCGTCCGTTTATAGTATGCGAAGAGGTCGATCGTTATCTCCATCATATTGGATAAGAAATTCATTAACAAAATCTATATGCTGTTGATGGTCTCTCACTTCCAACATCTGGCCGCGTAGATACCGGTACAAAAACATGCGGATTACAGATCGCAGTAACTTAAAGACCATTGAATTTGGTATATCAAATACACGAGATGCACCTTGTGTGTTTGCATGCGTCCTCTGTTCACTATTTGATGCACTTCCATAACAGCATCCTCGGGAACAGTTGGTCGTCCGGATCGCAGACTTTCACAGGTGCAGCCAATTTCTTCGTTTTTCATTACTAAGTTACGAAGAGCTTGTGAAATGCATAGGCCACGTATTTGCCGATGGTTTCGACGTTAAACGCACCAGGTTTTTGCAGCATTCATCTCATTTTAATAATAGTTTTACCAACTCACCACGAACGAAGTCATTTTGTTGGCATCTGCGAACTCCGACTGAAGAACTAACATTCCCATCCTACTTTTTATCCGTTCTTTACGCTGACTACCTGGCAATCGATGTTCCGTGATTGGTATTTTGTCTCTGTCATATTCAAAATTTCTTCGTGCGCCTTGGTCGTATTTTTTTGGGGCCGTTTGTAGAGCTGATTTTGTGCGAGTATAACGTGTCCGTTTATTGCAATAACCGTAACGTTCCAAAGCTTTTTGTGGTTTTCTCATGAGCTGAGCATTTTGAGAGGAAAAAAAATGGTTGTTGCCATTTCAAAATTTCGAGTTTCTGTAACTATAACCGTAACCGTGAGCGCCATTTTGTTGCCGTTCACAGATTCTCGAACTCATACAACTAAATAGCTATATCTGAAATTTCAGCTCAATCGGTTGAACGGACTGGCCGCTAGAGCTCCATATATCGGCAAAGTTTTTTATGACCACCCTGTATTTCCCTTATTGGCAAGTAGCTCTGTTTCATGGTGAGGAGAATACGGGAAAAAAATTCCACGCGCAATGAAAAAACAAAACAAAAAAAAATACATGGGAACGATAATTCATTTGTCTGTTAAAAGTAACAGATCGTGCATTGAATTAGCTGAAAATAATTTACATAACAACAAAAAGTTTTGATCTATTATTCATTCAATGTAGATGTTACTTTGTAGAAATTTATAATGGTTATATATATATATATATATATATATATATACATACATTAGGGTGGAGCTTAAAAGCCATGATTTTTTAAAATTTATTTATTTACAAGTCTCAGCCTTTTATTTTGTTCCTTTTTATACAAAAACATGTTAAAAAATTTTTGTGCAATAAATTTTAATATTTAAAGTTAGCTCAAGTGACTCAAAATTTATTTAAATCGAAAGAAAAAGAAGAATTTTAACTATATATATATATATTACAAATATGTATTTACATTTTCATAATACTTTAATTGTAATGACTTACATAATTTTCTATACAAATTATTAGATTTTTTTACATTACTAGGGGGGCTCAGCCCCCCTGCTCGCTACGCTCGCCAACCCCCCGCGATTCCAAGTTGTAGGCTTCGCGGCCAAGTTGTAGGCTTCTCGATTCTAAGTTGTAGGCTACCCTTGCTTGCTGCGCTCGCCAATACCCCATGGAATCGCTTCGCGATACCTTATTTTCCGTACACTCAATTTTGTAGTGTTTCTTGATTGGTCTATTCGACTCATTAAACGTGTGGTCCACCCGGACGCGTTATTTCCGGAAACCTTACACATCAGCATCATTCCACGAGTTTTTTCTTGAGATTTGTTTAAGTATTTTTTTTTTTTTTTCTATTGAAGGAGATTAAACGAGTGCATTCGTATTTCAATAGTATTCGATTAAACGGGTAAGCATATAAGTGTAACGTTTCAGTAATATTCGAGTAAACGCGTGCATATAAATATAGTATTTCAATAATATTCTATTAAGCGAGCAAGCATATAAATGTCATATTTCGGTAATATCCAATTAAGCGGCAAGCATATAAATGTAGTATATCGGTAATATTTGATTAAGCGGGCAATCATATAAATGTCGTATTTCGGTAATATTATTTTCAGTGGGCAAGCATATAAATTCCGTATTTCGGTACGATTCTATTAAGCGGGAGAGCATATGAATGCCGTATTTCTGTGATATTCGACTAAGCGGGCAAGCATATGAATGTCGTATTTCGGTGATATTCGATTAAGCTGGCAAGCATATAAATGTCGTATTTCGGTAATATTTTATTAAGCGGGCAAGAATATAAATGCCGTATTTCGGTAACATTCTATTCAGCGGGCAAGAATATAAATGCCATATTTCGGTAATATTCCATTAAGCGGGCAAGCATATAAATGTCGTATTTCGGTAATATTCTATTAAGCGGGCAAGCATATAAATGTCGTATTTCGGTAATATTTTATTAAGCGGGCAAGAATATAAATGCCATATTTCGGTAATATTCGATTAGGCGGGCAGGCATATAAATGCCGTATTTCGGTAATATTCGATTAAGCGGGCAGGCATATAAATGTCGTATTTCGGTAATATTCGATTAAGCGGGCAAGGCATATAAATGCCGTATTTCGGTAATATTCTATTAAGCGGGCAAGCATATAAATGTCGTATTTCGGTAATATTCTATTAAGCGGGCAAGCATATAGATGTCGTATTTCGGTAATATTCGATTAAGTGGGCAAGAATGTGAACGTCGTATTTCGGTGATATTCTATTAAGCGGGCAATCATATGAATGTCGTATATCGGTGATAATCTATTAAGCGGGCAGGCATATGAATGTCGTATTTCGGTGATATTCTCTAGCGGGCAGGCATATGAATGTCGTATTTCGGTAATATTATATTAAGCGGGCAAGCATATAGATGTCGTATTTCGGTAATATTCGATTAAGCGGGCAAGCATATGAATGTCGTATTTCGGTGATATTCTATTAAGCGGGCAATCATATGAATGTCGTATTTCGGTGATAATCTATTAAGCGGGCAGGCATATGAATGTCGTATTTCGGTGATATTCTATAGCGGGCAGGCATGTGAATGTCGTATTTCGGTGATATTATATTAAGCGGGCAGGCATATGAATGCCGTATTTCGGTGATATTCGATTAAGCGGGCAGGCATATGAATGTCCCATTTCGCTGATATTCTATTAAGCGCGCAGGCATATAAATGTCGTATTTCGGTAATATTATATTAAGCGGGCAAGCATATAAATGTAGTATATCGGTAATATTCGATTAAGCGGGCAAGCATATAAATGTTGTATTTCGGTAATATTATATTCAGCGGGCAAGCATATAAATTCCGTATTTCGGTAATATTCTATTAAGCGGGAGAGCATATGAATGCCGTATTTCGGTGATATTCGATTAAGCGGGCAAGCATATGAATATCGTATTTCGGTGATATTCGATTAAGCTGGCAAGCATATAAATAACGTATTTCGGTGATATTCGATTAAGCGAGCAAGCATATAAATAACGTATTTAGGTGATATTCTATTAAGCGGCAGGCATATATATGTCGTATTTCGGTGATATTCTATTAAGCGGGCAGGCATATAAATGTCGTATTTCGGTAATATTCTATTAAGCGGGCAAGCATATAAATGCCGTATTTCGGTAATATTCTATTCAGCGGGCAAGAATATAAATGCCATATTTCGGTAATATTCCATTAAGCGGGCAAGCATATAAATGTCGTATTTCGGTAATATTCTATTAAGCGGGCAAGCATATAAATGTCGTATTTCGGTAATATTCTATTAAGCGGGCAAGAATATAAATGCCACATTTCGGTAATATTCGATAAGGCGGGCAGGCATATAAATGCCGTATTTCGGTAATATTTGATTAAGCGGGCAGGCATATAAATGCCGTATTTCGGTAATATTCGATTAAGCGGGCAAGGCATATAAATGCCGTATTTCGGTAATATTCTATTAAGCGGGCAAGCATATAGAATAGATGTCGTATTTCAGTATTATTCGATTAAGCGGGCAAGCATATGAATGTCGTATTTCGGTGATATTTTATTAAGCGGGCAATCATATGAATGTCGTATTTCGGTGATAATCTATTAAGCGGGCAGGCATATGAATGTCGTATTTCGGTGATATTCTATAGAGGGCAGGCATATGAATGTCGTATTTCGGTGATATTATATTAAGCGGGCAGGCATATGAATGCCGTATTTCGGTGATATTCGATTAAGCGGGCAGGCATATGAATGTCCTATTTCGCTGATATTCTATTAAGCGCGCAGGCATATAAATGTCGTATTTCGGTAATATTATATTAAGCGGGCAAGCATATAAATGTCGTATTTCGGTAATATTCTATTAAGCGGGCAAGCATAAAAATGTCGTATTACGGTAATATTCGATTAAGCGGGAAAGAATATAAATGTCGTATTTCGGTAATATTCGATTAAGCGGGCAAGCATATGGATGTCGTATTTCGGTGATATTTTATTAAGCGGGCAATCATATGAATGTCGTATTTCGGTGATAATCTATTAAGCGGGCAGGCATATGAATGTCGTATTTCGGTGATATTCTATAGAGGGCAGGCATATGAATGTCGTATTTCGGTGATATTCGATTAAGCGGGCAGGCATATGAATGTCCTATTTCGCTGATATTCTATTAAGCGCGCAGGCATATAAATGTCGTATTTCGGTAATATTATATTAAGCGGGCAAGCATATAAATGTCGTATTTCGGTAATATTCTATTAAGCGGGCAAGCATAAAAATGTCGTATTACGGTAATATTCGATTAAGCGGGAAAGAATATAAATGTCGTATTTCGGTAATATTCGATTAAGCGGGCAAGCATATAAATGTCGTATTTCGGTAATATTCTATTAAGCGAGCAAGCATATAAATGTCGTATATCGGTAATATTCTATTAAGCGGGCAAGCTTATAAATGTCGTATTTCGGTATTATTCTATTAAGCGGGCAGGCATATGAATGTCGTATTTCGGTGATATTCTATTAAGCGGGCAAGCATATGAATTTCGTATTTCGGTGATATTGGATTAAGCATGCAGGCATATGAATGTCGTATTTCGCTGATATTCTATTAAGCGGGCAGTCATATAAATGTCGTATATCGGTAATATTCTATTAAGCGGGCAAGCTTATAAATGTCGTATTTCAGTGATATTATATTAAGCGGGTAGGCATATGAATGCCGTATTTCGGTGATATTCGATTAAGCGGGCAAGCATATGAATTTCGTATTTCGGTGATATTGGATTAAGCATGCAGGCATATGAATGTCGTATTTCGCTGATATTCTATTAAGCGGGCAGTCATATAAATGTCGTATTTCGGGAATATTCTATTAAGCGGGCAAGCATATAAATGTAGTATTTCTGTAATACTCGATTAAGCGGGCAAGCACATAAATATAGTATTTCGGTAATATTCTATTAAGCGGGCAAGCATATAAATGTTGTATTTCGGTAATATTCTATTAAGCGGGCAAACATATACATGTCGTATTTCGGTAATATTCTATAAAGCGGGCAAGCTTATAAATGTCGTATTTCGGTATTATTCTATTAAGCGGGCAGGCATATGAATGTCGTATTTCGCTGATATTCTATTAAGCGGGCAGTCATATAAATGTCGTATTTCGGGAATATTCTATTAAGCGGGCAAGCATATAAATGTAGTATTTCTGTAATACTCGATTAAGCGGGCAAGCACATAAATATAGTATTTCGGTAATATTCTATTAAGCAGGCAAGCACATAAATGTCGTATTTCGGTAATATTCTATTAAGCGGGCAAGCATATAAATGAAATTTTTCAAAATATTCTATTAAGCGGGCAAGCACATAAATGTAGTATTTCTATAATACTCGATTAAGCGGGCAAGCATGTAACACTCTGCTGCGATATGGCTTTGCAATCCCGGTTGGAAAAGCTTCGCGATGCATAGACTGAGCCATTTCCTGATTGGTCTATTCGACTCATGGAAGGAGTGGTCTACCCGGATTTGTTAGTTCCGGAAATCTTACACATCAGCATCATTCCAGGAGCCATTCCTTTTAAGGCTAGTTTTTTTTTACTATAGGAGGAAAACTTTATTGCCTTTGTGTAGGTTGATGTAGTCTTTTTCTTACTATATGAGTACATTTTACGATGATCTTCAACTTATAATAGAAAATGTAGTAGCGTTTCATTGTCAGTTCACAGAATCAATTGCAAGATATCCATATGGAAATTCAATAAATTGTAACAATATCATTGACCTGGCTGTGACAAAATATTCCAACTGTTTAATTTTGAATAAATAAAGAACAACATTAACTCGCTTGGAGCTTTTAATGGAAACTCAGTCAACAATTCCTTCTGACAAATACTAAAAATTATTAGTAAATATAGGGGATGATGACTTAAAAAAAACTTAATATATTGATGAGTGTTTAAATAGGAATTTTTCCAACAGGTCATTATAGAAGGCACATGAAGTTGCGGGTACAGAGATCCAAGCTTTCAAGTATACTATGGTTGTAAAAACATGAACATCTCGTACACTTTCTTCCTCTTTTAAAGTTAATTTAAAATAAGCATTAAACATCCAGATCTCGTATGGACAACTAGCATTCATTCTAGTATTCAACCAGCATGTCACCAGGTGCATTGCAGCTGGTGACATAAATGTGATTCTTTTTTCTGGGACAGCAACAAGAAAAAAAAATCACAATTTCTAAAAATTCTTTACAATCACTTCTTAGTTTTGCTTTTCTTTGTTCTTCTAAGTTTTTCTTTGCATAGCTGAAAGTCTGTAAAAATCTACCTTATGCGAGATTTGTGACATCATCAAAAGAAATTCCTGGTTCGTACTTGTCACAATCAATTAAACTCCACCATAAATTTTAAGCACTAATCACAAATTTCATAATGTGATGCCTGCAGACATGTGACAAAAGCTTTTTTTTCACTTAGTTCTATAAGAACATATGCAGCAGAATTATAATCAATGTTTAAGCTGGTAATGTCGAAGCAGACTGCTTGAATATTATCAGTCATTCCTCATTGATGAATGGTTTTAAAGATAGCTTCTGTCTGAGCTTCCCCTGTTGCAGATGCTGAACAATCAGTAGTTTAGAAACACCTTTCCCAAAAATTAATACTGGCAATCGATAAATCTTTTCTTTTCCAGTCAAATCATACATTAAATTTTCTATCCCAATGAATGACAAATTTAGTATTGTTTTGATATGCTATTTTTATTTTTTTCTGATTTTTTAGTTTTCTCAAACGTTGTTTTCTAACGATTTGATACTTTGTTAAAGATATTTTATTCTTTAAATATATTCTTAAAAATGGATTTTTTCCCTTTGACATAGCATACAAGTACTTATCAACTTATTAATGCAAATAAATGATAAACATTACACTCGTTGAGCTACTTCTAAATAATTCTTCAAATGTTTTAATATTTTACCTGATTTATTTTTTCATACATAGGAGCAAATTCAGAGGGTGAGAAGACTACATTTTCAAATTTAAAAAATAAGCTCCACCCTAATATATATATATATATATATATATGTAATATATATGTTCCGCATATATATATGGGTGATTCTCAAAATAGGGGACAATTTATGTCATTCGGCATACAAAAAAATTGAGAGGTTTTCTGTCATGTTTTTATATTTAGATATGTTTTTCTTAATATTATTCATTATTTGCACTCAAGAATTACTCACTTTTTAGTTAAAAACACCTTAAAAGAACAGAATAAAGATTCAAAATGTCATTAGCATGGATGTCCACAGCAGCTGTGCCTTGTGTATACTAGCATTTTTCAAGAGTTAATATGATGTTTATAAAATAAACAAATGTTATTCTTTCTTTATATTAATCAAGGAGAGGATTTATCCAATAAATTTCTTTTTAAAAATAAAATTATAGTACATTAAAAAAGAATTAAAGTTTGTCCTCCATATTCGATTTTCAAAACAAGGTCATACTAAAACAGCTGGTTATTAATCAAAATTTCATTTTCACATATGACAATAGTTTGAAAATATAAAGTTTCTCCATGGCAACAAGTAGTCATTTTAAACCAGCCAGAAAATAGAAGCATGTATTGTATTTTAAGAATAGAAGTTGAATATTAGGGGGTTACATCAATTGTATGTCATTAGAATGGATAATAATTTTCATGTTTATTTTATAGTTAAAATTTTTATTTTATTTATTTGCATAGAACTTTTGTGTTTTAAAAAGCCCCAGAAAGGAATATTGCATTGTGATTATATTATGGCTTATAATCTTATTTAAATTAAAATTTGTCATTAGCATGGGCAGATATCAGTGTCATTAGCATGGTTTTTCTGTCCATGCAAAAGACTCCTATGTACATAAATGTAACCAGTGCTTATATTGTATCCTTTATAAAGTTTAATTTTACGTATAAACTTAGGTATTACATTTATTATCCCCAAATTATGCATTAAATCTGTAGGAAAATCACTAAGACAGCTTCTTACATTGTTAGTGTCAGAATGTTGCTCATGTAACAAAGTTAGCTCTTTGGGAATGTTTTTATTCTCCTTCTATGTATATATGTAAAAATGGAAACCATTTGCTGAAAAAGAAGGCTAATAAATATAGAAAAAAATATTGAAACAGGAAGAAAATAAAAATTTCATAATATATTTATTCCATACAATTCGTTTTGTCATTAGCATGGCTCAAAAAATACTAATTATTTTTTTAAGTTAATTTTTAAATATTTAGCTCTGCTGACTACATGGAAAGTATACCTAATACTATATTAAAAACACCTATTTTTTTCAGAGATTTTACTAGCAGTAATTTTTTTAAGATTTCATTTTTGAAATCGTCCCCTATTTTGAGAATCACCCATATATATATATGTGTGTGTGTGTGTGTATGAATATATATATTTTTTTTTTTTTTCGGAAGCTTAAACTTAAACTTAAATTTTGAGCTCAAAATCTGAATAGTAGGGAGTGGTTAAGTAGCACAAACTGAATTGTGTTTAAGGGGGGAGGGAGAGGTTCAAATTTAAAATAATTATAGAAAAGGGTCCATTCGTTTGCGGTTTAAAATAAAACTATTCTTTAAGTCAGTATCTTCTTGAAAATAAATTTTAAAGATAAATTAAAAATAATTCCTTTAGAGGGCGCCTTAAACTTAAAATAATCAACTATTAATTTTAACCATTATTTTTTGGTTCTAATTGGAGCGATAGAAATACACCGTTTGCTGCTATATGCTTGGGACAACCGTAAATTTTCAGGCTGACAAACTTTCAGAATTAGTTACAATTTTCAACAATAGATGGCGCTGCTGGCGATTTGAAAAATATAGAAGAAAACGCAATCTTTGTCTTCGCCATTCTGCAAGATGTTTTTCTGTTGTAAGTATGTGCTCTTCAAAGATTGCAAGTTTGCTGTGAAAAAAATAGTTCATTTCTTAAAACAATGTAAAAAGAAATATCGTACTTTAGATTTTTCCAGACTGCAGCGCAATCTGTTATTGAAAATTTTAACTAATTTTGAAGTTTCTCTGCCTGAAAATTTAGTGTATATATATACATACATATATATATATAGATAGATATATATATATACAGGGTGATTCTAATTTTTTTTTTTACAATAAAAGAGGGGTGATAGTACACATCAAGACAAAAAATATTAAATAGGAGATCAAGGGTCCCAAACGTTTTCCAAATGAGATAGCCGCCTTTAAAATTTAGGGACCAAAATTTCAAATAAACACAAAAAACGGAAAAATCGGTCGATTAATTTGCGGTTTTCACTAAAATTATTCTTTATGTCGACATTTTCTTCAAATTAAATTACAAAGAAAAATTCCAAAAAATGCCGATAGAGGGCGCTTTAGATTTTGGAGCAACGAACAACTATTTTTTTCCGGTATTTTTTACATCTCATTAAATGTTTTCGTAGGCTTAGACTCAAACTTAAATTTTGAGTTCAAAATCTGAAAAGTTGGGAGTGGTTAAGTAGCACAAATTCAACTGTATTCAGAGGGTTCAAATTTCAAATGATTATAAAAAACGGAAATATTAGTTCATTGATTTGAGGTTTTCACTGAAACTATTCTTTATATTGCTATTTTCTTAAAAATAGATTATAAAGATTACTTTAAAAATGTCGATAGAGGGCACTTTAGACTTTCGAGTAACGAACAAATATTTTTTGCATTTCATTAAATCTTTTCGGAAGCTTAGGCATAAACTTAAATTTTGAGCTCAAAATCTGAATAGTAGGGAGTGGTTAAGTAGCACAAACTGAATTGTGTTTAAAGGGGAGGGAGAGGCTCAAATTTAAAATAATTATACAAAATGGAAAAATTCGACGATTCGTTTGCGGTTTAAAATAAAACTATTCTTTAAATCAGTAACTTCTAGAAAATAAATTTTAAATATCAATTAAAAAAATTCCTTTAGAGGGCGCCTTAAACTTCAGAGTAACCAAAAATTAATTTTAACCATTTTTTTTTTCTAAATGAATGCTTGCAAAAGCTTAATAAATGTTTTCGAAAGCATAGATTTAAACATAAATTTTGAGATCAAATTCTGAATCGTTGGGAGGGGTTAAAAAGCGCAAACTGAAGTGGGTTCAGGTATTGAAATTTAACCCCCCCCCCCCTCGAACACAACTCAGTTTTTCTCTACTTAAACACTCCCAATGTTTCAGAATTTGAGCCCAAAATTTAAGTCTATGCATTTGGAAGCATTTAATGAGATTAAATAAATAAAGATAAAAAATAGTTGTACGCTACTCCAAAGTCTAAGGCTCCCTCTAACGGCATTTTGTGAAATTTATCTTTAGAATTTATTTTCAAGAAACTGCTGATTTAAAAATTAGTCTTAGCGAAAACCGCAAACGAATCGACCAATATTTCCGTTTTTAAAATTATTTGAAATTTTAACCCTTTGAACACAGTTCAGTTTGTTTACTTATCCACTCCCAATTATTCAGATTTTGAGCTCAAAATTTAAGTATAAGTCTAAGCTTACGAAAGCATTTAATAAGATGCAAAAAGTAACGCCAAAAAAAGTTGATTGTTACTCCAAAGTCTAAAGCGCCCTCTATCAGCATTTTTTAAAATTTATCTTTATAATTTATGTTCACGAAATCACCTACATAAAGAATAGTGTTACAGCGTATATAGGGTTCTTTCGATCTTATGGTTAGACAACTTCAAACTCTTTTCTCTTAGAAAAGTAGAAAATAATTTATTTACAGATCTTCAGAACAGCAGAGTCTTCGAAACTCACAAATATCACTAGATATTCCAAACTAACTGTTCAAATCTATCGAACAAGTACAAATATAGGTCGCAGAGACTCTTTATACAATGTCTCAACACTATATCACATTCAAAACAACGTAGATAAAACTCAATACATCAAGCAAACTTGCTTAGAATATCTCTAGTAGCTCACTCAATGACTGACTGGTAAATAATAATAACAGCTCGCATCGGCTCTCCTATATATAGTCTCGCCGCATGCGATGGAAATTTCTACAACCTTCTAGAAAAATCCGGAAAACCACGGAACAACATCCAATGTATCAGTAGACCTAAGGGGGCGGTTACCATAGAGAGGGACGGGTTACCATCGCCAACAATCGCCAAATATGTCGCCAAATTTGGCGACCAAAATTAGTCGTCAAAAGTGACGCCAACTTTGAAATATCTTTATTATTTCGCCAAGCTGCCATAGACAGACACTGAAAATAATAGACAAGTTTGCTTGATAACAGAGACAATGTAACAAAAACTAATATTAGTAAAGGAATGGAGCTTAATAAGATTATTTACATTATTTTACAGTACAAACACTAACTATTTACAAAATTCGTAACACTACCCCCTCCTCAAAGACTGCACGTCCCGGGCAGTGCAATACTTGAGTTAGAGGAAAACACTTAAAATAAGTAAACAAATAAATAAATAAATAAATAAATAAATAAATAAATAATAATAAAATTTACATAAATAAGAACTAACTCCTATTTACATATTTACAAAATTTGATTTTCATGACCATGGTCTGAAATTCCAGTTTTGAATTTCTAATCACTTTGGCCAAAATAAGGGGCTAGCCGGTTATAATGTACGACCTTGGGCATGGTGTGTGGCGATTTTCGTATGCGTACGACGACGTTATTCAGCCTGTTGACGACTGTGTAAGCACCGTCCCAGTTTGTTTGTAGTTTTGGCGACAGTCGCTTACGACGTATGGGATTCCACAACCAAACTTTTCAGCTTCGTTGAACTCATCTCCAGTTGCCTTTATGTCGTACCGTGTCTCATCTTTTCTGATGCCAATCCGATTCGGTTCCTCGCTAGACGATGAATCTCCTCAATCCGTGCCTGGAGTTTATCCACGTTCTCCTCGGGCGATAAAGGAGCATCAGGAGGACGGCCAAATAAAAGATCCGCAGGTAGACGAAGATCACGGCCAAAGAGCATTTGAGAAGGGGAGTAACCCGTGGCCTCATGAGTGGCACTCCTGTAGGCAAGCAGGAAAAGAGGCAATTTCTTGTCCCAGTCCTGTTGGTCACTAGACACCAGGAGAGAGAGGCTATTTAGGCTGGTACGATTGAACCTCTCCACCATGCCGTCTGATTGAGGATGTAGAGGTGTAGTTCGAGTTTTGTCCATGCCGAGTAGTCCGCACAAATTTTTAAACACAGCCGAATCAAAGTTTCTTCCTTGATCGGAATGGATTTGAAGAATAACTCTGTATCTGGAAATCCAGTGTTGAACTAGTATGTCTGCTACGGTTACCGCCTCTTGATTAGGAATGGCGTAGGCTTCAGGCCACTTAGTGAAGTAGTCCATGGCAACGAGAATGTACTTGTTGCCATCAGATGTTCTAGGAAGAGGACCCAGGATATCTATAGCAATTCGTTCGAAAGGAGCTCCTACATTATAACGCTGCAATCGTCCACGGTAGCGCCTCTTTGGACCTTTACGTGCTACACAGGTGTCACAAGTTCGACACCACTTCTCCACATCACTGCGAACATTATTCCAGTAGAAACGCTCTCGAACCTTTTGCAGGGTCTTCATTACACCAAAATGACCTCCTGTGGGACTTCCATGCAGTTCTTGAAGGACCATAGAAATTCTCGACTTAGGGAGTAGTAGTTGCCATCTACATGTCTTTCCATCGTCAGACTCCCATTTTCGGTACAAGATACCGTTCTTCAAATGTAGGAAATCCGAGAGAGCCCAATAATGTTTAGTCGTAGGATGGTAATGGGCCATGTCTTGCCAGCTGCGCTTCCTGTTGGACTCCTCTTTCAGTTCTAGAATTGGCTTAATTTCAGGATCAGCAAGTTGATCTTTATGCAGGCTCTCGTCACTCCACGGATCTTGCGATGATGTAGACCCAGTTGTAACTTGTCTTACTATAGGACCTTTGACATTAAATTTCTTCTCAACCCGGTTGCAGTATCTACAATTCTCTGAGCAGGGTCTTCTTGTGAGAGCATCTGCATTTCCATGTGATGAGCCTTTTCGATGGCGTATCTCCATATCGTACTCTTGAAGCTTTCGTATCCACCTGGCTATTTAGCCTTCAGGGTTCTTAAAATTCAATAGCCAAGTTAAAGAAGCAAGATCAGATCGGATCAGGAATTTTCGACCGTAAAGATAGTGATGAAAATGGTCTATGGCTTTCACTACAGCAAGAAGCTCTTTTCTTGTTATGCAGTAGTTTCGCTCTGCCTTCGATAAGCACTTGCTGAAATAGGCGATAACACGCTCCTGGCCGTCGATTTCCTGGGACAGTACAGCGCCAATGCTTTCGTTACTGGCATCCGTATCAAGTATAAACTGTTTATTGATTTGAGGATATGACAGAATTGGAGTGGATGTTAAGGCCTCCTTAAGCTTTTCGAAAGCAGCGTCACATTCCTGTGTCCACATACATTTTTGATTGGCTTCAGTTAATTTATGAAGTGGTCATGCACTCATCGAGAAGCCTTTGACAAATTTTCTGTAATAGGTGCATAATCCTAGAAAACTCCGCAGCTGGTGAACATCTGCTGGACGACTCCAATTTTTCACGGCTGATATCTTCTCCGGATCAGTCCTAACTCCTTCCGGCGAAATGATGTGTCCAAGGTAGGCGACTTCATTGCGAAACAAACTGCATTTCAAATGGCTTAACCTCAAATTAGCTTCCTTTAACTTTTGTAGCACCCGCCTGAGGTTATTCAGATGGTCATCAAAAGATTTTCCTATGATTATGATATCGTCTAAATAAACAAGACATGCCTCATATGACAGCCCCCGGAGAACCGTTTCCATAAGGCGTTCAAAAGTTGCAGGTGCATTACATAGACCAAAAGGCATTACCTTGAATTGCCATAATCCTTGTCCCGTTGTGAAGGCAGTCTTCTCGCGGTCGTCGGGCTGGATCTCTACCTGCCAGTAACCACTCTTCAGGTCTAAAGTCGAGAACCAAGTGTTGCTCGAAAGTGTGTCAAGAGTGTCGTCAATCCTTGGCAGAGGGTAACTATCCTTTTTGGTGACGTCATTCACTCTGCGGTAGTCTACACAAAATCTTGTAGAACTATCCTTCTTTCTTACTAATACAATGGGAGACGCCCATGGACTTGTCGATGGTTCGATGACGTCATTTTCTTCCATATCCTTATTTTAATTCTGCACCTCTTCTTGCTTGGCAAAAGGTAATCGTCTAGGGTGCTGTTTAATAGGAGAGTGATCTTCCGTGTCAGTTCGGTGTTGTTCCATTTTAGTTCGTCCAAAGTCTTCAGATGTTTGGGAAAATAAACTTTGGAATTCTCTAATTAAACTTTCCGCAGCATCCCTTTGATTTGGATCTAAGTCCGTATTTTGTAACAAATCCTTGACTAAATTATCTGAAGATTTCTGAGAGTGATTGGAATTTTGTCTTATGCACGTCACAGGAGCACATGATGCTATCACCTCTCCTTTCTTGATAGTCCTCGTCTTATCACTGAAGTTAGCAATTCTGACTGGAATGGTCTTCTTCGAGAGGTCCACTACAGATGAAGCCACCAATACTCCTGCTTGTTTACTATTGTCTTCGGGATAATCTATATGGCCAAATCGATAATTAGTTTCATTGTTAATTACAGCTGGAACTAAAAATTCTGTTCTTGGACCTAGATTGATGTCTTCTTTGGCTATTACTGTTTTTTTATATTCAATTTCGTTATTTAATCCAAAAAGGCTTATTTCTTCAAATTTAGATAGCATTTCATTATTTTTAAAATCAAGTTTGAAGCCAAACTTCATTAGAAAATCTAGCCCGATTATGCAAACATCTGTTATGTCAGCCACATATGCCGTATGATAATATTTGCTTCCTCCAAAGTTGATGGTTAAATTGGCTTTTCCATATATGCCTATCTTGTCGCCCGTCACAGTTTGCAGGGTAACGCATGGTGGAGTCCAGATAAGTTTAGATTTCAATTTCCGAGCCAAATCTTCTCTTATTATTGTCACATTGGCTTCCGTATCAACAATCATACGGCACTGAATTCCGTTAATAAAGCCTATCACATATAATTCATTATCGCCGCCACTCATTTTCGATATTTGAAGGATCTTCAGGTGGGGCTTTTTATTCTCTGGTCTTGAATTCATCTCACGTTCGTGGATATTGGGGCAGTTTCTTCGGAGATGTCCTGTATCACCGCATCCCCAGCACGTGAGATTCTGTCTCCTTGAGCTTGTTCTTCCATATTTTAAGGCTTCAAGCTCTTGATTAATTTTCCTAATTTCTTTCAAGACGTCGATCTCAGTGTCTGAGCTTTTGTTCACCGTTGCCCATCGGACCGAATGACGATCTATTCGGCTGGCTTGTGTAGCTGCTTCCAAATTTAAGGCATATAGTAATGCAGCCTTTAAATCCTGTACATCCGCCATTCGTACCGCTCTCTGCACTTCGGAATCTTTTATTCCGTCTACAAAGTACTGCAGTGAGAGCATTTCCCGTACATTTGTTGGGCAGTCGATGAATGCTAAATTTGCCAGCCGTTCTATTTCTGAGGCAAACTCTTGAAGGGTTTCACTCGATTTTTGATGGCGGCTCTTCATTTGTATTCTCGTATAATCCTTCAAGAGTTTTCCTCCGAATCTCATTTCAAGTGCACAATTTAGAGCCTCAAAATTGAGTTGCGTCATATCGGGCAATGTTTGCAGCTCGTCGGCGGCTTCTCCTCTCTAAGATCCTGCCAGTTGACAAGATTTCACCTCGTCACTCCATTTGTTCGCTTCGGCTACAATGGTGAATTGGGTTTTTTAAACTTGCCAGGAACTCTTTCTATCGTATGTCGACAGCTTAACTTGCACAGGAGAAGCAGGCGGATTCCTAAATTCTTCATAATTACCACTGGACGCTGAAAGTTTCTTCTCAAGATCTTGTACTTTTTTATATAGCTTTTCATTTACTTCACCTATTTTCTCTTCAATATTACTAACTTCATTCTGAATTTTCTCTTGTACTTTACTAATTTCATTCTCTATTTTCTCTTCTACCGAATCTATTTTTCTATCTACCGACGAGAACTTTTCTTCTAAAGTTTTCTTCATTTCTTCTTGACTTTTACTAACTTCCTTCTTCAATTCTTCAGTCAACTCTTTCATTCTTTCTTCGTTTTTATTCATTTTATCCGCCAACTCTTCTTGGCCTTTATTCATTTTATCCGCCAACTCTTCTTGGCCTTTATTCATGTTTTCTGCCAATTCTTCTTGGCCTTTATCAATTTTATTTGTCAACTGTTCCATTCTTTCTTCGTTTTTATTCATTTTATCCGCCAACTCTTCTTGGCCTTTATTCATTTTTTCCGCCAACTCTTCTTGACCTTTCGTCAATTCTGCCTTTATGCCATTAATAGCATCTAACAGTTCTTTCAGTTGTCCGTCCATTGTTCTTGTTTTCGCCATAAGATCCCGACTCCTGACACCAAATGTTACAGCGTATATAGGGTTCTTTCGATCCTATGGTTAGACAACTTCAAACTCTTTTCTCTTAGAAAAGTAGAAAATAATTTATTTACAGATCTTCAGAACAACAGAGTCTTCGAAACTCTCAAATATTACTAGATATTCCAAACTAACTGTTCAGATTATCGAACAAGTACAAATATAGGTCGCAGAGACTCTTTATACAATGTCTCAACACTATATCACATTGAAAACAACGTAGATAAAACTCAATACATCAAGCAAACTTGCTTAGACAATCTCTAGTAGCTCACTTAGTGCCTGACTGGTAAATAATAGTAACAGCTCGCATCGGCTCTCCTATATATATTCTCGCCGCATGCGGTGGAAATTTCTACAACCTTCCAGAAAAATCCGGAAAACCACGGAACAACATTCAATGTATCAGTAGACCTAAGGGGGGGTTTACCATAGAGAGGGATGGGTTACCATCGCCAACAATCGCCAAGTTTGTCGCCAACTTGGCGATATATCGCCAAATCTGGCGACCAAAATTAGTCGTCAAAAGTGACGCCAACTTGGCGATATCTTTATTATTTTGCCAAGCTGCCATAGACATACACTGAAAATAATAGACAAGTTTGCTTGATAACAAACACAATGTAACAAAAACTAATATTAGTAAAGGAATGGAGCCTAATAAGATTATTTACATTGTTTTACAGTACGAACACTAACTATTTAGAAATTCGTAACAATAGTTTTAGTGAAAAACGTAAATCAATCGACCAATTTTTCCGTTTTTTATAACCATTTGAAATTTTAACCCTCTGAACACAGCTCAGTTTGTGCTACTTAACCACTCCCAACTATTCAGATTTTGAGTTCAAAATTTAAGTTTGAGTCTAAGCTTACGAAAACATTTAATGAGATGCAAAAAATAGTTTTTCGTTACTCCAAAGTCTAAAGCGCCCTCTATCGGCATTTTTTAAAAATTTATCTTTATAATTTAATTTCAAGAAAATGCCGAAATAAAGAATAATTTTAGTGAAAACCGCAAATTAATCGACCGATTTTTCCGTTTTTTATGTTTATTTGAAATTTTGGTCCCTAAACTTTAATGGCGGCTATCTCCTTTAGAAAACATTTGGAACCCTTAGTCTCCTATTTAATATTGTTTGTCTTGATGGTACTATCAACCCTCTTTAATTGTAAAAAAAAATTAGAATCACCCTTATATATATATATATATATATATATATATATATATATATATATATATATATACGTATATATATATATATATATATATATATATTATTTGTTTACTTAGTTTGTTTTCTTTACATTTTAATAAATATTTGAATATGCAAAATTTCATAGTTGAAAAAGTAATTATATGCGACAAAATGTACATTACATTTATACTTTTTGTAAATTTTCCATCATCATACATTTTATTTTTTGAATGGTGGTTCTAAAATGATTAATGAAAATTTCTACTCCAAAAAGTACTTCAGATAGACATTGCATCAATATTTCGCTCTGATTTTCAAGTAGACTTCAAATCGCGCATGTACCAAGTGTGCACACCAATCGTGCAGCACCAACTTTGTATCTCTTAGTTTCTGCAACGACCAGTTCTCCATAAATGAAAGTACAGTTAAATTAACCGACAAATATTTCACTGGAGAGAAACTAGTTGAATATCTTCATCCAAAGGGAATTATGTATACAGGGACAGTCATGTTCAATAGAACAGGTGCTTTTGCGAACAAAATTCATGCTGTGAAAGATAGCGTACTAAAATATAATGAGCGGATTGCTTTTACAAGATCTAATGATAAAAATATGGTGTTCAAATGGAAGAACGAGAAATGTGTGTATTTGATGCCCAGTACATATGGAAGTGAACTGAGTAATTCGCGTGAGCACTTGTGGAAAGCAAAAGGCTAAGGTCCCGGTATCCAGATGATCTAAAATAAGCATGGATAATACGCACATGGGTGTAATCGATCTAAGTGATAGATTCATTGTGTGTATTTCATACATCCATGCAAACACATAAATGGACACTTCAGATCATTGCTCATTTTCTCGACTTAGTTACAGCAAATAGTTCGTTTTTGAACATGAGAGAATTGTAGACCCTCCAATATACCGACGTAAATCAAATGCGTTTGCTGAATGTAGTGCTTACATTGCAGAAGTCCTTATAAAGTATGAAAGTAAAAAGTCTACTGTTGGAAGACCACGAAAATAACAACAATGATTCATTAAAAATATAGCTGAACGAATACTTATTTATATTCCAAAAAACTTGGTCCGCCATCATGATGTGGAACATTGGTTACACGCTGTTACTGAGTTAAATCAATCTCGATGACATAAGGAAGGTTGCTAAGAAAAATCGAGCATAAAATGATAGCCAAATACATTATTGTAAAACGTCAGTATTTATTTGTCTTGTAAATAACTATTTTATAAAGCTCCATACTAAATTATATTTATAGGCAAGTTATGCATTCAATTTTTGCATATTATGTAACTTAATGTAATAAACAATATATGCTTTTCGATTTGATGTAATTAATGAACAATAAATAGGACAATTTAAAGTAAAACGAAAATGGTTTTATCAATATTTAATAAGTGATATTCAGTTCAACGGTGATCTTCCATGACTATATTGAGACACAAATGATAGCTTAATTTTTTTATATACTTTTTGAGCCTAATAAGCGTCCCAAATTTATGATATAATAATTCTTCTGATTGTTTAACAAAATTTAAAAGTTTTCAAAATTCGAATTTTCAGAAACTTTGAAAAAATTTATTTGTTCAAAAATAGATGTAATTTGAAAATGATTTAGTATCAGATTCTATGATATAAAATATTATGTAATAAGATACTAAAACTTAAAAGTCTCTTGGACCTACGACTTTAAGCTTTCTATGTTCCATCAAGCGAAGCACCCGCCAGCTAATGCTAATGCTATGGGGAGGTTATTTTGTAATATCTATTTTAAATTTCGACATTTTTTTGCATCGGGTACTTTAGATGAGACCCTACATCGTTCTTTTATTTTATTTTTTATTTTTTTCAATTTTGGATTCAGATATTGTTTATAAATCGGATATTGTTATATAATATAAATAGCTTCTCTTTCGAAACCGGTTGTAAAAATGAAAGTGTCATTCTAAAAACTATCTGCAACAAAATAGAAAACGTACAAAGAGAGAAATGTAGAAATCGATGTCAACGATCCAATATAGAAAGAAAAAATGAAATGCAATCGTTATATTAGAAAAATACCTCCCCAGATTAGCATTAGCTTGAAAATCTTTTCACTCAGAGGAAAAGAAAATTTTAGGAACATGGTTTCACTGATTTAATATAATACTCGTAACCATGTAACTTCATGTTCAGTTCCTTTGATGTAACATAATTTAGTATAAGATTTTAAGCTATTCCGAAAATTTAAATTTTCCCTTTATATTATTTAACACTAGTTCAATCAGTGGTACGAAGAAAAAAGCTATTTTTGTATTGTATTTTTAGCAATTTAAATATATATATATTTCGGCCATTTTTGTTTCCAAAATATGAGTAGCTTTTTAATAAAATTAATTAGATAAATTCTAGAAACATGGATTATTTATTTTTTATTTTGTTTATTTATTTTATTTTTATTTTACTTTATTTTGCTGTGTATGTGTGTGTGATTTCAAAATGTAATCAAAATGAGAAAACGAAATTCAATATCGAATACTTACTGCTATTTTTGAGTTTTTACGAAAAAAGCTTGAAATATATTTTTTATGTTTATTATTCCTATTACGTTTTATACATTTTTTTTCTCGTTACTCTTAAAACTCCAGAAAATGTCAGGAAAATTTATATTTATTTTTTAAATTGAGAAAACCATGTTTATACAAGAAGACTTCAGTTTATTTTATGCTTGAATTTACTCGTAATTTCTTTTTTATTTTCAGTTTTAAAAAGTTCCATTGGAAAAAAAATGTTATTTTTTTAAAGTAAAGTGTAGACATAAAAATTTTAATTTTGGAACTCTGCGAAAACAGCTGAAGGAGCAAAACTTCATATTTTAAGTTAAAGTTGTCGTTGGAGGTTTTTCAATTTTTATAAATGTTTTTGGGTGTTCAGAAACATCCACCAGTTAGGTTTGGTTTATTTTCTGATGGCTGATTATCTACACGAGGGATATAGGCCCTTAAGGAGGTGGGGTGCCCTCCGTGGGGGGTTTTCTAAGGGAACCTAATACGTATTCACGAAACATAAATCAGAATATTTCATAAAAAAATATTATATATAAAAGGTTCAGTTTTCTAGTTTTAAATTGTTTTACAATAGTCTCACAAAGCTATTTTAATTAAGGAATTGTTGTAGTAACGGAAAAAAGTGTATGTTTATAAAGTTATGTATATATTCTAAGCTCAGTTTTTAATAAAAGAAAATATGTATTGTAAAGACTTTTGCCTTTACATATTACTTAATAATGGTATCCTCCCCCCCGTTTTTAAATTAGAATATTATCTGAATTCTTGACTTTATTTAATAACTTAAATTTTTATACCAATTAATCCTATTCATTTGTTAACGGGCGTTTTCTTTTAAAGTATGATTTCAGTTTATCAATTAATATAAATCTTTAAACCACAACTCGTCCTCGGAATTTTTGTCGGTAGCTGTATGTATTTACTGCATAGCAACAGCATTTTATTAGGCTTGTTTCTCTGCAGAATTGATTCATCTTTATTCCACTTCATGTTTTAAAACCAGAAGTTGTTTCCTATTAAATTTCTTACTTTATTTCATTAATCTTAGTTTAATGTTCTTATCCCGTGAGAATTTTGGCAACCCCCTGTAAAGAATTCATTACTTGGGGTTTAGAATAACCCTGTTCGTCCTTTTATCTGTTGGAATTAATTATTTCAAATTCTACACTTGCACCAGTGTCATTGTAAGTATATGTAACGGAAATCAAATGCATGCCTTCTATCATCGAAATTGTTCATCTAGAGTTCGTTATTGGCAATAATATTAATGCGATTCGCCAAATCTTGAGCCTACAAAAATGTATTTGTCATCATTCAACTTTTCTCCTTGGAAGTGAAATTTAAAGTGGTATTTCTTCGCTCTTGAGGTCAGCGGAACCCTTACTGTCGGCCGGCGCACTTGGTTCCTGGTCCTAAAAGTATTTGAATAAAAAGCAATATATCGATATAACGTACATTGTTGTCTTGGAGTTTTTTTTCTGCATTCTGCGAACCCGATTTTAGATACACCAATGCACGCCCGAAAACGATCCCACGTGTTTATTTTTTGCAATATAAATAAACATATGTATTTCCATCACTTTTATTTCCAAAAATGAGGTTTTTTTTTTTTTTTTTTTTTTTTTTTTTTTATATGAATTAGCTAAATTCTAGAAACCTGGATTTTTATTTATTTATTCTTTATCTATCCATATGTATTTATGTATTTATGTATGTATATATGCATACATATAAAGTATTTGGGGCCCGAAGTTTCAGCTTTGGTTCTACAAATTCCATTTGTATTCATTTTAATTATTTATTTTTTCCTACCATGTTCAATGTGGTTTAAATTATTAAATTCAACGGTTCATATATTATAATACAGTTAGTGGTTATATATATATATATATATATATATATATATATATATATATATATATATATATATATATATATATATATATATAGTATTGAAAATGTAATCAAAATAAGAAAACTAAATGCAATTTCAAAAACATTTTTGGATTTTTACGAAAAAAAAAGTTTGAATTATTGTTATTACGAATATTATTCCTAATATGTTTTATAATTTTTTCTCTTTATCCGTAAAATTCCAGGAGATGCTAAGAAATTTGATATGTATTTCTAAATTGACGAAATCTTGTTTATCTAAGAAGATTTCAGTTTATTTTTAGCTTGATTGGTAAATTCCTTTTTATTTTCGATTTAAAGAAGTTTCGTTAAAAAAAGAATATAGTCGCATGCAGCCGATTTACATAGTTTCAAATAAGATATAAAAATGTAAATTCTAGAACTCTACTATAACTGCTGAAGGAATAAAACTTCATACTTATTTTAAAAGTTATGTTGGAAATTTTCCAATTTTTATAAATATTTTGGCATTTTCAGAAACTTAAATCAGAATATTTCACAAAAATTTAAAAAATATAAAAGATTTCGTTTGTAATTTTAAATTGTATACCTTAGTCTAATAAAGCTATTATAATTAAGGATATATTGTAGTAAGGGAAGAAATGTATGGTTGTTAAGTTACATAGGTATACTAAGCGTAATTTTTAATAAATATTTGTATGTTTATCTTTCGTAATATAAATTTACCTATTTTGACCACTTTTGTTTTCAAAAAATAAATGTTTTATTTATTTTTTTTTATTTATTTTTATTTTTTATTTTTATTTTTTATTTTTTTTTTGTAATATGAATTGGCTAAATTCTAGAAACTTAGATTTTTATAACTGTTTATTATTATAATTTTATGTATTTATTTATTTACTTATTTATTTATTTTTAAAATTTAATCAAAATGTGAAAAAAAATGAAATTTCGAATACCTGACTACTATTTTTTGATTTTTATGAAAAAAAATTTAAATAATATTAGCATTGTTATAAATATTATTCCCAATACGTTACATATATATATATATATACACATCGTTATCCTTAAAATTCCAAGAATCGTTAGGAAATTCGATATTTATTTCTAAATTGAGAAAATCATGTTTATCTAAGAAGACTTCAACTTATTTTAAGTTTAAACTTACTGGTAAGCTCATTTTTTTCCCTTCGGTTTTAAGAATTTGCATTAAAAAAAAAAAAAAAAAAAAAAAAAAAAAAAAAAAAGTCGCATGCAGCCGATTTACATTTTTTCGAATAAGATATAAAAAAATCCCTTTCGGCATGGCCTATAGGCGGAGGTAGATTTCAAAAAGTTTTCATCTCAAAAAAAAAAAAAAAAAAAAAAAAAAATGCCTATCTCTATTCAAATGCCCATTTTGGCAATATATTTTGAATTATATTCTTACTTTATTTAAAAAATTGACCAATATGCTCATTATATAGTTCCTAAATAACAAAAAACTGTTAATTAAATTCGGTTGACAGCAAAATTGAATTTAAAAATGAGTCATAAAATAACCAATTTATTATTTTAATACATCCACAATTCTTTAATCATGATCGCTTTGAGATATTTTGTGCGAAGTGCCCACTTTGACAGATTTTTTTAAATATATATTTAGCCTTTATTAACAATCTGACCAATACGGCACATTACACAGTTCCTAAATAACAAATAACTGTCAATTGAATGCGTTTGAGAGCAAAATTGAATTTAAAAATGAGTCATAAAATAAACAATTTGTTATTTGAATACAACCTCAATTCTTTTATCATGATCGCTTTGGGAAATTTTTTTGCGAAGTGCTTACTTTGACAGCTTTTAAAATATATATATTCACCCTTTATCAAAAAATCGACGAATACGCACATTATATAGTTCCTAAGTAACAAAAAACTGTCAATTGAATGCGTGTCAGAGCAAAATTGGATTTAAAAATGAGTCATAAAATAACCAATTTGTTATTTGAATACCCGCAGTTCATTAATCATCTCGCTTTGGGAAATTTTGTGCGAAGTGCCCATTTTGGCAGCCTTTTTTTTAAATATATTCTGCCTTTATCAAAAAACTGGCCACTCCGTCACATTATATAGTTCCTAAATAAGAGAACCTGTAAATTGGATGCGTTTGAGAACAAAAAAAGATTTAAAAATGACTCGGTAAAAACGCAATTTCTTAAATTTCCTCAAATTTTAATCACGATAACTTCGTGAAATTCTGTTCAAAATACCCTTTTTGGCAGCCTTTTAAAAAATATATTCTGCCTTTATCAAAAAACTGGCCAATACGTCAAGTTATATAGTTCCTAAATAATAGGACCTGTAAATTGGATGGGTTTGAGAACAAAAATGAATTTAAAAATGACTCATAAAAAACGCAATTTGTTATACTTAATGAATTTTTTAATGATGAAAACTTCGGGAAATCTGTTCAAAATACCTTTTTTGGCAGCCTTTTAAAAAATATATTCTGCCTTTATCAAAAAATTGGCCAATACGTCGCATTATATAGTTGCTAAATAAGAGGATCTGTCATTTGGATGCGTTTAAAATCAAAAATGAATTTTAAATGAGTCAGAATATAAGCAGTTTGGACTTGAGGTTTTTTCTCCAACTCCTATTTTTGTTTAATTTATTTTTGCTATAAGAATTGGTTCTATGAAAAACTTGTCAATATAAAAGTTGTAGATATTATTGTGAAGATGTAAAATAAATTTAATTAGATTTAATTGCTTAAGAATTGAGTAAGTTATGGGTTTTTTTCTTTTTCCTCCCCCCTTTTTCTTTTCGTTTTTAATTTTTTTCATCGGTAAAAATCGGTCCTATCAAAAACTTGTAAATACAAAAGTTTTAGATAATATTGAGTACATTTATATAAAATTTAGTTGGATTTGATATCTTGAGAATTGACGAAGTTATGAATTTTTCTCTCCCAACAACCATGTTTTTTTCGCCTCTTGAGCCCATTTTTAACTTTATCAAAAATCTGTCATGCATAAACTTTTTGCCCATCGTTTAGAAGTAATATAAACTTTAAACTGATTCGATATCTATTTTAATTAAGAAGTTATCGCGTTTTTCCTGTTTTCACAAAAACCCTCCTAACTTCCACCCCCTTGGTCCGATTTTGCCCATTAACGAACTTAACCGAGATTTTATGCCCCTTGATTTTATGTAAAAGTTTGATGAAGATCTGAGCATAATTATGGAAGTTATCGTGTCTAGAAGAAAGTGATATACACCGATAGATAGATAGATAGATAGATAGATAGATAGATAGATAGATAGATAGATAGATAGATAGATAGATAGATATATAAACTTTTTTACTGATGGTAGTTTTGGGGTCTAGGAGTCATGATTCGTGTAGATCCGCAAAAATTTTTCAGAAATTCCAACATGGGAGACAATGCAATAGGTAGTATTTCATACGAAATCTACCTAAAATGCAAATTCTGGAATTCTACGGTAACTTCTGAAGGAATAAAACTTCATAGGATAAGTTAAAGTTTATGTCGGAGAATTTTCAATTTTTTAAAATGCATTTGCATGTTTAGAAACATCAATCACAATATTTCATAAAAATTACACAGTATCAATGGTGCAGTTTTGTACTTTTGAATCATATATCTTAGTATAATAAGGCTATTTTAATTAACCCCCTGAATGCCCAGCCAAAGGGTAATATTGTAATGTTGTTTTCTCTGTAATTTATTAAAAATATAAAAAAAAAGATGTTTTTTCCAACCTGATGCAAAATACGTTATTAGTATCGGTGTATAATCTTTGATAGCATCAATCCTAACTTAATTTTTCAGAACTGGGTTTTATTTGTGGAATTATACTAATTTAAATATTGCTTATGTTGCAGTGAAACCTGCAGCTTAGTGTGTAAAAAAATCAGCCGGCGGAAGTCAGGAGGTTAAGGAAATATTGTAGTAACAGAAAAAATGCGTATGACTGTAAAATTTATATATTTATTCTAAGCGCAATTTTTTATTCAAAGAAATATGTATATGTGCATTTTTCGCAATATAGAAATATCAATTTTGACCACTTTTGTTTTAAAAAATGAAAGATATTTTGTTTTTTAGTAAAAATTGTTTAATTCTAGAAACCTGGAATTATTTATTTTATTTATTTATTATTATTAATATTTTTATTTTGTATTGAAAATTTAATCAAAATGAGAAAACAAAATGTTATTTCGAATATTTGATTACTATTTTTTTTTTTTAATGAAAAAAGTTTGAAGTTTTATTATTTTTCTATTACATTACTGTGTTGTATTTTTTTCTCTTTATCCTTAAAATTTTAGGAAATGTTAAGATATTTGCTATTTATTTTTAAATTGAGAAAATCATATTTATCCAAGAAGATTTCAATATATTTTATGCTTGAATTTTGTCGTAAGTTCTTTTTTTTTTTTAATTTTAAATTTTAAGAAACTGTGTTAGAAAAAAACCCGAATGCAATCAAAATTGTTAATTTTGTATATAAATTAACGTTAAAATTTCTGAGTCAAAGAAAATCTTTGAATATAATTTATTCTTTTTGTTTATTAACATAATGCTATAAATTAGAGAGGAATGAATGCGAAATTATATCTTAATGATAATTGTAAATGATGCAAAGTACCTCCAAGTTTCAATATAATGTAAGTAAAACTAATGCATTTAGAGCTAAAGTTTGTGTTATTTGGAATTTAAACTTTCTTTATTTTTACACATTAACCTAGTAAAAATATTTCGATGTAGTACAGGATGTCACAAAATTATGCGTACAAATTCAAAAAATTATTACAGAACAAAAAAGACCTGCAGGAAAAATGATTACAATAACGCATGGGGTAACTTAAAAAAAATGTCTGTTGAAAAACTTATTCCCGTAGAGTTGGATTGGCAGGGAAAGCCCATAGCATGGCTTCCCCGGTGTCATGACATCACTCCACTGGACTTTAGGGGTTGTGTAAAAGATGCCGTATACCGAACGAAAGTTATTTAGTTTAGCGGAATTGAAAAAGAAAATCCAAGTTGTTGTAACTAGTGTTCTGTTCATGTCAGCTTGGTGAAACACATGCGGGTGTAATTTGAATATCCTTCCTTCTTTCAGCTTTCTTCCAACAACTAAAAAATCTGATGTAGACTGAAACTAAGGTAGTAGAAAAAAATTAAGGTATTGTATGTATTATTTTAATTATTATTATTTTTAATATTATTTGTTATAAATGTTTGAAGCTGTACAAAAACGTTTGGAACATCTTGTAAAATAACATTGAAAATTTAATTTTTAGATAAATTTACTCAATATATTTTGTACAATATAATTTTGATGTAAAATAAGTTATGATTGATGGAAAGAGTTTAAAATGTTTTTAACTTCGTATAATGTTATGTGCATGTCACAACGAAAAAAAATGAATTCTGTATATGCAATGCCAAATTTGTGTAAATTGAGGTGTTTATTCGAGAACACGATAAAATGTTTTTGAAATATTCAGTGATATATGCATATTCCTATTTGGCTTTTATAAATAAAATAGAACATAAAAAACTTCAATTCTCAAATTATTATGAAAAAAATTCAATAATTTTACAAGATTTATTAACCACAATCATATTTAAAAAATTTAAAGATATTTGTTTATTTCTTTTACAAAATTTGACATGTATGCCACTTTTTAAGTTATTGCGTTATTGCTATTATTAAGAATTATAGCAATAACGCATACGTTAGCATACTTGTTTTACTGATAAATAACAAATAAATGAATAGAAACTTCAGCTTTGTTTTTATTTAACTTTCCATCTAAAATGCTAAAATCGATGAATTAATATTTAGAAATACATGATTTTATTTTATTATTTTTTTTTTTACATTTTACTAAAAAAATATTGAATAACATTTCTAGAATTCATACTTTATTAAAGTAACTGATGAGTCCAAGAAAAAGAAATATAAAAAGTTATTTAAACAAAGTTTAAAAAATTTCATTAAATTTGATCCAGTTCTCTTTATTATTTTCATTTCAGAAGGATTTATTGAATTACAATCCTTTAGGATATATAATTTTAATCACACAGATTTTGTGAAATGTTTAAATGAGGTTATAACATTTTTGGAAGGATAGAAATTCTTTTTGAAACATATATTGCCCGAGGTGTTAATATCAACCAACTTTTAAAATGATGAAATGGAACATGTTCTTTGACATTTCAATCGAACAAAAAAAAATATATATATTTCTGCAGGTTTTTAACTTTACGTTATAAAGTTACAAAGAAAAATAATTTAAAGGAAAATGTTAAAAATTAAAAGACGAATATTTGCTAGTTATGTTTTTAAAAGGGATGTGTTTTATCATAAAATCTTAAATATACTTTAATATTATACATATGTGTAAATGAATAAAAATTAAGTATTCTTACACTTGTTTTTGGAATAAATTAATACTGCTTATAAATATGACAAACATTTTATCTGATAAGTAATAAATAAATGAATATAAATTTATGTGACATTTTCTTTAGATTCATTTTTATTTAATTTTCCATTGAAAGTGACATATTAGTAGTATCTAGAAATATATTTCATTTTTTATTATTTCTACATTTTATCAAAAAATGTTTCTAATATTTCTAAAATTCATATTTTATTAAATAAACTTATATATTAGACAAAAATACAAAAAGACACTTTAACAAAGATTAAAGCAATTCATTAAATTTGGGCGATCTCGTTTCATTTTTCTTTTCATTTTAGAATGATTTATTTAATTACAATCCTTTAGGGTATATAATTTTTATTACGCAGTTTTTGTGAAATGCTCAACTGAGGTTATGATGTTTTTGGAAGGATAGAAATCCTCTTTGAAACATGCCTGAGGTGTTAGTATCTACCAATTTTTAAAAAGATGAAATGAAACATATTCTTTGACATTTTAACATAGCAAAATTTTATTTCTGCAGGATTTTAAATTTAAGTTACCCAAAAATAATTTAAAGAGGAATATTAAAAATTAAAATTAGAATTTCCGCAAGTTATGCCTTTAAAAATGATGAATAATTATTTAGATTAACATTTATTTTTTATGTAAATGTATTCAATATATTTTGTATAACAGAGTTTGGATTTAAAATAACTTATGATTGGTGGAAAGAATTTAAAATGCCATTTAACCGCAATGAATGCTATTTGTATGTAACAACGATAAAATAAATTAGATTAAATTTGACCTTCGATTTATTCTTTTGAGCTGATACAAAGTATCAAACCACATTCTGTGTTTGTTGAGTCATTTGGGTGAAATAGTCCTCCAGCATTCGTCAGGGATGGCTCAGTTGGCGGTTTAAGCCAATGAATCCCTGGTTTGAATCCTGGCCTGGAGTTTTTTCTCCCACTTGGAAAATTTACACCAATAAAATAAATGTTTAAAAGCCATTTGCTTTCAAATACTGTACGCGCAATGTCAAATTTGAGTAAATTAAAGTGTTTATTCGAGAACATGACTAATGGTTTTTGATGTATGCTGTGTTATATGCGTGTTCCTTTTTTGTTTTTATTTATAAATTCAATCGAACATCACAAACCTTCTATTCTTAATACAACCAGTACGCATGCGTGCAAGTAGTAATTGAAATTTGCTGCTCTTGATTAGATTTCTGAAAAGAATTAAAAGTAAAAATTTGTTTTCTATGTATGTAGAAATTTTTCGTTGACAAATAAAGATTTTGCGTATAAAGACGATTTTTTTCCGATCAATGTACAAAATGTTTATTTAACTAATAATTTAATAACCAATAAATACTATGGTGAAAGCATAATTTTAAATTCTATAAACTAAAATATAATTCTTTTAAGATATAACCAACAGAACACCAATCTGTTGCAAAATAAACGGTCGAGTACGAGTGTTACTTGTGCTCAGAGGGTTTCGTACAAGTAACATATGTATTTGGACGTACCACTAGGGGACGAGCTACTGGCATACGTGCCACTTAAAATTCTCAGAATCCTGCATTATTGACACCGGTAATTTTTATTGAAAATTTTATGTTAATAAACTGGAGCATTTTCATGTTACAAGTAAAAAAACAATTTCTGAATTGAAAATCCGGTAGTTAAAGATAAAAAAAAAGTGTTCTTATTGCTTATGAGTTAAATGTATTATTAATATACAATAGTTTTTAAGAGAAATATAAATCTTTGTAATAGACTATATAATGTAGGGGTGATTATCGCTGTATATACTAGAAAAGTATAAATGGGTATACCAAAAAAGTTCGAAGAGAGATGAAACATAAATATTATCGAATGTTTTTATTCTGTATAGCTCTTTTTATCTTATCCTTAGCTAATTATTAGGATTTTAACTCCATACTGAGAATAAAAGGTAGTGCAAATTTAGACTTCATTTGGCATTTCATAAAACAAAATTCAGCGTAGTACTATCTATTGTGGTTACTCTTAACCACTGCCATATTTTTATTTAATTTAATTTATCGTCTATTTTTGTTTTAATCGTTATCCATTTATTATATATTTCACATTCTAAAAGTTATCTTAATTCTCGCTTTGTTAATCTCCCCTGTAAAGTTCTTTTTATTACCTAACATTTTGTTGATTTCAAATGTTGAAATCAGTTAGAAATTTTGTTCCTTCCGGTTGAGGAATTTTCCTGTCTTTTCTCGAATGTTCGATGGGGCGTCTACTTCCGTTTTATGACTCCTCCTATTGTCCAATCAGGTACTATTCTTCTGATGCGTAATTTAAAAATAGGTGCGTCCTGTTATCCAGTTTTAGCTCCGCATATATAAAAGTTTATTCTTAAAATACTGTTTCCCTATTCGTGGCGATGCGCTTGGCCTCTTTATTTTATCGCCACTTCCTTTTGCCCTGCCAGTTGGCGTATTTTTAATTTTATGGCAACCCCTGCCTTCTTTCCGAAGCGTCCGCTGTCGTTTCGTCAGAAGAAGAGAAGTGGTTTTCGAGTCAGTGCAGAGCAGACGTCGACAGAAGTACGGTAATGAACGCCTGTGGAAATAATGTATGGGATCCCAATTAAAATGGTTTGTTCGTTTGTACGATTAACGTTCAGCATTTTTAAATATGAAAGAATTGGAATTCTTTAAAAGGCAAGAAAAAACAGTTTTTCGCTTCGTGGAGACGTATATGGATTTGTTCGTCCATGAAAAATACAACTTATGATCTCTAAGAAGAAAATTGCGTATAAAGAAATATGTTTCGATTTCAGAGAATATTCTATTTTCTTGAAAGAATGATTTTTTTTCAAAAATTATTGGAACATCGCTCATCTAAAATTTTCGTTTGTGGTACGTTGAATGCTCTATACAGAAAAGAGCACTCCTTTATTTGATTGCATATGTTAATATGTTGCCCCTTACTCTCCAAGAGAATGAAGAAAAGGCATAATCATTTGAAAATAAGTTCTTCTATCATTTGTATATTTTTGTACAAGTCAAAAGTGCCTTCCATCCCCTGCTCTGAAAATAACAGAGTCATGTCTACTAAAAGTTATAATATTCTCCAAGAAATTATATTCATTTATCTTCATAAAAAAAATTAATAAGGAAATTTATTTACTTTGAAAATGTTCTGAGCTTGCTCTTTTGTTTGTTTCTGCTCTCATCTTAATTCAAGTTTATGCACGTAAGCTCTATTTTTATTATTCAATTATTTTTCCAGCAAATGATTAAAAAAGTTGTTGAACTGTATCGCTTCATGTCTAGTGGTCTTTTCCGGCCAAATCAATGCAGTGTACTACTAAAAACGATCACGTCCTTAATTTTCCTTTTTCGGAACGTCGTTAGAAACGTTCCATCCCCCACGGGCCACCACACTATCCTTTTCTTTTCACAGTATAGTTAACACAAAACTTTTGTTCAATGATTGAATTTGGCATTGTGCTACACTAACTTGTGTAGAAAGAAACTAGCAACTTCGGAAAGTCGCTTTGACCCGAGGCGCGTTTTTCCAGATAGGTTTTAATTAACTTTTAAATACATAAAAGTCTAATGCGAAACTCACTCAGTGCAAAGTAGTCGAGAACATCATAGTATTTATGGAGGGCTTGCATGCAAAATAATAAAAAAAATCCATATTTTAATACTAGAAATTTCGAAACTTAATGGTCGTTTTATCCAATTTGATTGAAATTTTGCATAAATAAGGCAAATGATACTTTAAAAAATCCTGGTATTAAAAGTAATAAATATATTACTAATTTCTTATGTGTATGACCCGGATTTTTGTGATTGATTATAATTTAATTAGAACGTTTGCAGCAGTGTGAAGTTTATTTATTTTATACTGCTACAAGGAATTGCATTATACGAATATATTATTAAATATGTTTATCTAAGCTTTAAAAGCCGATGGTAATTAGAGCGCACCGCCGTCGTCATTAATTATATCGAAACCGTCCCCGTCTATAAAAGTTAGTTCCATGCACTGTTAAAAAAAATCTGAAATTCACGGATATATTTCTCCTGAATTTCACAGCCCTTTTCACAACAAAAAGGTGTTTACCGTTAAAAATAAGAAAACTCCACCATATTTCCTGAAAATAACGAAACGGATTGAAATAGAAAGAAAAAACAGAGACATTCCATTATCTTGGGATCTCCATGGTCAAATGGTCAAGGCGCCACGCCACCAATTACCTGCGATTGTGGGTTCGAATCCTACTGGCGCCATAAAATAATGAAAACATAATAATCCCATTTAAATTGCACTTTTTTCTGAAAAGAAATTTTTTAACTAATTAGCACCAATAAATAAATAAATAAATAAATAAGTAATGTGCGACAATTTCAAAAAATCGCTTATTACATTATTTTTGTATAAAATGAATAAAAGAAATTTTTCATTCATTCAAAAGAAAAAAACTGATATTTTAAACCGTGATTTTTTTTAATTAATTAGTTAAAATATTAAAATTGATTTAAAAAAATAATAAATATTATGCATCGGTCTAAAATAAAATAAAGTAAACCATTTACGAATATTTTAACCCTCTAAGCGTTTGGCCCGTAATATTCCGTACACTAAGCTCCAGGTTTCATTGCAATATAAGCAATGTTTAAGATATTATAATTCTATAAATTTAATGAATTTTTAAAGCAATGAAGAATGATTAAGACTCTTAAAGATTACATTTATATTCCTAAATAAGATTTTTTATGTAATATTGAAATAATCATATTTTATTAGCATTTAAAACAAAATGAAGAGAAAACAACATTACAGTTTTACCCATTTGCAAGACACGAATATATTTGAAAGGAAATCTTTGAAAAGCACAATAGATTTTCGAACTAACTCATAAAAGACATAATTTCTACGAATGGGTATCAGCAGCTTTGACTCAATCAGTAGGGACTCATTCCGCATTTAAAATGTCTCGAGTTCGATCCTCAAGACGGCTTGTAGTAAATTGTACAAAGAAAAAAAAATAAGTTAAATTATGTTGAAGTGCAAAATCACTCGGAAGGTTCGTGTTGTGTGACGATTCATTAATTTTAAAAATTAAATGAAATTATTATCACAACAAATCAAATCTTGTAACAGAAAATTATCGCTTCTCTAGATGGAGATTTTTCTTTCTTTTATTTGCCAAAATGGAAATTCGATTAACGGAACGGAAAATGTCTGGCAACTTTGCTGCCAATAGTTTTACCGCGAATTCACACATTTGTTTTAACGGCGTGGCTAATTACCGAAGAATTTTTTTTTAAAAATCCTTATCAATAATCTTTTATACTATTGTTACTATAGGTAACTCCAACGCTCCTCAGGACTTTTGCTCAATGCCCACAAATCGTAATTTGTGAGTCACAGAAAAAATTGATTTTCTCAAAAAATATGTAAACTAGAGAAATCGCAGTACTTTTCTTTTCAGGTTTAAAGTAACATCTAAAACCTCTAATTTTTTCATAATTTAGTAAATTTCAGTAGATTCGAAGTCAGATGGAGAGGGGACCTATTTTTGCTCTACATTTTTAATATTATATATAAAAATTTAATCCCTAAATTTAAAAGGAATATATATATTTAGTTCAGCATAAAGAAAGCTTTCTAAAGGTACCCCGACACGATATACAAAGAAAAGATTTTCTTTTTCTTCAATTAACTTAATCAGTCCCCGATCCCCTCTTGAACATATTTGTAAATGTTCAATAATCTGTAAAAATGTATGTTAAAATTCTATATTACCTCCCTCAATCTGAGCTCTCCAAGTTACAAAGTTTATGAGAAAAGTGACTGTGACAGACGGACAGATGGGCACGGGAATGATCTTATAAGAGTTTTGTTTTCATTTAATAAGTTTCGAACGCTAGAAAGATTATTTTCGTTACAAATTTAAAACAGTCAAGATTTCACTATGATATACAAATGCTTTTTTGCGACAGAGAAAAATTGCAAGAAATTTTAACGAATCAAGATTCAGTTAGAACGGAACCATATATATATATATATATACAGAGAGAGAGAGAGAGAGAGAAGTATTTATCTTTTCTGAATGAACTTGCTTGTCAATCTAATTTACACATTTGGGGTTTCTTGAATTTCAATTTTCTATGTCTTTGCAAATCGCAGTCCACTTTTAAACATGTAATAGATAACATAAATTCTAAAACTTTGCAATAACTTCAAGTGAAATGGAAATGTGCTATTTTATATAAAACTTGCTGTTGGTGATTCATTCGCATTTTAAGAAAATAGAAAAAAATGGAGATTCAATAGAAAAAAAAATTAAGCTTAAATTTCCTTCCTATTTTTGGAAAATAGTTATTTTTTTATTAAATGTGCGTTCGTTCATTATTTTTTTATATCTTCCATTAAAAAAGAGAAGCTTTTATAATTCGTTTATTATAGCAAATTAGGATTCTGCTGCCGGTTAGAACGAATCATATTTACATATATTGAAAAATATTTATCTTTTTTGCATGAATTTCTTGTCAATCTGTTTTACACTTTTGGGGTTTCTTGAAATTTGAATTTTTCTATGTTATTTCAAACCAACGCAGTTAAGCTTTTACTAAAAATGTAAATTTTAAAATTCTGTCAAAAGTGAAATGAAAATCTGCTATTTTTATTAAACTTGTAGTTGATGGTCCATTCGTAATTGAAGAAAGTATTCGAGTTTGCAAAAAAATGTAGGCTTACATTTTTTTTTTCCTTTTTTGGTACATATAGATTCTTCTCATTTAATGTGTTTTCGTTCTTTGTTTTTTTAATATATCACACTAAAGATGAGAAGCGTATATAATTCCCATTTGATTGTAAGTTGCCAGGTGGCATTCTATAGAGAATTCCCAAGAATATATTCGGATTACCAAGTAATTAATTTATGTTTAAGATAGCATGGACGCGGTTTGTTGCAAATGAATTGTGTTGCAAGGAAAATTACATGATACTCAAAAGTATTTCCTTTGATTATATAAAAAGACTGAATTTCATGTGAATTTTAATGTAATAGTTTTCTAAGCAAAATGAAATGCATATGCATTTCTGAAAAGTCATGTCTCCTATTCAAAATTGATTGCAAATATTTTATTATTTATTTAGATGCAATTGTATTTTAATGATTTTACACTATTTAAAAATTGAAATCAATATGCATTACTGATTGCAATATAAAATGCACGCTACTTGTTGTGTTCTAAGCGTTTATAGTTCATTTACATTTAATCAAAAATAATTCATGTCTAGTACCATTCATGGCTGATAATCGCTATAAGTACGTTTTAGATATTTGTAAGGTATTTAGATTTCATTCAATATTTGTTGGGTAAATGGTGTTTATAAGTTTTAAAAATTATATACAAGGTATGATTTTATTTTCAAAATACTTTTGTCAATGGCTTGAAAGGATTCATTATGGCTTTTAATTTTATTAATTTTATAAAATTTTCTAACGCATATGAAAAATGTCCATGAATTCGGTTTGACCATCCATCTGTCGGTCTGACTGTATTCAATACTCTAATTTATCTGCCCGTGCTCTAACTTGCGTAAATGTAGTTCCATTGCCATTAAATGGATGTGTGTTAAGAGTATCTCTATGACATTTTCAATATTTAAAATGATGTGTGTGGAACTCTACGTTAATTTACAGAGACATTCAAAGGTATTCCGATACATCAAAGTGTATGGGGGGGAGGGGGAATCATTTCATCCTATTATACTACATGAGACATTTTGAAATTAATATTTATATCAAAAGCGTAGTACATTGTTTATAGTATAAATTCGTAATGCATAGAATTTGAATATTTCTGACACCACGATGACAAAAAAGTAATAAAAACTTTTAAAAATTTCAATAATTTGAAAAATTAATTTCATTTAAGAGCGCATTTTTTTCTCTATGCAACTGTGTGAAAAATTAAGATGTGCAATGTTTAGAAGTTTAAAAATTTGCAGTTCCGAAAATTGTAAAACTGAATTTTATTTAGAATTTGTTTATGGTGGTACCAGGGATATTAATGTTTAATAAATGTCGTACGTCATATGAGGCATTCAGAAGCCAATGTGATTAACTCCATCAAATAAAAAGGCCCATTTTAAACAGTTAAAGTTGTATATCTATAAAGTACTTTTTTATCATTTGTCTAGGTATGTTAATGTTTAGTGCATGGCGTACATAACATATGGCACTTTATAATCATCATAAAAATGATGTTTATTACTATTATTAATTTAAACATACATTTTTACTTTCTTCTATCTTTACAAGAAGAAAGTATTGGATACATGAAAATTTTCGACTTCCGGTTTTCGACGGATTTATACGTTTTAGAAGGTCCTGAACACGTTTTGACTATTTTTAGAAAATGTCTGTCTGTGAGTCTGTCCGTCTGTCTGTCTGTCTGTCTGTCTGTCTGTCTGTGTGTCTGTCTGTATGTGACAAAAAATTTGTGGGCGCTCTATCTCAAGAACTAATGCTCGAAATTTAATAAAATTTTATATTCAGTTAGACCTTGATATGAATTAGTGCCTATTGGTTTTTGGTGAAAATTGGCCTGCAGGTGGCGCTGCTATACTACGTTTTTCATGATTTTCAAGATTACTATATCTCAAGAACTAATGCACAGAATTTCACCAAACTTCAGATTCTGTGACCCCTTGATATACATGGACGCTGATTAAGTTTTGGTGTAAATTGTCCAGCAGGTGGCGCTGCTATGCTACGTTTTTCATGATTTTCATGATAGCTATATCTCAAGAACTAATGCATAGAATTTCACCAAATTTCAGATTCCGCGATACCTTGAGATACATAGCCGCTGATAAGGTTTTGGTGTGAACCGCTCTATAGGTGGCGCTGCTATACTACATTTTGCACGATTTTTGCAATAGCTATATCTCAAGAACTTATACAGAGAACTTCATCAAATTTTAGATTCTGTTACACTAGAATATATAGCATAATTAGACGCTGATTACATTTTGGTATTAACCTTGCAACAGGTGGTGCAGATATCCTGCATTTTGCACGATTTTTCCGATAGCTATATCTCAACAACCAACGCACAGAATTTCATCAAACTTCAGATTTTGTTACAAAATGACATATAACATAATTACACGATGATTACGTTTTGTTATAAATCCTTCAACTGATGGTGCTGCTGTGCTATATTTTACACGTTTTTTTAAACTAGCTATATCTCAAGAACTAATGCACAGAATTTCATCAAACTTCAGATTCTTTTACACCATAATATAATTAGACGCTTTTTTACATTTTGGCATAAATTGCCCAAGATATGGTGTTGCTGTGGTACGTTTTGGAATTTTCTAGCTTTTAGCTTAATTTTAGCTATATCTCAAGAACTAATGGACGAAATTCCATCAAATTTCAGATTCTGTTAGGTCTTGACATAAATAGATGCGTATTAGGTTTTAGTATAAATTACCTAACATGAGGCACTACTAAGCTCATTTTCTCAGAATATTAATTAAATTTTGCATTTTAGGCTTTTCGGATACCATAATCTCATTAGGCTAGGTCAAATGTTCGAGGAAATTCGATAGTGGGTAACTTTGGGGTCACCACGTTTTTTTTTTTTTTTTTTTTTTTTTTTTTAATTAAAATGTATTTATGAGATAGAAGAAAGTTTTGGGATTGACACATCCAACTAGTTTAATATGTATTTAAAATTTTAGTTTCTGAAAGTATTATTTTTCATATAGTCGTTGTAATTTTTTAAATTAATTTTTTTGCGTATGTGTGTGTGTGGTGTAAATCATATTTATATTCTCTACAGTTTTCGCCTCGGAATTCTTAATGTGGAATAAACGGCTTCACACTAAATACGAACTTATTCATTATGTGTAGATACATATATGTATTTATATCAATGTATAATGAAAAAGATGTCACGTAAGCTTTGTTTTTGTATGCATAACTTTTAAATTAAGATTGCTAATTTATACGGATTTCCTTTCATAAAAATTATTCACGAATGCAATAAACTGTAACATTTTATGTCCAATGCAATTTTGAAGTATACCTATATATAATATATATATATATATATATATCACATACAAAGATATTCTTATATGGGTGATTCTCAAAATAGGGGACAATTTATGTCTTTCGGCATACAAAAAAAATTGAGAGGTTTTCTGTCATGTTTTTATATTTAGATATGTTTGTCTTAATATTATTCATTATTTGCACTCAATAATTACTCACTTTTTAGTTAGAAATACCTTAAAATAACAGAATAAATGTACAAAATGTCATTAGCATGGATGTCCACAGCAGCTGTGCCTTGTATATACTAACTTTTTCAAGAGTTAATATCATGTTTATAAAATAAAACAAATATCAAAAACAAATATCATAAACAAATTTCTTTAAATTAATCAAGGAGAGGATTTATCTAATAAATTTCTTTTTAAAAATAAAATTATAGTATATAAAATAAGAATTAAAGTTTGTCCTCCATATTCTATTTTCAAAACAAGGTCATACTATAACAGCTGGTTATTAATCAAAATTTCATTCTCACATATGACAATAGTTTGAAAATATAAAGTTTCTCCATGGCAACAAGTAGCCATTTTATCCCAGCCTGAAAATAGAAGCATGTATTGTATTTCAAGAATAGAAATTGAATTTTAGGGGTGTACATCAATTGTATGTCATTGTAATGGATAGTAATTATCATGTTTATTTTATAATTAAAATTTTTATTTTACTTATTTGCATAGGACTTTTGTGTTTTAAAAAGGCCCAGAAAGGACTATTGCATTGTGATTATATTATGGCTTATAATCTTATTTAAATTAAAATTTGTCATTAGCATGGACAGATATCAGTGTCATTAGCATGGTTTTTCTGTCCATGCTAATGACTCCTGTAAACGATCCTATGTGCATAAATGTAACCATTGCTTATAATGTATTTTTATAAAGTTTAATTTTACATATAAATTTAGGTATTACATTTATTATCCCTAAAATATGCATTAAATCTGTCAGAAAATCACTAAGACAGCTTCTTACATTGTTAGTGTCAGAATGTTGCTCATGTAAAGAAAGTTTGCTCTTTGGTAATGTTTTTATTCTCCTTATATGTATATATGTAGAAATGGAAACCATTTGCTGAAAAGGAAGGCTAATAAATATAGAAAAAAATATTTAAACAGGAAGAAAATAAAAATTTCTCAATATATTTATTCCATGCAATTTGTTTTGTCATTTGCATGGCTCAAAAAATGCTTATTATTTTTTAAAGTTAATTTTTAAATATTTAGCTCTGCTGACTACATGTAAAGTATACCTAATACTATATTAACAACACCTATTTTTTCAGAAATTTTGCTAACAGTAATTTTTTTAAGATTTCACTTTTGAAATTGTCCCCTATTTTGAGAATCACCCATATCATAATTGCATTTTAAATTTTTCATGATTTTATTGTATACAATCTATTTGCGAACATTTAGATAAAGATTGTGTATATGAATATATCAAATAAAAAGTAGATATAAATATAAAAACCAGTTAGATGTAACGATCCTAAAACATTCTTCTACCTCATACACTTTAAAACCTATAGAAAAATTAAACATAGGAGTGTCACTGGTTTCGTAATTTACACCAAGATGTAATATACGTCAACTTATTTTATATGTTCTAATTAAATCTGAAATTTCATAAAAATCCGTGTATTAATATTTGAAATAGAATCATCGCAAAAATAGTAAAAAAAGAAAAAAATCTGAATGGAAGCAACAGTTTTGGTACAATATACTCCATAGACTAAAGAATACTTATTTATTTCAGGGACTAACGGAATCTAAAATTTTATGAAAAATCGTGCATTAGAACTACTGCAATAATCATGGTATTTTATAAATAAAAAATTAAACACTTCCTATTTTCATTTTAAATGTTTGATAATCTAAACATTTGCACTTTAATAATCTAAACAGTACATACCAACTCGTCGTAATCGCCAAAAATTACTAGTTTAAAATAATGAAAAAATTTTTATGGTATTTTATTGTCAAAACCGTTTACTCTGATAAATGCTCCTTAAATAAAGATTGAATTAATCTTATTTAAAGATTTATTTTAGTAATTTTCGTTTGCTACTCTTAACTAGCAAAATGTGAAATCTCTGAAATGAAATTTAGGAATTTCATTACACTGTTAAATGAAAAAAAAAAATGTTGTTATACATTTCGTCATACAAATTTCTCATCTCTCTAAATGTCTCATCTAAATTAAATAAACAAATTATTTTTACCATTTGCATGCAAAAAAGGGAAAAAAACTTTAAAAATTCATTAAAGTATAATTAGAACATTTTAATATTTAAAAAAAATCATAATTTTTTCATCAAGATATTTATACTATGTAAATAACAGTAAAAAAAGAAAAACTCTTTCATCTGTCAAATTAAGCATTTTTCAAGGAGATAAAACGTTATGATACACTTTAAAAACAGTACTTTTTGATTTTTCGTTTGTTTATATTTTTTCAATTTTATAAACAGCAGATTTTGACAATGATGAATTAACTTAATTGAAAAAAATTCTTGCTGATTTTTTTTGTACACTTTTAGTTTTTATATATTATAAAAATAAATACATTATTACGTGGGCGTTTTGAAAGATATTTTTTAATTCTGCGAATTAAAATAGGTTTTTTATTTTGACAATATATAATGCTTAATCATTTTGAGTAAACATTTTATGAGATTGTAAAACTAACAAATATAAATTGATTTTTGGTGCTGTTATTTTAATAATTAATATAATTATTGTGAGTCAATCCATTTCAAGTGGTCCAGCACTGGTCGCTTGACCAATTTTAAAAAGTCTGAAATTTTTTGTACAACAATCCTAACATGATGGAAGTTCAAAATGACCGTTATTTTTAATTTTACTATTTTTTGTTTGTGCAGGACGGCCATCTTTGTATCATCGTGTGCAGCGATTTTCTCAGATACTAGGATACACAAAGTTGTAAATATCTCGTCTTTTATTTTCCCAATTGAAATGGGGTTTGCAGCATTTTGTTCAGAATAATATAGGTTAAATGTATAGTGGTAAAATAATTTTCGAAAATAAAATTTTACAGATGAAATTTTAGCACAAATTTTAAGATTTTTTCCAAAATCTATCCGTTCGAAAGAACCCATATTTCATGCAAGGAAAACTGTCAACCTTACACAATTTTTTCTACAAATAGGTCAAAAGTGCGTGTACTCTTACACCAAGTCCCAGATCTGGGAGTAGATTTCTCTTTGCAAAACAAATTCCGAAATTCGTCAAAAATTTCAAAAATCGCACTTTTTAGGCTTTGATATCTCTGGTGGGGCACGAGAAAAAAATTTGAAATTCTGGCCTTTGATAGTATTGCGTAATAATGTTATGTAAAAAAAATTCAAGAAAAAGATTTGACTACAAGCGGAAATATGACATGGTCAATATTTGAAAACAATACTGCCAAACTATTGTAACCTACTATGTAATTGTTCAAGAAGACTGTCAACCTTGCACAATTTTTTATGCAAATAGGTCAAAAGTGCGTGTACTCATACACCCAGCCCCATATCTGGGAGTTGATTTCTCTTTGTGATAAAAATTCCGAAATTCGTCAAAAATTTCAAAAATCGCACGTTTTAGGCTTTGACATCTCTTGTGGAGCACAAGATAAAAATCTGAAATTCTGACCTTTGATAGTATTGTGTAGTAATGTAAAAAAAATCAAGAAGGAGATTTGACTGCAAGCTGAGATATGACATTCAGAATATGTGAAAACAATACTTCTAAACAATTGTAACTTGCTATGTGTTTGTTCATACCTACAAAATGTTAAACTAATGGTTGATGATGCAAATTTACAAAGATCATCTTCAAATTTTGTTTAAATCGAGATTTAAACACAACAGATGGTATGCTAAGCCAATGCACTATTTGTCCATTTGTACGAAATCTACTAGAAATGTTATTTGTTCATTTCAATGGCCCCGAAAATATTCTGGTTGATTGACCGTTTTTAAAAAATCTGAATTTTTTTGAACAACCCTAATATGAGGGAAATTCAAAATTACTATTATTTTAGCTTAACATTATTTACGAAAGATGTTATGAAATCGACCAGTTACTGTTGTCAGTCCATCAGGCTGTTCTTTCTCAAACTTTTATTTGAAGCCACCCAAGACTTGTCATCCCTTGTTAACTTGAATGAAATCTAGGTTTAATAATTGAAACCATGTCAACTTGATCATTTGCCAACCATTGTCTGAAACTTATTTTTCCTGAAATGTGTACGGAGTAAAATTGTTGAATAGCATTTCTAGTAGGTTTGTTCCTCTGGACAAATAGTGTATTGGCTTAGCATACATTCTGAATTGTTTAAATCCCACAGACACATTTGAAGAAGATATTTGTAATTAACATTTAACTTTGTACTATAAATATTTAATTTAAAATTTTGGAGGTATGAACATTTACATAGTAGGTTATAATAGTTTGGCAGCATTGTTTTTACATATTGTACATGTCATATCACAGCTTGTAGTCAAATTTCCTTCTTGATTTTTTTTTTTTTTTTTTTTTTTTTTTTTTTTTTTTTTTTTTACATAACACTACAACACAATACTATCAAATGCCAGAATTTCCGATTTTAATCTCGTGCTCCACCAGAGATATCAAAGCCTAAAAAGTGCGATTTTTGAAATTTTTGACGAATTTCGGAATTTTTTTCGCAAAGAGAAATCAATTCCCAGATCTGGGACTTAGTGTATGAATACACGCACTTTTGAACTATTTGTAGAAAAAATTGTGTAAGGTTGACAGTCTTGTGAATCGGAACAATTTTCAACTTTAACGTTAAAAAAAAGCAACAAATGATTTTTTAATTTTTTTATTTTTCTATTAGAAACTTCGGTCTTGTTTTGTTCTTTAGTTTTTAGGCAAAAACGAAACATTTTTACTGTTTATATATATATTATTTGTTTTTTTAATGGTGTTCCAATTCACCCCGCAGATAGGGGTGAATCGGAATAAATGTTATAAACTTTATTTATTCCGATTCAAACTTTAATAGATTTAATAAAAACAGTTAATAATGATAAGGGAGGAATAGGAACACGTAGTTTTTGTGAAACCAAACCTTTATTTTACATACAAGTAAATATATGCATTTTTAAAAATTAGAAAACAACTTTGAATTGAAAAGAAATTACAACTTTTTCTAAAAAATGAATTCGAATTGCAGAAGATGGAATTTAATAAAAATTCAGCCCTGTTCAATGTTATCCTTTTCTAGTAGTCATTGGAAAAGTGAATCTATTGAGTAGCCCCAATCGCGGCATGTATTAATACGACCTACTAGTACGCCCTCATCCCCAGCCCTTAGTACTGTTTGCATCCCTCTCTTTTTTTAATTGGTTTTCCATTTTGAGATGTTTTTGTAATGTTGTGGATATCAGAGAATGATTCTGTACAATTTTTCTTAGTAATTTGCTATTTTTAAATTATTTTATTGTGTGTTCCATGTCTATTGGATTGGGCGTTTACTTTTTTGTTGAACTTAGTAATTTCTTGGCACCTTTAAACTCTTCAAGTAATTACAACAAACAAAATATTGTTACAATACATACTTGTACATATATTTTCAGATATTGCATGAAACTATTACTGTATAGAAAAATAAACCATGAGAGAAAACGTGTTCGATTCACCCCGTAAATCTTATACCTCTGATGTTACAAGCCATTTTTCACTTTTTCATTATGTAGTTTAGAAATAAGTAGAATTTAATACAGCATATCGTTTACAGAGGTCTGTCATTAATTAAAAATCCTACGCTTAGGTTTAGAATACGAAAAATACTGCAGTTACACACAAAGATTTAGAGAAGTTGAAAATATAAGGTTTTTGAGGATCCACTTGCAGTTTTTTTACATACTCCAGTAGTGGTGCCAACATAACCAAATTGAATTTCCCAACTCTTAATGTTATTACCTTCTTATAAAAAAATTGGCAACTAAAAATATCATCACATATATTTATAATGAATTTATTTGCATGACTGGGAAGTTTCGTTCCTATTCACCCCACTGTTCCTATTCACCCCATTTTACGGTAGGTTACAATAGTTTGACAGAATTGTTTTCACTTATTCTCCATGTCATATCTCAGCTTGTAGTCAAATCTCCTTCTTGATTTTTTTTGTACATAACGCTACTACACAATACTATCAAATGCCAGAATTTCATATTTTTATCTCGTGTCCCACCAGGAATATCAAAGCCTAAAAAGTGCGATTTTTGAAATTTTTGACAAATTTCGGAATTTTTGTCCCAAAGATAAATCAACTCCCAGATCTGGGACTTGGTGTATGTGTACATGCATTTTTGAACTATTTGTTGAAAAAATTATGTAAGGTCGACAGTTTTAATTGCATAAAAAATTTCCTCTTGTAAATGGATAGATTTTGGAAAAAATCTTAAATTTTGTGCTAAAATTTCACCTGTAAAAATTTATTTTTCAAAATTATTCTACCACCGAACATTTAGCCTATTTTATTCTCAACAAAATGCTGCAAACTCCATTTCAATTGGGAAAATAAAAGACGAGATATTTATAATTTTAGGTATCCTAGTATCGGAGAAAATCGCTGAACACGATGAAACAAAGATGCCCGCCATGCACAAACAAAAAATAGTAAAATTAAAATAACGGTCATTTTGAACTTCCGTCATGTTAGGGTTGGTGTACAAAAAATTTCAGATTTTTTAAAAATGGTCGAGCGACCAAAAAATATTTTCTGGACCACTTGAAATGGATTTACCCTTATGCAAACTGCTGTAATGCATTGTAATGCATAATATTTTTATTTATTGTTTTATTTTTGTATTGTTTAGTGTTATATAATGGTAATTTATTTTAAATTATTTTTATTTTTATTATTTTTTATTTTTATTATTATTGTTTTTTTTACAAAAAAATTTGAAATAATGGTATTTATTTGAAAATGTGTAAAAATAATTTGACTAATGTAAATTCTCCAAAATTTAGAATTTATAAAAATTTTGTGAAAAATTTTAATTTTAATCAAACTATTAAACGTTTAGGGTTTTTTTTTTTTTTAAATAATACGATGAAAGAGATACGCACAAGAATAAATAATTAATAATAAATATAAAACATTGTAAATAAATTAATGAATATGTAAAAAATATAACATGAACTGTAAAATATGTACTACAATACATCTCAAGTATAATAAAAGTTTGTTATTTTATGTTACAAGAAAAAAAGAAAAAAAAAAACTTGTAATTTTTTTCCCTTTAGTTGAGAAATTTCTGAAGAACTATTTTTTTACCGTGAAATTATAAGGGAAACTGTACGAAAAAACAATTATCTAAAATAACATTTGAAAGTTTCACTATTTGTTTACATTCTTTCAGTGCACAGTTCCGCAGAATTGTTTGAAAAAATCAAATTATTAAAAATTTTGAATGAAAAAATTTGAATTGGGCAATTTTTTTATGATTATATAAATATTTACCCTTCATAAAATATTGTTCCTCTAGATATCAATTAACAGACATTATTATTACGTTAAAAAAAACTTTATTAATTGTTGTATAAAATATACAAATACACTCAAGGCGATGATGAAATTAAAATAGTATCTTCAAAATATAGACGATTTCTTAAATTTGAATTTTTTGTTAACATATTTTATTAAATGTCTCAAAATAATAATTTTGATTCACTTTTTCCTATATTTAGGAGGTTGTCTTCTGAAAATAATTGATAATTCAATCGCCTTTACTTTCTGGGCCACTGAATATTATACATTGTACTCGGCTAATTCATTGAGTTACTGGTAAATATATACAATAATGCAAAAAAATGTAAAGTTTTTTTTTTTTTTTTTTTTTTTTTTTTTTTTTTTTTAAGTAAATTGAAGGAATTTTTAGACTTTTATCTAGCGTGATTTTCTGGAGGAAATAATCAGTTTACATAGGACTTTAGGTAATTTGAAATAAGCATTGAGGCGGTCAAATACCCTATATTTAAATAATTTGATAATTAAGATAAGGAAGTTTCTATGATAGAAATACAAATATAATTAATTTAGTCTAGCGAGATTGCTTTGTACAAAATTAAATGCAGTTGTTGTAACTATGATCCTAACACTGTTGTAACCAATATTCATGCATTGAAAACTTTTTTAAAATAACGTAAGTTTATGCAATTACGGCATTCATTCACCAGAGATAACGAAAAATAAGATGCAACTTTATAAGTTTTTACGATCATTATTATCCACCCATATCTTTATAGTTGTATTAATAATGTAGTTTTACAACAATATATGTAAGATTTTTTATTGACAGAGAACATAGCCCGTATTGAGGATGGGGTCGACGGGGTTTGGCAGGCCTTCTTGCTTATGAGACTTATATCATCTATATACCTAGGAGCACGAGTGGGATCGGAGTTGAGTGTAAGGTTAAGTGGAGGTAGCTAATTAACATCAAAAGTAGGGCCAGATTTCAGTTTCCCCGCATACGTCCTACTTTGACTATGAGCAGGTAGGGACTTCACAATCTGGGGTTGATGCACTTCAACTCGGTGAGACCTGACTTTGTCAGTTTCTCTAGGGGAAGTAGCGACCCCATGTTGAAGAGATCCGGTTGTTTGTGGATCGCCTCTCGTGGCCTACTAACTGATTTTGATGAAACTTGCTTTGTAAATTGCATATTTTTTCAGAGGTGTTTTTAATATATTTCTTACTGCTCTACAATGCTCAGTTATAATGCTAGTCGGTTATGTTGCAGTAAATTTCTGTAATCACTTGAAAACGATTATGAAATATTACTATTTAAAAAAATACTAATGGAGGGTTTTTGGTGAGAAATTATTAGTTAGATGAATTTTCAGAAATAGTTTCTCTGAATTGCATATGGTTGTGTCGTTATATAATAAAACTTATGGTAAAAATCAACGGTTCGTCTGCCAGTGAGGAAAAGCTTAGCGGGCGATGCCTGCTAACATGTAATAAAATTGCTAAAATATTAATTTACTGAAATTTATTTAGAGTTATAGTTTCCTTATATAGCTCTGTTATGTAAAGAATTTGGTAGATAAAAGAAAAATCGAATTAGAAGTTTAATCTCTGGATATTTGGCTTTTAAAACTTTATGACTTTGTTCTTCATTCCAATGGGTATTTCCTTATGGATTTTTAAATAATTACTTTTCTCTTATTTTTTTCCTTTAACACATTTATTAACATTCTGTTATAATATTTTAGCTTTTTTTTTTTTTACCTTTTTTTTTCAGTCACAACATTAAAATAAAAAATGAAAGGGTTAATATCAAATGTGGAAACTTATAATTTCATGATTATTTATTCTTCATAAAAAGAACATGTATGCGTAGATGTTAGTAATAAGTAAGTAGATTCTTATTTAATTTAAGCACTATTATTAACTTTTTAAAATTACAATAACTTGTATAAAATATATAAATGCGTTAAAGGAGATAACGAATATATATATATATATATATAATTATCTGGGCGATTTCTTAAATGTTACTTTTTTGTCTACACATCTTATTTTATGTCTCGAAGGAGAAAGTTTAATTCGCTTTTTCCAATATTTGAGGTGTGGCCCACTGAGAATTATCGATAATTCAATCGTCTTCGCTCTCTGAGGGCATTGGATTTTATTCATTGAATTCCACCCATTCATTGCGTTAGATGTTAACACTTAAAATAAGTATTCACTTTATGTGTATAAAAGATTATAGAAAATTCAATAATATTTCAAGTTTTAAAGGAAGTTTTTAAGAAAAATTCCACAAAACCTGTACACAATTATTTTTTTTTGTGTGAAATGTAGGAATTCTTAAAGGTTTTGTATAAATTATCTCATTTGTGAAAAAAGAATTTCTTTCTTTCTTTTTTTTTTCTTTTTTTTCATGTATATTTCTACAGTATTTTAATCTACAAGTTTTAATAAGATTATTAATTCAATTACTAAAATAAAAGATGTACTACATAAAAGTCGGATATTTTTATTTGGCATTTTTTTTTCTTTTTATATAAGTTTTTTTGATTTGGATGAATAACGGAAATTTATTACAAATATTGGCTTTTAATAGAATAAGTTTTTGTATGTGTATTTATTATTAATTTAGAGCTACGTTAAACAGTAACAGATATGTATTAAACTATTCCACTGAATTGGCAACTAATGATGTTAGCAGTGATTTATATTTTTAGGAATATGTATTATTCCCTTATTTGTATGATTATTTATTTATAGTTTAAAATCGGTAAGTATTTTTAAACGTTTTTGTGATTAAAAAATTAGTTTAGAAAAAATTAATTAAAATTTACATAGTTTGAAAAATTACAATTATCTCTCTATTGTTTGCAGAAAAGAAATAGTTTACTTACTGTAATAAATAATGTTTTACTATGCTTAGTTACAATAAATATTTTTCTTTATTTACATTTTCATAACCATTGGTTTCTACTGAAATGAATTGAAAACATTTTTAAACTGTTTTTTATATAAATATACACTGTTAAAAATAAAGGTGACAAACCAGTTGCATTTAGAGCCCAGGGGTGAAAAGAAATTACCATTTGGCACCCCTGGGCTTGAAAATGTGTTTAGGGTGCCGTATGATCTTTCACTTTTTGATTGACGCTAATTAAGGTGTCGCGCAATGCATACCATTGGAAGATTTCCACCCCTTAGTTATTTGTGTATGCTCATTTGTCTTTCCCCTTCAACTACAGCAATTTTTCTCTACGATGACTATCACCGCTATCCGCAATCCCAATTTCACTTAGAACTTCGGATGGCTAACTTTTGGAGAGCTTATTTATATAATGCAACCTTTGAATTTCAAGACATTTAAACATTTCAGGGAATCTTCGAAGGTGAGCTCAATGGCCGAGCGGTTAGAGCGCTCAGCTTGCAATCAGACGTTGTGGGTTCGTATCCTTCGAGGGCCAAAAGTCTGTTTATATATTTTTTAATTATTGGGCACTCTGGATTAAGGGCGCCATTTTTTCACCCTTGTTAAAGGTGCTATTCTGGCTCTTCTAGGGCTGTCACCAGTGAGACAAGCCTTTCACCCCTAGAAGGCGCAATGTGTCACCTTTAGTTTTAACAGTGTAAAGTTTTACTGTAAACCTAATATTTGGTGTTAAAGTTTGACACAATAATTTCTAAATTTTGAATTTGTTTTCCTCCAGTTATAAAAATGCATAAACAATGTAGAGAAAAAAAAAGAGTTTTCTGTGAATATTAACAATAATAGATAAAATTTTTTCTGACAGCTCTTAAAATATTGTGACAACATCCCCCAATCAGCTCTAACAAGGTATAAAAGAGGTTTGTTGGTTGTTTAAGATTTAATGTCTCAAAATCCCATGTGGGACATGATGTACTTAAGAAATACAAAAAGAAAAAATTTCTAAAATCCATATTGAGTCTGTTATTAAACATAATTCTCACAATCTGAAAACTGTTTAAAGTGTATTGATTTTACACTTAAATAAAACACACGGTAAATTGTTTTCCTAATCTCTTTAATAATAATAATAATAATAATAATAATAATAATAATAATAATAATAATAATAAAACCACTTTAATGTATAGAAAAATGGTACTAATAAGGTAAAGAAGAGGAGTCTGTGAAAAAAAATCAACATTTTATTTACTTTTCTTTTCTAAACTAAACACGAATAATTTTAATTTCATGTGTTTTTTATACATTTTCGTTGTTATTTTGATGTAATTCGCAGAACGATATCTAAAAAAGCAAATAAGCAAAAATAATTTTCTTCTTTTTCCAATTTGTCCTTACAGGGTTGGTGTGATTGCACACATGAGTTGGAGAAATAGATATCAAAAATAGCTACAATTAAACCGTAACAATAACATTTTTCACTGAAAATTTTTCACAGCCATTGTTGCAAGATTTTTGAAATGAAATATTATTGTATTAAGAATGAGTATTTCAACCTATTAATTCAAGAGTCAGAAATAAATGAAGTATTTGAAGAACAATAAAATAATTTTAATTAAAGAAAAAAATCGATTAAGTTTGACGAGTTCAAATAAGTTTTAAATATATCAATAAGTTTTTGTGCGAATAGCAAGACGAATTCTGAAGAATAATGAAAGTTCAAGCCCATATCTTGGGAAAACAAACCAGAATAGCAATGCTTTGTCCTAGAGGATCAAAAAATTTAAAGCGCACTTTTAAATACACGGCAAGTAATAATAATAAAAATAAAAATAAAATAAAATAAAATAAAAACTTTGTAAATTTTACACAGAAAAATTGTATTTCTTAAAGAAAAAAATATTTTTTAAAAGAAAAAAGTATTTTTCTGTAAAAGAAACTAAATTTTGTAATTTTTAGAGAAAAATTCTGTATTTTTACAGATGAAATGTGCTTTAATGCAAAATTACCGATATTTTTTAAAATTAAACTGTTTTAAAATGAAGCCAAAATTGACAGTTTTTCCTGTCAATTTGAGTTTTTTTTTTTTTTTCTTCAATGTAGAAAAGTGTCCATTCTGGTGCTGCCAACTTTTGCCTAGACATATATTTTATTTAAAATTATTATGATTTCCTCGTGCATCGCCTAAATTATAGATTAAATGTTGAATTGTAATTTATATGTGTAATTTTTAGCTCACACGCTATCAAAATCTGAGAGCTTATGTGTCCGCCCGTTCTGTAGGTATATACGTACGTACGTTCGTGCGGACGTCCGTAACGCCGTTTATAGGTATATTCTGATAAAGCTCTCCCCTGAGCTTTAACAGGGGAGAGTTTAGATTTTGGAGTTCATTCGATCTGTATAAGAGTAGGAACGGAGGCTTATGCCTCTCCCCTTAATTGATACAAATCTGTTTTCATACATATTTATTAGTTTTCGTTCAAAATTTAGATACAGGATCATTCTGATGAGGCACCTCCGTGATTTGTATTTAGAGTTCTTGGATAAGTATAAAGAGGGGATACGGAAAGGGGCTAATGCTCATCCGCTTTGATTTATATAGATATGTTTTTCACGCAGAATTTATCAGATTTTATTCAATTTTTAGACATAGGATCATTCTGATGAGGGCGCCGCCATGATTGTTTTGCGAGTTCATTGGATAAGTCTAAAAGGTAGAAAATGGGTAGTAACCCCCTCCCCCTTAATCAAGGTTAATGGGGTTTACCCGCAGAATTTACCGATTTGCTTTAAATTTTGGATATATGTTCATTCTGATATGGCACTTCCCTGATTGGTTTTGAAAATTCATTAGATAAGTATAAATGAGGTATCGGTGGGATTACTTTCTAAATTCATTTAATTTTTTTTTTTTTTTTTTTTTTTTTTTTTTTTTTTTTTTTGCATAAATAACCGATTTGCTTCAATTTTTCGATACAGATTCATAGAGATAAGATGCTCCCCTAATCAGCTGCGCTGTTCTTTTATAATTTTTTTGTTTAAAGGGTACTTGCGATTATCTCCCTTAAATTTAATAAATGGGTTTTTATGCATAAATGTCCGATTTCCTTTTAATTTTCGATGTAGATACTTTCTGATAAGGTGAATCTCTGAATGGTTTTGGAAGTTTAACGGTTAAGTCAAAAAGCGCGGGATGACACCTCTTAAACTATATAAATGGGTTTTTATTAAAAATTTTCCGATTTGCTTTGAATTTTGGATACAGATTTTTTTATATGTTGAAGTATGTCCAGGATTATTTTAGGGGATTCAATCATTAAGCATAAAAGGGGGGGAGATGTCCCCCATATAAGACTGTAATGTACAATTAGTATGTGTAGCCTGTGTGCTCAATGCCATCAGTTTAACAGGGCAATATTATTTTTATTATTTATTATTTATTTTTAAATAAGGCTGGCATGTGAAATTAAGTGCGAATAGAAATTAAAATGCCCAATTTATTATGCCAATGAAAATATATGAACGCTTTTATTATAAAACTTATCTACTAGCTTTAAAATATCGCAGGAAATTGGATTATCATATGATTAGTTTATATCTAAATTCTGGTAAGACAATTTCTTCCTTTAAAACCTTCTTTTTTTATGTATATTCTGAATACAAATTATCCTCCCATATATAAATATATTTGTCAATTCATTTGAAATATTTTTAAATCTTTACATATATATAGATATATATATTTATCAAACTCTCTCAATATGTGTATATATATATTTTTTTATTATTATTATGAATACTATTACATTGCATACTATTTATACAGTGTGAATTTAGATCGAACAATTCATACTTCTCAATAAGTTCGAATGAATTTCAAAAGCCTTTTAAATGTATAAAAATATAGTTACTAACTATCAAAACAAAATTTACACGTTTTTGAAAGCATTATATATATATATATATATATATATATATATATATTTCTTTTTAACTACAAATAATTTTGAACAAAACATTGATTTTTATTAAATATACGGTTATGTTCATTTAAAATAAAATAATGATGCAATTTATAATAATAATAATAATAATGGTAATAAATAATTACATTTTGAAAAAAACAGAGAGTAAGATTTATTCTATCCCATTCCTTAAAATTATATTATTCTAATCGCATATCTTGAGGTTTCATAATTTGAGGAAATAGATTTTTTCATCGCACGGATATCTTTATTAAAACATGTATTGGTTGACATACTAATATTCACTAATTTTTATTAAGAATTGAAAGAAGAATTAAAAATAAATTGAAACGGATACTTTGGCTTTGAATATGTGCAGGGTATAAACTTTGTGTTATTAAATTACACACAAAAGTACTTGTAAGAAAACATTAAAAATATTCTATTCGATTTTTTTAAATATGATCATTTTTATTAGTACTGTATTGTGGTAGATTCATGTCAGACACTTCTGTTATTTTAATATTGTCCACCTAGATAAACAATGTATTGCTGTTTTTGTATTTTAAATGGAACTTATATTCAATCACATTAATTCAGACTAAATTAAGTAATTTGTTATATTTGTTACTAAATTTATAGCTATAAAATGGAAATGCGTAGTAAAGTAAATTTTCAATAATAATTAAAAAAATTGTAAACGAAATTTTATCATAAAACGACATTTATGTTTAATTCTAAAAATTTCTAATGAATGCACTTTTAAATTTAATTTTTTTGAAATATATATCACAATTTCTTTTCAAATTATTACTTTTTTAAAGTTTTTATTACTTTTTTTCCAACGTGACAACAGAAATATTTCAGTTTTGGACATCAAACATATGGACCAATCTGAAAACGAATAAAATTAAATAAGTTTCGGAAGTCAACCTATAAAAAGATTCAGATACACTTCAAATTTCACAATTCTCCAACGAAGACAACAACTATTTTCCAAATAGTTAAAAAAGAAAAAAAAACCCTTTACGAGTTAGATTAGCCTAAATATACAAATAATCAATATATGTAAAATGCGTAAAAAAAAAACTCAGTGATGTTGCTTGTTGTTGTCAAACTTTCTTATTTGCGATTTCACGGTAGTTGACCCAGTCTATTTAAAATCTGTTATTGGTCAAAAATGATATTTTTTAATTATGTAATACTGATAATAATTTTTATAATTTGAGTTATAGTTTATTTTAATAAATAGTAATGTTGCGTATATAGGGTTTTTTCGATGTTATGGTTAGACAACTTCAAACTCTTTTCTCTTAGAAAAACAGAAAATAATTTATTTGCAGATCTTCAGAACAACAGAGTCTTCGAAACTCACAAATATTACTATATATTCAAAAATAACTGTTCAAATCTATCGTACAAGTACAGATATAGGTCCCAGAGACTCTTTATACAATGTCTCGACACTAAATAACATTCAAAACAACGTAGAGAAAACTCAAGCAAACTTGCTTAAACAATCGCAGCTCACTCAATGACTGACTGGTAAATAATAACCACGACAGCTCTTATTGCACTCCTTATATAGGCTCGCAGCATGCATGGGAAATTTCCACAGCCTTCTCGAATATTCCAGAAAATCACGGAATAACATTCAATGTATCAGCATATCTAAAGGGGGGTTACCATAGAGAGGGAAGGGTTACCATCGCCAACAATCGCCAAGTTTGTTGCCAACTTGGCGATATATCGCCAAATTTGGCGACCAAAATTAGTCGAAAAAAGTAACTCCAACTTAGCGATATCTTTAATATTTCGCCAATCTGCCGTAGACATACACTGAAAATAATAGACAAGTTTGCTTGATAAGAGAGACAATGTAACAAAAACTAATATTAGTAAAGGAATGGAGCTTAATAAGATTATTTACATTATTTTACAGTACAAACACTAACTATTTACAAAATTCGTAACAGTATATTTTTTTCAGTAACTGTTTTTATTCAAAAAATTGAAATCTATATAATTTTTAATTTGTAAACAAATTCTATTTCGTAAATGCCGCTGGTATTCTCGAATAAGACGAAAAAGTAGTATGTTGGGCACTAATTAATTCGGTATCTGGTAAGGTGTTTAATTTTCGAAGATTGGAACGATTCGGCAAAACTTAGCAACTATATTCTGGCGAAAGGACGACCTTAAGTTCACTGGTATCTTTCATTTAGACAAAAAAGTTCTGCTAAATAAGTTTTCTGAATTACCGAATAATGAAGGGCCTGTAATAGCAATTATGACACGAAATGAGGCAAATCAATCAAGTAAAATTCTAATGTATACAAATCAAGTCAATTTAAAGCCTGAAGTACCTGGACCTAGCAATTTAAAAATACAATCACGTTTCAAACACCTGCATAAAATCCCTCCTATTCCGAGATTTACCCAGAGGAAATGAAATACGAAAACAATAGTAAACTTAAACAATATTTACAAAAAATGTGCTTAAAGCAAATTTAACGAAAATGTTGGGAAATTCTATAAATGTTGGGAAATTCTATAAATGTTAGAAAAATAACAAAAAAAGTTTACAAACTACCAACAAAAAGTTTATTTTAATTAAGATGGAGGATTCCATTGCAATGCACCAGACATTGACGAACGTTCAAACATTTTTCACGTTAACATTTTTAGAAAAGGAATAATAAAAAATACGAAAATTAAACAAAGAAAAATGGCACATTAAGATAATAATAATGAGAAGTTGCATAATACAAAACAGGCGTTTTTACAAAATATGATCTTAAAACTACTCCAAAACCCATAGGAAGTGTGATTGGCTATATTGCATCGTACGTTATTTGTGGTTACGTGAAGACTTTTCTATTTTTGACACTTTTTTTAGACTGCGGTCAAAAAAAAAAAAAAAAAAAAAAAAAAAAAAAAAAACTATTAACAATTAATGTTTGTAAACACTAGTACGCAGTTTTGTTTTTTTCACTCTAATACGTTGATGATAAATTGTTTCTTAGGTGACAATTAAAATAAAATCTTTGAAAAAAATAAAAAGATAATATAATAATGAACAAATTGTTAGGCTAATGTATATTTGAACTTACTAATACGTTTTATTGCAGTAATTTAATTCTTAACATAATTATAGTCCAGATTTGAATATCTGTTTGATTTATATATATATATATATGTATATAAAAAATGTAAATAATATTATTTTTTTTTGTTACAATAGACGTGTTTTATATTTAACATTAAAAAACACATCATAATTTTCTTTATTTTATTGGTACAACCGGACTTTTTTTATCCCTTTATCCTTTAAGTACCAGGTTCTTTCGCACGTAATACTTGAAATCAAGGACTGATTCAATACAAAAGTGATATGTATGTTATTTTTAGTTCAGTGCATAAGATTAATAAATATGTAAGTTAATCATAAACAAACACACATACGAATAGTTTTCAGAGCTATTATTTTATGAATCATTGAACATAAAAGACAAAATACGCCGAACGTTTAAAGAGTTAAATCCTCAGCCAGAAAATAGCTCAAGTTGAGCCGAAATCAGCTCACCTCACGATTTAAAAGTCAGCTTCTCGTTTAAGAGTTGAAACAACTCCAGTGAATGAGCTGTATTTAAGCAATTTAAATCTGTATTAGATGGAACCTGTCAAAACTTGACGAGAACAATATGAAAGCACCAAAGAAAAAAAAGTATTTTAATGCTATAAAAGAAATTTTTAAAAATTGATATTTATTAAAAAAAAATTCAATAAATGAAAAAAAAACCTGCATTTTATATCCAGGCAAATTACATTCACAGATACACTCATGGAATTTCTCTCATCTGACGCTTTTCCATTTACCAACATAACACCAACATGACATAATCCCAGGCGCAGAATCGGTGCAACGCTCCGACGCGCGTCACAGACTCTTGAGAACATCTGCAGATTATTTTTCAACTGTTAAAGTAAAAAAAAAAAAAAAAAATAAATAAATGCTAGAAATAATTTGACATGTACCGTTGCCATATTATCCGCATCAGATACGAGTGACGAAGCTCTGATTCACGTTAAACTGTAAATCAAAGACGATCCTATTTTTAATTTTCCAAAAAATTTGAGCAGTCTTTTCTAAACTTAAAAAAAAAAAAAAAAAAAAAAAAAAAAAAAAAAAACATCCTAAATTTTGTGAAATATTATTGTATAAAATAACAGTTGAGTTTGGAGATAATGAATTTGGGTATTTCTGTCAGGTTTAAAGCTTTGTGCGGTATGGATCTCGTCATCATCTAAATTACAATTAAGTTTTCATAAAATGATTCGTTGTTTGATTTAATATATGTAAGAATAATACATGTCCAATTTTCTTGATTTATTTTTATTTTTTGCTTATGGCTAATTGGGAAAAATTTGCAGTTCCTAATTTCTACTTCAGAAATTAACCGTATATTACTTGTGAACACTCATTATTGCTCTTGATAACGATCTACGTATCAGAAGTTTCCTTTTTTCATTAATTTTCAACTTACATGCATTCCATTTGTTTTTTTTTTCTTTGGGTTTGACTACATTTCATTAAAATATCATGCATTACGTAAAACAGATTTGATGTGTTTACAGTGATTTCAAAATAGATCTTTTGCCAAAAATAATTATGTAATATTATTTTAATCTTATTGGAAGCTTAATTTGTATTTGATCAGGTCAGGTTTTAAGGGGTCTCAGGAGTCTTACTTTTTACCTGCTAGTGCGATTTAGCAACATATACATTTGATTTTTTTTCTCAGTACCTATTAAACTTAAATGCATAAAACTTTTTATATTGACAACTTAATATCTCTTCTATTTAAAATAGTTTTCGTTAATATTCTATATTGATTTTTTATTATATATTTTTTATGTTTAATTTTGATTTAAAATTTAAATTGTTCTTTGACTGCGCGCAACATTTTTAAAAAAATAATAAAGCAATTTGTATGAAACTTGGTAAATATCTTCATTTTAAGTTTAAGAACAACTTATACCTCAAATTTAGAATTTTAATTACATTGATTATTGATAATTGGCAATTTTTTTAATAAAAAATTATTTTTTTTTTCAATTTTTTCAATTTTAATTTAAATTTTAAATAAATAAATGCATAAATTGCTTTAAAATGAGGTATAAGTTCAAGATACATCAATTTTACACCATTATCAACTTTTTTAGCGGTTCTTGAACTAGTAGTTTTGCTAGAATCCTGCGCGCAATGGACACGAGTCTAATTTTTTTAATCAAAATTAAACATTAAAAAAATAAAATAGAATTTCAATGTAGAATATAAAAAAAAAATATTTTTAATAGAAGTGATATTAAGTTGTCTATATTAAAAATTTTATGCATTTATGTTTTATAGGGACTGAGAAAAAAAAATCAAATGTGACATGTTGCTAAGTTGCACTACCAGTTAAAAAGTAAGACTCCTGAGACCCCTTAATATTCTCTAGTGACTTGCTTACTTAATGTTCAATGTTCTGGATCCGGATGTAATATATGATGTCCGTATCATGCTTGATACGCAATTGATAACTGTATTCGAGATGAAAGTCAATTCGTAGAATTATATAATTTATATATATATATATATATATAATTCCTAAAGAAATCCCTGAAATAATCTCAAAAACTATCATTTTAAGTGATCTTAAAGTGATCTTTAAAAAGTGATCATTAAAAGTGATCTTTTAATTCACTGAATTAAAACTAGTAACAAAACTTTTCAATACATATATGCATATAAATGTATAGATATAGAAAACTATATAACGATATTTCCTAATAGCATATAGTGGAAAAGTTGAATATTAATTTAACACTAAAAAAATATTCGTTAACTTTATAAACTTTTGTTTAAGTTGAGTTATCCAATCAAGTTTATGATTAAAAATGGCTTTTTATTATGTATTTATTTACATTCATCCAATATATCTTTTAAACTTTTGTAAAGAAACAAGAAAAAAAGATAAGATTAACTTTTGGTAGCTGCAGATAAAATATTAGATATATTAATAATTACGCAAAAATTTTACTTTGAATACATGTAAGAAGATGTTCCTTTAATATGTGTCTGAAATTCTGAAGGAAAAAAGAACTTTGTGAATCAATTTCTTTTACAAAAGATGGTACTAAGCAAAAGAAGTTATTTTAAATTATCTGTGTTAACGACTTTAATACTCTAACGCCTCACTATTATAATCGAGTAATTCGTTTTTAAGAAAAAGTAACAAAAAAGAAAAATCTTTTAACTTATTTTATTATTTTTTTTTCTTTTCAGTGAATTTTGTATTTTGCAGCATAATAATATGCGTAAGTAAATCCGCTAGAAACATTTAAAAAATGTATTTTAGTTTATGAATATTTTCGTAAGCAATTCGTTAAAAAATTCTATATTTTAAATATTTTAATAGAAAGACCTTAAAAATAAAATGCTGCGGGAAAAGATAAATATTGAACTATTTATGCAGCAAAAACATTTTTCGAAATAAATTCAAGACTATTTTCCGTACAAGATTTTTCAAACCAAGATTTCTACGGTGATTGTTTTAATAATTATATTTTTTTGCTTGTTTCAATTAATTTTGTTTTTAATACTTGAGAGCGTAGGAGGCTTATGAGTTCGACTCCCGCTAATTCGCTGCTCACCATTTGTGGAAATCCGGGCTGTATTTCTCCAGTTTTGTAATTTTCCTGGGCAGTCTCATTCCTATATATTGACGATGAGTTATAAGAGGTCTTTCATGTCAAGCACAGAAGTCAGAAATATTTGTTCAATAAGTAAATATATAAATGTTGTTTCTTAGGACTGCCTGAAGTTATTTTAATTTACCTTACACAGTACACATAATAATGCTTTTTTACTTAACAATTTCTTCAGCAACTGAATACATTTTTTTGCACAATTAAGTTTATAACAGAAATTTCGATCATGTATTTGGAGAGATTATTCAAATAAATGTTTTAAATTATTTCTAAAAAAATCATGCATATGCAATTCCATGTTTTATTTCTATTTTGAAGAAGAAACATGCAATGTAATAAAAAATAACTTACATAATATTATTATATTATGTATGTCTCTAGTTGTTTCTGCAAACTTTTCTAAATGGAACCAAGCTTTAGTTTTGTAATCGACAGTTTAAAAGCAAAGAAATTCTATTATTTTTGTAAACGATAAAAGTTTAATTTTACACCATTATGGCTGTGTTTCTGGAATATAAGTTATAAAACAATAAAAAAAAAAAAAATAACAAATTTTGCGAATCCCTTTTTTGCAGTAATATATATATATATATATATATATATATATATATATATATATATATATATATATATAATGATATAATGAAAAAAGTACTTTAAAAATTATACGTATTTAATGACTTTAATGTCCCAACAACTTACCAATGAATTCCAGCTGTTGAACGAAAAAACAAATAATAACACTAAGAAAAAATAAAATTTCTTTTAAGCGAAAATAGGATTTTAGAGCTCTGGTAATATAAGAAAGTAAGTGTATATTTCAAAAATGTTTAAGAGATTAAATAATAATAATTATTATTTTTGCACATAAAAATGTATGTATAATAATTACCTTAGATTTCAGATGCTAAGTTTTCATTTTAACATAAATTTCGAAGAAAGACGAGAGAAAAATGGACATTGGACCTTTTTGTAAGGTACAGATATATAGATTTTCAATGGTAAAGATATATAGATTGTGTTAATGTTAAAAGTAGTTTGTGAAATTTATATGGTGAATGTACCTTACATTGCTTGGTGGTCCATCCCCCCCCCCCCCCACACACACACAGAGAATTCTAAAACCTCCATTTCAACAGTATTTTTTTCCTTGGATTACAATCCGGCTATTTTTTGTTTTATAAAATTTTATCTTAGTTTTCAGCCACTAATTTTTTTATGCATTATTAAGGATTATTTTTTGAGTTCTATGAATTTCCTTATGTACAGCTATGCTTCCCTATAACTATGAGATTTGGCTCATCAGCTATGTTTTTGATGGTATCCGCTACGTGCGGATTATTTTCCAGTGTATTATCTACTGTTTTATGTATCTGGGATTATAGGTTCGGAAATAGATTTTCTGAGAACGCCTAAGACGCTGCGGAAATCAATAGAACCTGCGTAATTCGGTTCATTTAAAATAATTATTAAATTTTGAGTAGTATTTCCCAAAGTCTTTTAGATAATATCCCCAATCCGTGCAAAACAGATGTGCAGCTATCTTAGCTGTTAGAGGAGACCACACGCCATATTACCTCTTTCCTGATGTCGCCTGTAGGAGGCAGTAAAGAACATCCTTTAATATAATTTAAATGCTTCTAAAATTGTTAAAATCCTTTAAAGACTATTTTAATAAATGTTTTCATATCATAAGCGTTGATTCATAGACTGATACGCCTTTGGCAGTGATTTCTAGTAATTTTAAACTAGTTTTTTTTAGTCACACGTGATATTAGTCTCAGGACTGAGGAGGTTAAAAATCTTGCACCATTTCTAAACAATAATGTTCATTACCATTTACGTTTAGTCAAATTGTTTCCTTAAATCTACTTTTCATGTTTTTTCCATCTTTTCAAAGAGTTAAAGCTTAAATACATTTTTTGCGTCTTTTTTCACTAATACACATTGATACCTATGCATTATCCATTTTATGACAGTACATGGCTGTCTAACACGGTTTTCTTAACTTCTCTGCTTGCTTCCCTAATTTGTTTGAGCAGTATACTTTAACATAATAGGACATATTATTTTTTCTCTTATCAGTACATTTTAGTAAAAATATATTTAAATAAAAAAAAATTGTTTGTTTGTGTGACGGCAAATTATCTACACTTGAGATAACGGCAGTAAAGGGAGGAATGCCCTCCGTGGGGGTCTTTTTAAGGAAACCTAACCCCTTTTCTAAGCAAGAAAATCGAAAGTTAAAACAAAACCACGGAAAACTCCGAACGGTTGGGCTGACAGCCGCGATTGGATTCGAACCGAACATCTGCCTTCTATCCGTTCTTTTCGACAGAATTTCTCGACTACCGGTGGGGCAAATGAAAAAAAAAAAAAAAAAGAATAGACCTCAAAAAGGAAATGACTTCATTTAATAAGAGAAAAAAAAAAAAAACTTTGCTGAAATATATAAAAAGCATTTTTTATAGTCTTTATTTTAATGTTAAGGAAAAAAAACATGTTTAAAATTTATTGCTGAAACAAAATAATAATAATAATAATAATAATAATAATAATAATAATAATAATAATAATAATAATAATAATAATAATAATAATAAAGGTATTTTTTGGGATGAAAAAAAATTCTGACACTTTATTTTTTTCATTATTATAATTATCTAAACTTAGCATTTTTCATTTGTACACTGCATCGAATTGCATTCTCTTCTTTCATCCTCATTCTCTCCAACTTATCTTTTTATAAAAATAAGTTCCATAAACTCTTAATTTAAATCTTAAAACAAAACAAAATTCTTTGTTTATATTGTTTCATATTTCATGTATAATTTCTTACGATTTCTTTGCAATAAATGAGTAATCGCCTCATAATGACGCTCTGATTTTTCTAATAATCAAGTGGATCACTGCTAATATAATTAAAAGGAACCTGAAACCTACTTTTTAAAAGGAATAATAAAATTTTATTCATAAAAGTAATGTGTGTAAGTACGTGCAGACTCTAATAAATATTTTTTATTTCATTAGCTTTCCCTAATTTAATTAGGCGAATTCTTAATAACATTTTTATAAAAAAAAAAATGAAATGGTTTCAATAAAGTTTAGAAAAACCACTATCCAAGACTTTTACTTCTCAGATATATTAAATATATTTGCATAAAAAATAATAAATTGAAATAAATATTTTTTATCCATATCTTATTTTTCAAAACATTAAAGTAAAATGCATCTTTTCAATACACATATTTAAAACGTTTTAGTCTTTTTAGTTTGCCATATTCATGCAGTTTGGAAAGGACAAGTGAAAAGTGGAAATAGGAAAAAGTATTAATTTTACGGAATTCGAAACAATGATTGAGATGCAATAGAAAGTTGTACACACAAAGCGCCCTCTACATATGCATGCGTATATTTGTGGACATACTTTAATATGTAAAATCAATTTATTGGCGTATTCCCTATCTCTCAAGAAATTTTAACGATAAGTTTTAAGTCACCCTGTATGTGTAGTAAAGTAGATTTCTTTTTTAACCGCTAGCACGGAAAATTTCTGGAGTAATCGTAAAATGTACGCATCAGATATCAAGATAAACAAACTATTTTAGGTAAACTTCAGATTCGTCTTCAGCACATCATAAAACATAAATTGACATGCCAAAAACTATTAAAATTTACCGCTTCCAACTGTAATTTGATTGGACAATTTGTAATTTTCTTTTTGTTTTATATATTTATATACAAATACATGATTCATAAATTACTAGAATAACTGTTATTTCAATAAGTAAAATGAGTAAAACGAAATTACGAACTTCTTTTCTTTCAAAATAAACTAATAAATTCGACACAAAGAACAGGTGTCGAAGTTTTAAAACGTTCAAGATTATATTAAAACATTTCATTAAATTTTGACAAGTTCTTTCAATAAAGGTAACTCGATTACAAACCTTCAGGGAATTTATTTTCAATTGGAAATTTCTTTTTTCTGCCGGATATTCAACTGACGATATGAAATATTTGAAAAGATGAAAATCTCGATTAAAACAGGTATTGCCGGGGGTGTTAATATGCACCAACTTTTATCAATAAGAATCAATTGAAAAATGTACTTTGACATTTTAACAAAAAGGAATAAACGAGGTTTTCGTAAAAAAATATTTCTACTTTGCTAAATTATCCACAAAAAGGCATTGAAAAAATGTATCTAAAATATGGAAATCGATATCCTATTATTAGAGAGGTGATTGTTAAAAGAATATATGCTTATCTTTCGACATTACTGTTTTTAAGGGGTCCTGAACATTTAAAAATAATTTTAATTAATTCAGCTATTTTTTAATTTATTAAAAAAGTGAGGTAGTAATAAAACGTTATAACACAAAATATTACTTGTAGAATTTCAATTTTATTTGATTTTAATAAAAACAAATATCTAAATTTCAATATTTATTCGGCATTTTTAAAATATTAAAAAAAAAATATTTTAATAAAAAATTTATCTGAAATGAAATGATGTAACTGTTATTTAAAAATCATATTTTCAAAAGAAAATCTAATTTCTCTCTTAAAATTAAAGTAAAGCAATAAAAAAGGTATAGTCAAAGTTTGAAACAATTATCTTTAACGATTCTTGAAATAAAACAATTTATATTCGACAAATTGTGAAAAAACCCATCATGAAGAAATATACATTTCAACCATTACTTAAAAGCTAGATTTTGAAAATTAATCTAAACGAAAAAAGTAAAATTTCTTCGTATCAATAAGATGGAAACAAGGTTTAAGCATCATTTTAAGCATAATAATAAAAAAAAAAATTAATGTAATTTTTTAAAAGAAAATTTGAAGATTTTTCTGTTTAGAGCAATAGGGCTCGTAAAATAAAGCAATATTTTCGTAATATTTAACATCATTTTTTACTTATAAATAGCGACAAATCTATTTTTTACAGCAAATGTGCAAATTATAGCCTATTTATAAATCAAAACCAAATGATTTCGAGATAAATTACTTTTAAAAACTAATTAACATTTTACAAACAAAAATGTATTTTTTTTAAAAGTATGTCTCATTGGTACGGTTTTCTAAAAACTGTTTAATATATCGCCTTAAAACTCTTTGTGCTCCCAAAAAAATGCCATTTCAGAATTATAAAAAAATATACTTATTTTGGTTTAGAAGAAAAAAAAATATTAACTAAAAAACTTTTTAAATCATGAAAAAATTAAAAACATATTTTTCGTTTTTTTAAAAAAATCCTCAGATTTGTAATGTAAAATATTTGAAACAAAAAAAATTAATTTTACAATTTTGAAACGTTTCAATTGCTTACCCGAAAGAAGAATTTAGAAAAGCTTACCAAAGCATAAACAAAACATATTTCGAGATAAAGGTGCAAAGCTATATGTACACCAACAGTGCTTAAAATATGCATCATTTTAAAATCTTCTCGAATAATTATCTTTTAAGTCCATAATAATTTACTACAATGATGCACAACTTTGGCAGATAATTAAAGCTACGGAATTTGAACTATTTTACGTCTAATGTGTCCTTAAAATGTCTTCAGTATTTGTTCTTATTTATTAAACTTTTCGTAAATAAAGAAATTCAGTCTGTCACCTACACATCTTTATAAGAGAAGCATTCAACTGCGTACTTATTTTTCTAACATAGAGAAACTACATAAAATAATTTTTATGTTAAAAAAAATCGTATTTTTATAGTAATATTTTCTTTTTTTAAACCTTACGTTAAGTGTTATAAATTGTCATATTATTTAAGACTAAAAAGATACATATTTTACTTTCTTTGTATGTTAAATCTCCCATCATAAAACTATTCTGATGTTACAATCCTGACACTTCCTGATCTCATTCATTTCATTGCTTCAAAATTTTCTAACACAATGTCAAAATGAAATTACCATATATGCGCATCATAGAGAATCTAATGATATGAAATTCCGTTATTTAATTCTTGAGATTTGCGTATATCTAAAATCATGAAATCATATAAAACGCAGCATTGCAGTGCCAAAGGTGAGATAATATAAACCAAATCCTCACCTTGTGACGTGTCGGTCAAATGAAGACATATTCCGAGTAGAATTAAAACGCAAAGTTTTACTTACTGTAGTTGGGGATCGGAGAGTGGAGCAAAGTTCTGTATTTTCAACAATTAACACACTACTATGAGAATAAACTCTAGCTTATACTCACATAACAACTAAGTCCGGCTCAAATCACTAAATCGGTTCTTCTCTTCAGGTTGCGGACTGCTTTGGCTAACCTGTAAATAAACAGCCCGTGGCTGCACAATTACCTTTATTTTTAAACAACCACAGTGCGAAATTATTCTGAACTAACTCTTACCAAACTCTGGTACTGAGGCTCTCTACCTCCACACGTCAACTCTACTATTCGTCGCTGGAGGCTCTCCCAAGTCGCCACACCACACACACTCCAACTCACAACTTACAGCTTTTCTACTTTGCAAACTAAAGACGGAGCTATAAATTTGTATAAAAACTCAATAACTGCAGTTAACTGTTGATCGAGGGCGCCACTTCGGAAAATTAGAGTTGCATAAAGGATAGACGTCGCTTTGCGCGACACATGATAGAACATTGACGTCACGATCTCACTCAAAACACCAGCGTGCCTTTATTACAAAGGGACACTTCCTTACAACCTGTTGAAACATATGCCAACAATTAACTGAACGTGAAGTCTGATGAAAATATGTGCATACGTCTTGAGCTAGAACTCTGCGGAAATATCATGAGCATAATTGAAGCATGACACCTCCATCTAATGTGCGAGTTGAACCAAAATACACGAAATTTCAATTCATATTAAGTATTAACTAGATCTAAAATTGATGAAGATTTATGCGTTACTTGTGGAGATTTAGCTATAGTAGAGTTCGTAAAAAATGCACCACATTAAAGCCATCATTTCAGAGACATAATCCAAAGAAAAGAGAACGCCAAATCATCTGAAGGACTAATTGAATCTGAAGTTTGATGAAATTCCGGCATTAGTTCTGAAGATTTAGCTATTGCGGAAATCTTGAAAAATGCTACATAGCAGCACCACCTGTTAAGCGATTTATACCAAAATCTAATAAGTACATAAGGTGGTCTGGGGTAATAACACCAGGCGGGGTAATAACGCCAAGTGCTAATATTTTGCATAATTATGAAATAATCTGGTAAATGACACCCATGTGCTCTGCGCAGAAGGGTTTTGAGTCATATAAATCGCAAAAAAACCCGCTTCAAGTTAATTTGTTTCATTTTTAGGTCTTATTGTTATCACAAGCAACTAAAATTATCGCTTGATCTAAAATTTGCGAGATACGTTTTGTGATGTGAAGACTATTTTTTTATCCGGAAATACTTTGTTAATTACATAAATTTGTAGTACATTTCATGGACTTTCAAAATATTGTTGAAGATTTTGGATATCTTCTCGAGATAATTTGTAATTTAAAATGTACAGCGCAACAACTATGACGGGGTAATAGCGCCAATCCTTGGCATTAATACCCCGGATGATTCCCTACAGTGGCCGAGCTACATCCTAAATACTGATTCAAATAAACACAGTTAAAACTGTGCAATGTTTCTAATAATTCTATTTAAACGGTCCTTTTTAAGCAAAAAGAAGCCCACGGTCTGATATTCTTTTGCTTCATCCTCACCCCCCCCCCTACACCTTTATTTTTCTTATACTTTCACAAAAAATTTAACATTTTCAATAGCTTAGAATACAATTTGTCAATTTCCAAGTTTGTAGAGTTTGTATTTTTAGAATTGGGCAATCTACATGCAATTATTCCATCTTATTTCATAGTTTGTTTGCATGGCGTTATTACCCATATAGGTGGGTAATAACGCCAAATAGCATTGGTCAAGAAATCACGATATTACATTTTATGAATACATATCTGTTAAATTATTTTTTTTTATATAGATAGTCAATGAGTTGCTGTATCAAATCATATATTTGTTTGAAAAATACAAACTAAAACTGAGCCGTGAAAATTGGTAGAACCTTAACGAGGCGTTATTACCCCAGAGTACCTTATATATTAGGGACTAATTGAATATAATTTTTTACTAAATTCTGTGCATGAATTCTTGAGAAAAAAGCGCCCACAATATATGTGTCACATATACAAATATATATAGACAGACAGATGGATTGACTCAGAAGATAGACATTTTGTAAAATACTTGTGACCCTAAAACGTGTAAACCATCCTAATACGAAAATTTTCATGAATACAATACTTTCTTTTTTTAAAGATAGAAGAAGCAATATAAATCTCATATTGGTCATTTAGCATATCCAATGAATTCTTTATTTTTCTCCGCAGGTATCTCGTTCCGAAAATCGAAATCAATTCTTTAACACAGCACAATCTTACTAACTGCGTTCACAAAAATTCTATGCAATCCGCGTCGAATTCCATTACATATAAATACTATCGAAAAATACTTGCAAATCTGTCATTTAAATAGCAAAAAAATGACGAACGTACACAAAAATTGTTATCGCAGCTTCTTTTTCTGTGTTAATATCGAATTTCACTGGGACTTGGTGATCATAGTCAAGAATATGTATATATTTTTTTTTTATATTCAAGCCTGAACATGCCTTTATACACTTTCCTATGATACACAGAAAAAATAAAATATTGTCAGGAATAATAGCTGTCACAGCGGAATATCAACAACTTCAACCAGGAAATGGTTGCTACGATGGTAGTACAATATTTATTTTCCCTAGTGTCTATAAAGTATTTTTATTGCGATGGTTGATATGGAATATCTAAGACTATTCTTTTATCCATGCCTATACGCACAATTTCAGACTTTTAACATATTTTTGGAAGGAGGGATAAAAAACCTGGTTTTGAGCTTATAGGGCTAGATTTGTTACAGTGGATGAGTAGTGAATAGTGCCGCTTGGACTCGATATCATAGTGATGTAGCCACGTTTCATCCACGTACACAAATCTAAATCCGTAAGTTCCACACAAGAATTCCCCCCCCCGGCTCCTTGCTATAAAGCTCTTTAAAAATATGTCTTTAAAACTTCACCCCTCCCTCCATGAATATGTTAATAAAGCACCTACGTTTCTGAAATTGAGTATCTAACCATATAAGACACCAGGCTATTCTATATCAAACATCGCAGTACAACTATTTTATATACACTAGGGTTATATAAATTAGGGACTATAGAACCCAACTATAGAACCACCCATGTAGGAAACAAAACTTATAAATCAAGATATATAAATTTATAGCTACACCGTTTTTGTTGATACTTTTATGGAAGAAAAAAAGTGTAACATGTAAGTATTCATTTAAAAAAGAGAAATTTGGTGGGTTTTGCTGAAAAGTCAGAGAAAACTTATTGTGGAGACACGAAAACTTTTGCTTCCATCTGTCTGTCTGCCCGTCTCTTTATCTGTACCACGATAATTGTCATAAAAAGCCTTCTCGTCAAAATGGGATTTAGTAAATATGTTGGTGAGATATATGGATTTAGCTGTATAGTCTTTTGTTATATTTTATTTATTCGTTCGGAAAATATACAATATTTTATTTTGCGCAATAATGCTTTTTTGTGCAAAATCAAATGACTTTCATTTTCTTTTGTAAAAAAAAAAAAAAAAAAAAAAGACTAATTTGAATAACTGAATTAAATGATAAATAAAAAATGATAAATTACCAATATTGGGCTTAAAATATTTATAACATTCTGAAATTTTTTCTATGCATTTGTCATATTTTTAAAATTATTTTGTAAATTTTAGAGGGTTTTTTTATAAATATGTTCCAATAATATAAAACAAATTTTTTACAGATTTACTTATTTCCAATGTATTTTTTTCTTCATTTTCTTTTAATAGTTTCCTGGCAACCATTCATACTAATCTTTATATGTAAAATATTATAAATTTGAAAGTGTGTCCGAAAGTTTGAATGAAGTCAACTTCGAAACTGATGAATTAATGTCTTTGTATTTTTGCGTATAGTTTAATTAAAACCCAGGAAAAAAAAACATAGCCTATGCTTATAGTCACTATTTCACTGTCATATACTTTTGTGAATTATTTCTTATTATGCCGATTATTATGTTCATTACAAAAATAATTAAATAGCTTAGGATATTGCTCAAATAATTTATTACACACACACACATATATATATATGTAATTTAAAAAAATTGCGCCATTTTGTTCTCTCTGAGCTTTTAATTCTAAATTTATGGAGCATATTTTTAATCTTTTCGTAATGTATTAATATTTTAACAGCTAAAGTTCTTTTTCTTATTTATTTAACTTATTAATAATTTATTGCTTGTTTCTCAAAAAGTGCGGGAAACGATTTCGTAATATTTTTCCTTTTAAGAATATTATCGAGATATTAATTTTATTTTTTATTAAAATCGTCTGCTCTGTGTTAATGCGCGATTATGTTAGCAGGTTAGTCTATTTGCGAGACAGTATGGAGTTCCTACGGGAAGGCCACGCCTTGTATACCAATCAGAGGTGATGATTTCTGACGCGTAGCCTCAAAGATAATCCTAATTGGATTTTTAATTTACTGACGCAGACTGAGGAGGAGCTAGTTTTTTCATGTGAGTGTCGGAGTTCATTCTAGGTTTTCGGAGCAGGTAGAATGCATCTGTCACTTAAAATGCTAGGACGCCCGTTAAATTTTTCCCGATAAATTGTAAGCTGGAATGAGGTAGCTTAGTCATGAAGTTAGGAGTATTCAATGTGTGCCAAGCTGACTGCTGGTCTAACTTTACGTATTTTATGTGTTCCAATAAAAATGAATTCAAAACGAAGTGATATAATTTTTTTCGGGGAAATTTTCAAAGACCGAAATCCATCTCTTGGTATGTTACACTACGGCTGCAGAACCTGCTGTTGATCTTCTAGATTGAATTCTGCCAAAAAGATTATTTTAATTTTTACGTTACACACATATATATATATAAATTAAATTGTAATAATAGTTTTCCATAGTTTTATTAATTGGCTTTTAACTAAAATATGCATTATACAATAAGAAATAATATATATATATATATATATATATATAGTAAAAAACAAAATTTATTATTGCACGAATCGCAATTGATGCACACACACACACACATATATATATATATATATATATATATGTATATATATACCGATATACCGAGTATATAAATACCGATATATGTACAGTCGACTCTCGTTAATTCGAAATCGGATAACTCGAATCTTCGCTTAATTCGAACTAAACATGAAGTCCCGAAATTTTCAATGGCAAAATAACGTTAAAATTTTTCATTAATTCGAACTCATTTTCTCTTGATTTTGGGTAATTCGAACTAATGAAAATTCCGATTTTTCATTTTTTGCTTCTTTCTCACGGATTTCAGATCATTTAAATATGTTTTTCTCTTTGATTTTTGAGAAAATTGTTTCGAAAAATTATACATATGATAGAATGCATTTGATATCAACTTTCTTAGTGTCCATCAGTGACGCTTTAAATTTTTCTTCCATTGTGCTTGTGTTTAATCTTCTAATTACTTTATGTATTTATACATTCTAATTTAATATTAAGTCATAGTCTAACGATAACAGACGAAATAAATTTAAAAAACACTATAACATTAATTCTTTTGTAATAGTACCATATTAAGCGTGTTTTCATTTCAGATTTTCCATAATTCGAACTTCGGATATTTCGAACATTTCTTGTGGTCCCGACGAGTTCGAATTAACGAGAGCCGACTGTATATATATATAAATCATTTTTCCTGGATTAGGCTAAAATGAAGCATTTTACTTATTTATATTTATTAATATATTTATACTATTTAATGACGTTTGATGTACATTAAAATATGCAATTATAATTATTTCTTATCATGCCGATTAATATGTTCATTATAAAAATAAATAAATAAATAGCTTAGGATATTAACTCAAATAATTTATGACATATATATATATTTAATTATAATATTAGTTTTTTTCCATAGGTTTCTTAATTACATTTTTAAGAAGAATATGTAGCACACTGTAAGAAATATAATGTATGTGTATTAAATAACAAAATTTATTATTGCATAAATCGTTTTTATTTTATTTATTTATTTACTTTTTGCTTGATTAGGCTAAAATGAAGCATTTTTACTTATTTTCATTTATTAATATATTTATACGTTTTCATGACGATTAATATACATTAAAATATGCATCAGCACATTATATTTTTTGAAGGTTAAAAATTAAAAAAAGTGTTTTAGGACATTTTGGTACCTAATCTAATATTTCATTCAAACTTTTCTAAACGCAAAAAATCTTCCTTTTCACAGCCGGTAGTTAAAAACTTAAGAAAATCTCGACATTCTTAAATAAACGATAAAAGTTTAATTTAACTACATTTATGATCATGTTCCTTGAATATGAATCTCAGTTTCTTAAAAGAACAACTTTGTGAATCAATGTCTTGAACTAAAGAATACATAAAGAAAAAAGTAAGTTAAAATTATGTGTGTTTACGGCGTTAACGCTCCAACACCTCACCAATATATCGCAGCTGTTGGATAAAAAAAAAAAAAAGAAAAAAAAAAGTAACGTTAGGAAAAAATCGATTTTTCTGAAGTGCATCCAAGATTTTACAGCACTGTTAATGTAGAAGTAAGTGTAGGTTAGAAAAATATTGAAGAAATTAAATTGGCTTATGGCTTTTTTACCTCCTCAAGCGAATCATACGAAAAAATATATATGCCCACATAAAAAATAATCACGCAGGATTTAAAAACTAAAGTTTATGCTTAAAGTACGTATAAAAGAAAGTTAAAAAATGGCAGCATGTTTTGAAAACGTGAATTTTGGGGAAGGTAAAAAAGAAGAAAATTATAATTTATATTTTTCAAAAGTTTCATTAAAACTTCTATAATAAATATATGTATATATATATATATATATATATATATATATATATATATATATATATATATATATATATATATATATATATATATATATATATATATATATATATATATATATATATATATAAACAAATGAAATATTTTTCTTTAAAAATATTTAACAGCTTAAAAAAATCTAAAATATATTTTGAGAAAACTCAATGCACTTAGTTTACAATTGCTTTAATATTTTGTGAAAAATTTGCATTTACATGATAAATTAAATTGTTGTTTGATTTTTTTATGAAACATGAAAAAAAAATCTTCGTTTTTATTTAATTTCTTTTATGAAACTTAATTGAAAAATTCATTAACAAAGAAATTTTATTAAAGTGACGCCTTAATATCAAAGCACTATTTTTATGATATAATAAACTATATTTACGGGAAAAGTACTAGTAAAGAAAACCATTTTTTTTCAACATTATTTTTAAAAACTATTTACTAGAGTGGTACTAAAAATATATTATTTAAATTTCAGTATGTAGTAGGGATAAACAATTGTGCAATGCATCTTTTATGCTTTGAAAAAAAAAAAAAACATATTTTTAGAGGTGTCGCAAAAAAAGTGAAAGTGGGTAATTTTAAGTAGATTATGCGAATTTTGAACAAAACTTATGCTAAAATGACACATTTTAAATGCGAATTGCCTCATTCAAATTGTTAAAATAGTCATATAATTTAATCTATTAGATGTTCTAGCAGATTATTCAATACATATTTACAATTTTAAACTGCGTAACTGTAATATTTATCTATATTAATAAAATAACAAATCGCTCTGTGTGTGTGTGTGTGTGTCTGCGATAGTTAGCGAAAACTACGGTACGTACGAAGTTCAAAATTTTTCTGAGAATAGCCCAATATCTCTCCTGATGCACCTGACGCTCAAAATTTCAAAATTCTATTTATTAACTGAGTAATTAATTAAATTCCAAACATCGCTCTCATAAAAAATCGCTTTTTTTAGCTTTTCCCCTTTCATTCTCCTATGGTTGGTTGGTTGCATAAAATTTTCGCAGAAATAATTTAAAAAACTGGGACTGACTTTTAAAATTCAGACTGGCAAACTGTCAGTTTAAATGAGGATTTTTTTTTTTTTTTTTTTAATCACAGTTGCTGTACGCCATGGAGGAAAAATATAGGTGGTGACGAAGTAAACCGAAAAAGAAAAAAGTTTGCAATATGAGACCATTTATCGCTGAAATTTTAATGTCTCAAAATAAAGCACGAGGAACGAATTTTGTATTAATAAGACGGATTGGAAGAAATGCAGCTGAAACATATTTTACGAAGAAAAAGTAATTTTTTAAATGGTTTTTTCTATTATATTATTTATTAAAATAAATGTTTGCTTTTAAAATAATTGAAATTGGAAAATTAAAAATAATTAAATGTCAAAACAAAATTAAATAAAATATTGAAAACATATGATTTGAAGTAAAGAATTGTATTACTTAAAGTTTTCTATTTTTTTTTCAGAAATTTTTAATACTTTATAACGTAGATGAAAAATGTTTATGATTTAACAACATATTAATAATTCCATGTCAATATATAAAATATAGTGATGAAAAGATTCTTTTAAAATCATGCATGAACACTTAAATAATAATATTAATCTAAAATCTAGATTTCAGAGTGCAGACGATTTTAAGACTTTACGAAAGAATGTTGATTTTTCAAGCAAAGTCTTAAATGATGCTTCTATATTGATATTTCAAAGTCATATAATAAAAATAATCAAATAATTCTTGCCTATGATTGATCTAATTGTATCTTTCATGCATTCTGATCGTGTATTACAGGCAATAATGGCACAAAATTTTATTTTTTAAATGAAATTTTAGTCATCTATTCAATAACAGTTTAAAAGGTAAAAAACAAAAATAAAGAAATACTGGTTTAAACCAGTTTGAATTGATCGGAGTTTCAAAGCACATGACATTGTTGGTGCTTATTTGGACTTAATGTAGCGGATTTTAGAGTTACATTTTTTGCGTCATCCCAAGACATTATACTGCCACTCTATTAATTTCTTTTTACTATATGGTTGTACGCATATTTTTGGCATTTCGAACATTAGAATGTATGAGTCATTAGCTGTGTTGTAGTAAAAAACATTACACATCACTTTTCTATGAGTTTATTTTTTTTAATCATTGTTTAAATTTAAATGTCTTCTATTCAATTTAAAATTGTAACATGACTTTAATTTTTTTTAAACAAAAATAAAATAGCTGTTTGGCGTACAATTGTTTGTATCCACAAACGATTCATTCACCATGATAAATTATCAAATAGCAAAGTAAATTATCTATCAGAAATAGCCATAAAAAGAATAGTAGCAAAACTGATTATAACCTTATTGTTTAGACTAATTTAAACATAACCCGATCCCAACCAGAAAAAAACAGACCACACACCGATCCGTGATACACAAAATTTCCGTGAGTATAAACCCGACCCTGACCTAAAAATTCTGTTTGGATAAAAACTATGGATTTGATAACTGACCCGAACCAAATCTGAATCCCGCAAAAATTTTCAAGTGAAGCATAACCCGATTCAAACAAGGAAAAATAATTGTCGTGGGCATGAAACCTGACCCGAACCTAAATAGTTTCTTTAAAAAACCGAAATATGACTCGAACGAAATCTGAAACCGATAAAAATATTCCAGAGAACTATACCCGATCCCAGCAACACAAAATACTTTCCATGGTCATAAACCCGACTCAAACCTAAAAAACTCCGCTTGAAAAATCCTGAACTTTGACCCAAACCACTCTAAATCTGACCAAAGTATTCGAAAGAACCATAACCGGATTCGAGTAAGACAAAATAATTTCCGTGGACATGAACCCGATACGAACCTAAAACTCCCATTCAAAAAAATACCTGAAATTTGAATCTAATCAAATCTGAATCTGACAAAACTATTTCAAAGAAACGCAACCGGATCCAAACAAGAAAAAATATTTCCATGGACATGAACACAATCCGAACCCAAAAAAATTTCTTTGAAAAAATCGCGAACTGAACGAAATCTGAACTTGGCAAAAATATTCCAGTGAAGCATGTCCTTATTCAAAAAGGACAAAATTATTTCCGTGAACATGCAATAAGACCCGAACTCAACAGTTATATTTGAAGAAAGAACCCGAAATCTGAATTGAACCAAATCTGGACCTGACAAGAATATTCCAAAGAACTATAACCCAATCCAAGCAACACGAAATAATTTCTATGGACATAAACCCAACTTGAACCTAAAAAATTCGATTTGAAAAAAACTGAAATTTGACCCAAACCACATCTAAAATCGACCAAAATATTCGAAAGAATCATAACTGGATTCGAGTATGATAAAATAATTTCCGTGGACATGAACGGGATCCGAACCTAAAAATTCTATTTGAAAAAATACCTGAAATTTGAATCGAACCATCGGAACCTGATAAAAAATATTCCAAAGAATCGTAACTGGATCTGAATAAGACAAAAAATTTCCATTCACATGAACCGAATCTGAACCTAAAAAATTTCTTTGAAAAAATCACGAAATCTGAACTGAACCAAATCTGAACTTGAAAAAAAAATATTCCAGTGAAGCATGTTCTTATTCGAACAAGGCAGCATAATTTCCGTGAAGACGCAAGATAACCCGAACCCAAAAAATCCATTTGAAGAAAAAGCCGCAATCTGAATTGAAACAAATCTGTTCCCGACAAAAATATTCCAAAGAACCATAACTGTATCCAAGCAAGGAAAAATAATTTCCATGGACATGAATACGACCCGAACATTAAAACTCAATATAAAAAAATACCTATAAACTGAACCGAACGAAATCTGAACCCGACAAAAATGTTCTAATGAATCATAACCAGATCCGAACAAGACAAAATAATTTCCATGGACATGAAACCAATATATGGTTTGGTAATATTTAGGTTGCAATTACATTACGGTAAGTCTTTAATTATATTTAATTTCCCGTTAGGTTACAGTTAGGTCACGGTTAAGTTAAAGTTAGGTTAAAGTTGAATTGCATTTATGGTTTAGATTATGGTTTAATTGCATTTATTATGGTTAGAATAAGGATAGGTTACAATAAAGTGAAGGCTAGGTTACATTTACGTTATATTTAATTTACGGCAAGGTACTGTTAAGTCAAAGTTAGGTTACAGGTAGGTTATGGTTACGGTACAAAAGTTTACGATTAGGAATTTATCCATAGAGTGAACATTACGCATGATTTGATTAAAAATAACACTTACTTTTGTTAAATGGCTCTGAAATTATAATACTACATACCAACATTTTAGCTACCAGCGAGTATCGATTTCATTCATGGTTTAGTCGGATTTAAGAGTGATATAATTAGTTTGAAATTCAAAATATTTCACTTGGGATTTCTATGTGAAAAAAAAAAAAATTAATTAGTTACGTGACTTAACAGTGATTTTTGATAAATATCAATACTTTAACACGAAAATCACGCAGTCTTTGGATACATATTCCCTCCCGCGTTTTTCATCACTCATTTTGAGTATTTTAGAGCTTAACATTAGCTGTTTTTTAAACCGATTTTTCACACACTCAGTGGCTACGTATTTCAGACAATGCATTTATGCATGTTTCAAGTTAATGATAAAATCATACAAATTTCAAGTTTGTTTAATATTGTTAATACGGACCCGGGCAACGCCGGGCGGGTCAGCTAGTGCTACTATAACTCCTAGTTTAAAATACATTTTTTAGATTTTTACAATATTTTGTAACAGTAAATATTAACCATACTTTTTCATTAAAAATGTAGCAAGACGTTTATTACTTTAAAGAAGAACAGTACTGGGTTTAAGTGACTGCAAGTTATAAGGTATATTGGCTTGTGTTCAATGGGAGGAGGGGGACGGGAGAGAGATAAACATGTAACTGTAGAAAGACCGCAGGTTTCTTTCTCAGTGAGAGCAGGAAGACGAATCATTGAATAGCGTGTGTAAAAATGTTTAGTTTAATTTAATAAACAACTCTTAATGTACAAATTTATTTTAAGTAAAAAAATTTCATTTCATTTGATTTTTTAGTAAGAATATAAATGAAACACTTTAAACAAGACAGTACAACTTGTTGTCACCTTGTAACAAAAATATAAATAATAACCGACTTGTATGGTAATCGTAAAATTTTATTCTTTTTTTTCTCGAATGGTAAATTAAAACTGATTTTAGCGTAACGGCTGGGATTTCAAAAAAAGAAAAAATATCTAAAATTTTAACATTTTGCTTTCTTTCTTTCTTTCTTTTAACGATTTGGAAAATGCTTGTTGCTTTAGATCTAGAAATATCCGAGACATATCTGAAACCTTTTGATGATCGGATTTTATTCTTTTTCTTATTAGTTCATATTTAATGTCCAGAAATGGACTATTTCTGTTGCCGCAATGACAGAAAATGTATTAAAAATTACAAAAAAAAAAAAAAAAAAAAATTAGAAACAATAACAGATTTTGAATTTTATATAAAAGTATATTTTCCCTATACAACTGTGTAAAAATTGAAAATATGCGAAGTTTAAAAAATTAAAAAATTGCGATATTCAAAATTGTAGAACTTAAGTTTCATTTTTTTAATTATTATTGGTCTAGGAAAATTAATATTTAATCCATGTTGTACGTAATATATAACTCTGTTATTACGTAAGCCACATTAATATTTGAAATACAGAATTTTTTCATAGGTCTAAAACTTTAATCTCTAAAAATATCATTTTCCAAATGGTCGTTGTAATTAATTAAATTACATTTTTTTCTAATTTATTCTGTTTATAAAATTAAGGCTTTCTTTTGTTCTTTAAAAGTGCTTAGCTTAACAGTTATGAATAAACGGTTATGAATAATATAAATTTATTTTAATTAAAAGAAATTGTTTCATTTCAAATTTTGTTTAGAGCGAATAAAAATATTAGTATTAGCCAGAAAATAGTACAGTACTTGTCTAACGTGGTATTTCTCCTTTGTGTATTATGAAATGCATTTTAAATGAAATATTTTCAGTTAGAAATTTAAAACAATGTTTACATTTAATGCTATTTCAAAGATAAAGATTATTCTTAAATTTTAGAACTAATGCACATAATATTTCCGAAAAATATTTTTGAAATATTAAAATCCCTTCAATATTTAAAACAGAAAGTGAAATAGATATATACTAAATAGCTAAAGGTGAATGGCCACTTGAAATTTTAGACGTTTTGTGAAATATCTTAAAAAATACACTGGAATTATCCTGAAACTCAACGTGTTTAAAATTAGTAAGGTGTTCTGGTGTAATAATGCCAGGGCGGTAAAAACGCCAAGTGCTAATATTACGCAAAATTATAAAATAATCTGGAAAATGGCGCTTATGGGCTTTGCTCTGAAGGGCTCTGAGTCATATAAAACAAAAGCAAGAACTTAATGTTACTTTTTTCCACTTGTAGGCCTTATCTTATCGTTTATAGAAGCATCTAAAATTAACGCTTGATCTAAAATTTGCGAGGTAAGTTCTATTATGCAAAGACTATACATTTATCAGGAAATACTTTGTTTATTACATAAATTTGTAGTACATTTCATATACTTTCAAAATGTTGTAGAAAATTTTGTACATCTTCGTAATATAATTTGTAATTTAAAATTTTACTGCGCAATAAGTATAACGGGGTAATGACGCCATTCCTTGGCGTTATTACCCCGGTTGATTCCTTAGAGGCGAAATTACATCCGAAGGATGTTTATTTTTTACTTTCTGTATGAGACAGAATTATTGTCTCTGTTGAAATGATTAGATCAAGGGGGGGGGGGGTCGGATACCCAAAGCTGATCTTAAAAATAAATAAATAAAAATTAAAATACTAATGTAAAAACAATATTAATCTCTTATAAATAAAGCGATACTTATTTTCGATATTATAATTCCAACGTTTTCAAAGTCAGGTTTCTATTAAACTCCCACTTGATTGTTCAACTGAGTTCTGAATTTTAACTGTTCTTTTTTTCAGCGTTCAGTTTTTCAAAACTTTATAAATTTAACCTTTAACTGATACAACAGAAATTGCAACATAACTAGTGTGAAGTAGTCACTGAGACCGCCAGATCGAATGACGAATAAAAGGGTGAATAACTTATAGGATGGTATTTTTGCACTACACATTTTTACTATTATAATTAAAATACACCTACGTAAAAGTCTCTGGTGATAGTTCTAAATTTCCAAATGAAACAAAACTACAGTATTGTTTGCAGATAAACTCAAAATTACAAGTTAAACCATAAAAATTAAAAAAAGCAGTAGTTTGTGACTGGTAACATTAGTTAAACGTTAAAAGTCGATTAATGATTAAAACTATTAGATACTGTTTTAACTGTTCTCTCCCTTGTTTCTACTAGTACTAGTACTGAAAATTTAATCTATTCACATATTTCTAACAACAGTACGAAGACTCCAAACAAAATAGAATTTATTGGTTGTACCTATAGTTTAACTGGAAATTAAAAGTTAAACTCTGAAATTTGAAAAAAAAGTGCTTAGTGAGATCACTAACAGAAATTAAAGGTTAATGTTGTTGCTAATATAGAGATAATGAAATACAGGGTGTATCTAAACTACTGGGCAAAACTTTAAAGGGTGATAGTACACATCAAGAGAAATAATATTAAATGGGAAACTAAGGGTCCCAAAGTCTTCCGAAAAAGATAGGCGCCATCAAGGTTTAGGGTCCAAAATTTGAAATGATTATAAAAAACGGAAAAATTGGTCGATTCGTTTGCAGTTTTCACGAAAACTTTTCCTTATGTCAGTATTGTCTTGAAAATAAATTATAAAGACAAATTTCAAGAAATGCCGATAAAGGGCGCTTTAGACTTTGGAGTAACGAACTACTATTTTTACCGTTATTTTTTTGCATCTCATTAAATTTTTTTGAAGCTTAGGACACAAACTTAAATTTTGTGCGGAAAATCTGAATCGTTGAGAGTGGTTAAGTAGCGCTAACTGAACTGTGTTCAATGGGGGTGGGAAGGTTCAAATTTCAAATGTTTATACAAAACGGAAAAATTGGTCGATTCGTTTGTGGTTTAATCTAAAACCATACTTTATGTCAGTATTTCCTGGAAAAAAATTTTAAAGGTAAATTTCAAAAAATTCCGTTAGAGGGCGCCTTAACTTTAGGGTAACCAACAACAATTTTTAACTGTTATTTTTTGTATCTAATTAAATGCTTGCAAAAGCTTGGAATTAAATTTTGAGCTCAAATTCTGAATCGTTGGGAGGGGTTAAGAAGCGCAAACTGAACTGTGTTCAGAAGTTAAATTGTTACCCTGCCCACACTACGAACACAGTTCAATTCTTCGCTACTTAATTACTCACAACGATTCAGATTTTGAGCTTAAAATTTAAGTCTTAACTTTTAAGATATTTATTTAGATTTAAAAAAAATAACAGTTAAAAATAGTTGGTTACTCTAAAGTTTAAGGCACCCTCTAACGGAATTTTTTGAAATTTATCTTTAAAATTTATTTTCAAGGAAATACTGACATAAAGATTAGTTTTAGAGAAAACCGCAAACGAATCGCCAATTTTACCGTTTTTTATAATCATTTGAAATTTGAACCTCCCCACCCTCATTGCATACAGTTCAGTTTGCGCTACTTAACCACTCTCAACGATTCAGATTTTCAGCTAAAAAATTAAGTTTATGTCTAAGCATCTAAAAATTTTTAATGAGATGCAAAAAATTACGGTAAAAAATAGTTGTACGTTACTCCAAAATCTAAAGCGCCCTCTATCGGCATTTTTTTTTATTTATCTGTATAATTTATTTTTAAGACAATACTGACGTAAAGAATAATTTTAGTGGAAACCGCAAATAAATTGACCAATTTTTCTGTTTTTTATAATCATTTGAAATTTGAATCTACCCACTCCCATTGAACACAGTTCAGTTTGCGCTACTTAACCACAGATTTTGAACTCAAAATTTAAGTTTATGTTTAAATTTCTAAAAAAATTAATGAGATGCAAAAAATAACGGTAAAAAATAGTTGTACGTTACTCCAAAGTCTAAAGCGCCCTCTATAGGAATTTTTAAAAATTTATCTTTATAATTTATTTTCCAGACAATACTTACATAAAGAATAGGTTTCCTGAAAACCGCAAACGAATCGACTAATTTTTCCGTTTTTTACAATCATTTCAAATTTTGGACCCTAAACTTTGATGGCGCCTATCTCCTTAGGAAGACGTTTGGGACCCTTAGTTTCCCATTTAATATTATTTGTCTTGATGTGTACTATCGCCCCTTAAAGTTTTGCCCAGTAGTTTAGATACACCCTGTATAATAGGGTGGGCCGGAAAAAACTTTTTTTCGATTTTCGATTATGGCGGGTGCGGAAAAGTGGCCACTTGTGGCACTCAGTTCATACAAAAAATTTGTGATTTTTTGGACATTTCCTTACCCTGCCGCAAACGGCTTGAAATTTTGCAAAAATGCTCATTTTTGAACTTTTTTCGAAAAAAATTAAAAAATGTTAAATTAAATTTTTTTTTGTATTTACTTGAAAAGGCATATTTAATATACCAAATGATTAAATAAGATCTGATCATGCATCATTTAATATCTATGTGTATTTTAACTTAGGCTATTTTTATAGCTTTTTCACGTATAGCAGGTAAAAGTTGTATTTGTTTGAATCGATCGTTAGTTTCTATATTATTTATGTCCTTTGGTCTTCTTTATATTTTTTCTATGTGTCAAACGTCATATATTTGGAAAACAGACAGCAGTATACTTCAAAAACAAATCTAGAAGGTGAGAAAGTGGGGAAGCAGGACTCTAAGCGAGCGCAATGACTCGTCGTAATACTCATGGAGTGAAGGACGAAACAGTTGAGAGCCAAAATGCGATAAAGGATTCTTATTATTTATCCTTGCTCAGTTACCTGCGACATTTGTTCAGTGTTAATGTGAAACCCTTTTTTTATGTACAGTGCTTTTTGGGTAGTGCAATTTTAGTGTTTTGTGCGTTTTATTACAACGAGCTTAGAAATGGCTAGTATAAAGGGCCATGACAATGCAAAGACACGCGATAGCGTAAAAAGTAACTTTTTGGGGACATGCATATTGAAAGAATTGCAATTGCCAACTTATGCTGATAATCATGCACCACTACTGCTGGTTGCTTCGCCATGTAGAAGTTGTGACAGTAGAGGATACGAATCTCGTCATCGACAAAAACAAAGTCAGAAGAGAGAAATAGAAACTCGGAAAGAAGATACATACAGAAGAAGTTATTGAAAGAAGGAAAATTAAAAGCATATTTTTTGATGGTAGAAAGGATAAAAGTATATTAAGAGAAATAAAAATAACAAGCGGCACCGTCGAGAAAAAGGCGAGGAACATATCACCATGTTGTTTGAACCTGGTTAGGAATACTTGTGTCACTTGATACCTCGTTCCGTTACCTTGATACCTCGCCAGTTCAGAAAAGTCTAACTTGTGGTGCTTGGAAGATTGTATTATGATTTTGTTATTCCTTTTAAGTGACCGGAACGAGGCATCAAGTGACCCGAGTATTCCTAACCAGGTTCAAACAACACGGTGATGTGTTCCTCGCATTTCCTTCGACGCGACGGTGCCGCTTGTTCTTTTTTTTCCCCTCTGAATATACTTTTATCCTTTCTACCATCAAAAAGTATGCTTTTAATTTTCCTTCTTTCAGTAACTTCTTCTGCCTATATCTTCTTTCCAAGTTTCTTTTTCTTTCTTCTGACTTTGTTTTTATCGATGACGAGATTCGTATTCTCTGCAGAACTTCAACATGGTGAAGCAACCAGTAGTAGTGGCGCATGATTATCAGCATAAGTTGGCAATTGCAATTCTTTCAATAAACATGATCCCCCCCAAAAGTTACTTTTCACGCTATCGCGTGTCTTTGCATTGTCATGGCCCTTTATACTAGCCATTTCTAAGCTCGTCGTAATAAACCGCACAAAACACTATAATGGCACATTAAACGACCCAAAAAGCACTGTATATCACTACAAAAGGGTTTCACGTTAACATTGAACAAATGTCGCAAGTAACTGAGCAAGGATAAATAATAAGAATCCTTTATCGCATTTTGGCTCTCAACTATTTCGTCCTTCACTCCCTGAGTATTACGACGAGTCATTGCACTCGCTTAGAATCCTGCTTCCCCACTTTCTCACCTTCTAGATTTGTTTTTGAAGTATACTGCTGTCTGTTCCCCAAATATATGAAGTTTGACACATAGAAAAAATATAAAGAAGATTAAGAGACATAAATAATATAGAAACTAACGATCGATTCAAACAAATACAACTTTTGCCTACTATACGCGAAAAAGCTATAAAAATAGCTTAAGTTATAATAAACATAGATATTAAATAATGCATGATCAGATCTTATTTAAACATTTGGTACATTAAATATGCCTTTTAAAGTAAATACAACCAAAATAAATTCAATTTAACATTTTTTAATTTTTTTTCGAAAAAAGTTCAAAAATGAGTATTTTTGCAAAACTTCAAGCCGTTTGCGGCAGGGTAAGGAAATGTCCAAAAAATCTCAATTTTTTTGTATGAACTGAGTGCCACCAGTGGCCACTTTTCCGCACCCGCCATAATCGAAAATCGAAAAAAAGTTTTTTTCGGCCCACCCTACTGTATAATCACATATATCATGTATAAAATTTAATAAGAGATCTCCAGGGATATTGATTTTTTGCAAAATCCTTATTTAATTAATTAAAAATACAAATGTATTAAAGCATGTTTTATATAAAGCCAATATTTTAACTTTAGGTTAGAGCGAATCCACATTAGTGTGGAGTTTACAGGTTAAAAAGTATCTACAAGCCTTCTACAACAGTGTTAAATATGTTTATTACACAAAACTCAAGTCATTATTAAAATTTCACATAATAAAAATATTACGCTAAAAATAATTAAAACCGTGCAATCGTTATTATTTTATTTATGCGGGACTTTTTAAGCAAACAGAGATTCATGGTGTTACATTCTGTTGAAGCTCCACCTCTTCCCTTTTTCTTTCACTTTCATAAAAAAATTTATATTTTGTGCCACATAGAATGCATAAATGGAAACATAAGCGCTGTTTTAGATAAACACAGTGAAACATAATGTTTGTAATAATTCTATTTATGGGGTCCTTTTTAAGCAAAAAGAATATTAGGGTCTGACATTCTTTTTCTTACACTTTCATAAAAAAAAAAAAAAAATAAAAAATAAATAAATATTTTCTATCCCTTAGAATGCAGTTTGCCAATTTCTATGGCTTTAGAGTTTGTATTTTTATAATTTGGTAATCTACATGGGATTATTCCATATCATTTTATAGTTATGTATGCATGGCGTTATTAGCCGCATAAATGGGTATTAACGCTAAATAGCATTGGTCAAGAAATCACGCCATTACATTTTATGAATATATATCTGTTATTTTTCTTACATAGATAGTCAATGAGTTGCTGCATCAAATGCTATATTTGTTTGAAAAATATAATCTATAACTAAGCCGTGAAAATTGGTTGAACCTTAACGTGGCGTTATTACGCCTGGATATCTTAGTATACAACATACATTACATCGAAAAAATTTACGCGAAACTCCATAGGGACCGCCAACAAATTAAAATAAATCGAATATCTTTTGGATAATATAGTCCAAATTTATGTAGCAAAAGCTTTCAAACTGTAAAGTATGATTCAATGGTTTATGGTAATAAACTGTGTTCATTGTTGTGTAAATAGCATGTAAGTATAGAGAAGTAAGGTTAAGTAAGATCTCCCAAAATTTTCGAAGTTTTTTGCTTTTAATTTGCAGTGCTCTTAACATAAAATCCTGTTCCCTTAAGTAAATATGAGAAACAACATTGTACGCAATGCCATGTAATTAGAAATAAAAAATTATAAAAAAATGCATGAAAAAAGGAGAAGATTTATTAAATAATTTTTCACTGAGCATATGTGAACGCTATGAAAATTCCATTTGCACTTTTTTAAAAATCTAAATCTATGGAGCAACTTTTTTGAAAGCTTAAAAATATAGCTCGGAAATTTCGAAAGTGATTGTCGATAGAATAAGCTCTAAATCTGTTGTTTCGAAATAAAGCAAAAATATGAGGAGTTGCATCCATATATGCATTGATCAATGTCAAGATAGAATACACAAAATTGCGCGTACTTCTATATTTGAATTCAACCCTTCATTTTTTTGCTTCATTTGGAAAACAAAAGATTTTGAGTTATTAGCGGTTATTTTCAAGCTATGTTTTTGAAACTTTTTTCAAAAGTTGCTCTATATATTTAGCCAATACAATATGTAAAACTAATTTTGATAGCGTTAGCACATGAACAGTAAAAAATTATTTAGCAATCTTGCTCATTTTTTATACATTTATTATTATTTTTTAATTCTCATTTCAATGGAATTGTGTGCAATGTTGTTTGTTATATTCTCCAGAAAAAAAACACGTTTTAATATTTAGAACGTTTTAACCATTTTTAACGTTTTAATCATCATAAAAATGATATATATTATTAGTAGTATTTTAAATATAGAATTAATTTTTAAGTCTAAAATTTTAGCCTTTGAAAATATTATTTTCCAAATGGTCGTTGTATATTGTTAAAATAAATTTCTTATTTTTGCTTCTAATTTATTCTATTTATATAAAGGAAGCTTCACATTTTTCTTTAAAAGAGTTTAGCTAAACTGTTACGAATAAATAATTATGAATAATATAAATTTATTTTAATTAAACAAATTTAATTTCATTTCCAATTTTGTTTAGTGCGAATAAAATATATCAGTAAAAATGTATTTATTTTATCAAGAATACAGTACAGTACTTATCTAAAGTAATGTCTATCCTTGTTTGCTAATAAAATACATTTTAAATGAGATAGTTTCAGTTAAGAGTTTAAAACAATATTTACCTTTATGGATGCTTTAAATATAAAATTTGTTGTTCAATTTTAAAACTAATGCTCTATTTTATTTATTTATTTATTTATTACTTTCTGAGCAATATTATTAAAATTTTTAATTGTCAATAATATTTTGAAATTTAAAAATCACTGCAGTATTTCAAACAGAAAAGGAGATTGATATCAGCTAATTTCTGTAGACATTTTTAAATTTTGCCACCGTAATTACAATAATATAAAGCAATTGAACGGTAATCAGAAGTTTCTGTTTATTATTATTATTATTATTATTATTATTATTATTATTGCAATATTTATACATAACAAAATATATTTCTCTTAGTTGTTTTCATTTTTTTTATCTTAATTTATAAATATTTCTAAACTAAATAATACAAATTTATTTCATTTAAAAAAAAACAATTCATTTCAATTTTTGCTTCAATCTTTGTTTGTTTAATAGAAGTATGGATATAAACATTATAAAGAAAACAGTAAACAAATTTTTATGCTATATTTACCCTTGATTGCTTATAAAAATCATTTTGAATAAAATATTTGCATTCAGAAATAAAAAAAAAAATTTTTACTTTTAATGTTATTTTAAACATAAACCTTGTTATTAAATTCTATAATTACTAATGCACCTCTTGAATGTAATTTTTTATGGAATAATATTTTTTATTGTTTTTCAACTTCAAATAATAATTTAGAATTAACAAAATCCCACCAGTATGTCCGATGAGAAAGGGAAACTGTTATCAAATACTTTTTGTAAATGTTCATAATTGTTTACACCGTTATCACAGTAAAAAGACCAAGTACACTGAAAAAAGAAAACCGCTAAATTTATTGCAAAAAATGTTGCCAACATTGCTGCTAGCAGTTTTTGCCTAAAATTTAACGGTTATTATTATTATTATTATTATTATTGTTACTATTATCCTTTTTGTTATTATTTACAGTGTATAAACCGATTGTATGCGAGTATTTCTTTAAGTGCTAAATTACAACCGTTTTTTATAGAATAACTGAAAAAAAATCTTTTATATTTTGACAATTTTGCTTTTGTTGCTGTTAATATTGTAATTTATAATAATTATAAAAATAATATTTCTCTTTGTTGTTTAAGCCAATGGCCGAAATTTTCTGCTCTCGAATATGATAGACGGGAGGCGCTGAGTTCAGACTAATCGTCGGACTAGTCGTACAAAGTATTTCATATTATTATTATTATTATTTAACCTTGGAGTTGCTTGCGCAAATACGGGTTAGTCTCTTTTATAAAGATTTCCATGGAGGGAACTCCCACTCTATCACTTTATGCCTATATTCTTCGGGTTGAAAATTGATAGTCATAAAGCAATAGTATTAATCTAAAAAACTTCGTTATTTGAAAATGTTTAACCTAATTTAATAAACAATTCTGAATAATCCAAATTTATTTTAATAAAATTTCATTTCAAATTTTGTTTACGAAGAATGTATAGCTAGACATCTTAAAGAAAAGAGTATGCTATTTATCTGATGTGGTATCTATCCTCGTATCTATTCTCGTTTGCTTATGAAAAACATTTTAAATAAAATATTTGCAGTTACAAATTTAAAAGAATAGATTATATTTAATGATGGTTCAAACGTAAAGCTTGCAGTTAAATTTTGAGAAATATTTAGTTTCTTTTGAAAAGTATTTCTTGGAAATAGAAAACTAATTATAACGTTTGGAAAGCATCCAATTTGAATGCAGCAATCATTTGATTTCATAAATCTCGAAACTCTCCCTCAGAAAAGTCAAACAAAAGTTGATAAATGACTGTAAGTTAAACTTTAATATTGGAGTGTTAATATGAATCGTATTCTAGTGAAAATAATTCCATCCTTTCATTTTTTAAAAAGTTATTAGAACTGTTTTTTATAAAATGAAATCGAGTCAGAATATAAATATTTTAGTTTTATATTGTAACAAAAAGTTATATTTCAAGCTTATTAAATAAATAAATAAACTTTTTTAATGTGTTTAACTTAGTTTTATAAACGATATCTGAATAATATAAATTCATTTTAATCAATTTTTTTTATTATTTTAATACAAAATATACAATATGAAATTTAAAATATTCAGGTTTACTTTACATAATACATTTCATATTACATATTTTGTATTTAAAGCAAGGTGAAAATTTCATTCCGTCATATATTTTATATTTAAATTTTATTTTATTTAAAATTCTCTTTAGTATAAATATAAATCTAAACATTTTAAAGAAAACAGCATACCATTTATCTAATGTGGTACCTATTTCTGTTTGCTTTTGAAAAGCATTTTAAATAAAATATTTGCAGTTACAAATTTTAAAGAATAGTTTACATTTAATGATGTTTAAAACATAAAGCTCGCAGTTAAATTTTGAGGAATATTTAGTTTCTTTTGAGAAGTATTTCTAGAAAATGGAAAACTAATTATAACATTTGGAAAGCATCCAACTTGAATGCAGCAATCATTTGATTTCGTAATTCTCGAAACTATCCCCCAGAAAACTCAAACAAAAGTTGATAAATGACTGTAAGTTAAACTTTAATATTGGAGTGTTAATATGAATCGTATTCTAGTGAAAATAATTCCATCCTTTCATTTTTTAAAAAGTTATTAGAACTGTTTTTTATAAAATGAAATCGAGTCAGAATATAAATGTTTTAGTTTTATATTGTAACAAAAAGTTATATTTCAAGCTTATTAAATAAATAAATAAACTTTTTTAATGTGTTTAACTTAGTTTTATAAACGATTTCTGAATAATATAAATTCATTTTAATCAATTTTTTTATTATTTTAATACAAAATATACAATATGAAATTTAAAATATTCAGGTTTACTTTACATAATACATTTCATATTACATATTTTGTATTTAAAGCAAGGTGAAAATTTCATTCCGTCATATATTTTATATTTAAATTTTATTTTATTTAAAATTCTCTTTAGTATAAATATAAATCTAAACATTTTAAAGAAAACAGCATACCATTTATCTAATGTGGTATCTATTTCTGTTTGCTTTTGAAAAGCATTTTAAATAAAATATTTGCAGTTACAAATTTTAAAGAATAGTTTACATTTAATGATGTTTAAAACATAAAGCTCGCAGTTAAATTTTGAGGAATATTTAGTTTCTTTTGAAAAGTATTTCTAGAAAATGGAAAACTAATTATAACATTTGGAAAGCATCCAACTTGAATGCAGCAATCATTTGATTTCGTAATTCTCGAAACTATCCCCCAGAAAACTCAAACAAAAGTTGATAAATGACTGTAAGTTAAACTTTAATATCGGAGTGTTAATAGGAACCATTTTCGATGGAAAATCACTCCATTCTTTCGCTTTTCTAAACTTATTAAAACCTTTTTTTATCAAATTTAATCAGAATATAAAATTTGTAGTTATACATCGGAATAAAATATTGTATTTTATGCTGATTAAAAAAAGAATCTCTTATAGAAATTATGAAAGACATCTGTTAGCTTTATGATATAGCATATATATTTCCTTTGCAATTTCTTGAAGTAATTCTTTTTTTAGATCTTCATGAAAGATAATTTTTTATTCTTTCTAATGGAGCGTAATTTTTGAGTGAAACCGTACTGTTAATATTAACAAGTTTGGCATATGTTATCTTATAAAGGGAGTCTACTTTTTTGTGTAAAAAGGTACTGTAGATACTAAACAGCCTGCATAGAAACGACCCCTACCCTTCAATTTCTATTTTACGCTTCTATAATCTCAGTGTATAAAAGTGAAGTCGGAAATAACTTCTACAGATGTTGTGTCGAGATCTCTTTTAAAAAGGAATTCTTATACCAGTCTATGGCTTTCAGAAGTAAAGTGTACCACATTCTCTGAGAGGTAAAATGTGTGGAATAAAGTTAAATTCAAATTATCTGTATTTATTCAAGCGAATATTATTTAGCATTCAATAAATTTAATAGGCAACCTCGTCACCAAAATTAAAGTGTTTACTTAATACGCAAGTGGACCCTATAGAACATGATGTTCTTGCAGGAGCCTATGAAATACCTTATATTACAGAAAAAGGCGAGTTAATTTATCACATAGTCATGACTGGGAGAAAACTTGGAATTAGAAAAGGTGAACACGAATCCGATATTAAATTTGGACGAACTAACGCTGCCTTATCTAGAACATATTTAAACGAGGGGATAAAAATACTGTTTAGTGAAAGCAAGTTATATTTCGTGTCAAATTGTTGTCGTAAGTCTATTATAATAGAGTCCATTGAACTTTATACGCGTAAATATTGTATTTGCCATGATACCGTTTTCTTTATTATTCCTAAGTTATAGTTAGAATTAATGAAGAAATTCCTTTTGAAAGCTTTAATGCTAGGGATGAACCAAGTTGTAAATTATTTTTAGATCATGGTCTATTTTAATTTAATTTTGTACAATAGAGCGCGTTGTTTTTATTGTTTATATCTCTTTGCCGCGTGTCATTTGTATTGACCTTGAAACGATTTAAATTTTATTTTTATTATGATTCTGGATCTTATTAGACGGATTCAAAACATATCAATGTTATTGCTTTTTTATTTCTGTAATATCTCTGTCGAATAATATACAATTAGGTAGCTTTCATTACAAAAAGTAAAAAGCTACCTATTGCAGCCGTCCGGAGGAAAGCACTTTCGGAAAATTTTGGTATATTTTCACCGATCATGACCCCCAGACCCCAAAACCACCCTCCGTTCAAATGTTGACATATATATATATATATATATATATATATATATATATATAACCATATATATATATATATATATCTGATTTTTGTCATGCGATAACTAACGTATTTATGAACCGATTTGAATGAAACTTGGTATGTACATAGTACATACAAATATCTCGACCGAGTTCGTTGGTCAGCATCATCCGCCATTTTGTTTCAAAATGGCGGCCATTTTAAATTTTTAAAAATTTTTTAAATTTAAAATTAAATGCGAAAAAAATAAAAGTTGAAAAATATTTTTCTTTTACGTGTTAGAACTTAAAACAAAGATTCCAGAACACTTTTTATTTTGTCTATATCTTAAAAAATGATTGAGTTATAGCACTTTGAATTTTTCTTATGGCTGACATTTTGAAACGATCTGATTTTTGTCACGTGATAAGACGCGTATTTATGAACCGATTTAAATGAAACTTGGTATGTACATAGTACATACAAATGTCTCGACCGAGTTCGTTAGCCAGCATCATCCGCCATTTTGTTTCAAAATGGCGGCCATTTTAAATTTTTTAAAAAATTTTAAATTTAAAATTAAATGCGAAAAAAATAAAAGTTGAAAAATATTTTTCTTTTACGTGTTAGAACTTAAAACAAAGATTCCAGAACACTTTTTATTTTGTCTATATCTTAAAAAATGATTGAGTTATAGCACTTTGAATTTTTCTTATGGCTGACATTTTGAAACGATCTGATTTTTGTCACGTGATAACACGCGTATTTATGAACCGATTTCAATGAAACTTGGTATGTACATAGAACATACAAATGTCTCGACCGAGTTCGTTAGCCAGCATCATCCGCCATTTTGTTTCAAAATGGTGGCCATTTTAAATTTTTAAAAATTTTTAAAATTTAAAATTAAATGCAAAAAAACCAAAATTTGAAAAATATTTTTCTTTTGCGTGTTAGAACTTAAAACAAAGATTCCAGAACACTTTTTATTTTGTCTATAACTTAAAAAATGATTGAGTTATAACACTTTGAATTTTTCTTATGGCTGACATTTTGAAACGATCTGATTTTTGTCACGTGATAACACGCGTATTTATGAACCGATTTCAATGAAACTTGGTATGTACATAGTACATACAAATATCTCGACCGAGTTCGTTGGCCAGCATCATCCACCATTTTGTTTCAAAATGGTGGCCATTTTAAATTTTTTTAAAATTTAAAATTAAATGCGAAAAATTTAAAAGTTGAAAAATATTTTTCTTTTACGTGTTAGAACTTAAAACAACGATTCCAGAACACTTTTTATTTTGTCTATACCTTAAAAAATGATTGAGTTATAGCACTTTGAATTTTGCTTATGGCTGACATTTTGAAACGGTCTGATCTGAACGATCCACAATGTTGCTTTTAAAATGGCATACACTTTATGATATCGTGGAATTTGGTGACTCTCTAAATCGCTTAAAATAAAACCAGGTTGAATAAAAGATGACTAATTTCTAAAAATTCCTATTAATATTCAGTCTTGACAAAAACTAGTATTCAATCTTATAAAATCACTAATTTTATAAGATTATTTCCACTAATTTCAGCTTAGTATTATTGAACAATGTAACTTACCTTAAAATAAATAAATAAATATATAAGTATATGAAAGCTACCTCTTCCTCCCGGCATTGCCGGAAGGACTTTTTTTATTCAGATGTTTAATTAAAAGGTGCAGTTTTTAAAATCTTGTGATTTAAAAAAAAATCTAATGGTTTAAATAAACTTTTTATTATACTAAATTATCGTTAAATGCTAAAAAATCTTGGTTAAATTAAAAAGTAATGTCTCAGAGATACCCTGTTTTATCAAATAAACGCATTTGAAACAAAAATTTGTTTATTTTTTAATTTCACGGCAGCGGAATTGTTGGGCATAACAAAAAATAAATAGCTTACTTTAACTTTTTTATGACAGTTGGGATATACAGGGTGTTTCTAAACTCATGGTACAACCTTTAAGGATAGGAAGAGCGTACAGTAACAATCATTTATTGTATAGGAATGTATGGGACCATGTGACGCATTAAGGTAAAAACACCAGGGGGCAATTACGCCCCTTCTTTAATTTTCAAAATTTCTCATTCATACCAGAAATTTTTTATGCTATCCTTTTCTTGACATTTCATAATTACTCAATAAAGTATTCTTCTTTGAAAATTTGTGGTATAAAACTGAATTTTTTTTATTTGAAAATAGAAATAGAAATAGGAATTTTTTGTAATAGAAATGGAAATTTTGGTTGATTCCACTGTCAGTAGAGAGCAGAAGTGATAGGTCGCTTTTCAATATCATGAATTCAAGTAGAAGAAATCGCCATTTTTAATTGAACTATTGTTCGTCATGGAAGACTTTACATAAGCCGAGAAAGCTGATATGTATTTCATATATATGTTCGCTCAAATAGAAACTCCAGAGCCGTCCTACGAATATATCAGGAGCAGTTTATGGGAGGGAATTATCAGGAGCAGTTTATCAGGAGCAGAAGAATGCCTGATAATAGAATGTTAAACAACAAAACATGTGTTTAAAATTCCATGCAAAAACCTTTACAAAATGTCTTCTTATTTTTTATATATATTTAACTTTAATTAAATATTATTATCATAAAAATCCATCATTCCCAGTATTTTCTAAAAAATCGTGTGTAATATTACAATCTTCTATATTTTTTGAATGGGTGATTCCCTTTCGTTTGCAGATCTACCATTTTTTAAGGGTACTGTTCGAACATATGCACAGTATTTTACTTTAAATTACAGCCATTATCAAAATTCAAAAATTCATCAAAATCTCTTTAGGAGTTGTAATTAATATATTTTAAAATAAAAAATTATGAAATAAAATGAAATAAAATAAATAAATATATATATGAAGCAAAACGCAATTTTACTTTTTTCGACCAAATCTATAGAGGTTTTTTAAACACTGCATGCACATTTTTAACAAGAAATATAAAAATATTATTATTTTAAATTACAGGCATTATCAATATTGGTAAATTTCTCAATATATTTTAAATAAGAGATAACAATTTTAAGGATTCTTTTCAAACATATGCAGTATTTTAAAATGATTTCTTTAAAATCAAAATAAAATACTTAGATTACTTAAAGGTGTTTTTTATTAATAAAACCTAGCACTTTCGAGCATGTCATGCTCATTATAAGGGTTAAAACAACAAAAGAGTAAAAGTCGAAGGCTGAGTTTTTTATACGAAGTGGACTGATCCAAAGACAACGTAAAAAGGGGGGAAAAGTCGGAATGTTCCAAGTTCGATAGAAAGGGGGGTTCGAACTTGGAACATTCAGACTTCTCTCCCTCTTTTACGTTGTCTTTGGATCAGTCCACTTCGTATAAAAGAACTCAGCCTTCGACTCTTACTCTTTTGTTGTTTTAACCCTGATGATGAGCATAACATGCTCGAAAGTACTAGGTTTTATTAATAAAAAACACCTTAAAATAATCTGAGTATTTTATTTTGGTTTTATGTATAAATAAGGTGAATTAAAGGATTCGACATATGTGATATGTTATATCATTTTAATCGTAAGATTTCTTTAAATTACAGGCATTATCAAAATTGGTAAATTTATCAAAATCTCTTCAGGAGTTTTAATGAATATATTTTAAATACGAAAATATAAAATGAAATAAAATAAAATAAGTAAATATACATATGAGGCAAAACGCAATTTTAGTTTTTTTCCACCAAAGCTTTAAAAGTTTTTTTTTTAAACACATGAATATTTTTACCAAGAAATATAAACGAAGCAGAATTACATTTCAGCATATTCATTATATTTGAAACTGGTCAAATAAGAAAGAAAATAACTTTCTTTTAAATGTTCAGAAATTTTTAGTTTGTTTTAATAAATACTTCTTGAAAATACAAAGCTAATTACAATTTTGGAAAGCATCCAACTAGAATGCAGCAATCAGTTGATTTCATAACTCCAGAAATTCTCTCTCCCAAAGTCAAACAAAAGTTGATCACCCGCTCTGAGTTGGACTTTCCTTACCTCTGCGGGAAAAGCAATCGCGCAGGCGCTGCATCTTCTGATCCCAGAGTCGTATGTTTACAGACTTCAGTTGCCTCCAGTTCTCTTAAGGGGGCAGAGTGCCAATTTTTTCCCGCCAAAAGAATAAAGTTTCGTGTTAAATCTTAACTGAAGTTTGAAGTCTTATTCACGTGTTTTGTAGGCCAACTTGTTGAATATATCTGGATGGCTTTATTTTGGATGTTGATATTGTTAGGTGACGATTAAATTAACGTTAAATTGATTCGTTTCAATAGTATATGATGATAAGTAGTTTTTAATTAATTTCAAACATTATGTTGTACTTGATTGGGATTGTATTATAATTCACTTTTAAACAATTTTATTTACTGAAAAGTCTGAATTAAGTACTGTTAAGAATTGTTGAATCTGAAGCACTGTTATTGGATTATAAAACAGTAGAAAATTGAAAACTTTGTACTGTTTAACCGTGATTGAAGAAAGTTGAAATTTTTATGGATTTATCTGGATTAAACTTTTCTTGGCACTTTAGGTTCTTTAGAAATTATAAGAAACATTAGGATTTTATTTCTTCAGGCATTTCGTTTTTTTCTGAGCATCTTAAAATATACTTCATCAAGTTTTTACAAACTTTATACCTTTTCAAAGATTCCGAAATAACAGTGAGTGTAACAATGTGGATACAAACAGTTTTTTACGCATCGCAGGTACTTGGAATATTGGGCAGGAAATATAATGGTAAGTTTGTCTTTCACGTCATTTGATATTAAATAATAAGAAAATATTGAATTGAAACTAGAAAACTTGAAAAAAAAATCATGCGATATTTAAAAAAAAAATGATGTTAGTAACTTTTAAAATTTGTAATGAATCTGACACATGCCTTTAGAAAATAAGTTAAAAAATATATTTTGAAAAATTTTCTTGCAGAATGCATTATAAAACGCAGCTTCGTTATAACCTATTTTTCATTTAATATTCAATAGAACATTCAATGTTGAGCTACTTTTTTGCTAATATGCTGTAAATATTTTTATAGTTTATTTAAATATTATAACTTTACTTAAAAATTGTATTTTTATAGACGAAAATACAGTACGTTAAAAAATAGACACAATTTTGAATAAATCATGCATATATATATATTATAAAAATAATCAGAAGTTTTTTTCATAAATGAGAATTATGTAAATGTGCTTGTCTTACACAAGTTTATAATGATATATAATAGTATTTAAAGTTTAAAATACTTTTTATTGTAAGAATTATCTTCTAAATAGTTCAGTTATATGCAAAATAGAGCTTTGTGCGAAAAGAGATTCAAAGAAATACTTTTCAGTAGCACTTAGAGATTAAGAGGAAAGAAACACATTTTATACTAAGATTTTTCTCCAAACTTTTTATCGAACGACGGTTGTCGCAAAGTAGAGAATAATGTTAACGTACATCTCGTGTAAAAATATAGTGGCGCGTAGTAAAATGCTATTTTATGATCGTTATGTAATGCGAAGAAGGACGAAAACTGTTTTCGTTAGTTTATAAAATTCTTTAGAACGCTCCTTATTTAAGGAGAAATTTTATGGAGAATCCGCCATGCATTAAAAGTCATAAACTATATTTGCTAAGATATAGTTATTGGATAATAATAAATGAATACTGATAAAACTGAGATTTCATATCTCTATTAAATGAAGTAAAAAATATAGGTTTTTAAAGATAGGTGAACTATAATGTAAGAGATAAAGATAAAAATAGGATAAAAAATTGTTTTTGGTTTTCAGATACTTTGTCATTTAGGTAGAAAAGTTGTGGAAAATTCATCGAGCACGAAAATTCTTAAAATATGTTTCCTAAAGGCTGTGCAAACATAACGTTCTTATTTTAGGTGGTAAGAGGGTGTCATATGATATCGTAGGATATCTCTTGGGGGACGGGGGTTGTCCTTTGATGTCGATATTATTTTTGATTCAATCAAAATTTTCATTTTTTATTTATAACATGGTTCTTTGGTACAAAATAGCGTGTTATCCTTTTTTAGTCTGTTATCTTTCTTTATGATAATACAAAGTATCAAAATCACTGAATTGTTACAAAATTATTTAAATATAAAATAAAGACTACCCCAACGTTCGAAATTCCTATTCATCTTATGAGTATATATAATTACGGTTCGAGAAACCATATGTGAAGTACATTCAAAATGAAGCTTGTGTTTACTAATAAATAAAACAAAAATAGAGTCCACTTGTTTTATTTATAAAAATTTCTATAACCCCTACCCTGCCCCGCTTAGGGTAAGCGCAAATTATTACTGTTGAATGCAATATGTAGCAAAAAGCTATTAGAAAATACTTTTAAATAGTAACTATTTCTTTTAAGTACTATTTTATATAAAAGTTTCTTCTTATAGAAAAGTGATTTTTTATTGACTTCTCTTCCTTTGAATTATGAATGTATGCAAAAAGTAAATGCAACTAGTTTTCTATATCGTTTCGAACAAAATAAATAAATGTTAGATATCAAAAATATTTTTCACTCTGATAGCGATATCTTACCCGGGGAGAGATGTGGTTGAGAGATGGTAATGTGTGATATCAAAAGGGGTGCAGGGGGTCAAAAATTATCAAAAGGTAGATAACGTTATATTTCCGCGGCCCCTGCGTGACAGTTGCATGATAATAATAAATGAAAGCAATTATCACTGAAATTGCTTCTCCTTGTTAAATGAACTTAAAAAGTTGAGGACCTTAGAAACTAAAGGGTATGAGTGACAAAATTGAGAAAAATGAACTAAGAGCACAGACAACCTAGAAGTGTTTTTTAGGTAGCTTTCATTACAAAAAGTAAAAAGCTACCTATTGCAGCCGTCCGGAGGAAAGCGCTACTGGAAAATTTTGGTATATTTTCACCGATCATGACCCTTAGACCCCAAAACCACCCTCCGTTCAAATGTTGACATATATATATATATATATATATATATATAACCATATATATATATATATATATATATCTGATTTTTGTCATGCGATAACTAACGTATTTATGAATTGATTTGAATGAAACTTGGTATGTACATAGAACATACAAATGTCTCGACCGAGTTCGTTGGTCAGCATCATCCGCCATTTTGTTTCAAAATGGCGGCCATTTTAAATTTTTTTAAAAATTAAAAATTTAAAATTAAATGCGAAAAAATTAAAAGTTGAAAAATATTTTTCTTTTACGTGTTAGAACTTAAAACAAAGATTCCAGAACACTTTTTATTTTGTCTATATCTTAAAAAATGATTGAATTATAGCACTTTGAATTTTTCTTATGGCTGACAATTTGAAACGATCTGATTTTTGTCACGTAATAACACGCGTATTTGTGAACCGATTTCAATGAAACTTGGTATGTACATAGTACATACGAATGTCTCGACCGAGTTCGTTGGCCAGCATCATCCGCCATTTTGCGTCAAAATGGTGGCCATTTTAAATTTTTAAAAAAATTTAAAATTTAAAATTAAAAGCGAAAAATCAAAATTTGAAAAATATTTTTCTTATACGTGTTAGAACTTAAAACAACAATTCCAGAATACTTTTTATTTTGTCTATATCTTACAAAATGATTGAGTTGTAGCACTTTGAATTTTTCTTATGGCTGACATTTTGAAACGATCTGATTTTTGTCACGTGATAACACGCGTATTTATGAGCCGATTTCAATGAAACTTGGTATGTACATAGTACATACAAATTTCTCGACCGAGTGCGTTGGCCAGCATCATCCACCATTTTGTTTCAAAATGGTGGCCATTTTAAATTTTTTAAAAAATTTAAAATTTAAAACTAAATGCGAAAAAATTAAAAGTTGAAAAATATTTTTCTTTTACGTGTTAAAACTTAAAACAACGATTCCAGAACACTTTTTATTTTGTCTATATCTTAAAAAATGATTGAGTTATAGCACTTTTAATTTTGCTTATGGCTGACATTTTGAAACGGTCTGATCTGAACAATCCACCATGTTGCTTTAAAATGGCATACACTTCATGATATCGTGGAATTTGGTGACTCTCTAAATCGCTTAAAATAAAATCAGGTTGAATAAAAATGACTAATTTTTAAAAATTCCTATTAATATTCAGTCTTGACAAAAACTAGTATTCAATCTTATAAAATCACTAATTTTATAAGATTGTTTCCACTAATTTGAGCTTGGTATTTTTGAACAATGTAACTTACTTTAAAATAAATAAAAAAATATATAAGTATATGAAAGCTACCTCTTCCTCCCGGCATTGCCGGAAGGACTTTTTTTCTTTTCGGGTAATGAGATATAAGTGTTTTTTTTAATTAGATGATATGTTATGCAGATCAAACATTTTTGCTGAATAATAATAAAAATTGTTTAATCATGAATGTAAATATATTGTACTCTTTTTTTCTTTTTTTTTTACAGTAATTGAAATAAGACTTCAAAGACTACAATGAAACAATCAGCAATTTCTTATTTCAATTGGGTTAATTGTTATTGATATTTCAATTCAACGTCAATTATCTTTGAACTCATTTTACTCCAAATGGATTTTTTGTCACTTGTACCCCTTGGCTTCTGAGGTCCTCATAAATATAAGTAATATTTTAAAGCAAATTGCGTGAATAAACATTTCTTCTAAACATATATTAATGCAAAAGTAAATGCTATTTTATCTTCTTTAAAAATCTTTTTTGATAGTGGAGAATGAAGAAGAAAAATGCTTTCGGTTACTTAAAATTACATTAGAATTTTCCTAATTTAAGAAGATAGTGTAGGAAAAATGTTTTATAAAAAAAAAAAAAAAATGGAAATAAATAAACTTTTTTATTAAGTGAAATATGCTGAATAATTGCACGACATACTTGGAAAACTTCTTAGTTTGAATCAAAGGAAATTTTTTGAAGGAAGCTTATTGGAAGAATTAAATATTGGTCTTCGGAGCACTGCGGAACAGGACTTTCGACGTACTGAAGCTTAACTTATAACTTCCCAGTTCCTCCGTTAGTAAAACGTTTGTGTAATATCTTACGAAGTTTCTTCCACGTCTTCTTTATGCGACGTGTCACACACGTAAGAACATACTTCGACCTAAATTTTCCAAATGTAGACTCAGTAGTTTTGTGCCCCATTAATTCGAAACCGCCAAAAGATTTGCAAGAAACAACTATAATAGTGTGTGATTTTTTTTTCTTTATGGTCGTACTGTGTTTTGTTCATGTTTGTACAATAATCTTACTCATTGTCATTTTAGTTGCACGCGGTCCTTAATTTTTACTGGACTTTAATAGAAATACAGCTTTTGTCCATCGGTATTTCTAGTTAAACTTTAATATTAGTCTAAACTATGCAGATAACATAAACAGTTAGCATATAAGTCCTGTGAATTGTGTTTTGTTACTTTATACGAGAAAATCCTGAGGAAATAGTCTTTTTTCTGAAATTGTCAACTTTTGGATATTAATATTTTTACTCTGTTCAACTATTAAGTTTTACTGTGTGTTTTAATACATATATAGTTAAGATATGTTAATTTTTGGATGAAGAAGAAATTGCTTTACATATATCAAACAATGTATACATAATATTAAAAAGTTTATACATAAGACTTCGGAGATATTAGATAAAATTTTTATTACTGTATAATACAGCTCATATTCAAAATATTAGAGTAATTGCCTTTTTTTTAGAAATTGAAAATATCGTTTGGTAATTTAATGTCTTTTAATAAAAATATGCAAACGATATTTTTATTAAGAACTTATTGTTGATTAAGCTTACTTGTTAACTTAAATTTAATATCATTTTTGAAAAGATTAATTGCAAAAAAAATTATTTTGAAAAGTCAAAATATTAGAATATTTATTCAAGTGGTTCAAAATATTAGAATATTTCACATTAATTCTCCTTTAATTATTACCAATTCTTAACTGATGACATCATTGATTAAATTCAGACTATTTTACTTAAAATCAGTATTCTTTTTTGCAGTTTGTTTCTTTTTGTCTTAAAATGGGCCTTGTGAGTGATATTCCTGAATCTACTAAACTTCGTATGGTTGATTTGTATCGGCACGGTAAAAATCAATGTTTTATAGCGAATTATTTACATTGTTCGCAATCGAGCGTTAGTAAAATACTAACACAATATTCAAAAATTGGAAATTTTCAAAATAATCGCCGAAATGGTGGCCGAAAACCAAAAACATCTGCTAGAGATGACAGGAAACTGAAGCGTATAGTTAAGAAAAACCGTTTTAAAAGTGTGCGATTCTTGCACCGAAAATGGAAAGAAGAAGGAGTTGAAGTTTCTACATCGACAACATTAAGACGTCTCCATAAATTTAAATTTGAATCTCGTGTACCGAAAACAAAACCTCTCATGACTGCAAGACAAAAGCGTATAAGATTGAATTGGTGTAAATCAAGACGTTTATGGAGCAATGAAGATTGGAAAAATATATTATTTAGTGATGAAAGTATGTTTTGTGTTTCATATGGTAATCAAGGTATTCGAGTTTGGAGAATGAAGCAAGAAGCATTTGATAAAGAATGCTTTAAACGTTCCGTAAAATTTGTTGCTAGTGTCATGGTTTGGGGTTGTATGAGTGCAGAAGGACCTGGAAAGTTATGCATCGTCTACGAAAAGGTTAACTCTCTGATATATCAAGAAATTTTAGAATATTACATGATTCCATCATCAGAAGATTTGTTTGAAGATGATTTCATCTTTCAACAAGATTTAGCGTCCCCGCATACCTCGGTGTCAACTAAGAATTGGTTCCGCCAACGCAACATTAAGATACTTCCTAGGCCACCAAATTCACCAGATCTTAATCCCATCGAAACCTTATGGTGTATAATGAAGAAAAAACTTCATGAAAATCCTCCATCAAGTAAAACTGAGTTAGTGGCACGTATAAAGTCTATTTGGGCTAATATTGATAGAAATGTTTGTAAACACCTTGTATATAGTATGCAAGATCGATTGTACGCTGTTATGAAAGCTAAAGGGGATGCTACAAAATATTAACTACCATTTACTTCATATTCATAAGGTAATACTGTTGCGTAAAATAAAATATTCTAATATTTTGAACCAATCTAAATTTTATTCTAATATTCTGGTGTGTTTAAGGAAGCTGTATACCTAATTTATTGTGCTGTATTTTATATTTTATAAATGTTAAAATCTTATCTAAACATTCCAGATTTAATTTATAAGAAATTTAATTGCATTTACTTAGTATAAAAAATAAATAAATGACAAATAATTTTTTTTTATTACTTTTTCTCAATTATTCTAATATTTTGAATATGAGCTGTATTAGAGCTCCGGAATTAAAGTTTGGTAGGAACCAGAGAATAATTTGCATAATATACGTATATTATGTACTTATATTATGTAATGTATGTATTTATATTATGTACGTATTTTTTTTTCTTTTCGAGAATTAAATGAAATAATTGTTCTTTTATTTTTCACTTTTAAATTTAGAGGAAAAAAATAGCAGCTTCAATTATCATATTGATGCATAATTGATACATATTAAATTTTATACAGGGTGTTTCTAAATTCATGGTCCAAAATTTAAGGGGTGATAGTTCACATCAAGACAAACAATATTTAAATAGGAAACCAAGGGTCCCAAAGTCTTCCGAAGGAGAGAGGCGCCATTAAAGTTTAGGGTCCAAAAATTCAAATGATTATGAAAAACAGAAAAAGTCGTCGATTCGTTTGCGGTTTTCACTAAAATTATTCTTTATGTCAGTATTGTCTTGAAAATAAATTATAAAGATAAATTTCAAAAAATGACGATAGAGGGCGCTTTAGACTTTAGAGTAACGAACAACTATTTTTTACCGTTATTTTTTGCATCTCATTAAAGGTTTCGTAAGCTTAAACTTAAATTTTGAGCTCAAAATCTGAATAGTTGGAAGCAGTTAAGTAGCACAAATTTAACTGTGTTCAGAGGGTTTTAAATTCAAATGATTATAAAAAACGGAAAAATTGGTTGATTGATTTGCGGTTTTCACTAAAACTATTCTTTATGTCGGTATTTTATTGAAAATGAATTATAAAGATAAATTTCAAAAAATGCCGATACAGGGCGCTTTAGACTTTGGAGTAACGTACAACTATATTTTACCATTATTTTTCGCATCTCATAAAATTTTTTTAGAAGCTTAGACATAGACTTAAATTTCGAGATGAAAATCTGAATCGTTGGGAGTGGTTAAGTAGCGCAAACTGAACTGTGTTCAATGGGGGTGGGGAGGTTCAAATTTCAAATGATTATAAAAAACGGAAAAATTGTTCGATTCGTTTGCCGTTTTAGCTAAAACTATTCTTTATGTCAATATTTCCTTGAAAATAAATTTTAAGGATTAATTTTAAAAAATACCGTTAGAGGGCGCCTTAAACTTTGGAGTAACCAACAACTATTTTTAACCGTTATTTTTTGTATCTATATAAATGCTTGTAAAAGTTCAAACTTAAATTTTGAGCTCAAAATCTGCATCGTTTTGAGTAATTAAGTGCGGAAATTTGAAATGTGTTCGAGGGGTGGGGAGGGTAACATTTTAACTCCTGAACACTGTTCAGTTTCCGCTTCTTAACCCCTCCATCGATTTAGAATTTGAGCTCAAAATTTAAATCTAAGCATTTGCAAGCATTTAATTAGATAAAAAAAAAATAATGCTTAAAAATAGTTGTTGGTTACTCTAAATTTTAAGGCGCCCTCTATCGGTATTTTTTGAAATTAATCTTTAAAATTTATTTTCAAGGAAATATTGACATAAAGAATAGTTTTAGCGAAAACGGCAAACGAATCAACCAATTTTTCCGTTTTTTAAAATAATTTGAAATTTGAACCTCCCCACCCCCATTGAACACAGTTCAGTTTGCTCTACTTAACCACTCCCAACGATTCAGATTTTCATCTCAAAATTTAAGTTTATGTCTAAGCTTCTAAGAAAATTTTATGAGATGCGAAAAATAATGGTAAAATATAGTTGTACGTTACTCCAAAGTCTAAAGCGCCCTCTATCGGCATTTTTTGAAATTTATCTTTATAATTCATTTTCAATAAAATACCGACATAAAGAATAGTTTTAGTGAAAACCGCAAATCAATCGACCAATTTTTCTGTTTTTTATAATCATTTGAATTTAAAACCCTCTGAACACAGTTAAGTTTGTGCTACTTAACTGCTTCCAACTATTCAGATTTTGAGCTCAAAATTTAAGTTTAAGTCTAAGCTTACGAAACCTTTAATGAGATGCAAAAAATTACGGTAAAAAAATAGTTGTTCGTTACTCTAAAGTCTAAAACGCCCTCTATCGTCATTTTTTGAAATTTATCTTTATAATTTATTTTCAAGACAATACTGACATAAAGAATAATTTTAGTGAAAACCGCAAACGAATCGACCAATTTTTCTGTTTTTCATAATCATTTGAATTTTTGTATCCTAAACTTTAATGGCGCCTATCTCCTTCGGAAGACTTTGGGACCCTTGGTTTCCTATTTAAATATTGTTTGTCTTGATGTGTACTATCACCCCTTAAAGTGTGGAGCATGAATTTAGAAACACCCTGTATATATATATATATGTATATATATATATATATATATACATATATATATATATACATATATATATATATATATATATATATATATATATATATATATATATATATATATATATATATATATATATGTATATATATATATATATATATATATTGTTTAATAGACGAATTTACGCAAGAATCTTAACCAGGAGTTAAAGTTAATGTTAGATCTAAACAATGGGCCCAAAAGTTTATTCATGACAGAGGATTGATAAAATTAAAAATGGGTGTTCAAAGAGGCGAAAAAAAAAAAAATAGGGCTTGGGGAGAAAAGAATCATAATGTCGTCAAATCTCAAGATATTAAATCAAAATTAATTTATTATAAATTTTCTTGATGTTGTCTAAAACTTTTTTATCTACAAGTTTTTGATAGGCACAACTCTTACTGAAAAAAATCAAAACAAAAAAGGGTTGAAAGAAGATAAAATTTCACAACTTCGTCAATTCTTAAGATATCAAATCCGATTAAATTTATTATTCATCAGCTTAATTTCTACAAATTTTACATTGACAAGTTTTTGATATTACCAATTATTATAGATAAAATAAATTAAGCAAGAATAAGAGTTGAAGAAAAAATCTCATATCCAAACTGCTTATATTCTGATTAATTTTTAAATTTATTTTCCTGTCAAACACATCCATTTGGCAGGTACTCTTATTCAGGAACTATATAATGATATATAACTATTTTTTTATATAAAAACAGAATATATTTAAAAAATGCTGTCAAAGTTGTCATTATGAACAGGATTTCCCGAAGCGACCGTGATTGAAAATTTTAAGAAATATTGATATAACAAATTGCTTACTTTCTGACTCATTTTTAAATCCATTTTTGCCCTAAAACGCTTTTATTTGGCAGATTCTCTTTTTTAGGGGCTGTATAATTTGCCGTATTGGTCAGTTCTTTGATAAACATGTTTCAAAAAAGGTTGTGAAAGTGGGTATTTCGAATAAAATTTAATGAAGCGGACGTGATTGAAGAATTGATAATGCATTCAAATAACAAATTGCTTATTTTATGATTCATTTTTAAATTCCATTTTTTTCTCAAACTCATTCAATTGCCGTATTATTCGATTCTATACTAATAAAATCCGTGCGCCTCTGTCTGTCTGTCTGTCTGCTTGAAGCCGATTACAGTTCGCAACGCGAGCGAGTTGGAAGTCGCGAGAGGTGTCTTTCGATTGGAAATATTCCGGGGAAGTCATTTCGGGCATTTTCGAGACCGTGGGACCAAAATTAAAAAAAGTTATTAATTAAAAACCCCTTGGGAATCGGAACGAAAAGTGTCTCAAATCCGAAACGGCGCTCAAACGGAGCTCCGAGGCAGAACACTGCGCTACCTTGCGGTGAAGAACCTAACTTTTCCCCTTTGGCTAAAAGAAGAAACAGCCGAAAACCGCTTTTTCTACCGGCGCTAATTGCGTTTTTTTGCGCGTTTTTTCTTAAATCATCATGCAGACAGTTTTTAAAGTAGAAAAAAACTGATTACATATTCAGAATCTGCGTAAAAATCTGCTTCTGATGAACTAAAAAATATGAAAAAATGTCTTAAGGGCGCGTAGTGCCCACCGTGCACAACCAAATATTTTTAACGGGATTATGGGCGCGAAGCGACCATAGTTCCGATCCACAATCTTTTTTTTTTACAAGTGCACGTGGCCCACAGTGCGAAATCACATGTTTTTAACGGGACCATGGCTCTTTAATTTACTTTTTTTTTGTGCTTGAGGATTCGAACACCAAGACTTGTTTATTAAATGAATTTTTTTGCTTATTATATACTGCTTAATACCGAGGTTCGTTTGGAAAAAGTGGCCCAGCTAGCGGGCGTAGCTCGCTATTATTTTCATAAAATCTGAATAAATTTCATAAAAAGCTCTCAAAGTGGGCATTTGAGCGGAAATTCCCCTAAGATGATTATAATAAAACCGACTCTTATTGAATCATGAAATTAAAAATTCCTCAAAAGCGGAGAAATAAAGTTGTTAAACTGGGTTTACCTAAAATCATATTTTATCTTTTGTTGTTGAAATAAACACATAGATTCGAAATTTATCTCGGCCTATAGCCCAAGCCGACAGGGATATTTTGTGTTATACTGTAAAGTAAGAATAAATGGCATTCACCAGAAATCATTATAATATTTGATTGTAGACGAATTCACATCAGTATGTAAAGTTTAATTTCGATCGGCTATTTGAATGTAAATTAAATTTTGAGTACAAATTTTGAGCTGAAAAAAAAAAAATACTACGATCGTTGAATTCCAATAAAAGTATCATATTTTATTGTTAAAGACAATTATGAAAAAAAAGTTTCTAAAATTTTTAGCAAAATAAAATATAATGTTAAAATTCAATTATTTTAGCCAATCTTAAACTTAATAAAAAATTATTCAATCATAAGACTTTGCTTTTCAAAGTACAGATGCTCAACGACGCGAAACTTTCTGAAGCAATCTCTAGCTCATTAAACGTAAACGCTTAAAAATTCCTGGTCATATTTTTGAAGCGATTTAGAACGAAAATAATTTTAGTAGTTTTAACAAATAAATTGCATATAAAGAGATGAGTAACCGAGGTCATGTGAAATAAAATAGTCTTCGAATACTGTAATCACTTGGTACATGATCCCTCAAATCATAGACGAATTCATTTGCTTTCAATGTAAGCAAATGGTATAGGTCGTTCATTTTCAAAATTTTATAACTCGGTTAATTTTAGTGTTATACAAACGGAACTTTTGTTGTCTTAGTTATTATTGTATAAAGAAAAATTTTCTAAATATAACATGTAGAAGCTGGGAGCTGTATAAAAATTTAGATTTCCTAATTTATACTTAAGAAATGATTTTATTGACCCAAATCGCTTTTTAAATATTTCTTACTTCATTTAAAACATTTTTGTTACTGGAACTATATGTGTATGAATAACGGTTTCGGAATTATCCATTAACCACTGTTGAGAGTGGATACACTGTGTGCACACATTAATGTAATAAAAGAAGCGAATTACATGTAGTAAGATAACTGCACAATAGAAAAGGATGCCTTAATGCAAGGCTTATAATTAACACAGACATTCGATTGCATGTAAAACAGAAAAAAAAGAAAACGATTATACAAAGACGGAAAATGGGATATACAAAGACATAAAATATAATACACAATGATTAGGCAGCACGAATTATACGCCTTCATATAGATTTGGGATCCTGAGGATAAATGTTGTTGTGCTAGCTCTAAATGAGATAGAAAACTACCCTAATTCCGGGAGTATATAAAGTTTTTTATTTTCTCTCTTTTTTTTTTTCAGATAACTTTATTTTATTAAACTTATATATACATATTTTTCAATAACCGTTATGATTAAATAGAGAGTGCAATTAAAGATGAATGCGTTATCTTTAAACATGCACATAGAAAACTTCTGTACATACAAAAGTAGGATTCAAAATTGAATACCCCTCCCCCTGCGAAATCACTTATAATTTTGGGGGAATTTAGTGCGTATTGTACACAGTTTGTGTACAGTTTATTTTAAGTATTAATTGTATAGAAAGTTAATAAATATAATTTTAAATTGACTTGTTTTAAAACTCTTCTTCCGGAGGGGGAGAAGTGAAAAACAATTACGCATATTTTTTGGCATGCATTTTTAATTTTGTTCTAAATTTTAATATTTCATTATGTTTTATTCGATAAGTTTTGTTATTCTTATATTTGAAAATTTACTAAACTTTATAAAACTCATCACTTCCTAATCCTACTTTAATTTAAAATTACAAAATAAAAACAGCATTAATATTTTATTCCAAGTACCAATTAACAAATTAATTAATTAATAAAATTTACTTAAAGTTCGATAATTGTGTATGCTTTATGAAAGTATTTTATTTTTTGTAACCATCCTTAAAGAAGCATTAATAATAAGAAAAAATAGCAATTAATAATCGAAAACATACCATTTTTTTAATAACATTCTTTCAGTAGTTTTACATTATGCTTGTATATTACGCTGCTGCTCCGAATTTGTATGCGTTAGTTTAAAAAAAAAAATGTTAGTTTATATAAAAGTAATGCGTAATTTAGAAAACGTTATTTTCATTTTGTTAAATATATAACCGCAACGTTTCATGTTTAATGTAACAATTCCCTGTTCTTAACAAACCCTGAATAAATTCAAGGGGACATTTTGAACAAATCTTTTATAATTTAAAATAAACTTTTATTATTCGTAAAAAAATCGCCCTATCTCTCTCTATGTATTTTTTCTGTAATGCAACAATTTCAAGGAGATACGTGATATCTCTGATAAATTGCCCGACTTACTTGAAGTGACACGTCAAATTTCTCACTCCTGAAACATGAAAATAATCGAAGTTTCTGTAGGGCATTTTCCATTAGATACTTTCTTTATCGAATCGAGAATATGACGGAAAGAGTTTGCCGTCTTTTTAAATCATTAATCTTTAAATATTTTGAATTTTAAAATAAAATATTAAATGAAATTCTATTAACTGAAATAGGTATTTTTCAAACACGATAGAAGATACTTTAAATAAATTAAAAATGTTTATTTTTATTTTTTTTAACCAATCAAAAATGTTTTTATTATTTTTTTACGTTGAAAAGACAAAAGTATAGCAATGTCATAAGGCTTTTTAGATTAAGTGGAGCAAAAAGTTCTTGAAAAAAATTACTGTAATAGGTACCAGAATTTGTACCGTATAAGAAACACTGGTAATATATCTACAAGAATTCAGGAATTTTGGCCGAGATGTGGTTCCATCCGATTATGGTATCTTTTGTTCAAGGAGACACCTTTTTAATGTCCGTCGATTTAAATCCTTTAATGAAGTTAAAGAAGCTCCCGTTTCGAAGGAGCCCCGCCATGGTGCTTCCAACAAATTCGGAATCTACAAGAACGGTGGAAGCAGCAATATGACATCGCAACTTTTACTATTTTCCCAGAACTTTCTGCTCAATCTGGTAAAACCGTTTTTTAAAGAAAGGGGGATAATTTATTCCCTTATGTAGACTACCCATTGACCGTAAGAAAATGAATATATCCCTGCTGAAATGTTAAAGAAAGTAACATGATTTCTTGCTTCGATAGAAAGTTTTATAACATTAGGCAAGAAAGAGCAAGAATGGGGCAAGAATTAATTTTCAAAGGGCAAGAATAGAATTATTTTCTCTGTGACTATAATATATATTATATGTATGCTGAATAAAAATTTAAATAAAATAATAAATAAAATGTTAAAATAATGCATATAGTTATTTATATTTTGCATAACTCTGTAACAGAACCCTAATCGGCACTTTTGTAACTTGAAGAATCGTTTCTTATTTAAGAAATTGCGTTTCCGGTAACACATTTGCAAAACAGTCATATATAAAAATACAAGAAAGGTTTGATAGTTTGCGAAATATTTCTAGTTTATCTCACATATTCATTTTTACACATTGAATTGTTTCGCTGATTTAATATTAAATAATTCACAAAAAAGCATATATCTTTAATAAATACACCAAATTTAAAGTTTTCAATACTTATGTTGTCCCCTATCTAAAGGATGGATAAGACTACTGATAGATTTCGTGTATTTCTTGAAGTGACCGAAAGAATTTTTATTATTAATATTATTATTTGCAAAAGAAGTATCATTATCAATCTTCTACAAAGTAATTTCTGATGAAATAATTTCCACTGACTTAAGATTACGAAAAAAAAAAAAAAAAACATAGTAGCGCGATTTAACAATTAGTCTTTCAAAATAACTGGCATTAAATTTTAGTCTTTAAATGGCACAAGTAAAAAAAGTTTCATTTTATCGTGACAAATATTTCTTAAAAATACATTTTTTATATTTCTGGTAAACATTAAATTTAAATGCGAAGATAATTATAATGAAATACTTATACCATAATCAATCTATGATACGTAAGCTGATATAAAATTAAGTTTGGAATATAAATTTTTTACAGGTTTTTAGAAATATATCGGAAATGTTTGCAAGGTATATAAATACTAGAATAAAATTCCGGATTTGTGATAACGAATGTTCATTGTGGATTTTTATTTCCAAAATATCGCCTTACATAGAAAAAGTAATAATTATCTACAACCATCTTGACAAAATTAGGAAATTTTCATGTTTTTGAATATCTCTTTAAAATAAAAAATTTGTTATATGTACCAACAACTGAACAAATCTACCAAAATACGCATTTTTTAATATTTTAAAATATCTCTATAAAATAAGGAAATATGATATGACTCCTGACATTGTACATAACCCTGCTGCAAAATTTTTTTAAATAGCTGTTACCGTTTGCAAGTTATTGAATTTTAAAATCCATCAGCCATTTTTGGGACACCCGGTATATATATATTAAGAATAAATAAAATTTATCTTTGAGCCAAAGTCCGCTTTTGCCTGAAACCTGGTAAAACATTGAAGACCGACTCAAATTTCGGCTCATGCTCACACCCACTAAAAGTAATTGATTAAAGCTACAAAAGCTACGAAAATTCTTTAAAACTCTTTAAAATGGAAACATTGGATTACCAGAACGGACATGTCAATGTCTTTAATTTTGAAAAATATAAAACTTTGATTCTCCTTGAATATTGTTGGTTTTTATTGGACTTATATAATTTGAATTGTAAATGATCTAAAATAACAAATTTGTTTGTTATATATATATATATATATATATTCTATTGTTTTTGATTAAATATATTTTTAACTCAGAAAAAAAATTTATCAGTTATTTTTTTATTTCTAATATTTAAGAGAATCTTGTAGCTATATGCATAGTTATTTTGATATATACTCACTCACCTTAAACATGTTTAGCTTTTCGCATGCCAAAAGATAACATTAATAAAAAAATATTAATTCCTCTCAATTTGAAAAGTTTTATTATCCAAAAATTATGTTAATCCTTTAATGTTATATAAGTTAATTAAAAAAAATTACGTGAGAGAGTTATGGCTATTGCGCAGCAATATAAATTTTGCGAAAACAACGAAAATTTGTTGGAATTACAAATTGAAAATACAAGACTTTAGTAAAAATCAAATAAAATTGATGAAATTTTTAGAAAAAGTTATAAGAGTAATTAACAATATTTTTTTTTTGTTTTGTTTGAGCAATAAAACCAATTTTTTACTTTGCATAAATATCTCGCTTAAGACAACCAAAATATACTTAACAAAAAATTTTTTGTAGTTTTAACTAATTTCTTTTTCTTGGTGCACGTGCTCGTTTTCGAAACCTATTTCTTCTTCAAATAAAATTTACTAGTATATACGATTAATGTTCTTTTTTGATTATCACAATAAAACATCGTTTCTTAGAATCTACCACATGCTCTTTTGTAATCAATCTACTATATTTCATTGAATCATTATTATCGGAATGTGCTTCAACTGACTGAAACCATAATTTCCCTAATATAAACTATATTTATGTTTTCGTTAACATAATTTTCCGGCATCTATGCATGTTGCTTTTTCCAACATCAAATTAAAATATTCCTCCATTCTATATAAATAATTTACAAATATGGTATGTTAAAAAGTAAATTTTATGTACACTTTTTGAAATTACAAATAAAATATCATTGTTTTTTTAAATCAATTATGCTTTTATTATATTATATAATATGAAAATATATTTTGAAGATATGAGATACTGGAGTGTGCACTCAATATTATTAGAGGTTATGAACTTCTTAGGCCCCTGTTTTCAATTTTCTTAAACTAACATAAATATTGGCCAAAAATGATTGCAGCAGAACGATTTGTAAAATAAAGGGCATGAAATGTGTTTTAGAAACAAACAGAAAATTTTGCAGAAAGATTATAGAAAAAGGTATGGAAGAAAAAGATTATAGAAATTTTATCGAAGAAAATTTCATAATTATTATTACGAAACGTCGAAAAGATCTCAAAAAATCCATTGTGTAAATATGTAATATATTTCCGGAAATTTATGCATGTTACGGGCCATCTAACTATTGTAAACTATTTAAGAACTCTATTATGTATTATTTATGAGTGTGTAGATTGAAATAGAACTTGCAGTATTCTTTCTTTTTTCTTTTTTTCCATTTTAAAAGCACTATTTTAATACATTAATCTTTATTGCAGATTTCTATTTCAGATTAGAAACTGTTACATCACAAAAATATTTGATTCCAAATAGCCGTAGTAAATGCAAAAAGTTTATAAGAACTGCGATATCTGGGAATAATTCTACTTGGGGTTTTCCAAGATTGTTAATCGTGATAAATATATATATATATATATATATATATATATATATATATATATAGTGGAGACTGGGACCTTTTTTCACAAACTGATTTTTTTTATTTTTGAAATATTAAACCGAATATAACTTTTTATATATCAGTTTATTTTTTATACAATAAGTTATTGAAATAAAATTGCGACATAGATGTAAAACATTAGAAAAATAGCGAAAAGATTAAAACGTCAAAGATCCCCATATCTAAATGCCTTGTCCACCTATTTTTACATACATATATACACTGTAAAAAAAAAAGGGTCGATCTACTAAAAAAACTTTAGTAATCCTTGTAATTACTAAAAAATGTTTAGTAATCTCAGTCGGTTACTAGAAAATTTGTAAGAATTACTAGAAAAAAGTTAGCAACGAATAGAGTTAATAGTTTTATATTTTTAATAGCTATTACTAAAACTCACTTGGCGTGGCCTCGATAGCATAGTGGTTATAGTAACGGACTCCAGGCTAAAAGTTCCCGGGTTCAATAGTGGCCAGCGCCAAGTACACCCCGAATGTATGTAGTGTAAGTACTCTATAATAAAGGGGTTATGAATTTCCTGTTGGAGCTGGTCGCAATGTTTGGTGCTGCCATCTATTGCGTTTTTGCCGAAAATCTATCGCTTCAAAAGTCTGGATGCAGCTTGAAGGAATCTACTGCCCTTCGGACGCACGTAATTGTTATTAAAAATAATTTTGGGGCTATTACTAAAATTTGCTTGGTGGCTCATACTAAAAAATTTTAAGTTAGTTATACAAAATATTCTTTTGTTCAGTTTACAAGAGAAATGCTTGTTTCACTTGCAAAAAAAAAGTTTGTAATGGTTACTAAAAAATTCTGTGGAATACAAATTTACTAAAAAATTTTTAGTAACCTCTTGAATTTTTTTTTTACAGTGTATATATAGAGAGAATATTTATTAAGGAAAATTCAATCATTTTAAAAATATTTAGAATAAATTTGTGCTACGTAGTTCATTTATTATTAAAATTATTAAGGAAAATGTTATGGATAAACATATCTGCTTTGTAGGAATTCAATGCACAAAACAATAATTCCATTTTTAACTCCCACTTTTTATGACACTCAGCTAAGTAACACCAGTTGACATACAGTTTTACTTTATCTCATTGTGTTCAACTTGATGAAATACATTTACATACCTTTCTAAAATGTTTTGGATAGTAGTTATAATCCTTTTCAGAGGCGTGAATACTTAATATTTTTAATGGCTGTGGCTTATATCCTTTCGAGTAGCTTTCAATCTTTGTATTTACCTACTATGGTTACTATTTATATAAAATAAATATTTTTTTAGACCTTTCAATTTATATTTCATCATTTTTTTCTTACTTCTATCGAAATTTTCATATGTTTTTTCCCGAAATTTCATTTCTATCAACCCCATTTTATTGTAATTTTATAGAAGACATTACATTATTTTAGAAGCTTCACTATAAACTTTTTATTATGTTATAGTGTGCAATACAAGGATTTCTAATAAAAAATAAATTAAATGAGATTTGACGAACTGATCAATTCACCTTCACATTGATTCGGTGAAACCTCCCCAATGTGTCCCTGTATAAAATATAGCGCATCATTATGTTATGTACAGTTTTCACTAAACCTTTATGGCTTTAATGAAACCAAATGTATTTCATATCAGAAATGTTTACAAAGTATTTCATAAAATTACATTTTTTAAGCAGATGACACTTTATAATTGATCTTTGCAAACTTGCTTCAATTACCTGTATGATACAGAGTTTATTGTTTGAGCATATTAGTACCTTTGGTTGCACCCATTTCAAACACCATGTAATAATTATTTTAAATATGAAATAAAGTATTGGTCTATCCTCCCTTATGATCATCCCTTCTAAATATACATTGTGTACTAATCAGATGAGTGATTAATTTTTAAATCAAAATGCATAGAGCATATTAATCATTCTCTTTGTACATAATTTAAATACAAATAAACACAAGTGAATAAAAAATGTACTTTTTCAAGTTTGTTGCGAACCTTTTTCTTTTTTTCGGGATTTCTAAATACCTTTTAACACACTTATTGCTTCTTCAATCACCTTGTTGATATAACATAAAATATTACAGAACTTATTTTTTTAAGGGAAATACACTATTTTTTTTTTGTACATACTCTAGCGAAGTTGATGGATGACGCTGGTGATAAATTGCCAGGCTTTTTTCAGGTGGCACTTCGAATTACTCACTCGCAAAAGGTGTAAAATAATCAGACTTCGGCAAGAGAATTTCCAAGAAAATATTTTCATATCGAGTTGAGATTATGGGCGAAAAAGCAAGACGTATATTTTAAGCATTAATCTTTGACGTTTTTTGATCCTAGTAAAATCTGCATTCGGTATAGGCCTTTAAAATACAATATTGTAGAAAAAAGTTTAAAAAATAGTAGACTGCATTTTTATCACTTATTGAGTTTTTATATATTCTCAAAAATGTATATTCTGAAATGAAAATAAATTAACTTAATTGAAAAGGTTTCAAAATATGTACATATATTAACGATATTTGTGTGGGGAGGAATTAAATGCTTTTCTTCATTTTAAAACATTTCAAAAACACATTCCAGATGGAACCACAATTTTCTGGAAGGAAATTATCTATTATGAATATTTTCAACGTGATTTGTAGACGATTTCAAGTAATAATACTGAAAATGGAATGAGAATGACAGCACTAAAAATAATTATCTGAAAAAATCCCCCACTTGAGAAATTTTTCAGAAATCTGAAAAAAATTGCAGACTTAGCTTTACCTTAAAATTATTTCATGATTTTTGAAAAATATTTTTATAAAATAACTGCTCAGTGGCACATTGCTACAATATATCTAGAGATTTTTTTAGTGGGGGAATTACAGGAATATGAAGTAATAGACGTATAAGTTATTTGTACCCTATATGGACAGGGCTCTCAATACGGACGCCCCTAATATTTTTAAAGATAATAATTTTGATCGAGAGATGGCTAAACCTTTTCGCGAAGAAAAGCAGTTGAAAAGATAATTATGTCTGGAAAGTGTAAAAAAGCGCGCTGTTCGCCATTTAGGAGGAAACTTGTTAGTTCGAGATGTGCTGATCTTAATTACTTGTAAGCTTAAATTCTTATTAGATATGGTAAAATTGCATTAAATGTTGGAAAGTGGAGTATTTTAGAAAACTAATAAAACATATTTTCGATTGCTATTGCATATTTTGCTTAAAATAATTTTCCTTATTCATTTGGTGCAAGATTTAGTAAAACTACGCCCGGTTCCCAATATGGACAGCTTATGTCCCCGTCGACTACATCTGTAAGAAGGAATAAAATTCAATGTTGAGAAGCAATAACTTGAAAAGTCATCAAAGTGGTAAAATCTTTGTTCAACAAGATACTATTTGAACAATCCCCTAAAAACCTTCCTCCAAAAAACCCTTGCAGAAAAATTAATAGAAGCCCCCCCCCAAATAGGATATCTGTTGGCGAAATCGTAGGTACCTATGGTATGATTTCCTCAACAAAGGAGAGCTGGTTCTGCTTTTTTTGCAGTATTGATGCTTTTTCAAATATGCGGCCATGCATCACATGCGGCTGATATGTTCATGAGGATTATGTGGGACTTACTGCCCATGGTGAAAAGGTTTCTATTTGTCCATGCTGTGAGCACTGAGTAATAAAAGATGTAAATTGGCAGACGGACGCAATAAAACTAAGCAAAACCAACAATATTACTTCATGATATTTACTAGTAATTAAGGGGCTTTGCATGGGTCTTCGAAGGGTAAAAACCGAGAATGCCCCCTTTCTAAAATGCATGTTCTGAAGATATTTACTGTCCCCCCTCCTCCTCAGAATACTTTAAGATACATTTTTTTATTCCCTGTCCTCTAAAATCCCTTGGAAAAGTGTCTCTTCCATACAGACTGTGTAGAAAGTCAATAAAAAAATGTCCATAATAGGGACAGGTAGTTCCTTATATTGTAAACATTTTTTTTCTTATCATTTAAATTAAACCAGAATAATTACACTGTCGCTAATTTTAATAATGATAGTCAATTGCCCAAGGATAGTTGTCACATATTTTTGGAGACCTATGACTTGTACATGGGGGTGAAAAAAATACATTTCCCTTAGGGTGTCCATATTGGGTACAGGTAACTTATAGTACAAGAAGTAACAGTGCGCTGTGTTTCTCAGTCTTTTACCATGAGTGTTAGCAAAAAATATACTCTGTGGAAATCAAAATAAGTATGTATTTTTTAAAAATACTTCAAATATAATTTTCAAAAAAATAAATAAAATAAAAATACTGACTCTGATTACAGTTAATCAACTTATATTTTTGAGTTAATAAATAAATGTATTGGATTGTACCAAATATCCTAAATCCTCAATTCTGTTTTGCCCGTACAACGTACGGTTAACGTGTTTTTGGCAGTCATGATCTCCACGCATTACGTACGGGCATCTATACTTTAATCATAATTTATTATTCTCACCAGTAAACATTTATTGTAAATTTGCATTATGTAAACCAAGCATCTTTCTGATTCAGTTGGGCAAAAATTTGAGTTTTGAAAAAACGGTGATAAAATATTAAAAATTCTGTAAAAGACATGAAAAATAGAAATTATTTAAAAGTTATTGTAATAATAAATATAAATAAATTATGTGAACACAGAATTATGTGAAAATTATGTGTCACATAAATAAAATTATATGAAATTCCTCAAATGCATATTGTATAAATTCTTAAAAAAAATAAAAAAAAAATAAAAAAATGTAAAACTTTACATTACTTTGGGTATGTGTGTGAGGAGGCTTTATTTTATGATAGCTATATCATATTCTATTGTTTTTTTTTTTTTTTTTTTTTTTTTTTTTTTTTTTTTTTTTTACTTTTTTCTCAAATCTTTCGTAATTGGGATAGTCACAATAAATCAATCAATATTTTTTTTTCTTCTGATGTATTAAAAAATAACGTTTGTAGGTAAATGATAAAGTGTAACAGAAAATATAATTGTCTGGGATAGCAAAATAAAAAAATTTAAAAACAATTCAGTGTTTTTTTTTCCTTTTTTTTACAATATTACAAAATAGCGTAGAAAAAATAGAAAGTACAATGCCTTAGATATTTATCTTCAAACGTCCGAGCTTATAACACTAATGTAATAAATAAGACTCTCAATAGGAAATTTTCACTTTCAGAAGTTATTATTTGAAACAGTTTTCCAAATGTGGCATTTTTTTCACTGAATTTTAAAATATGAAAATTGGAATTGAAAATAACATGATCTATATTTTTCGAAGAAATGAACAAAATTAAATAAAACAAATGGTTCTTAACACTTAGCGGATCGCCAGTGTCACATGATATACATATATAAGTTTGTGATCGCATATATGTGTATATATGTATAAGAGTGTATGAATATGTATGTACGTAAACAATGATGCCCATCTAATTCAAAAAGACCGTAAACCGGGGTTACTTTATTATGTTTGAGGCACATTTTTGTACATAACTTAATTTATTCTTCGAATTAGTTTCCAAAAATATACAGGCATATTGATCTTGTGATTCTCTTCGATATTAAAACGCAGTTAATTATGTATTGGAATATTGTAAGAGGAAAAAAAGAAAAAAAGAAGTTCCAAAGTTACCCTGAGTTTGAGGTAACTTTGTCACCTAACTATAAATATGCATTAAAGTTTCACAATAGACGATTGGATGACAAAGGAAACCTTAGACATGAATGTAAAAATAAAAATGTACAACCTTGGATCCCACAGGATTATTTTAATGATTTATGTTTCAGATTTATTGCGAAATTTATGATTGTGCATTTTTTTTTCTTTGGGTGAAAGCATTGATTACATCATTACATGGAATGTCGCTGGTCAGTGTAATGAGTTGTCTTCCTTCAAGTTAAAATATTGATTTTTTTTAATTGAACAACATACATCTGACTTGTGTGCTCGACATGAAAGCCGGCTTATAAGCCATCGCCAATATACACACTGTAAAAAATTTGACAATTTGTCATTTCCAGGCTTTTATAGAATATCTCTATTTTGACCCATGAGAATGCTCCACAATATGGTAAAGTAATCGTTTTCTATAAAAGTGGTAGAGTGACGATGCAGCAAAGGGGTAAAAAAATTTTAAAATTCAGGGACGAGATAGCGCAAGAAAATTTTACATCACAAGTGAAATACAACAAGGAGCTCCACACAAAGAGTGTGTGCAATGGAGTCAGCGGGATTCGAACCCACAACCTCCTACATTCGCTTGCGATTAGCGGAGTGGTATCTTAACCACTCAGCCATGGAGGCTAAGGAGAAAGTACCTGTTAATTAGCACCATGACATCGTCCTTGGTTAAAGGAAAACTCCAGTTTCGATTCCCAAGGTCTTGGAAATCAACTGCTCTACTTCATGAGTATGTATTTTTGGACAACCCATAAACTTGGTGTGTCTTCCAAGGCACTGATTGACAAGAATACTGCGTGGTATTTGTAACATTGGGACAACTTGATTTTTACTCATGCTATCATTGACAACTACAACTTCGTTTGCCACATTCTCCCTTTTTTTCGTATTTTATCATTTTTTTATTTATTGCCTAAGTCTTTTAACAAAAGAGAATACCATATATATATATATATATTCTTTACTACTTTATGTATATATACAACGGTAAGCAAACATTAAGTATAGATCAGATAAATTTGCATAAAAAAACGAAAAAGGCAATAAAACGAAAATGAAAGATCAATCTAGAGATAAACCTTAAGCAAATACAGTAAGGCAGGTCCATGTATGGCACATGCCGTAAAATAAGAAGGTGCTAAACTGATTAAACAGAGAGGCGATTGTCATTCAAAATTTTGACGAAATCTATTGCACTGTGTAAAGGGATTGCAACAACCTTTATTTGCAACCATTGTGTGATATGGCCAAGAATCAATCCAGGAGATATCATCTGGATGACTTTGCACGAAGTCGAATCATTGAGAAGTTGTACAAAGCTCGAAGTGTGACAAGTATGGCACAAGATTTCGGTATCGCTCACAGCATCATTTCACAAGCCTGGAGTGCATTTCAGACGATGGGAATAGCTGTGGGAACATTCATCAATGATCGTTCACGAATAACAACAACGGATAACCGTTATATTATCCTACAGGCGAAAAGAAACAGACGGGAGGTATCCGTTTTTTTCCTTTTATCTAACACACAAATATACTATTTTGTATAATTCACAATTCAAATTATGTAAGTCCAACAAAAATAAGGAATATTGAAGAAGAATCTAAATTTTACATTTTTGAAAAATAGTGACATCAGCATGTACTATTCAATAAACTGTTTCAACAGAATTTTCTAAATATACTACATTATATGCAGTATAATTTATTTAAATGATTCGCCTGAAGTATGTATAAGTAAAATTTCATATTCTAATATTTAATAGAAGTCTATTGCGATTGAACTTCAACAATGCTTTTTGTTATTAACATTATATAGTTTCACGTTGAGTTTTGAAATTAAAAATTATACGACCAAAGTTTTTTTAAACGTAAATCTATTTTAGATGCATTGAAATATATAAAACCGATAGTCATGTTCAATTTTTCATTTTTGTCATAAAATCAATTCTTTGGTGAAAAGAATTTTGAACTTTCATTGCTGTTACATTGTTATTCAAAGACGACCATGAATTTTCTCCAACATCAATATCCATTTTAACTAGGAATTTTCCCATAGATTCCTTAAGAAAAACTATATATATATATATATTGCATATTTAATCTATATATTTGATAAATTAAAAATTTCGTATTTATAGCTGCTTTTAAAAATGCTTTTTTATGATCATTGTTAAACGCAAGCATTTTTAAAAATTTATATTATTAAAAATCATTTTTAAAAATTATTTAAAGACATAAAAAGTATGCTTGTATTGTTAAATGTTCATTGTTATCCCTTTAAACGTTCCAGTTTGAACTTATATTAGTTTTCGTTTCAACTGATTTTTGTCATCTCAAAACTATTAAAAAAATAATTAAAAAAATTCTCTGAACTGTAATTAAATAATGCATTAATTAAAAAATAATATGTTTTCCTTAATATTAAATATGTAATAAGATTTTGTATAAAATATAAATTGTAAAAGCTCGTTAATTAAATCTCTAGTTAAAAATCATTACATTTGCATATATGCTGGCAACTCACTTTCAAATATTATTGCATTTATTCTATTCGTTTCAAAATTTAATGTGACGAGTGGATATTCTAGTAATAATAATATTGTTTAAGATTTTACGTCATTTTTTAAATCTATTTTTAATTCTGTTTATTTTTTCATCCACCTTCTTACTATCTCTAAATTGATACATTATTTAAATCTTGTACATAAAACTATGACTAAATTATATATTATATTTTTTCATACAATTTTAAAACTTAAGAATGAGATTTTTTTTTAATTCGACAAAAGTTCATGACATTAATGTCTGATGAAAATGTAAAAATTTATTCACATTACATTTAAAACAGAAATAAATATTTTTGAAAGAAAAAAATAGGGTACTACTTTGTTATCCCGTCGACCAATTTTGCCAAATTATACAAATCGCCAAATTAATAGCCAAATTAAACATATTGATATAATTTTTTTTAAATAACGAAAAAACAAATAATAAATAGAATTATAATAATTATATTAATAAAAAATCGAAATAAAAATCACTCAATGACATTTTAAACGCGTGAATCGCATTTAATGTCATTGAATGTGACATTCCCGATCATCCATAATTGGCATTTAATCTTATGTTTGGCAATAATTTTTTGGTCGACGGGATAACCTAGTAGTACCAAAAATAGAATTAACAAGGTCTATTATGAATAATGCTATGGATAATATGAAAAATAGTTATACATAAAAAAATCCATTTGTTAAAGCTTTATCTTTATTTTTATGAATATTTAGATGCTTTTAAGTAATACGTATAATAAATCCAACAGTGTTATATTTACATTATTAATTAAAAAAAGATAAAGTTCTTATAAAATAAATGGAATGAAACTTCTTTTAATGTGACTTACACAAAAATACAAATATTTACAGCCGATTTGGAAAACTGATAAAACATTCTCATAACTCTTAAACATAAAACTAATTTTAGGTTGTAACGATTTGAAAGAATTAAGGTTTATGAAAAATATATAGAATATAATACATCATTTGCAGGCCTGTCATATCTAATCCATTAATTTTTGCTTCAATGCCTGGATGAACTCGAAGGATATCTTTTCATCTAGAACACAACTTTTCATTTATCTCTTCAAAAACTTGTTGCATCTCGGAATGTAAGTTTATTGTTCGTAAATGATTAATGTTTCTTTTGTCATGGTATGTGATTAACGTCGTTTATTTTCAGTTACATTAAGACTAGCTGTACAATTCATCGCTGCATGCCTGCGTTTAATTCTCAAATGTTTTAAGGGATATTTAATGTAACTATTCCCTTCTATATTATCAAGTAAAATATAAAAAACTACGTGAGTGTAAATAATTATTTTAATTGTTAAATGATTGTTTATATATCTGTGTTCGTATATATGCATGTGTTCATTTATGCTAATTTTTTAACTTAGTATGACTACTCAAATTTTGGCGAATAAAAATTAACAAAATTTTAATAGTGTTATATATTATAGCATATACTCTTAGTTAAAAGTAAAATAATTTTACTTAGATTTATTAATATTTTTATCATTAATTTCTGAAATAACTACTGAAAATATTATGTAAATAAAATATTTAACACTATTATTTAAATGCTATGTGTATGCGTTAAATATTAATTGAAGTTCAAAATCTCCCTAAATAAAATAATCTAATAAACATACATTATGTATAACACATATCAGGAATTTATCCCATAAAAGACATCCGTAGTAGATGATATTTCTTTTCTGGAATCCGGTACCCTTAAACCAAGTTATAAAGAGAATTTTCAGCGCCAATTGTGAGTTAGTGTTTTTACAGCAGATTATTTATTACTTTTGAGTGCTCTGGGGTTTTTTACTGTGGAAAAAATTATTGAGGTAAGATTATGATTACATTCTGTATTTCAAATGAAATTCCATCTGACGAACATCTTTAAAATCACCGCCAATTTATGTTTATTTTGAACGACTCCACCATAGAAAAAAAAAATATTTTTGTGCATTTTTTTTAATGCAACAAATACACAAACCAAAAATCGTACTGGCTTATACGACAATATGTGGCATTATTTTTTTCAAGAAGCTAAAATTATTTGCGTTTTGAGTCAGATATGGATTTCAGGAAAATTCTGTGAAACAACTGAAAGCCATAACTCCGTAAGTCTACTAAAAAGTATAAACAATTGGGTCTAACGCAGTATATATTTAACTCTATAGGGTCTAATTTGAAAGAGATTTTTTTATTTAATAATTACAGATAATTTTAATCCAAAAAAATTAGCAAAATGAAAAAAGATCTATCTATTTATATCAAGAAAATCTGTAAAATAGAGCTTCAGTGAACTTTATTTTTTTAAATAGTAACAGCTTTACTAGTAAATCTTTATATCAAACCTAAATTCGTATACATAAATTCCATTAACGAATTTTAAAAAGTAGTTTAGAGTATGTTGATGATAATGTTTTATTTAATATGTATATACATTGCTGGAAACGATCTTTTCACTCTACCTATACGCTATTATGGCACTAAATAAATGCTTTCAAAGCATTATAAAAGTTTACATAAACGTTTCTATATTATATATTATTTCTATACGCTACTTTATTTAGTATTTATAAATGATGCTAACATTCTGATTTTATTTATAATATATTTTATGATTTTCATAATAGACCTTTTATATGAAAAGTACATACACATTATTTGTTTAGCAGTTTTAAAGTTGTATTTAGTTATTCTTTACGAGTCTGGACGATATTGAGAATATAAGATTAAATTTCAACAATATCTAAAACTTGTGATTTTTTATTTTGTTTTCCTTAAACAAAATTTCAACTGGCAGCTTAGTTATGGTGATTATTTTCGTTTTCAAAATCTATGTTACGTTTTCAAAAATAGTTTTAATACATGAGTCTTGCAATACAATATACTATATCCGAAACAATTATTATCTCATACATGACTGGGTATTTTTGGTTAAATGTTTTACAATGTAAATTTCATATTAAATATTGCCTATAAGAAAAGATGAACAATAATACATCTAATGATAATTAAATTTGGGTTCACGCATAGCTCCAAAAATGAATAAATAAATAAATAATCAAGATGCTGTTTTTTTCTTTCTTTTTTTGCTAATTTCAAGAGAAATACATTTCATTAACAGTAATTTATGTAATATTAATGTGATGTGATAGTTTATTAAGTAAATTGGACAAGTTCTTTTTTATAATCATTCAGAAGCCTAAAACTAAATCCGATGTGAAATATTCGGTTATTCAGTAGCAAATAAAATCAGCTAACCAAATAATACGAATAATTGCATTTATTGATAATAATTACTTCTAAAATATAATAGTAAAAGATTTTATTTTAAAAGAATTCCAAACATGCAACGTTGTTCACTGAACTCTGATCAGAAAGTTTAGATATGATCTTTATAGAAATGTTTTATTTGTATGCAAGAATTTATTTTTAACATTTAATAATACATCAAAACTAATATTTGACATGATACATATTTTCCAAATCAACGATTCATGCTATCTGATTTCTTATAGGACTGAGAAATAAATAGAATCTTACATTTTAAGCGGATCTTTATTGAAAAAACGTTGCAAAAAGCTAAACAAGAAACATGTATGTATACATATTCTACTATATGAAACGATTCATCGGTATTTTATTGTAAGTAATAATTATTACTTACCCATCATACCTAGTGTAGGATAAATCTTACAATCGTTTTGAAAATCGAAAAAAAAATGAAGGATTTATTCGTTTCAGATACTGGAAATTCCGAAAAACATATTTTTACAAATAAATAAATAAATTGCCATCCGTCCGTCTGCGTGTCTGTCTGTCAATTTGTCTGTAAACGCTCTATCTCCAGAAAAAATTGAGATAGAGACTTGAAATTTTGTATGTACTTAGTATCTAAGAATGGAATGAAGCCCATTTGATATCATTAACCTCGATTATTCGGAACTATTTTATCGGACTCTCAAAAAATTCGTCCTGATAAACAGTATATATTTTTTTTTAAACCGTGGACGTAAAAAACAATAAAATAACACAATTTTTGCATCAAGAAAATTATTTACGGATTAATAGTTGCCGAGATACTTATAAAAAATATATTATAGAAAATGTATCTTTAATCTTGTTATTAAATAAACCAACTTGAAAATTAATAACTATTTGAAAAAAAATGAAATATATCCTTCCTTGTGATTAGTTGTATCTTTTTTTCATTCAGCTTGAAGTTGTAAAAAGGCTATCTTTAAAATAAATTTTAATACAACAACAAATGTCTTAAAAACAATTAATCCTTTTTTTTGCATTCTACTGAACATAAAAGTTCTTTGAAACTTATCAAATGAACTGTATTTCCATAACAACTAGAAATTTAAATTTATCCCTGTTTTCAAACTTGCAATATTTTAAAATCTAAAAATATTAATTTGTTTTTCATAAACGTGCATATTTCCAGTAACTATCAAAATAAAGAAATATTTGCATGCATCTGAATCCGGAATATATCTATGAAACCCTATATTATCTACATTTAAATCCTTTTTCTTTTATATTTAATTTGCGTAACTTGTTATTAATGCATAATTAATGTAAGTTTACTTTACGGAAATTCGATTCGTAAAATTTCTATGAATCTTAAGTCAAAGTTTTCATATTATATCTAATATAATGTGTAAAATATATGTTTTTCAAAGATAATATAGCTCCCTCTTTCAACTTGTTTAATCTCCTCATTTCACATGTCTTAATAAAGTATCAAATATCTTTTCGAAAACTCCGAGAATAATGCGGAGGTGGTAGCTTGGAAAAGAGAAATGTTTGTAATTTTCTTTTAAACATGCATACCACAATGATATATGACTCTGTATGAGCAAAATGAAATTGATTTTCGTTGATTATCTCACAGATTAGAAGATACAGCTTATGTCTAAAGAAGTATTTTTAAATGTTTCCTATAATCTTGATCAAAAAGGCATAAATGTACATATTTTATGAATATAAAGGTTGATTTCAGTTCATTTATTATATCATTATACTAAATTGACATTTTTTAAACAATGCACAGTATTCATGTGTCATATTACGTAGATGTGCACAATTCGGTTTGGTTTGTTTTATGTCGTCCAATTATCTACTCTAGGGATATAGGACCTAGGGGGAGTGCCCTTCGTGAGGGTCTTTCTAAGGGAACCTAACCCGTATTTACGTAAGGTTCGAAGAAAACCACGAAAACTCCGAACGGTTAGGCCGACGGCCGAAATTGGGTTCGAATCCAGCACCTGCCGTCTACCAGTTGAGAGGTCAGAACCTCTCGGCCACTGCTGGGGCGTGCACAATTCGGTGTTGTTTAGTGTATTACAAAGTCTTTTTATTTTTTAGCAAAGTTTTCTTTTAATAGTATAGCTAATAACTCATACATTGATTGAATAGAATCCTTTAAGCACGAAGAATACTCTCATTGAAAGTGTATTTATATTAAAAATAAGTTACAATTTTATTTATTTTTATGTTTTTTCACAGATACATTTAAAAATACATATTTAAAATTAATTATTTTAATTTAAGATTACTTAAATTTTCTTTCAATTAATCACATAAAGGCACCAAGAATGTTTTAAAAAGACCGTTCAGAAACGCTGCAATTACCTAAGATATATTTTACATGTTTTTTTCATATAATACATTAAAGTTATCTTTAATTCTATAAATTAAATAAAACAATTTTAAAGTAAGTAATTATGTGATAAATAAATTAAAAAAAAAGAATTAAAATGTATTCTACTTTATGATTAGTTGTAACATTTTTTTTTTCATTTGAATTTGTAAAAAATATGTTTTTATAATATATTTCTAATGTTATAATAAATATTTCTAAAACAACTAATACTTCTTTTTGTATTCTATAAAACATAAAAATTCTCTTAAACACGTCAAACTATATATTCCCTAACAGTTAAGAAATTAGATTTATCGCTGTTGTACAAATTTTCAATATTTTATTTCCTAAGAATATTTATTTATTTATTATAAACAATCATATTTTAGTAACTCCCAAATTACTTAAGTACTTCAATACCTCTCAATGCAGAAAACATCTTTGAAACCCTATATTTTTAAAACACATTCAGTCCTTTTTCTTTTATTTCTCAATCTGCGTGACTTGTAATTAATGCATAATTAATGTAAATTTACTTTCAAGAAATTTGATTCTTAAAGTTTCTATTAATCTTAAGTTAAAATTTTCATATTATCTGTAACATAACGTAGAATATATAATTTTCACAGTGAACATACTTCCCTCTTTCAACTTGTTTTATCTCCTCATTTCACATGTCTTATTAAACTATCAAATATCCTTTCGAAAATTTGGAGAATAATGCGGAGGTGGTAGCATGGAAATGAAAAATGATTGTAATTATCTTTTAAACATGCATACCACAATGATATGTGACTCTATATGAGCAAAATGAAATTGATTTTGGTACATTTATCTCATAGATTAGAAAATGTAGCTTATGTCTCTAAATATATTTTGTACTGTTTTCTGTAATCTTGATACAAAAAACATAAGTAAACGTTTTCTTTATGATATATTTTAAAATAATTTCATATTTTTTTTTATTTATGTATTAATTTATTTTAAAAATTAATTCATTGTGTATTATTTATTAAAAAAAGAAGTATAAGCGAAAAGCTGCAGTTATCTCAAAATTAAGTAACATTTGAATATCTCCTAATACAGAAATTATCTATGCAACACTGTATTATCTACATTTACTTTTAAAAGACATTCAATCCTTTTTCTTTTGTTTCTCAAATTGCGTAACTTGTAATTAATGCATAATTAATGTAAGTTTACTTTCTGGAAATTCGATTCTTAAACTCTCTATGAATCTTAAGTCAAAGCTTTCATATTAACTGTAAAATAATGTAGAATATATAGTTTTCACAGTGAATATATTTCTCTCTTTCAGCTTGTTTAATCTCCTCATTTCACATGTTTTATTAAACTATCAAATATCCTTTCGAAAACTCGGAGAATAATGCGGAAGTGGTAGCATGGAAATGAGAAATGATTGTAATTTTCTTTTAAACACGCATACCACAATGATATATATCTCTGTAAGAGCAAAATAAAATTGATTTTCGTACATTTATCTTATAGATTAGAATATATAGCTTATGTCTCGAAAAATATTTTGTAATGTTTTCTGTAATCTTGATACAAAAAGTCATAAATAAACGTTTTCATTATGACATATTTTAAAAGTATTTAATGTTTTTTGATTTATGCATTAATTTATTTATAAAATTAATTTATAATGCATCATTTATTTATAAAAGAAATATCACTGAAAGGCCGCAGTGATCTCAAAATACAGTAATATTTAAATATATCCTAATATAGAAATCATCTATGAAACTGTATATTATGTAAATTTATTTTTAAAAGACATTCAGCCCTTTTCTTTTATTTCTCAATTTGTAAAACTTGTAATTAATACATGATTAATCTAAATTTACTTTCAGGAAATTCAATTAATAAAATCTCCATGAAGCTTAAGTGATAGTTTTCATATTAACTGTAACATAATGTAAAATATATAGTTTTCACAGTGAATATATTTCCCTTTTTCAACTTGTTTAATATTCCATTTCACATGTTTTATTAAACTATCAAATATCCTTTCTTAAACTAGGGGAATAATGCGGAGACTGTAGCACGGCATTATGTAGCATGTATTAATTTATTAATAAAATTAATTTATTATGTATTATTTATTAATAATTGAAGTATAACCGAAAAGCCGCAGTTATCTCAAAATTAAGTAATATTTGAATATATCCTAAAACAGAAATTATCTATGCAACACTGTATTATCTACATTTATTCTTAAAAGATATTCGATCCTTTTTCTTTTGTTTCTCAAATTGCGTAACTTGTAATTAATGCATAATTAATGTAAGTTTACTTTCAGGAAATTTGATTCTTAAAATCTCTATGAATCTTAAGTCAAAGTTTTCATATTAACTGTAAAACAATGTAGAATATATAGTTTTCACAGTGAATATATTTCTCTCTTTCAGCTTGTTTAATCTCCTCATTTCGCATGTTTTATTAAACTATCAAATACCCTTTCGAAAACTTGGAGAATAATGCGGAAGTGGTAGCATGGAAATGAGAAATGATTGTAATTTTCTTTTAAACATGCATACCACAATAATATATATCTCTGTAAGAGCAAAATGAAATTGATTTTCGGACATTTATCTCATAGATTAGAATATATAGCTTATGTCTAGAAAAATATTTTGTAATGTTTTCTTTAATCTTGATATAAAAAGGCATAAATAAACGTTTTCATTATGACATATTTTAAAAGTATTTAATGTATTTTTGATTTATGTATTAATTTATTTATAAGATTAATTTATGATGCATCATTTATTAATAAAAGAAATATCACCGAAAGGCCGCAGTGATCTCAAAATACAGTAATATTTAAATATTTCCTAATACAGAAATCATCTATGAAACTGTATATTATGTATATTTATTTTTAAAAGGCATTCAGTCCTTTTTCTTTTATTTCTCAATTTGTAAAACTTGTTATTAATACATGATTAATGTAAGTTTACTTTCAGGAAATTCGATTCTTAAAATCTCCATGAATCTTAAGGCAAAGTTTTCATATTATCGATAACATGATGTAGAATATATAGTTTTGAAAGTGAATATCTTTCCCTCTTTCAACTTGTTTAATCTTCCATTTCAGATATTTTTTTAAACTATCAAATACCCTTTCTTAAACTAGGGGAGTAATGCGGAGACTGTAGAATGGAAATGTGAAATGATTGTAATTTTCTTTTAAACTTGCACACCACAATGATATATGATACTGTTAAAGAAAAATGAAATTGATTTTCGTACATTTATCTCATAGATTAGAATATATAGCTGATGTCTTGAAAAATATTTTGTGACGTTTCCTATAATTTTCATACAAAAAGGCATAAATAAATTTTTTTTATAAAAACAGATATGGAATTCAGTTCATTTCTTTGATAGTGAAGATTTAAGGGGATATATTACCTTTAAATACATCTTTTCAATTTTTAATAATACTGCAGTGATATTTGGTGGCACAATACCTCTTACTAATAATTAAATAAAATAATAATTTAAAAAATCTTGTAGAAAATCCTATTTTATTAAAATTTAATTCAAAAAATTACTTTTTAAAATTCCTACTAATTTTATAAATATGAATACATTTGCTTAAGTTTTTTTCCCCATACATTAAAATATATTATTTAAAACTGTGCATAGATTTCTAGATATATGGAACTCTACATTTACTATATTTTCTTCTCTCTCGTGTGTATTTAAAAAAGAAAGAAATTCAACAAAATCTCAAATGAAATTTTTTTTTTAAATATTTACAAACGTGGGTGTGAAATCTTCGAACAAAACTATTAAATGAAGCATGGAGAATAAGTAACAAAAAATTCAAATCTCTATCTAAAGTAGCAAAAAAAAAAAAAAGTATTTATTGAACAAGAAAATTGTAGAAATATGAACAGGGAGAAAAATCACTTGAAAGTTTTCATTTATATGGGTGATTGGGGAGGTTCTATTAACAAAATGTACAATATCTAGCGATATAATTGTCGTACAGATAAAAAATTAGGCATTAAGCTAGTCACAATTAAAGAAGCTTTTAGTTAATATAAAAAAAGGGAGATCGATATTTTGAAATTTTTCAAGGTAGTGTGTCCCTTTAACAGCTAAATCTTTTTGAAGCAAATGTATAATTAAAAATTTCTGAATGATGTGAAATTAAACAAGGAATACAAACACAGATATCCAAGTTTTTTTTTTTTTCGAAAAACAAACCTTTCAGAGATTTTTTTAATGTGTCATAAGTATCTGAAAAATTAATCAGATTGTACATTTGCATTTCTAGCTAAATTATGAAATTCGATGCGCTGTTGCAGAAAAGTTAGCTGCATGTTGATGAATAATAAATAATAATATGAATACATAATATAATATCATATAATCCACTCGGATTTGTTCATTGCACTATACATTTGGATTTCTAGTCAAGAAAAAATATTTAAATCATCCTTCAAATAAAAAAAATATCTACCAACCTGATTTGTTTTCCCCTCTAAATAAGCGTAAATGCTTGTTCAACTAGTTAAATGATCAAGGATTTAATTATTTTTATCAATCATTAAAGGTTAAATTTTTGATCTTCTCAGCATATCTTACAATTATCAGTGCAATTCAATTATACGACTTTTTTTTAAATCTGCTGTATTCCTTTTCAGAAAATTCCTAAATGATATACCTATACATAAAAAAAACCGTCTATTTTATATATTTAAAAAAATCACGACTGTTATTTTTTTAAAAAATATTTTAATATTTAGTAAACGTTACTCTACAAACTCCTACTCTTAAGAGTCCCGCTTTGTCAAACCAAGTTTATTGCACTTGTTGCTTGTCCCATTATAGTGATATGTCCCGTTCGAGGTTTGATTATTTTTAGACCGCAAATTAGTTTCTATAAAACTGACGTTGTCGTATTCATATTGGTTTCTTTTAATTGGCGAAACAAACGAAGAAACTTTTTCACCAACTTACGATTATGTATCCTTTTTTTGGTTTTATTCATGCGTTCAGATTCCTAAAATAACTTTCATTTTTGTCATTAATGAGCTATAATTCCGTACGAAATATATACACTCATATATCGTGTATTTATATGTATATATATATATATACTTTTACAAATAAAACCAAAGTAACTCAGATATTACCATAACAAAAATTCATTGTAACCAGTATTTATACTGTCATTATGTATAATTAACATGAAAAATGAAATATATATATATTCATCTGTTTTAGATAAAATAGACCTATTGCTATTCAAAGCCATTTTTTACTGTGACTTTTGCCTTACATTTACACAATCTTTTTATAATTTACAATTTTCAGAATAAACAAATGATTTTAGATTTCACTATTTATGTATTAACGTGACATTTACGTAGAAAAATCGCCAGATATTTTAGAATCGCCCATTTTGTTAAGCTTTGCCATTCGCGAATTTCACAAAAGACAGTAACTTAATATAGTTATGTAGTTTAAATAAATACATAAGACAGTTAAAAAAATAACGAAATACAAGTAAAGAAAAATAATAATTTAAAATATATTTATTAAACACATAGTGGCCGATTTTAGGAGTAAACAGAGTTATCGAAGTAGTTTTTTAGCCCTTGTATGTACAGCAAAACAAAAGTAATTTGTATAATATATAATGAAAACTTATAAAATTAATATGATATATTACACGAACGATATACTTATTTTATGTCACAGTATATAGTTCCCATTTAAATTCTTCTGTCACTGCCTTAAAATGTAACTGTAAAATATAAAATCCTTTATTAAACTACATCATTAAAAAATATCCGTAAATTTACGGTAAATTTGGTGGCAGGAAAATTGCTAGACTTTTTTCACCCTGTTAGTAGTATTTTCGTTTCGGGTAATAAAAAAAGGAAAAACTTCATTTGAAGAAGCGGTAACTTTCAATTATAAAGTTGGTATAACATTTGACTGGTGGTGCCATCTATAGAACAGTTTAGAAGCAATAACATTTATTGACCAAGGGGGAAAAAGCGTCTTCGGGGTGATCCGAACCGATGACCTTCGAATGCACAAGATTATAATGTCATATAATTGATTCTACAAAGTGTTTGTATTTTTGTAAGGTAGATTGCAATTTTATGGATTCTGTTATCATTCATGCAATTATAATTAAAATGGTTAATTCATTGTTATGATTTTCATATGGGTTATGAATAATTATAATACGATTTGATTAAATAAATTATAGAAATTTCCTTTGTTCAATAGATAACACAAGCCTGCGATGAAAAAATTGTCGGCATAGTAAGTGGTATTTTTTATAGTTATTTGGATGCTGATTACTAGAAAAATATTGAAAAAATTCCATCACGTACAGTTTCTTCACAAATCGCAATTTATTATTTCATGAATTTAGCAAATTTCGAACAAAAAAACTGTTATTTATATGAGTTTGTCAAATAAATTTATGAACTTTAAGTAGTAAATTTATGTATTTAACTAATAAAAAAGAAAGAAAAAACTATTTCAATGCAGAATATTTTTTTAACCGGCAAACCGCCTATTAAACACAATATTCAAGACAGAGGAAACAAGATGAAATCGGATCTTTTCTGCTTGCAGGTGTCTGTACGCCCCCTCTTCTTCACACCCTTTTTCACTGTCCTTATCTCTACTCCTGATTCAGTGTCTTTGTTTACTCTGTGCTGTACACATGTGTTTTTATTCCGAGCTGTGAGTTAATAGTAATAGTTGTAATTTTAACTTCTAATTATTGCTGCATTAGAGAACATGACTTCACCGAGAGGATTCGTTAATTCACCGAATTGTTTCTGTTATATTTGCGGTAATTATACAGTGAAAAAACAACAGAGAAGCATTTCTGATTTTGTTAAAAAAGTGTATTTCGCTTATTTTGGCATGAAATTGGGTGATCAAGATAAGCCGTGGGCTCCACACAAAGTTTGTAGTATTTGCGTAGAAGAATTAAGGCAATGGTTTCAAGGCAAGAAACAATCATTTCGATTTGGTACACCAATGGTTTGGAGAGAACCTAAAAATCATAGTGATGATTGCCATTTTTGTCTTTGTAATGTGAAAGGATTCAATTTAAAGAACAAAAAGGAAATATTTTATCCTGACATTCCATCTGCTATACGTCCTGTTTCTCATGGACCTGGTATTCCGGTTCCTTTTCCTCCAGAAACTGTGGAAAATATTGATTCAGATACTGTGCCTGAATGTGAAAGTGATGATGATGTTGATGAAGTATATGACTCTATTAGCGATGAACCTAAACTTTTCACGCAGCCTGAATTAAATTATTTAGTCAGAGACTTAAATCTGTCTAAGGATTCGGCAGAAGTTTTAGGTTCCAGACTAAAAGAAAAAAAAATTGCTAGCTCCTGGTACGTCATTTTATTGGTTTAGAAACCGAGAAAAAGATTTTATTCCGTTCTTTTCTAAAGAAGAGGAACTTATTTATTGTAACAATATTCCAGGCCTCATAGCATGTTTCAAAGTCCAATATGAACCTGACGAATGGAGACTTTTTATCGATTCATCAAAAAGAAGTCTGAAAGTAGTACTATTGCATAATGGAAATGAATATGCTTCTGTACCTGTTGGACATTCTGTTCACTTAAAAGAGTGCTATGAAAATCTTGATTTTGTCTTAAATAAAATATCGTATTCAGATCACAAGTGGGCAGTTTGCGGTGATTTGAAGGTGATTTCTATGTTGCTTGGTCAGCAGAGAGGGTACACAAAATTTCCCTGTTTTCTTTGTGAATGGGACAGTCGAGACAGAAAGCAACATTACATTAAGAAAGAATGGCCAATCAGGAAGATATTAGATCCTGGAGTCAAAAATATTCAAAGTAAAAATCTTGTGGATACAAAAAATGTGTTACTTCCACCGCTTCATATAAAATTAGGTCTTATGAAACAATTTGTCAAGGCTTTACCAAAAGAAGGTGAATGTTTCAAATACCTTTGTGAGCAGTTCCCAGGTTTATCCGAAGCAAAAATGAAGGAAGGTATGTTTGTAGGACCAGACATCAGGAAATTGATGAAAGATGAAAATTTTGAGAATAAAATGAAATTAAATGAAAGAAAAGCCTGGAAATCTTTCAAACTAGTTGTTACTAGTTTTCTTGGCAACAAAAAGGACCCAAACTACAAGTCTATTGTAGAAGAGATGGTAACAAATTTCAAGATTTTAGGGTGTAATATGAGCTTAAAAATTCATTTTCTCGATTCACATCTTGACTATTTTTCAGAAAACTTAGGTGCAGTTAGTGAGGATTATTCAAGGTGAAAGATTTCACCAGGATATAAAGGAAATGGAGAGGCGATATCAAGGCAAGTGGAATGTCAGCATGATAGCTGACTACTGCTGGATGCTACAAAGAGACAATCCTTGCAAAATTCACAAGAGGAAAAGTGGCAAAAAAGCTTTTGATGGAAAGAAAAAATAACACTCTGATGACTTGCAACCTTGTATGTATAATTAACTATTACTTTAATTCAGATATAAATGTAATTTATATTGATTTATAAATGTATGAAATTAAAACGAAATGTTGAAATTTCATTATTTTACCTCTTTTTTAAAAAATTATGCAACCATTTTGTGAAAAATTCTTACGTGATAGAAAAAAATGGATTTCATTTTTGTAATCAGCAATGAAAAAAACATAAAAATTAGTTATCAAAATTAAAACAATTTTCAAAAAGTATTTTTTCGCAGGTCTGTGTAATTAGAATATACCTTGGTTAATTTGTTGCTCAAAAAGTTGTTGGTATCAGTACAGTTGCATTTCAGTAGCACGAAGCAGTTCTTTGAAAAGAGCCAGTATTCTTTCATTGAGTTTTATCTTTTCTGTATAGTAGTATATCAGTTTTTAAAACATTGAGAAAACATTTGCAAAAAATAATGAAGTATCTTCGTTATTTCCTTAAATCTTGGTCTATTTTGTTATTTTCAGTAAATAGGATAAACATTTCCGACTTTAAACAAAAAATGCCCTTTTGTCGCTAAAAGGGAATTTTTCTGTGAAATGACGAAAAATTTATCTATGAATTTCAGATTTTTTCGACAGTGTAAAAAAAGCAAAATAATGATAATAATAAAAATTACTGATTTAATATTTTGCGTCACATTTTGATTCAATGAATATGATCTGGGCCGGATAATGCGTAAGGAAAAAAAATTCATCAATGGTATCTCAATTCCTTCTTTAAATAATGAAAAACTATATTTAAAATCTAAAGTGATATTATGTGAACTTTTTTCAACTTGTGTAAGTTTCTTCGTAAAGTATTAAAAGGATCATCCTAGAAATAGATTGTTCTGCCGTAGGTAGCTTTTTTTTATATATACAGTCCGACGGTGTTTGACTGAGGTCATAAAAGTATAAAAAGTATCACGTTATGGAATGTTCTTTATTTGAAACGATACACGCATGGCTCTAACTTCTGAAAGAAAAAAATATTAAACTAAACTGAAAACTTGATTAACTGAATTAGCAATAATCAGCGAAATCCTTTATAATTGTGTTTGATGCTATACATGCATTGTCGTATTGTTTGAAAGAATTTACCGTTTCTTTGTTAAATTAGGCATTTTAAAACCCTTTTTCTAAAGAATTCATTTCAGAAAATTACGTAGAATTTTTCTTTCTTTTAACAATAATAACTTATAATAGCATGATAATTAGAAACAGATTATTTAAAAAAGCAAATGATAATAATAAAAATAACAAATAAATACAAAATACAATATTTTCATATACTTGAGAAACATTTATAGATATTTTATAGAAATATTTCATTCAAAATTGTTTCTTATAGCAAACTAAAAAAAAAAAAAAAAAAAAAAAAAAAAAAAAAAAAAAAAAAAAACATGGCAATTTTAAAGATAAAAAATATAATTAAATTATGTTGGAGATTTACAACTTGGAAATTAATTCAATAAATAGAAAGGCATAATTCAACTCCTTTCCAAAAGATAATACAGTGACATCTTACTTTTACACCTTCTCTTTTATGCGTCTTTTTCAACTATAAAGCGTTTTTCATGCTCCTGGTTTCTTAATATGGAAAAATAATGATAATGATCGTTCGATTATGCATCACTCTGAAAAAATTAAGAAAAAAAAAGGAAGCGTGCGGAATCCAAAATACTTGTTACAATCGCAAAAAAATGTATTGTGCTATCCGGTGCAATAGCTCATTATTCCCTGGTTTTAAAAAGATTAAGGAATTGTCAAGTAATTCACTCTACCACAATCTAATCTATTTCTTCTTGAATTTCATTGTTATTTTAACACAGTACAATATAACAATAAATGCATTTTTGAGGATAATTTGAGTCGAGAACAATATTTTTTTTTTCTTTCATTTATAAAAATAAGAATAATAGTTCAATAAGATGTGTATACTAATTTAAATAAGGCTTTGAAAAATTAATTTAAAAATAAATTATTTAAAAATGCTACTTTATTTTCAATATTCGTCATAATTACTGAATACTCCCAATCCTTTAAAATATAACAACCTTATGCATATCCTAACACTGATACATAATTTCCCTCTGTCTATGGTATAAATGTGACTTTTAAACACGTAGAAGTGCTAATTTATCGCCAGCTTAAAATTTCTGTGTGTGAAAACGAGGATTCTGACGTAAAGTGATTTTCTAGATAGAGTAGATCCTAATAAAAATAATAGCAATTTATTTTTCTTAGAAGCTAAGTGAGATATTTTGAGATTTAAATCTCTCTTGAACGAATATTAAAGCCTTGAATTAAAACTTATCTTAAATTCCGGCTGATTTTCATCAGAGCTTGAAGCATTTAATTTTATAGATGATTATCCAAATATAATTGCTATCACCTCCACGAATAAAAACATCATAATTAAATGAAATATTTATGAAATGTTTGTTTGAATATAATTTCATTTATAGTTTTAGATAGCATAAATTTTATTTTTCTAGAAAAAAAATGTATCCCATGTTAATTAATAATTATTTTAAAGTGAACAAAAACGTTTTAGTTAGAATAAGGGAAAAAAATACGTAAAAAAATGCTTGACTTAATGTATTAAAAAAAAAAAAAAAAAGATAAACTAAAATCTCCCCCCACCTCTATCAATATTTTTTCTATTAAATATTTGATAAATTAAAAAAAAATCATCAACGATAGGGAAGTTTTTTAAACATTATGAGAGAATTTTAAAATTTCCCCTAAAAATAATTTTCCAGTAAATGTTTTTTAAAAACATATTGCTTTTCTCTGTTATATAATTTAATATTTCTCCATTTGTATATATATATATAGATATAGATATACATAGATATATAGATATATAAATATATAGATATATATCAGAAATTAAACAATTATGTGAGAAATTAGTTAAAAACAAATTCTGTCGGAATGCAGCTTTATTCTGAATATCTATCATAAATATTAAATATTCCCAAGCCTTTGAAATGTAACAATCATATACATGTCCTAACACTGATACATAATTTCTTTCTCTCTGTGGTATAGAAGAGACTCTTAGAGATGTATAAGTGCTAATTTACCGCAAACTTAAAATTCCCAGTGTGAAAACGAGCGTTCTTCCGTAAAGTGACTTTCCAGATAGAGTAAATCCTAATAATAATAAAAGCAATTTATTTCTCTTAGAAACCCAGTGAAATATTTTAGGATTTAAATCTCCCTTGGACGGGCATTAAAGTCTTGATTTAAAACTTACCTTAATGTTAGGACGATTTTCATCAGAGCTTGAAGCATTTAATTTCATAGATGGTTAACCAAATTTAATTGCTATCACTTCTACGAGTAAAAGCATCACAATTAAATGTATTATTTATGAAATTTTTGTTTGAAAACATTTTCTTTTATAATTTAAGATAGACATTACCTTTATTTATTTATTTATTTATTAGAAAAAAGAATGTTTCCGACGTTAGTTAATTATAATTTTATTAGTGAACAAAAATGTCTCTGTAAGAATCTGAAAAAACAAACTATGTAAAAATGCTTTACTTTATATATTTTTTAAAACTATTATGGTAGATAACCCCCCCCCACCATCACCACCACAAACGTCTAATGATAAATCAATTTTTTTTTGAGTTATAGTTATAAGTTAAATGTAATAATATTTTTTAAAAATCAACAACAGAGAAATAATTTGTTTTCATGTTTGAAAATATTATGAGATAATTTTGAAATTTCCACGTGACACAAATATATATGTATATACCACAAATGAAACAATCATTTGAGAAACCATTTAAAAATAAAGTATGACAAAATGCTTTCTTTATTCTAAAAATGAATCATAAATATTAAATAGTACCATGTCCTTAAATTATCACAATCATTAGCATGTCTTAACATTGATACATATTTTCCTTCTCTCTATGGTATAGAAGATATAAAGATGCAATAGTGCCAATTTATCGCTAACTTAAAATTCTCTGCGTGAAAATGAGCGTTCTTCCTCAAAGTGACTTTCCAGATAGAGTAGATCCTAATAATAATAAAAGTAATTTAATTCTCTTAGAAACTCAGTGAGATATTTTGAAATTTAAATCTCTCTTGAACTGGCATTAAAGTCTTGATTTAAAACTTATCTTAAAGTAAGGACGATTTTCATCACAGCTTGAAGCATTTAATTTCATAGATGGTTAACAAAATTTAATTTTTATCACTTCCACGACTAAAAGCATCATAATTAAATGGACTTTTTAAGAAATATTTGTTTGAAAATAGTTTATTTTATAAATTAAGATAGACATTACCTTTATTTATTTATTTATTGGAAATTAAGAATGTTTCCTACGTTAGTTATTTATAGTTTTATTAGTGAACAATATGTTTAAAAATTCTTAAAAACAAAGAAAAATGCTTTACTGAATGTGTTTTTTAAAACTATTACGGTAAATAAAAAAATATCCCCCTCCCCTCCCCAACGTCTAATGATAAACCATTTCTTGACTTATACTTTAAATGTAACAATAACAATAATAAAAAAAATCAGTGAAATAATTTGTTTCATGTTTTAAAATATTATGAGATAATTTTGAAATTTTCACATGACATAAATATAGATGTATATACCAGAAACTAAACAATCATTTGAGATATAATTTAAAAATAAATTATGACAAAATGATTTCTTTATTCTAAAAAAAATGCATCATAAATAATAGATATTCCCATGTCATTAAATTATCACAATCATAAGCATATGATAACCCTGATACATAATTTCCTTAACTCTATGGTATAGAAGAGACCCTTAAAGATGTAATCATATCAATTTATCGCCAACTTAAAATTCCCTGAGTGAAAACGAGCGTTCTTCCGCAAAGTGACTTTCCAGATAGAGTAGATCCTAATAATAATAAAAGCAATTTATTTCTCTTATGAACTCAGTTAGATATTTCGAAATTTCAATCTCTCTTGAACTAGCTTTAATGTCCTGATTCAAAACTTATCCTAAAGTCCAGATGATTTCCATCAGAGCTTGAAGCATTTAATTTCATAGATGGTTATGAAAATTTAATTGTTATCACATCCACAAATAAAAGCATCATAATAAAATGGATTGTTTATTAAATACTTGTTTGAAAATAGTTTCTTTTATAACTTAAGATGAACATGCCTTTATTTATTTATTTAATAGAAAAGAAGAATCTATCCTACATTAGTTAATTATAGTTTTATTAGTAATATAGTATATAGTTATATCTCTGTCAGAATTCGAAAATATAAACTATGTTTTACTTTATATATTTTTATAACTATTATGGTAAATAAACAATTAAGTAAATATATTTTTTTATAATTTAAGATATTAATTTATTTATAAAAGTAGAAAGTATAGTTCGTTAGTTAATTGTAGATTTTTCAGTAAAAAGAAATGTTTTAGTAAAAAAAAAGAAAAAAAAAACTTTATTATAGATAACTACTTCTCTGCCAACATCTAACGATAAATAATTTTTTGACTTGTATGTTAAATGTAACAGGAAAAAAAGACTTCAGAGTAATATATTTTTTTCATATTTCACAATATTGTGAAATAATTTTGAAATTTTCCCATGATACAAGTACCCAATAAAATCTTCCCTAATAAAATATTTGTATTTAATCATACACTATGTTATTATTTCATTTATAACAAATAATATTGCAAAAATATGTAATATATGTATATATATATATATATATATATATATATATATATATATATATATATATATATATATATATATATATATATATATATATATATATATATATATATATATATATATGTACCACAAACTAAACAAGCATTAAAGAAAATAGATAAGATTAAAAATGTATAACGCTACTTTATTGTATATTTATCATAAATATTCCCAGTCCTTTTAAATATAACAATCATTTGCATGTCCGGACATACATAATCTCTCTCTCTCTCTGTGGTATAGAAGACACTCTTAAACATGTAGAAGTGCCAATTTATCGCCAACTTAAAATTTCCTGTGTGAAAACGAGCGTTCTTCCGTAAAGTGACTTTCCAGATAGAGTAGATCCTAATTATAATGAAAGCAATTTATTTCTATTAGAAACTCAATGAGATATTTTGAAATCTCTCTTGAACTAGCATTATAGTCTCCATTTAAAAATTATCTTAAATGCCGGACGATTTTCATCAGAGATTGAAGCATTTAATTTCATAGATGGTTAACCAAATTTAATTGTTATAGCTTCCACGACTAAAAGCATCATAATTAAATGGAATATTTATGAAATGTTTGTTTAAAATTAGTTTCTTTTATATTTTAAGATACACATCACTTTTATTTATCTATTTATTCATTTATTTAATACAAAAGAAGAATATATCCTACGTTACTTAATTATAGTTTTATTAGTGAAGAAAAATGTCTCTTTCAAAATTCTTAAAAACAATGTAAAAATGCTTTATTGAATATATTTTTAAAAACTATTACGATAAATAAAAAAATATCCCCCAACGTCTAATGATAAACCATTTTTGACTTATACGTTAAATGTAATAATAACAATATAAAAACAACAGCAGAGAGATAATTTGCTTTCATGTTTGTAAATATTATGAGATAATTTTGAAATTTTCACATGAGACAAATATATATGTATATACCACGAATTAAACAATCATTTGAGAAATCTTTTAAAAATAAATTATTACAAAATGCTTTCTTTCTTCTAAAAATGCATCATAAATATTAAATATTCCCATGTCATTAAATTATCACAATCATAAGCATGTTTTAACACTGGTACACAATTTACCTCTCTCTGTGGTATAGAAGAGACCTTTAAAGAGATAACAGTGCATATTTATCGCCAATTTAAAATTATCTCTGGTTAAAACGAGCGGTCTTCCGTAAAGTAACTTTCAAGACATAGTAGATCCTAATAATAATAAAAGCAATTTATTTCTCTTAGAAACTCAGTGAGACATCTTGATATTTAAATCTCTCTTGAACTGGCATTAAAGTCTTGATTTAGAACTTATCCAAAAGTTATAAATCCCCAGACGATTTTCATCAGAGCTTGAAGCATTTAATTTCATAGATGGCTAAACAAATTTAATTGTTATAACTTCCACGAATAAAAGCAACATAATTAAATGGAATATTAATGTAATGTTTGTTTGAAATTTTTTTTAAATAATTTAATAAAAGTAGAATATATAGAAAGTTAGTTAATTGTACATTCTTTAGTACGCAAAAATGTCTTAATAATAATAATAATAATAATAATAATAATAATAATAATAATAATAATAATAATAATAATAATAATAATAATAATAATAATAATAATAATAATAATAATAATAAAACTTTATTATAGATAACTACCTTTTCACCAACGTCTAACGATAAATCATTTTTTGACTTGTATGATAAATATAAAAGGAGAAAGAAAGTCAACTCCAGAGTAATATATTTTATTCATATTGTGAAATAATTTTAAAATTTTTACATGATACAAGTATCCAATAAATTCTTCCTTAATAAAATATTGGTATTTAATCATACACAATGTTATTCTTCCATATATATCAAATAATATTGCAGAAATATGTAATATATATGTGTATATATAAATACATATATATATACAAGGTGTCCCTAAGCTCATGGAATTTACGCTAGGGGGTGATAAAACACATCAAGACGAGTAATAGTAAATAGGAATCCAAGGGTCCCAAGCGGTTTCCATAGGAGATTGCCGCCATTAAAGTTTGGGGTCCAAAATTTCAAATACACATAAAAAACGGGAAAAATTGGTCGATTGATTTGCGGTTTTCATTAAAACTATTCTTTATGTTGGCATTTTCTTGAAAATAAATTATAAAGATAAATTTCGAAAAATGCCGATAGAGGGCGCTTTAGTCTTTGAAGTAATGAAAAACTATTTTTTGCCGTGATTTATTGCATCTCATTATATTATTTCGTAAGCTTAGACTTAAACTTAAATTTTGAGCTCAAAATCTGAATAGTTGGGAGTGGTTAAGCAGCACAGACTTAACTGTGTTTAGAGGGTTTAAATTTCAAATGATTATAAAAAACTGAAAAATTGGTCGATTTATTTGCGGTTTTCACTAAAACTATCTTTATGTCGGTATTTTATTGAAAATGAATTATAAAGATAAATTTCAAAAAATGACGATAGAGGGCGCTTTAGACTTTGGAGTAGCTAACAACTATTTTTACGTTATTTTTTGTATCTGATTAAATGTTTTCGTCAACTTAGACTTAAACTTAAATATTGAGCTCAAAATCTGAATAGTTGGAAGCCGTTAAGTAGCACAAACTGAACTGTGTTCAGAGGGTTCAAATTTCAAATGATTATAAAAAACGGAAAAAATGGTCGATTCGTTTGTAGTTTGAAATAAAACTATTCTTTAAGTCAATATCTTATTGAAAAAACATTTTAAAGATATATTTCAAAAAATTCCGTTAGAGAGCGCCTTAAACTTTAGAGTAACCAACAACTAATTTTAACCTTTTTTTTTTTTTTTTTTGTCTTGTATCTAATTAAATACTTTCTAAAAGTTATTAAATGTCTTCGAAATCTTAGATTTAAATTTAAATATTGAACTCAAATTCTGAATCGTTGGGAGGGGTTAAGAAGCGCAAACTGAAGTGTGTTCAGGATTGAAATTTAACACCCCCCTCCCCTCGAACACAGTTCACTTTTGCGCTTCTTAAACACTCGCAACGATTCGGAATTTGATTTCAAATTTTAAATCTAAGCATTTGAAAGCATTTAATGAGATCTAAAAAATAGCTGTTAAAAATGCTTGTACGCTACTCTAATGTCTAAGGCGCCCTCTATCGGCATTTTGTGAAATTTATCTTTAAAATTTATTTTCAAGAAAACACTGATTTAAAGAGTAGTTTTAAGAAAAAACGCAAACGAATCGACTAATTTTTCCGTTTTTTATAATTATTTGAAATTTAAACCCTCTGAACACAGTTCAGATCGTGCGACATGACCACTCCAAATTATTCAGATTTTGAGCTCAAAATTTAAGTTTAAATCTAAGACTACGAAACAATTTAATGAGATGCAAAAATAACGGCTAAAAATAGTTGTTCGTTAATCCAAAGTCTAAAACGCCTTCAATCAGCGTTTTTTGAAATTTATCTTTATAATTAAAAAAAAAAAAAAAAAAAAAAAAAAAAAAAAAAAAAAACGACATAAAGAATAATTTTAGTGAAAACCGCAAATCAATCGACCAATTTTTCCATTTTTTATAATCATTTGAAATTTGAGCCCTCTGAACACAGTTCAGTTTGTGCTACTTAACCATTCCTAACTATTCAATATTTAAAGTTCAAAATTTAAGTTTAAGTCTGAGATTACCAAACCATTTAATGAGATGCAAAAAATAACGGCAAAAAATTGTTGTTCGTTAATCCAAAGTTTAAAGCGCCCTCTATCGGCGTTTTTCCAAATTTATCTTTATGATTTATTTTCAAGAAAATGCCGTCATAAAAAATAGTTTTAGTGAAAACTGCAAATCATTCGACCAATTTTTCCTTTTTTTATGTTTATTTGAAATTTTGGGCCATAAACTTCAATGGCGGATATCTCCTTTGGAAAACGTTTAGGACCATTGGTTTCCTATTTACTATTACTCGTCTTGATATGTTCTATCACCCACTAGCGTATATACCATGAGTTTAGGGACACCCTGTATGTACAGGATGTATCTAAACTACTGGGCAAAACATTAAGGAATGATAGTACTCATCAAGGCAAATAATATTAAATGGGAAACTAAGGGTCCCAATCGTCTTCCGAAGGAGATAGGCGCCATCAAAGTTTAGGCTCTAAAATTTGAAATGATTATGAAACACGGAAAAATTAGTCGATTCGTTTGCGGTTTTCACGAAAACTTTTCTTTATGTCAGCATTGTCTTGAAAATAAATTATAAAAATAAATTTCAAAAAATGCCGATAGAGGGCGCTTTAGAGTTTGGAGTAACGAACAACTATTTTTTACCGTTATTTTTTGCATCTCATTATTTTTTTTTAGAAGTTTAGAGATAAAATTAAACTTTGAGCTCAAAATCTGTGGTTAAGTAACGCAAACTGAACTGTGTTCAATGACAGTAGGTATATTCAAATTTAAAATGATTATAAAAATAAGAAAAATTGGTCAATTGATTTGCGGTTTTCATTAAAATTATTCTTTTTGTCAGTATTATCTTGAAAATAAATTATACAGATAAAGTTAAAAAAATGTCGATAGAGGGCGTTTTAGACTTTGAAGTAACGTACAACTATTTTTTATCGTTATTTTTTGGATCTCATTAAACTTTTTTAGAAGATTACACATGAGTTTAAAATTTGAGCTGAATATCTGAATCGTTGAAAGTGGTTAAGTACCGCAAACTGAACTGTGTTCAATGGGGGGGAGGTTCAAATTTTAAATGATTATAAAAAACGGAAAAAACTGTCGATTCATTTGTGGTTGTCTCTAAAACCATTCTGTATGTCACAATTTCCTTGAAAATATATTTTAAAGATAAATTTCAAAAAATTGCGTTTGAGGACGCCTTAAATTTAGATTAATTCACAACTATTTTTAACCGTTTCTTTTTGTTATCTAAATAAATGTTTTAAAAGCTTAGACTTAAATTTCGAGCACAAAATCTGAATCGTTGTGAGTAATGAAGTAGCGAAAAATTGAACTGTGTTCGCAGGGTGGGCAGGGATAACATTTCAACTCCTGAACACAGTTCAGTTTGCGCTTCATATGCCCTCCCAACGATTCAGAATTTGAGCTCAAAATTTAAGTCTAAGCTCTTGCAAGCATTTAATTAGATACAAAAATATAACAGTTAAAAATTGTTGTTGGTTACTCTAAAGTTTAAAGCGCCCTCTAACGGAATTTTTTGAAATTTATCTTTAAAATTCATTTTCATGCAATACTGAGATAAAGAATGGTTTTAGAGAAAATCGCAAACGAATCGACCAATTTTTCCGTTTTGTTTTATCATTTGAAAATTTGAAACTTCCCACCCCCTTTGAACACAGTTCAGTTAGAGCTGCTTAACCATTCTCAACGAGATTCAGATTTTGATCACAAAATTTAAGTTTATGTCTATGCTTCAAAAAAATTTAATGAGATGCAAAAAATAAAGGGTAAAAAATAGTTGCACGTTACTCCAAGGTCTAAAGCGCCCTCTATCGACATTTTTTTAATATAATTTATTTTTAAGACTATACTGACATAAAAAAAAGTTTTAGTGAAAACCGCAAATCAACTGACCAATTATTCCGTTTTTTAATATCATTTTAAATTTGAATATACCCACTGTCATTGAACACAGTTCAGTTTGCGTTACTTAACCACAGATTTTGAGCTCAAAGTTTAAGTTTATCTCTAAACTTCTAAAAAAAAATAATTAGATGCAAAAAATAACGGTAAAAAATAGTTGTTCGTTACTGCAAAGTCAAAAGCGCCTTCTATCGGCATTTTTTGAAGTTTATCCTTAAAATTTTTTTTTCAAGACAAGACTGACATAAAGAATAGATTTCGTGAAAACCGCAAACGAATCGACCAATTTTTCCGTTTTTTATAATCATTTCAAATTTTGCACCCTAAACTTTGATGGCGCCTATCTCCTTCGGAAGACGTTTGGGATCCTTAGTTTCCCATTTAATATTATTTGTGTTGGTATGTCTATCCCCCCTTAAAGTATTTCCCATTAGCGGCCACTCCGTTCAACCGATCGAGTTGAAATTTCAGATATAGCTATTCTGAGGTATGAGCACGAGATTCTGCGATCGGCAACAAAATGGCCCTCACGGTTACGGTTATAGTTACAGAAATTTGAAATCTTCCAGTAGCAACACCCATTTTTTTTCATTGCAAAATGCTCAGCGCATGCGAAAACTCTAAAGAGCGGTGGAACAGAATGGTTATTGCAATAAACGGACGCGTTATGCTCGCACAAAATCAGCTCTACGAACGGTCCCCAAACAACACGACTAAGGCACACGAAGAAAATCTCAGTATGACAGCATCAAAATACCAATCACGGAACATCGTTTGCCGGATAGTCAGCGTAGAAAACTGATAAAAAGTAGGGTGGGAATGTTAGTTCTTCAGTCGGAGCTCTAGATGCCAATAAAATGACTTCGTTCGTGGTGAGTTGGTAAAACTATTATCAAAATGAGATGAATGCTGCGAAAACCTGGCGCGTTTACCGTCGAAACCATCTTCAAATGCGTTGCCTATGCATTTCACCAACTCTTCATGATTTAGTAATGAAATTTGAAGAAACTGGCAGCACTTGTGATTGTCTGCAGTCCGGACGACCATCTATTCCTGAGAGGATACTGTTATGGAATTGCATCACATAGTGACCAAAGGACGCATGCAAACCATAAAAGGTGCATCTCGAGTATTCAATATACCAAAATAAATGGTCTTATGTCTTAAAATTAATGCTCTCTATAATTCGCATGTTTCTTTACCGGTACCAGCGCGCCCAGGTGTTGGAAGCGAGAAACCAACAACAACATATAGACTTTGTTAATGAATTTCTTATCAAATATGATGGAGATAACGATCGACCTTTTCGCATATTATGAAAGGACGAGGGACATTTCACCTTAACTGGTAACGTCAATGGCCTCCGCGTACCCCCGACCTCTCTCCTGCGGATTTATAATTCTGGGGATATCTAAAATCTAGAGTTCACATGTGCAATCCCCAAAGTTTGCCGGATTTGAAAGATTCTATCAAACTTGAGATCGCAAACATCCTTCGTGCGAAGTAACGTTCGGCTGTATTGTCGCCACCATGCAATGTGTAATTGACTGTGATAACACCCATGTGGAAAATGTGTAATAACAATAAAAGTTTTTTCCGATCTGTGTTATAATCAGAGATTAGTGTACTGACTCTGCGTTATATGCACATTTACTCCTTGCACCCCAATCGTGCTTTTTATGGGGGGGGGAGGTGGATTCGCAGAACAGTTTTTTGTGCATGCATAACGTGTCCGTTTCTTGCTATACACTTACGGTTCCAACGCTGTGTAAGGTTTTCGCATGTGCTGAGCATTTTGCGATGAAAAAAAAAGGTGTTGCCATTGAAAATTTCGAGTTTCTGTAACTATAACCGTAACCGAGAGCATCATGTTGTTGCCGTTCAGGGAATCTCGAGCTCTTACTTCTGAATAGCTATATCTGAAATTTCACCTCGATCGGTTGAACGGACTGGCCGCTAAAGCTCCATATACCGGCAAAGTTTTTTTATGACCACCCGGTATATTACAAATTAAACAAGCATTAAAGAAAATATATAAGAATAAAATGTGTAAAGTGCTACTTTATTGTATATTTATCATAAATATTCCCATGCGTTTTAAATGTAACAATTGTTTGCATGTCCGAACAGTAATACATAATCTCTTTCCCTTTGTGGTATAGAAGAGACTCTTAAACGAAGTGTCAATTTATCGCCAACTTAAAATTCCCTGCGTGAAAACGAGCGTTCTTCCGTAAAGTGACTTTCCAGATAGAGTAGATCCTAATTATAACAAAAGCAATTTATTTCTATTAGAAACTCAGTGAGATATTTTAAGATTTAAATCTCTCTTGAACTGGCATTAAAGTCTTGATTTAAAACTTACCTTAATGTTAGGACGATTTTCATCACAGCTTGAAGCATTTAATTTCATAGATGGTTAACGAAATTTAATTGTTATCAATTCCACGAATAAAAGCATCATAATTAAATTGAATGTTTATGAAATGTTTGTTTGAAAATAGTTTCTTTTATAATTTAAGAAAAACATTACCTTTATTTATTTATTCATTTATTTATAAAAGTAGAAATATCGTAAGTTATTAATTTGTAGATTTTTCAGTAAACAAAAATGTCTTAGTTAGAATGTGAGAAAGCAAACTGCGTAAAAAATACATAACTCTATATATGTAAAAAAAACTTTTATTATAAATAACCCCTCCCCCAGCAACTTCTAACGATAAATCATATTTTGACTTGTATGTTAAGTGGAAAAGGAAAAAAGCCAACTCCAAATTAATAATATATATATATATATATATATATATATATATATATATATATATATATATATATACACTATATTGCCATTGATTATGGGACACTTGCGATTTTAGACATTTTACTAAATATCTAGAAAAATACATGAGGAATCATCTCGAAACTCTTAGTGCATAAATATAATAGTATACATCATACATCTCCGTGATGATTTTTACCGAAACTCTATAGGGGACCGTCAACAAATTAAAAAAGAATGAATATTTTTTGAATAACCCTGTCAAAACTAATGTAGCAAAAACGCTCAAACTCTAGATTATGATTGAATGCCTTATTGTAATACACTGTATTCATTTTTATGCAAATAGCATGCATACTCGCAGAGTAATTAAGGTTTTTATAAAAATGGCCCCAAATTTTTCTAAGTTTTTCCCTTATAATTTTCAGAGTTCTTAATATAAAATAATATTTTTTTCAGAAAATATGACAAACAACATTGCACACAGTACCCTGTAATCAGAATTAAAAAATAATAAAAATTGTATGAAAAATGAGTAGGTTTACTAAATAATTTTTTACTGCGCATGCGTCAAAGATATCAAAATTTCATTTGCATATTATGTTAGCTAAATATATAGAGCAACTTTTGTAAAAGTCTCAAAATTATGGTTTGAAAATTCTGACAGTAATCGTCTATAGAAAAAGGACAAAATTCGCTCTTTCCAAAATGAAGCAAAAAAATGAGGGATTTTATCCAAAAGTAGTCGTAACATCCCGTATTGTGTATTCTATATTGAAACTAATCAATGAATATATGGATACAACCCCTTTTGTTTTTGCTTCATTTTGAGAATAACGGATTTTCAACTTATTCAATTGACGATTATTTTTAGAAGTTTCAAGTTATGATTTTGTGACTTTCACAAAAGTTGCTCTATACATTTAGCTAACATAATATGCAAATGAAATTTTGATATTATTGACGCATGCGCAGTAAAAAATTATTTAGTAAACCAACTCATTTTGTATACAATTTTCATTATTTTTTAATTCTAATTACAGGGTACTGTGTGCAATGTTGTTTGTCATATTTTCTGAAAAAAATATTATTTTATATTAAGAACTCTGAAAATTATAAGGAAAAAACTTGGAAAAATTTGAGACCATTTTTATAAAAACCTTAATTACTCTGCGAGTATGCATGCTATTTGCATAAAAATGAACACAGTCTATTACAATAAGGCATTCAATCATAATCTAGAGTTTGAGCGCTTTTGCTACATTAGTTTTGACATGGTTATTCAAAAGATATTCATTCTTTTTTAATTTGTTGACGGTCCCCTATAGAGTTTCGGTAAAAAATCTTCACGGAGATGTATGACGTATACTATTATATTTATACTAGCTGACCCGCCCGGCGTTGCCCGGGTCCGTAATAATAATCTTAAACGAACTTGAAATTTTTATGATTTTATCTTTAACTCGAAATATGTGTAAATGCACTATTAAAAACTTTACCCTTTTGCTGCATCGTCACTCCAACGGTTTTATAGAAAATGATTACTTCAGCCTATTATGGAGCATTCTCGTAGGTCAAAAGAGAGATATTCTAAAGAAGCGGGGGTTTGATGATACAGCAAAAGGGTAAATTTTTTTATAGTGTACATTATATTAAATACGTGCCCCCTGACTGTGTCAAAAATTGGTTAAAAAAAGTAATATTTAGCTGCAAAAGTACCTTAATGATTGCAATGGGAAACGAAGGAGGGAATATGTGTCCAACAATTGCGTGATTTTCGTGTTAAACTGTTGATATTTAACCTTAAAATTATTGTTAAGTGACTTAACTAAATACTTTTTTCACATAGATATCCCAAGTGAAATATTTTGAATTTCAAACTAATTATATCATTCTTAAATCCGACTATATCGTGAATGAAATCGATTCTCGATGATTAGCTAAAAGGTTAGTATATAGTATTATAATTTCAGAGCCATTTTACAAAAATAGGTGTATATTTTTTATCAAACATGCGTAAAGTTCATTCTGTGAACAAAATCCTAGCCGTAACCTTATTGTATTGTAATCATAACTTGTCTGTAACTTAGCTGTATCTTAACAGTAATCTAACTGTAACTTAAATATACCATAAATGTAACCTGGCCGTTACCTTATCATAACCTACCCATAATCTAACCACAACCTAACCGCAACTTAACCTTAACCTAACTGTAACTTCATGACCTAACTGTAACCTAACCGGAAAATAAATATAACATAAGGCTTACTGGAACGTAATTGCAACCTAACTGTTACCTAACCGTGACCAAGTTCTAATTTAACACTAACTATAAACGAAATATCTTAACCATCTCGCGCTAAGTACTTAGTTTGACTTTCCACCGCTACGGAGAGCATTATGTTTTGTAGAACATCCGAATTTTAGGTTCGGATTGGATTCATGTTCATGGAAATTATTTTGTCTTCTTCGGATACGGTTATGGTTGCTTGGAATGTTTTTGTTCAGTTTAGATTCGGTTCAATTCAGATTTCGTGGAGTTTTTTTTCCATTAAATGAGATTTTTAAGTTCGGTTCGGGTTGTACTTCCATGGAAATTATTTTACCTAGTTCCAATGAGGTTATATTTCACTGAAATATTTTTGTTAGGTTCAGATTAGGTTTGGTTCAAATTTCGGGATTTATTTTTTTTTTTTTTTACAAATTTTCTGGTTCGGATTGGGTTTATGCCCATAGAAATTATATTGTCTTGTTCGTATCTGGTTATAATTATTTGGAATATTTTCGTCGGATTCAGATTTCAGGTATTTTTTCAAATTGATTTTTAAGGTTCTGGTCGGATTCATATCCAGAGAAATTATTTTGTCTTGCTCGGGTCCGGTTTTGGATCTTTGGAATATTTTTTCGGGTTCAGATGTCATTCAATTTAGATTTCGGTTTTTTAATGGAATTTTTAGGTTCAGGTTGGGTTGCGCGTCAACGGAAATTATTCTGCATTGTTTGAATAAGGATATGCTTCTCTGGAATATTTTTATCAAATTCAGATTTAGTTCAGTTTTTTAGGTTCGGATTGGGTTCATGCTCATGGAATTTTTTTGTCTAGTTCAGATCCGGGTATGGTTCTGTGGAATATTTTTGTCAGGTTCATATTTCGTTCGATTCTAATTTCAGGTATTTTTTTCAAATGGAATTTTTTAGGTTCGGATCGGGTTCATGTCCACGGAAATTATTTTCTCTTATTCGAATCCGGTTATGGTTCTTTCGAATATTTTTATTGGATTCAGATGTAGTTTGCATAAAATTTCAGGTTTTTTTTTTTTTTTTTTTTTCAAATGGAATTTTTTAGATTCGAATCAGGTTTATGTTCACGGAAATTATTTTGTCTTACTCTTATAGGGTTATAGTTCTTTGGAATATTTTTATCGATTTCAGGTTTCGTTCTGGTCATTTTTCGGGTTTTTTCAAAGAAAATTTTTAGGTTCGGGGTGGGTCAGGTTGCTTATACACGAACATTTTTTTTCCTTGATCGGATTGGGATATGCTTCATTTGAATATTTTTGTGGGATTCAGATTTGATTTGGACCAGATATCAAATCCATTGTTTTTTTTTTTTTCAAATGGAATTTTTAGCTTCGGATCGGGTTTATGCTCATGGAATTTTTGTCTTGCTTGGATCGGAGTATAGTCTGTTTTTTCTGGTTGGGATCGGGTTATCTGTTAATACGCCTAAACATTATGTTTTGCTACTATTCTTTTAGTGACTATTTTTGATATATAATTTAATTTGCTATTTGATAATTTATTACTGTGTATGAATCATCTGCCGATTTGAACAATTGTACGTCAAACAGCCATTTCATTTTTGTTTTAAAAACAAATTAAAATCTTAATAAAATTTTAACGTAAATAAAATGCATTCAAATTTAATCAATGATTTAAAAAACTGCTAAAAAAGCCTCATATATGCATATACATATATTTACTGCATTATAGCTAACCATACATACATTCTAATGTACGAAGTACCAACGATCTGACGTAACAGCTGTGTTCAAAAATCCTAAGTTAAACTGACACTTTGCCAGTCTTTAAATTTTAAAGGTCTTTGGGGGGAAAAAAACAGTCACTTTTGAAATGTCAAAATCTCAAATTGGTTTGTTTCATAGAGTAAAAAGAAATTAATAGAGTGGAAGTATTATCTCTGGAGGTGATGCTAAAAATGTAACCCTACATTAAGTCCAATTAAGTACCATAAAAAGTACGTGCTTTGACACGCCTGTCAATTGAAACAGGTTTAAACCCGTATTTTTTTGCTCATGTTTCTTAAAAAAAAAAAAAAAAAACTAATCTATCGCTTCACCGGTAAAAATTTATTAATTATTTTATCATATGAGTTTTAAATATCAATATAGAAAATTATTTTAACGTTTTGCTTGAAAATATAACATTCTTTTGTTAATACATTAAAATCGTCTGCAGTCAGAAATCTATATTTTAGATTAATATTTATTACTTAAGTTTTCATACATGATTTTAAAAGAATTAATTTGATATTTAATTATTGCTAATTTTCCAATTTCCTTAATTTTAAAAGCGAACATTTATTTTAATAAATAATATTAGAACAAAGACCATTTTAAAAATTTGCATTTTTCCTCCTAAAATATGCTTCAATTGTAATTCATTTCTTTCAATTCGTCTTATAATACAAAATCCCTTCCACGTCCTTTTGTTTGGCACATTAAAATTTGAGCGATAAATGGTTTCATATTGCAAAACTTTTTTGAGGCTTACTTCACTTCCACTTATCTCATTCCTCTATGGGTTTCTTTAATTCTGTCTCAGCTTTCTTATTACTTCTGCGAAAATTTTTACACAACCAACCAACCGTAAACAAACGAAACAGAAAAAAATTGGAAAAAGATGATTTTCTATGAGAGTGACCTCTCGATTTTAATTAATTACTCAGTTAATAATTAGAATTTCGAAATTCTGAAGCTCAGGTGCATCAGGAGAGATTTAGGGCTACTCTAAAAAAAATTTTGAGCTTCGTACATGCTGTAGATTTTGCTAGCCATCGCAGACACACACACAGACACACACACAGACAGAGCGTTTTGTTCTTTTATTAGTATAGATACTAAGAGTTTCGAGATGATTCCTCATGTATTTTTCTAGATATTTAGTAAAATGTCTAAAATCGCAAGTGTCCAATAATCAATGGCAATATAGTGTATATATATATTATATTTGACAATAATTTGAGATAATTTTCAAATATTTTCATGATACAATTATCTAATAAAAGCTTCCTTAATAAAATATTACCATTTAATAATGTTTCTCCATTTATAATAAATAATATTGCTAAAATATGTAAATGTATTTACACACACACACACACGTGTGTATATATATATACAGGTAGTCCTGCAAATAACATCCTGATTTCAAAATTAAATTTCCCAAAAACAAAGATCGATAGTAATATGCGGTAGACTGTTTTTTCATTAGGTAAACTGTAAAAATCTTATACAGAAATTTCAAACAGTGAATATTTTGAAAAAATTGCTTTCTGATTGCATAGAATGCTTTGATTTGACATTTTTCTTGCTTTAGATTGCTGCCAGAGAATGTGATTTTCGCCTTAAAGTGCCATATTTCATAGTTTTTTAAAATTAAATTTTTGAAATTTCGGGATTCTAAAAATTTATTTCGAAAAATCTTTAAAATATTGCACTGTAAGCTGTAAAATTATTTCTCTGCAGACAATAAAAAACAAGAAAAATGTCAAATCAAAGCATTCCATGCAATCAGAACGCAATTTTTTCAAAATATTCACTGTTTGAAATTCCTGTATAAGATTTTTACAGCTTACCTAATGAAAAAACCGTTTACCGCATATTACTATCG